>BTHU01000016.1:46989366-47589366 GCA_036184795.1 Tokudaia tokunoshimensis
TTCTCTTGCCTTGGATTTCCATCTCTAACATTACCTTGGGTTTTGTTTTCTTTATTGCTTTTCTTTCCCCTTTCAGATCTTGGACAGTTTTATTCATATCCTTCACCTACTTCATTTTATTTTCTGCATTTCATTATACTTATTTGCTTACTCTTTTAATGCCCCTATCTATTTGATTGTATTTTCCTGTATTTCTCTAAAGGATTTATTCATTTCCTCTTTATCATCTTCATTAGACTGGATTTAAGAGCCTCTTCTGGTGCTTTAGCTTCATTTGGATATCCAGGATTTGTTGTAGCAGGATAGGTGGGCTCTGGTGGTACAATATTGCTCTGAGTCTTGTTGACTGTATTTTTATGCTGTACTTTCGGTATCTGGTTTTCCCTGGTGTTGGCCAGATTATCCTTATGACAGCAATGCTTTTCAGGAAAATGGGGACAGTGACAGGTCATACAATGAAGATCAGAGTGCATGAATCTGCTGGTTGTACCTCTAGCACACCCCACTGTCAAGGGTTTAGTGGGGAAATATTCTAAGATGGTAGTTTTTGGGGTCTCCATAGGTCTCCAGTGGGTAGTAGGAAACTCTTAGGGCCCCCCAAGAATCCTCAAGATCAATGAGTAAGTCCAGAGAGCTACAGTGGAGTTTAGGGTACTGTACCTCTGCAGGCTATGTCCTTGTTGAACCCAAATGGGAAGAGATTGGTGAAGTAGGGTTCTAAGCAGCTTAGTCTTGGAGCCCCCAAATGTTTCTATGGGGAAGCAGGATGTTATTGGAGTTCCAGTAGGCTACTTCAGACAGAAAAGCAAGCCCAGAGCTAAACAATGGTACTCAGAGGACCTCTCACAACCCATTTCTGCAGGCTGTGTCCTAGAAGGACCTGACTGGGGTAATGAATCCCTGACTGCTTTTTTTTTTAATTGAAAATTTATTTCAAACAATATATTCTAACCGTTTTCACTAATTCCTCCCAGATCCTTCTTATCTCCACTTTCACCCAATTACATGCCCTCTCAAATACTAACAAATAACCCACACAAATAAACAATTTACTAAAACCCTTCAAATGCTATCTATGTGTATTGATAGAGTATATATTTTGCAATACATTTTAGTAGGAGTTAACTGACTATATTGCTGTGGATCAAGAATGCAATTTGGCTTGGTCAATTTTTTTTTCTAGTCTTGACAAATGTCCCTTACTATTTTGTAAAGTTGTGCAACGCAGCACCACAGTTCTCAAATGCTCTATGGCTAGACCTGGTCTGCGTTGTAGCTTTCTTTGTTTACATGTCCAAGGTCATAACTTTGAACTAGTAGGGGGAAATAGCCAGATGCATCAGTAGTGAGCATCACATAATTGGCTCCATGAAAGATCTTAGAATTTAATTAAATACTCCAGCATCAGTTCAGAAGGTTCAAGCTGATTCTCAAGACTTTTTTTTTTCATGTGGATATAATTCATGTGTGACTTTCTTTCTTCCTGAATACTTAGGTAATGACTACTATTCATCCACGCATCTTCAAACATTCTCCTCCAGTTTATTTCATCTTACCATCAGGACATAACTTATAAGAGCCTCACCCCCCCCCAAAAAATACATACAATTGGTGACTGATTGTTGTATGTACATCCAAGCTATTGTTATTGTCTCTGAATGACAGCTTAAGAAATGTTTCAGTATTTAAACAACAAATAAAAATAATATAATTCATGAAACCATATTTAGTAGCAGTAGCCTGAATAGGACACATGACAAGAATTGAAGAGGTTACTCTACAACCATTAATAGCTACATAACTCTGACTTTGTAATACCACCCTAATTATGTGAAGAATGCATCCCCCTATTTCAACTTGAACTCATTGCTAAGAATATTCTAGCTGTACAGTTTTATAAAAATTTAGATATTGTTATTCAGTTAATTAGAATTTGAAATGCCAATAATCCAGTAATAAAATTTTACTTATCTAAATGCCTTAATGTATGAGCAATGGCAATGAAGTTTCTATCAGAACAGACATTATATTCTTCTGATGCCAGGCAAAAGCCAACTCTCACAGTTTTACCTGTGGAAGCAGTATTTGAAGAAAACAATGGGTCAGACAGTCATCTAGTAAGCTTCAGTATTGTATACATTCCTCAGACCAGTCAACAATGCTTGGTCCCATGGCTGTGAATACCTGTACTGACCTTTAATTGCTAAGGTAAACTGTATTTCAGTAGAAAACATATTTTCATGATGGATGAGGCACCCAGGGAAATGCCAAGATGACATTAATTCAAAGATTATACTCCTTGATGAGAAATTCCAGCAGAGGGAGAGATGGCAAGTTATATATGGAGGATTGAAGGAAAACAAACTACTGTTGGGGAACAATTACTTCCTACAGTTGATCTCAGTGCATTGTACTAACTAGTAACTCTGGGTACAGAATTTTTTTCAAATGTAACAGCCTAAGAAATATCCAGTCTTTAAAGTGTCTGTATTTGTAAGGACCTACATGTCATTTGTCAGTTTCCATTGTTTCTCCAGTGCTACCCTTCTTGAGGATCAGAGTGAGAACACAGGTCACTTTAGCTAACACAGGCAATATCTTCTAACTGACCCATAGCACAAATGGCTCAAATAGACGAGAGATTTTTTTCTCACTTATAGAACCTTTGGAGAGTCATAGTACTGGCAGAGAGGTATCTGAATAAGACACAAAAATCTTCACTACTAGTCTTTTGCATCTTTAAACAGCAAAGGGAAAATAATATCTGGGAACTTCCTGATTGCTTACTGTACTCAAGATCAAGTACAGGCCTCACATAAATACAATGTGTGCTTTACTACAGTTATGCTTCAAGTTTCCCAGTTTCTTATACTTATAGCCCAGAATGAGTATTCTTCAACACCCTATACAGAATCAGTTGACCACATTCATTTCTTCAAAATATATTTTAAATATATACTTTTCTACTATAAAGTTTCATTACATTACTCCTCAATATCTTTAGGATGCTAAGATCTAAACCAACAATCTGTTGATGATTGCTATGTGCTATTGTTCATTAAGCTTCATGGCAGGTATGGTGCTCTTCCAATAATTCAAGCCAGATCTTCCTTTTGGAAATACTTTGTTTATATATGAATGATATGAAATCAAAATGTACATTATGTTCATATGCATCCTTCCCTTGGCATGGATTTGCTGTTATTAGTCATCTATCTATTCTTATGAGACATTTTTTAGAACAGATGAATCAATATGGAGACTCAGGTGCTCAGAGGGGAGATTCAGGTTACCAGAGGGGAGGTTCAAGTTCCCTGAGAATCTGAGGCATCCCTCAGATTCTGCCTGGCCAAGGTGTTTCATCATGACTGTCCGCTGTGCTTTTCCAGGTCTAGGCCGGTCACAGGTTACTCAGACGTTTGCGAGCAAAATGAACAAGGAGAGAGTAAAAAAAAAAACATGACAGCAGAGAGAGTAGACAAGCAGACAACAAACACAATACCTGCTCAAGAGATTCCTCTGACCGCTGAAGTCTGGCTCTGAGAAGGGGAGGATTCCCACCCAACACACCAAATGTAAGACTTGAGAGCCTTGCTCAAGAAGACCCCCTCTCAAGGAGACATGGAGGCAGCAATCGATGCAAAATGCAAGAGGGTTAATGAGACGACTTGTTGGGATCAGGGTCGTCCTGCCCACGAAGGAGAGGCAACCCTGAAGGGACATTACAGGCAGTTTTTATACTTTTCAGAGGCACAGGTTACATCAGTCAACTTGTAGTTAAAACCCATTAACTAACATCTATTGATCTTAAGATCTGTCTGGAATTTTCCGGAGATCATGCAGGTATCAGTTAATACATTCACTGAGGATTCTTACTCAAGAATGTACCATGGGTGGAGAACGGAATTTGGCCTATCCTTGACTCTAGGCAGGAGAGGGAAGATGTAAAGAGGGTGTGGGGCTAAAAAGGCCCTTAGGGTATCTTTAACTAAGGCAGTTACAAAGACTGAACTCCTTCCCTTGTTGTCCAGATAATTCTTGGAACAAAGAAGGGGAGAGGTCGCTGGAGCCACAGCCATTACCTCTCAATTACAGAAGCTGGATTATAATTCTACAGATTCAATGCAATCCCCATCAAAATCCCAACTCAATTCTTCATAGAGTTAGAAAGAGCAATTCAAAAATTCATCTGGAATAACAGAAAACCCAGAATAGCTAAAACTATTCTCAAAAGTAAAAGAACCTCTGGGGGAATCAGTATCCCGGACCTCAAGCTGTACTACAGAGCAATAGTATTAAAAACCGCATGGTATTGGTACAGTGACAGGCATGTAGATCAATGGAACAGAATTGAAGACCCAGAAATGAATCCATACTCCTATGGTCACTTGATCTTTGACAAAGGTGCTGAAACCATCCAGTGGAAAAAAGATAGCCTTTTCAACAAATGGTGCTGGCTCAACTGGAGGTCAACATGCATAAGAATGCAAATTGACCCATTCTTATCTCCTTGCACTAAGCTCAATTCCAAGTGGATCAAGGACCTCCACATAAAACCAGACACACTGAAACTAATAGAAAGGAAACTAGGGAAGAACCTTGAACATATGGGCACAGGGGAGAATTTCCTGAACAGAACTCCAATAGCTTATGTTCTAAGATCAAGAATTGACAAATGGTTGTTTCTACTTCCTTTTTTAGTTCCTGGATGGATTTGCTGAGCTCCTTCACTTGTTTGTTTGTATTTTCCTGTATTTCTTTAAGGTATTTTTGCATTACCTCTTTCAGGATTTCTTCCTGATGACCCACGTTCTCCTGCATTTCTCTGAGCGATTTTTGTGTTTCCTCCTCATGGGAATCCATCTGTTGATCCATTGTCTCCTACATTTCTTTAAGCGGTTCTCGTGTTTCCTTTGTAAGGGTATCTAACCGTTGATTCATTTCTTTAAGCAATTTTTGTGTTGCCTCCTTATGGGCATCCGTCTGTTGACCCATATTCTTCTGCATTTCTTTATGCCAATTTTGTGATTCCTTTGTGAGTGCATCTACCTGTTGATTCATCTCGTTAAGCGATTTTTGTGTTGTCTCCTTGTGCGCCTCCATCTTTTGATCCATGTTCTCCCACATTTCTCTAAGCGATTTTTGTGTTTCTTTTGTAAGGGCTTCTAACCGTTGATTCATGGTCTCCTGTAATTCTTTATGAGATTTATTTGTGTCCGTCTTGTGATCCTCTAATAGCATCATGAGAAGTGATTTTAAATCCAGATCTTGTCTTTCGGGTGTGGTGGGGTATCCAGGACTTGCTGCTGTTGGAGAGTTGGGTTCGGATGGTCCCACATTACTTTCATTTCTGTTAGTAACATTCCTACGTTTGCCTTTTGCCATCTGGATACCTCTGGTGTTAGTTGGTCCTGCTGCCACTGGCTGTTGGTTGGACCTCCTGTGAGCCTGCAAAGCTATTTCTGCCCCCCCACCCCACCCCGGATTACCAGGATTCCCCTGGCACCAATTTCTGGGGCCTGCCTGCTCCTGAGTGACTTTGGAGCCCTGATGTGCCTTGCCCCAAGTGATCTTATATTGGGGAGTCCTTGCACATCCAAAGGCGCAGCCTAGTGGATTCCTGGAGCAGAGGTCACCAAAGGGAGGCTGGTAGGCTCCTGCCCTGTGCAGGGGTGTGTGATCTCTCCTAGGGGGCGGAGGGGGCGTCCCTCTGCCAGGCAGAAGTCCCACAGCAGAGCTAGCACGCTGGTTACTGCAGATCCGCCCAGCTCTTGGGAGCCACGTGCACACAATCCGCCCAAGACCCAAGTGATGTTATGCCTGTCTGTCTCAGAGCCTGGCTGTCCCAACTTCCCGGCCACTGGAGCAAAGATGGCGGAGTGCACTCTGCACACTCTCCGTGGTGCTGCTCACCCTGCAGACGCGATGGCCTGCAGATCTGGCACCCAGACGACCACAGCGCTGACCCGTTCTTGGGCGCAGACGGAAGCCCCAACAGGCCGTGTCCCAAGTGATGTTATATTAGGGGGAGAGCCTGGGTACCTGTCTCTCAGTGCAGTCTGCGGGAACAGAGGTCACGGAAGGAAAGCTGGTAGGCTCCCGCCCAGTGCGGGGTCCCTCTGCCAGGCAGAAGTCCCACAGCAGAGCTGGCGCGCTGGTTACTGCAGATCAGCCCAGCACTTGGGAGCCGCATACACACAAGCCGCCCAAGACCCAAGCGATATTATGCCTGTCTGTCTCAGAACCTGGCTGTCCCAACTTCCCAGCCACTGGAGCAAAGATGGCGGAGTGCACTCTGCAAATGGGACCTCATTAAATTGCAAAGTTTTTGCAAGGCAAAAGACACTGTCAAAAAGACAAAGCGGCAACCAACTAACTGGGAAATGATCTTTACCAACCCTATATCTGACAGAGGGCTAATATCCAATATATACAACGAACTCAAGAAGTTAAACCCCAGAGAGGCAAGTAACCCTATTAAAAAATGGGGTACAGAGCTAAACAAAGAGTTCTCACCTGAAGAATATCTAATGGCTGAGAAGCACCTAAAGAGATGTTCATCATCCTTAGTCATTAGGGAAATGCAAATCAAAACAACCCTGAGAATCCATCTCACACAAGTCAGAATGGCTAAGATCAAAAACACAGGAGACAGCAGTTGCTGGCGAGGATGTGGAGAAAGAGGAACACTCCTCCACTGCTGGTGGAATTGCAAGCTGGTACAACCACTCTGGAAAGCAGTCTGGCGGTTCCTCAGAAAACTGGGCATGAAACTCCCGGAAGATCTGGCTATATCACTCCTGGGCATATACCCAGAGGCTTTACCTGCATGCAATAAGGACACATGCTCCACTATGTTCATAGCAGCCTTATTTATAATAGCCAGAAGCTGTTAAGAACCCAGATGTCCCTCAACGGAGGAATGGATTCAGAAGATGTGTTATATTTACACAATGGAATACTACTTTGCAATTAAAAACAATGAATTCACGAAATTCCTAGGCAAATGGTCAGAACTTGAAAATATCATCCTTAGTGAGGTAACCCAATCACAAAAGAACACACATGGAATGCAGTCACTGATAAGGGGATATTAACCCAGAATCTCGGAATACCCTAGACACAATTCGCATATCAATAGATTTCTAAGAAGATGGAAGGAGAGACCCCTGGTCCTGGAAAGACTGGATGTAGGGGAATGCCAGGACAGAGAAACGAGAGGGGGTTGAATGGAGAAAAGAGGGAGGGAATGGGGCTTAAGGGACTTTTGGGGAGGGAGGAAATGGGAAAGGAGAAATGATTTTGAATGTAAATAAAAAAAAAACTTAGAAAATAAAATTAAAAAAATAATAATTCTAAGGCCTACATAAACTGTATAATGAATCTAAGGCTACTCTGGTGAGAACCTGTTCAAAAGGAAAAAGATAAAGGAGTTCTAGGAAATAATGCAGTGGGAGAATGCTTGTCTAGCATGCACACAGAACTGGCCCAATGTCCCAGTGCTATTTTAACTTACTAATATTCTCTAGTGAATCTTTATTTTCAGTTTCAGAACTTTCTACCCAAGTGTATACAGTTTCTTTGATTCTGTGAACTTAAATTTAAACTTTTCTTTACTTTGGGCTTTTCTTCTTTCCTAATATGTCCATTATTAATTTTTCTCTATGTGCTGGTTTTACAGCATTGCACAAGCTTTATATCTTGTATTTCCACTTTTGTCTAATTCCAAATGTATTAAACTTTTTCTTGCAAATTCTTCTTTAGCATGTATGCTGCTTCAGATAATGTTGTTTCTTTGATCTACAAGGATTTGGGGACTTCTCAGCCCCCCATCTGTTATTTATTTCTAGTTTGACTTGAGAGTATATTCAATATGGTTTCCATTCTTTTAGATTCATGTTTAATGTGCCAAGATGTGAATATCGTATACTGTGGCACGCTACAAAGATAGATAATCAAAAGAATTTTGGAACGTAAATGTAGGAAGGAAATGAGGGCCACTCATACAGGGATTCAGTTTTGTTGTCATACCAGTTGATAGAATCAAGAAATTTCAAGCACAAGCAAACGAGATAATGTATGCTTTATGGAAGGTATCTCAAACAGAGCTATCAGAGACAATAAACTGTCCTTACTTGGGGCCAAATTACATATAATCAAGAGTTTTAGCAATATTCCTTGCCAAGGACCAGCCCTGGCTTGGTTGGGGTTCCTGAGGAAGAGGATTTGGGAGTGGCAGAAACATAACTTGAAGTCAATCTGTGGGGTACAAGCCTACAGCACTATGTTTGGCTCCTCCTGGCTCTCCAGACATCTCTCTAGAGATCTCCAGATAACTCCATAGCTCAGCACTCACAGAGCAAAGCCCAGTCTTTCATTTACATATCAATACAATTATCCACCTCAGGTTCCTTTTTGATTATCCCACGAATCAGCATTTTATGACCTTAGCCCTTTGATTCTTAGAAAAAGATAGCAAGTACATTCTTTTAAAAACGTGGCAAATGAATTCAGAGATCTGCCTGTCTTTGTAAGCACAGACATCCAGCTCTGCAATCACCACTCCCCAAATATCTTTACCTCCTTCCTTAATAGTTTTCTGACAAGCTAGCTCAAAATGCAGCTACCTTAAATTTCTTTAGGTCTGTGAGTCCCCTCATATATTTTATATTACATCCTTATATTTTGCATAGTTGAGAAATTATATACTTCTTGAATTTATGTGTTCAGGTTTATTCCCACAGCCTTTAAGGCTGTCCTGAAGGTCACAGTCTTTACCATGTTTGCTAAGGATAGACAAAACCTGCCTCCCTAACTCATGTTGGTTCTAATTATCATGGAGTCATTAACCTTGGCAGGAAGAACATTCCCCAATAAAATTGACAGTGAGAATATATTGAATTTGCAACATAAAGTAGATTATGTACATTATTATACAAACAAGACTCATGCCTAGCAACTGTCAACACTTGAGGAGGCCCATATCCTGGACAGGTACCATGTTATATTGTACCTTCCATGGCCATGCAGGACTCTGCTTCAACTCATTCCTAAATCTAAATAATAAACCTCACATATGTACCTTATAGTTTTTTTAAAGCAATTCTTTGTCATTTAGACCCCACTATAAATAACTCTTTAGATAATATAACTCAGAAATCCAGAGGATCAAATATATTGTATAGAATATGAATAAGTTTCAACTCACCCTTGGGAAGCCTGTGCCTATAGTTCAATGTGTCTTACTCTTTCCCTAACCACTTCTCTTTGTATTAACCCTCCTGCTTAAATATATGTTAAACTTTTGTTTAATAAACATCAATTCTACTATTCCTAACTAATATTGGAATTATTTTCAACTACAGAGCCAAGAATACAGTTTTGCCTGAGTGAGGTCTTTGAAACTATACCACTGTGGAGTGATGCCTCTACCCTGACACTACTAAAGATATGAGCCTGAGATACTATAATAATTCTGTTATTAGTAGAAGACCTTTGTGTAGTTGTACTTCTCAGTTCCACAACCATCATGTAATAAGCCTTCTGTTTATTACAGAACCTGAGTTTAGTAACATGGAAGCTGAGTGCCTCCTCTTATCTAGTGCAAACCATTTTTGAATACTTCATAATATCTAATAGAGTATGATACAAACATAGCTGTTATACTTTAGAATTTAGGTAACAATGAGGATGAGGGAAAGTCATGCATGTTTTGGTATGTTTCACATAGCTTCATTCCCTTCATTTGGCTGAATACAGGTATAAAACACAGAACCTGTGACTCTGGAGTGTTTTTTTAATTTCTTTTGAGATGAGGCCATATTGAGAATACAATATTGTCACATTTTAAATGACACTAATCTTCATTTCTTTCTTGAAAAACAAAGCTATTTTTTGGTCAGGTAGGAATCTTAAGATAAAACTCATGAATATGAGTGAGGAGATTACCCATAAGATGAATAAGATAGGCCCCATTGGAGCTGTTCCTATTCATTTCTTTTTTAAATTTCTTTTCAAGCAGACATGTCTGCAGTTTGCCTGTGTTATGTAACCCAATTCTTATGGATATGTGAACAAATGTCTACAAACTCTAGATAGGAAACCACTGGCAGACCAAAGTCCAACTTTTTGAAAAATAAGGTTTCACTGGGGTTATTACAGCAATAAGGGTGAGTGTGGGGGTTAGACAGGCATAGCCTCTATACCCTCTTTTGATTAAATATTTGGCCTTACAGTGAGTAGCATCATTTTGGAGGTATGACATAATTGGAGTAGATATATCCTTGTTGGAGAAAGTATATTATATAGAGGCAGGTTTTGAAGTCTTATATATCCTCAAACTACACCAAACGTTGTACATATTCTCCTGCTGTCTTTAGGTCAAGATGCAGAACTCTCAGCTCCTTTCTTCAGCACCATGTCTGCCTGAATGCTACCATGCTTGCCATTATGATAACAAAAGGCTGAACCTCTGAAACTATAAGTCAGCCCAAATTAAATGTTTTCCTTTATAAGAGTTGCCATAGTCATGTTGTCTCTTAACAGCAATAAATCCCTAATTAAGAGAAAAGTTGGTACCAGGGATTATAGTATTGCCTGGCTATGCCCTTGTTTAGAGGAATATGGATTTGGGATTTGGGTAACGAAAACAGTGGGATACTTTAAGCCAGGTTTAATGGTCCATACTCATAGAAGCATGGAAGACAACGGAGCTGAGAGTGATTTAAACTGTGGGGGCCTTTGTTAAGAGGTTTCCAAATAGAAGAATTTTAGTATGTTGCCTAGAGATTGTTGTGATATTTTGGTGATGAGTGTGGCGACTTTTTGTTCATGTCTAACGAGTCTACCTAAAGCTAAGTTAAAGAGATTTTGATTAATTTCATTGGCAAAAGAAATAGCAAAACTGTGGTTCATACTTTTGAAGAGAATTTTGATGAAATTGAACAAGCTGAAGAAGGAAAAATATAAAGTATGTGGTTCAAGAGTTAAAAGAGCACCAGGAAATATAATGGAGCTAAATCCTGTGTTCAAGGAGACAAGCAGACTAAAGATATTAAATGGAATTTACAGTCTTCCTCTGTCTTCAGATAAAGATGCAAATTCTCAGCTACTTCTTCAGCACCATGTATGTCAGCACCCAGTGCTTCCCACCGTGATAATGGACTAAATAAATCTCTGAAATTTTAAGACAGCTCAAAATTAAATGTTTTCCTTTATAAGAGTTCTCATGGTCACATTGTCTCTTCACAGCAATAAAAACCAAACTAAAAGAGCGAAAGGTTACTCAAAGACAAATGTGTCACCAAAACCTTCTCTGATATGGGTAACAGTTCACGAAAACTGAAAATATAGAGTATACTGCACAGGCAAGCTTGCTCAACAGATGATAGAGTGTCTTTTCAAAGTAATTCAGGTGATCTTATCTACTTCCAAACAGATTGGCTGGCTTTTGCTTCTTCAAGGTGACTTTTCTGGTCTCTGTTGTTTCTCGGCTGGTCAGCTAGTCTTTTGAGTATTCCTCTGCAGTCCTTACAGCAATGTTTGGAGGGTAGTCGTGAACTTAATCAGTTTCAGTGACTTCCTGAAGATATTGAATTGTTTACTTCCTGACCTTAAAGAATTTCCCTACAAATTGGAATGTTTCACCTACACTTAGAACATCCTATTGTTTTATCTCTTAGCTTAGTTACTGTTCCAAAGCTGTGATGAATGAAACACCATGATTAAGGCGATCTATCAAAGAAAGCACTTAATTATAGGCTTACTTTGTGTTTCAGAAGACTAGTCCATAACCATCATGGTGAGGATCAAGGGAGCAGGAAGGTCAGTAGACAGGCATGGTACTGGAGCATTATCTAAGAACTTCTCTTGGCAACCAGTTTGCTCAGAGAATTTCCTGAGATTCTAGGCCTACCTAGTATTTGTTGGGTTCTGCCAATCTGAACTGGGGTTCTCATGGTTTAATAGTAAGCATTTTATCCAATGAGTCACCACTATACTTGACCCTTCAGTTCAAAACACCCAAGCTTGTACACAATGAGATAATTATGTTTTAAGGGTACTAGAATTCCTACTGAAGACAGGTATGACTCCCTGTAATGCTTCATTCACAATTCTATGATAGATTTAAGAAGAGATTCTTAGTCTTATTTTGTTAAGGTTTTGCTGTTGGTTGGGAGAACATTGGTAATGATATCTAAACTTCTTACATGTCAGACCACAATAAGTTATTTTTATCACTTTCTTTTGTACTTGCACATTATTCATGTCATGCTCCAAGTAAGAACATATTTGACAAAAGTATTATTGAAAGTCATTGAACTAGTTCCTGAATACTTAGAAAGCCTACAATATATATTTTAAGCAGAAATATATATCATTATCTCTTCCTGGTAAACATCTACTGATATTTGTAACTATTTCTCTGGCATTAAATATTGCAAAGAAAAGTAACTACTTATGGATTACATGGTCAAGTACAACTGGATGCACATATATTCTTTAATTTCATTGATTTATATGTATAGTATGTACAGTATCCTTTCTCTTTTTTTCATCATTGACTCTCAATGCTTTGGATAAGGGAAATGATGGTGTATAAAAGCAGGGCCCATACTGGACTTTTATTTTCCCTTAGGTTTAAGCTTACTTTCTGATTTATTATTAAGGACAAATTTGCTTCTTTTTAATTGGATATATTATTTGTTTATATTTCAAATCTTATCCCCTTTACTGGTTTCCCCTCTGCAACACCCCTATTGAGCCCCCCCCAACCTGCTTCTATGAGGATGCTCCCCAATCCACTCACTCACTCCTGCCTCAGCACACTGGCATTCCTCCACACTGGGGCATCAAGTGTTCACAGCCCCAAGGGCCTGTGAAGCCAGATAAAGTCACTTAAACTCTGTCAGTCCTTCACCTAACTCCTCCAATGGGGTTCCTGTGATTAGTAGGATCATTGGTTATAAGCATCCCCATCTATGTTGGTCAGGATCTGGTGGAGCCTCTCAGGAGACAGCTATATCAGGTTCCTGTCAGCAAGCACTTCTTTATATCAGCAATAGTGTCTGGGATTGGTGCGTGAATGTGGGATGGATCCCCAGGTGGGGCAGTCTCTGGATGGCCTTTCCTTCAGTATCTGTTCCACTTGTTGTCCCTGTATTTCCTTTAGACAGTTGCAATTCTGGGTTAAAATTTTGGAGATAGGTATGTGACCCCATTCCTCAAGCAGGGAGGCCATGCCTAACCTCTAGATATGATCTCCACAGATTCTCCCTCCCCTTTGTGGAGTATTTCAGCTAATGTCCTCCCCATGGGGTCCTGGGAGGCTCTTGATTTCCTGGCATCTGGGACTTTCTGGTTGCTACTCCCTGGTTTCCCATCCCACATTGCTACACAACTCTTTTCAATTTCTTGACTCTCAATATATCTTCTCCCTTATCTGATTTTGCCCCTCTTTTCCCATCCCTCTCCACTCTTCCTCCCAAGTCCCCCCCCCCACTCTCTACTTCCCTTGATTATTTTGTTCCCCCTTGTAAGTAAGACTGAAGCATCCACTCTTTGATCTTCCTTCTTCTTGAGCGTCATATGGACTATGAGTTGTATCATAGGTATTCCATGATATTTGCCAATATCCACTTATCAGTGAGTATGTAACATCTGTGTACTTTTGTGACAGTGTTGCCTCACTAAAGATGATATTTTCTAGATCCACCCATTTGCCTGAGAATTTCATGAAGTCATTTTTTTTTTTAATAGCTGAGTAGTTCTCCATTGGGCAAATGTACCACATTTTCTGTATTCATTCCTCTGTTGAGAGACATCTGAGCTGTTTCAAGATTCTGGCTATTATAAATAAGGCTGTTATAAACATAGTATAGCATGTGCCCTTATTATATGTTGGAGCATATTTTGGGCATGTGCTCAGGAGTAGTATAGCTGGGTCCTCAGATAGTACTATATCCAATTTTCTGAGGACCCTCAGACTGATTTCTACAGTGATTGTACCAGCTTGGAATCCCACCAAAAATGGAGGAATGTTCCTCTTTCTCTACATCCTTACCAACATCTGCTGTCACCTGAGTGTTTAATCTTAGACATCCTGACTGGTGTGAGGTAGAATCTCAGTCTTGTTTTCACTTGCATTTCCCTGATGAATAAGAATGTTGAACAATTCTTTACCTGCTTCTCAGACCTTCAACTCGAAAGGTTCCTTTCGAGTGGAACAACATCATAGAAGGAAGGGGTGGGCAGATGGGATAGGGGGTTTCTGGGGTAGGGGAACTGGGTAATGGTATAGCACTTGAAATGTAAATAAATTTATTTATTTATGTTTTGTTTTATTTTTTCTCAATTTCAGATTTCCAATTTTTCTGTAATAAAATATAAATAAATTAATGAATGAATGAATGAGTAAATAAATAAAAATTTAAAAAAACATTAACACACATATGGTTCAATAGCAAAGCTAGGGATTTGTATTAAATGCACATATTAAATGCAACACTCGAACATTCATAATATTATCTTTGTACTTATAAATGTATACCAATTAGAAAGAAGGAAGGCTTCTTAAGTTACTTAAGCATGATGATCATTTATATCAGCATTTATATTGTGTCACCATAGCAGCCATAGATAAGTGCTATCAGTCAATAACGGAGTCCAATGTATAGCCAGGTACCTTTAGCACAGGCACTGGAAAGTGTTCCCTAAAGAACATTTTTGGATGTGCAAGTTGTAGTAAAAATCATTTTCCAGTTAAATAAGATTATCAGAAAATTAACATTTTAACATACAACTGCTAAATAATGACTTAAACATTGTTCCACAGCAAACACAAGAGATAGCTTAGTGCCTTTGATCATCTATGCTTTGAATCTTAACATCAAAGAAAGCAGACACTGTATATTACCCAGGACTGATAGTTGGCAAGAAATAAATAGCTTGAAAATGTAGAGAGGTGGTAAGATAATTAGCCACATTTCAGAGAGGCAAAAAAAAAAAAATCAAACAGGGGTTAATGGGCTTGTGCACTAGGATGGAACTAAGAGAGGATGATTAAGATGCACAGTTAATGAGGATGCAGATAAAAGTTAAAGTCAGAGATGAGATTATGGAAATTTGAGAACTAAGGACAGAGGATTTTCAGAAGGTACTAGTGAAGTATAAAGTAATTTCCCAAAGGATTCCCCCTCAAGTTACTAAGCATAGTAATTCAATTTTAAGTAAAATGTGGTATAATATCATGCATTTTAATTTTTAAAAGAACCAAAGTCACTCAAAATAGCAAAGAAACCTTTGAGACATTTTTGCTGAGCCACTATACAGTACTGTGAATCTTTGGTTCTTTAAGCCCTCATGTTTTGTTTTGTTTTGTTTTTTCCTCAATTTCAGATTTTCGATTTTTCTGTCCTCCTCAGGTTACATTTTGCCTTCCACAAACATCAACCCCTAAATTTTATAAATACAATAATCTCTCTGTAATGGTTTTAAATGTCAATTTGCCACAACTTGGAATCACCTAATCAGGGAGATGTGACTGAAAAATTCTCTTGGTTGCCATAGTTGATGTGAAATGGGCCACCCCATACGGGGATGGCACCTTTTAGTGGTAGTCCACATGAAGAAGGAAATGAATGTTCGGGTTGTTGCATGTAGTTTTGAAGCAAGCTACTGCCTTAGCCTGGGAGATGGAACTAGCTCCTCCCGGTCACTTTTGCTCCATCATGCTTTTCTCTCTCTGCCCACCTTTGTTCTGGGAGGGGTTGTGTTACCAACCCACTCCTGAGGCCCTAAAATCTGCCTTTTCCTCCTGGGACCCAGAAGTGCTACTTGTACCTTCTGCCCAGCAATTGTCTCCCTGCCTTCTTTATTGAAAAATCAAGAACCACTTAGGGAACTAGACCTTAGTATCAGTATCTCCCCTTACACGAGGTGGTTTTGGTACATGCCTTTAATTCTAACACTTTGGAGGCAGAGACAAGCAGGACTGTCTGACTGTAAGGCCATACTGATCTTACTCCATGGTAGAGAAACTAGAAGTGCTCAGGAAAAAGGGGGAAAGAAGGCACTGGTGAAACAAGGGAGGAAAGGAGTGTCCTGGGAACAAGGTAAAAACTCCAGTAAGAGCTTCAGGCAAGCCATGGAGAGCTATGTAATAAGATACTGTCAAAACAGAAATAAAAGGTACGGATGAAGAAAGATTATTCACTTTTGGCTCATTTTGCCCCCCTCATGCTGCCAAGTTATTCTCATGCTGCTTTCAATGATACTAGGACCAGCATTCTATGTTTCCATTATCAACTTACGACCAGCAATTTTCAAGGATTTCTCCAGGTCTTTGGCTCTAAAATAAGGGCACCCAGTTCCATGGGCTAAGCAACTGCTAGGTTCTCAGCCTCTTAGGTGTAAATAATTTGTTTCTATCAATTTGGTATAAGCTGATTAAATAAATCACAAATGCATATAAACTATATATCTGTGAATGGTTGCTTTATTTGGACTTAACTTTTATTCATTCTAGTCTGCTTATAATACCAAGAACTAGGCATCATCTCCATGTAAAATTTATCCTAAATTCACACTCTATTTTAGAAGAAATAGCTTAGGTTTGTATATAGCACTTGTCAATAATATATCTGATGGCCTATGGTGCAGGCAGGAAATAGGAGTTGGGATAGCTGGGTGGCAGAAAGGATTCTGGGGGAGCTCCAGGCAGGAGATTGACCTGGGAAAATATGAAGAGATGGATGCCTGATATCTGAGCACAGGTAACACACCACATAGCAGAATATAGTTTAAGAAAAAAGTGAGTTATTTTAAGTTATGTCTAGTCAAAGAAGAGCCTAACTGTATGATTAAGGTATTTGTAAATATATTTTGTGTCTGAGTCTTATTTCTTGTAGCATGTGGATGGAAGGAAGAATCAGGAACTAAGCTCAGTACTCTCTAGAGGAATGATTTGCTTCTTCACTCTGTTCCTAGACCCAATAACAAAATGAAGAGCAATATTCATGACTACCCTTTCATGCCAGAATTCTCCAAGATCAGCAAGAACATTGAGAAAGTGAGCAGTGCTTATTGACCTATTTCTCTAGTAGGCCTATATACTTAGTAAATGCTTGTTCCCTAAACTCCAAGGACAAATCATATTTTACATGTATAATTCCATAAGTAGGGTTTTAAATATTCTTTCTACCAAAATATTATCCATAACTACTATGTAGCCATTACGTGCCGGCCAGACACTAACTGTCCTCAATGTATCACTACCACAATCACCCTGTAGTCTACACACTATTCTTCCAAGTTTACAAATGAAGAAGGCAACTGTTTTGATATTAGAGTACCTAGCATTTAACTATATACACATTTACTTTAGACCACAAATTCTGTATGGTTGCTAATAATAGGTTTATTGCCAGAGTCACTTATTACCATCCCTGTCTCTAGTGAGTAGAAAGTACACATTAGTAACAGTGCTTCAGTAAACATAATTACAGTGACTTTGAAACCCTTAGGGAAAAAAAGGTGAGTGTACTGTTTTTCTTATTAAAAATTCCATTGATATTTATTTATATTTTGGGTTATAACCCTGCACTGAAGTACAGATAAGGTATACCACAATGCTTTGATAATAATGAAACAAAACAAAAACAATCAAACAAACAAAGAAACAAAAATGTAGAATGAGCAAAATAGTCTCCCTTGTGTGTGCAGTCATCTCAGGATGCTTTTGGTTTTGATTTTGTTAATGTATTCTACTGGGATTTTTCAAGGTTCTTTTCATATAGATTTGGTTTTGGCTCTCTTTTTCTCTCTTCTCTCTAACCCTGTTCCCAGGAAGGACCCTCCTTTCTTTCCTTATTTCACCTGTGTCCCCTTTCCTCCTTTCTCCTTAGCACCTCTAGTTCTTCTATCATGGACTCCCACCGAGTTTTATAGTTCATACCCACTCTGGACAGCCCCTTATTTGTATACTGGGAAACATTAAAGCTTAGGATTCTTATGAAAAGGAGACATGACTTTTGTCTGAGCCAGGGTAACCTCACTGAAGAAAATCCTTTCTGTATCCATTTCTTTTCCATATTCCATTACTTCCCTTATCCATTGTTCAGTGGATGAATACCTAGTTTGTTTCTATGTCATAGCAATTGTGAATAGAGCACTGAGAAACATGGATGAGCATGTGTATTTGTCATAATATCAAGAGTCATTTGGGTATGTTGCCAAGAGTATGTTTCCAACTATGTCATATGGTAGTTCCATATTTTTAAAGAAACTGTTTTGCAGAGTGACTACACAAGTTTATATTCCCACTAGCAGTGAATAAGGTTCTCCTTTTCCCCACATTTCTGTCAGCATTTGTGATTTGTTTTCCTGATCTGAGCCATTCTGACTGTGATGAGATGGAGTTTCAAAATGATTTTAATTTGCATTTACCAGATGGCTAAGGATGTTGAACATTTTAAGGAAAATATTTATTGGCCATTTATGTCTCTTCTTTTAAGAACTGTTCATTTCATTATCTCATCTATTGACAGGCATTTTTCTTTTTGCATTGGTGGGGCATAAGTTTATATTTCATTGTTTTTTAATATATTCTAAATATAAAACACTCATTTTATATATGGCTGGAAAATTTTTTTCTCAGTCTATAAGCTGTCTGTTCAGTGTGGATAGTTTCCCTTGCTATACAGGAACTTAAATTTTATGTGTCGCTGTTTATTGAATCCTGGGGCTATTTTCTGTACTAGTGGGGAATTGTTGAGAAAATTCTTAACTGCAGAACATTTTATATGTTTTCCTTCAGCATTTTCAAGTTTTAAATTAAATTCTTTGGATCACTTTCATTTTTGTGCAGAGAATAGTCATGTAAGTGTAATTTCTGTAGGTGGATATCCAATTAGCATGGTGTGGTGTGGTCTGATATGGTGTGTGTGCTGTGTGTGTATGTGTGTGTGCTACTTGTACACATGTGTATATGTCTATACCAATGCTTCGCTACAGAAACAAGAACAGAGAAGTGTGCACCATTATTTACCACTCTCCTCTTTGTTTCTTGTTTGTTTATTTTTGATTAATTTATTTATTCCCTTTACTGTGAATCCCCTCCTCTCTCTTCTCTTCCCAGTGCAGACACCTTTCAATCCCAGCCTCACACACCTTCCTCTCATTCCCCCTTCCCTTTCCTCAGTGAAAGGGAAACCCCCAAGTAACAACTTACCCTGGCACACCAAGTCTCATCAGGGATAAGAGGCCAGACAAGGCAGCCCAGGAAGGGAAAGGAATGGAAAGACAGGTAATAACTCCATTGTTGGGGAACCATATAAAGACCAAGTTGTACATCTGCTACACATGTGTAGGAGCTAAAATCCAGTCTGCGTAGTCTGCTTTTTGTTGGTGGTTCTATCTCTGAGCCCTAATAGACATATGTAGGTTGGCTCTATAGGTCTTGTAGTCTCTTTGACTCTCCAGCTCTCTCAGTCTTTACCCCTGACCCTTCCACAAGTCTCTCTGCGCTCTGCTTAATGTTTGGCTATGGGTCTCTGCATCTGTTTCTGTCACTCATAAAGAGAGAGTAAAAACCACAAAACTTACAAGAGAATGTATACAGCTAGAGAAAATAATATGAAGCAATATAAGCTAAGAACAGAAAGACAAGTACAACATTTTCCCTCTAATAGATAGATACTAGATAATAGCTCTGAAAGTAATATACGGGAATGGAATGGGAGTAACAAGTCCCATGGGAAGAGAGGAGTTTGGTAAAATAGATCGATGGAAGGATAAATACTACCAAAAGCATTCTAGAAGAGGAGAGGAGAGCAGAAGAGAGAAAAAAGAAAAGAAAAGAAAATTGTAGAAATATATTCAGAACTAAAAATTATGAATCTCTGAACAGAAATCAATGACTGAAAGAGACATATCAGAATGTGTAAAGATGGCTCATAAGTTAAGATCACTGACATTGTGAACAAAAACCTCAGCTCAATTTCCAACTGAAGAAATGAAGACAAAATTAGTTGGAAATATATCAACAGTAAAGTATCCTAAAAGATTTTAGGGATAACTGACTCTGTGTCTTGAACAATTAAGATGACATTATATGTCATCACTTTCTATCAACTTTGAAAATGTTAGAAAAAAAATAACAGTTCCTAAGTTCTTAAGATTAAATTTATTTCAAATGTGGGGATACAATACCTCATTTATCAGTTAATTATTAGATTAGATTAAAACCTTTTTTAGCATGAGGGTGAGTGATGAAGTGTCATGGCTCCAATATATTGTAGGAGCACACTACAGAAGAGGAAGACCTCTTGAACCAAAGGCTTCTCTGCACAGCTCTACATTCTTACAGAGCACCTGGCCAGCCATGGAAATGCAGGGAAAATTTCAGAGGCTTCAATATGTATCAGTGGTATACAGCATGTATTCAATATTCATTCAATCCTGGTTTTCAGAACCAACACACCACACACACACACACACACACACACATACACAAAACCAGAAGTTCCCTTTTATTCTTAAAAGTATGAATAACTCATAGAGATTCTGTAATGAGAGAAGGAAACTTCATGGAAATGCTGAGGAACAACCAGAAAGTTGAAAAACAAAATTCTTTTACAATTTATTTGTGAAAGAATTTTATTGCAGAATGGAATATTTTGCATTTGTATTATCAAAGTATGTAAACATAGTGTATAAAACCTATACAGTCAAAATAATGCAAGTAGATGTTAATTAGTGAAAATTGCTTAATGCTTTGGAGACAGGAAAGGAAAAAAGGGAATGCTCTATAATGTTAAGTTTTAAATTCCCACATCCAGAAATCAATGGATAATAACTAAAAATGATGAATGATAGATAGAAGAGTCTAGGTAGTAAAATAACGACTCTCAAAGACAACTAGAAGCTGAAGGGTAAGAACGAGGTAGCTGCTCTGCACTTTATTTTAAATGACATCTTCTATTTTTTCCATTTTTGTGATACACATAATATTTGAATATAAAATTGAAATACATTGTATGTTAATATATAAAATTTAGGCAAATGATTCAGTGTTGTGTAGGAGAACAGATGGGTTTTCCTAATCAAAGTAATAGAGAAAATGAGAAACAAAAAGAAATAGGGTGAAAGACACAGGGAGAGCCTTGGACATCATTAGCACATGGTATGGAAGTCATGGATGTTTCAATTTACTAAAGAGTGTAGCATGAAAGTGGGAGGAGAGGTCAAATAGAACAGTTCTGGGCACAGTTGAGATGTGTGTCATAAAGATCACACAAAGAAAGCTTGAAGGTAGTTGAGATTATTAAAGGACAACAGCTCTGAGTTCTTGGAGGATTTGGGAAAATTTTATTCTGTTTTCTAGTTTTTTGTAAAGCTGACACATAAGCAATTTCCAAAGTAGAAAACTAGGATTTAATAGTATGTAGATTTCCCAAGTTTATGCAGGTTATGGTACAGGGGAAGGGGCTATCCCATGCAATATATGTAGAACTCCTGTTCTTGGTTATATAGTTTTCCTCAAATGTCTAGGCTACTGAGAAATCAAGCAGACAAAGAAAGTCTGTTTGCCTTAGTGTCAATTGTGCTTCTTTTCCTTAAAGGGCAGCCCTGATGAACAGGAAGCAGAAATTCACTCAAACAATGCTAACCAAGAATAATGAAATATTGAAGTCCCCATATTGAAAATAAGGCAATACAGATAAAGAAATACATAGTTGTGTATTCAGGAAGTCCACACTGAAGAATTCAGCACTACTCCTAACATCATCTTTAACTGAAACTGCTATATCTCTGTGCCCCCAAGTCATGTTGCACAACTCAATTAATTCTTCAATTAAGAAATAGTCTTTGGCTGATTTTCAGTTGTAGGCTTCATGTGCATAAAGATAACGTGATTGTGATCAATGTGCTGAATTTCCAGACGAAGCAAGTTCTCTTATTTCAAATCTAGGATTCTACAAAGTAGGCTAGCTTGCCATGCTTTTGTAAACTTGTATACATGTGTGTTGTTATATGTTTCACACACAAGATCTCACATTAGGAAAACACACAGAATGGAAAATAAAATGTTGGGTTCCATAAAATAATTCTTTCCATCTTTATCAATGAGGCTTTTTTATTCTAGAACATTTTCTGAGATTGTGTTCTTTCTCCACTACTTTTTCTGTATGTTTCAAATCCCTACTTCTCTACCTATTTTTTCAAGAAGCCTTGAGGTACACAAAGGAAATAAGTTATCTTGGTGTGAAAATGCCAGGCATTTAGGAGCTGGTGAACAGAAGACTGAGGAACAAACATAAACCTTCATAGAACATTCCTATTGATGTCTAGCCTTCAGGCAATTCACCTGCTTGCTCTGCTCTCTTTACGTTATACACATTGACTCCATGCTGGTTTGCACAGGTACACATTGTATCTCCTCCCCGGAATAAAAAAAAAAAAAAATGTTTGTGCAGGTGCAATCACGATAGCTTAGAAACACAGCAGCATGGCACATTCCATAAACAAACATTCTTCTCAGGGAACTGAGCTCTTACCAAGCCAAATGTTCTAATTTACCCTAATGTTCCATCCTCTAAACAATCTCAGGACCTACAGATGAGGCAATGCAGTGGCTCCAGCAGGGCTGAAAGGAAGCATAGTGAGTTCAAAGCACTAGAGCTTTAAAAGCGACCCCTCATTAAGACAGTGAAATGCAGTATTGACTCTAAGCAAAGATGGAGCAATGAAATGCAAATATGTGAGTAAAAATAGCACACATTTTTCTCCCAATGCTTCAATCTAATCCATTAGAAAGTCACTTCTTTCTCTTTTCTTAATCCAACGTTTCTTTCAAAAGTCTTCTTACATGCAGGTCCATGAAAGTAACTGCAATTACCTAAGTAGCAGGTTGCAGTACCTCTGATCAGAAACAAAACAAAATAAACAAGCAAACAAAACCCTAGGTCTTCCAAAGGCAGCTCTAGGAAGCTAGATGGCCACTGCCTCTCTTGAGACAACATTCTTTGACACATTGAAACATAATTGATCATTCTAGCACATTCAAATCTCACTCTCTTTTTAATAAATTCTAAAATGAGACTCCCATGAGGCATACTAGCCCAACCTACATACAGAAGGATTTGAGTATATCAGTATTCCCAGTCTTTATTAATAGTAGCTGTAAGCTACTTTTATGGGGAAAAAAAAACCCTCTGAGGTCTAATGAGCTAGTGTGATGACAAAAACTACTACTTGGTCTTAATTACACACACCAGAACATTTTCACTGGAATCGTCTTAATGAGGAATTCCTCTCAGCATATATTTGTTCTGTCCCAAATATATAAATTAGCCCCAAATCTCAGGCTTACTGGGCATTGCCTTGATGTGGTAGAATTGAGAAGTTTTAATGACCTATGTTTGGCAATTTGCAAACTGAGTATGAGGTCTATATGAAAAGCAGGTTTGCAGGGTCACAGCTATAATATGTATGACTTGTGCTATATGTTAATTTTCCCATCATCTCATAATAGAGCCTAGCCTTACCAATCTTTCAGTTTGTAAGGAGCAATGCCTCTCGCTATTGTGTAGTTTTCTATATTTCCTTAAAACATCCTTCCTGGAGAGAAGAAAAAAACCTCTAAGATTTACGAAGTAAATGAAGTTGACCAGGATCAGGAAACAAATAAAACTTCCAACTCCCAGTAAGTTCAATAATCTCTATGCCTCACAAGGGGCCTCCTTGTGATTCATGAGGAGTAACAATTACTGGGATACAAAATTTGATCTGCCAAGTTGAGAGAAAGTCACACAAGTGGGCTGTTACCCTACAAAGCCAGAGAAGAGAGGAACAAGGGCTATATGGGAACTTCTTAGAACAAAATATAGGCTTTCTGCAATACACACCTGTCTTACTTTATAATTGAAGCTGCCTCAGGCACCCTCCTCGACTTTGGTCTGGTGTTCTTGCTTTTTCCCTGAAATGCTCTCTTCCTAAGGGTCTTCTTGCCTGTTTTCATCTCTTGCCTAACCTTTCCTCAAGTAGATGTTTAGTTCTTATTTGTTTGTTTTTTTCTTTTTTCTTTTTTTTTTTGTCCTTGATTATTTAACAGATTCATACCATAATCTTCCAGAGTGCGCTGTGAGAAATCTTAAATCACTGTATGTCTCAGTAACACAGAAGTATCTGAGTCAGACAGAGTACAGCAGGGGTCGTCTTCTGATGGTAGGAGAATAAAGGATCTAAGAAATCTGGAGCACAAGGAACCAGAGGTGGACCACATGTGATAGCTCCCTGCCACAAAAGTGTCTGACACCAAGTTGTCAGTGAAACAACAGTCAACAAAAGCAAAATCTCTAACTGTGAGAGAAATATCTGACATGAAGAGACATGAAACATTTTGAGTGCCATGAGAGAGGAGCAACAGATAGATTTAGAACCCATGGAATATGGCCGACAAATTAGGCACAGCCATGGTGGGTATCCTTGGAAAGCCAGAGCCTTGAGGCCTACAGGTTTTGAGAAATTTACAGTTATGGAGCATCACTTTGCTTGCTGTTCTTGAGGTCTTCATGTCCTTCTTAATCTTTGTACTGTATGAAGATTCTAAGGAGGCTGCCAGTCTCTTACTGGGTAGTATCATTGGCACTCGCAAAAATAGTATTTGATCATTTTCAAACCTTATTACTGGAGTGATTAATGATTCAATTACTGGCCTTGAAAAGAACTTAGAAATGTGGATTGTTAGCAATGACCATGATCTTTAGAATTTGAAGAAATAGATTGTTACTAAAGTTAGGTTAATATATTTTTGTCAATGGCTCTGATATAGAAAATCTTAGAAAACAACTTGATGTAAAGAAAGACACATTCCTTTTTTTTCTATATTTTTTTTATTTACATTCCGAATGATTTCCCCTTTCCCAGTTCTTCCCTCCCCGAAAGTCCCATAGGCCCTCTTCCCTTCCCCTGTTCCCCATTCAAGCTCCTCTCGGTTCTCTGTCCTGGTATTCCCCTACATCCAGTCTTTCCAGGACCAGGGGTCTCTCCTTCCATCTTCTTGGAAATCTATTGATATCTGAATCATGTCTTGAGTATTCCAAGTTTCTGGGTTAATATCCCCTTATTAATGACTGCATACCAAGTGTGTTCTTTTGTGATTGGGTTACCTCACTAAGGATGATATTTTCCCGTTCTGACCATTTGCATAAGAATTTTGTGAATTCATTGTTTTTAATTGCAGAGTAGTATTCCATTGTGTAAATATACCACATCTTCTGAATCCATTCCTCCTTTGAGGGACATCTGGGTTCTTTCCAGCTTCTGGATATTATAAATAAGGCTGCTATGAACATAATGGAGCATGTGTCCATCCTTTGCCTTACAGAAACTTTGTAATTTTATGAGGTCCCATTTGTCTATTCTTGATCTTAGAGCATAAGCTATTGGTATTCTGTTCAGGAAATATTCCCCTGTGCGCATGTGTTCAAGGCTCTTCCCCAGTTTCTTTTCTACTAGTTTCAGTGTGTCTGGTTTTATGTGGAGGTCCTTGATCCACTTGGAATTGAGCTTAGTGCAAGGAGATAAGAATGGGTCAATTTGCATTCTTCTGAATGTTGACCTCCAGTTGAACCAGCACCATTTGTTGAAAAGGCTATCTTTTTTCCACTGGAAGGTTTTAGCTCCTTTGTCAAGATCAAGTGACCATAGGAGTGTGGATTCATTTCTGGGTCTTCAATTTTGTTCCATTGATCTACATGCCTGTCACTGTACCAATACCATGCAGCTTTTAACACTATTGTACTGTAGTACAGCTTGAGGTCCGGGATATTGATTCCCCCAGAGGTTCTTTTACTCTTGAGAATAGTTTTAGCTATCCTGGGTTTTCTGTTATTCCAGATGAATTTTTGAATTGCTCTTTCTAACTCTATGAAGAATTAAGGTGGGATTTTGATGGGGATTGCATTGAATCTGTATATTGCTTTTGGCAAGATGGTCATTTTTACTATATTAATCCTGCCAATCCATGAGCATGGCAGATTTTTCCATCTTCTGAGGTTTTCTTCAATTTCTTTCTTCAGAGGCTTGAAGTTCTTGTCATACAGATCTTTCACTTGTTTGGTTAGAGTCACGCCAAGATACTTTATATGGTTTGTGGCTATCGTGAAGGGTATCATTTCTCTTATTTCTTTCTCAGCCTGCTTATCCTTTGAGTATAGGAAGGCTACTGACTTACTTGAGTTGATTTTATATCCGGCCACTTTGCTGAAGTTGTTTATCAGCTGTAGGAGTTCTCTGGTGGAGTTCTTTGGGTCGCTTAAGTATACTATCATATCGTCTGCAAATAGTGATAGTTTGACTTCTTCCTTTCCAATTTGTATCCCTTTGACCTCTTTTGTTGTCTAATTGCTCTAGCTAGAACTTCAAGTACTATATTGAAAAGATATGGAGAAAGAGGGCAGCCTTGTCTAGTCCCTGATTTTAGTGTGATTGCTTCAAGTTTCTCCCCATTTAGATTGATGTTGGCTACCGGATTGCTGTAAATTGCTTTTATATGTTTAGATATGGGCCTTGAATTCCTGATCTTTCCAAGACCTTTAGCATGAAAGGATGCTGAATTTTGTCAAATGCTTTCTCAGCATCTAATGAAATTACCATGTGGTTTTTTTCTTTGAGATTGTTTATGTAGTGGATTACATTGATGGACTTCCTTATATTGAACCTTCCCTGCATCCCTGGGATGAAGCCTACTTGATCGTAGTGAAGCCTTGATCGTAAGGATGGACTTCCTTATATTGAACCTTCCCTGCATCCCTGGGATGAAGCCTACTTGATCGTAGTTTTGATGTGTTCTTGGATTTGGTTGGCAAGAATTTTATTGAATATATTTGCATCGATATTCATAAGAGAGATTGGCCTGAGTTTCTCTTTCTTTGTCGGATCTTTGTGTGATTTTGGTATTAGCGTAATTGTGGCTTCATAGAATGAGTTGGGTAGTGTCCCTTCTGTTTCTATTTTGTGGAATAGTTTAAAGAGTATTGGTGTTAGGTCTCCTTTGAAGGTCTGATAGAATTCTGCACTAAAACAATCTGGACCTGTGGTTTTTTTGGTTGGAAGACTTCCAATGATGACTTCTGTTTCTTCAGGGGTTATAGGACGGTTTAGATGGTCTATTTGATCCTGATTTAATTTTGGTACTTGGTATCTGTCAAGGAAATTGTCCATTTTCTCGAGATTTTCTAGTTGTGTTGAATACAGGCTTTTGTAGTAGGATCTGATGATTTTTTGAATTTCCTCAGTTTCTGTTGTTATCTCTCCCTTTTCATTTCTGATTTTGTTAATTTGGATACTGTCTCTGTGTCCTTTGGCTAGTCTGGCTAAAGGCTTATCTATCTTGTTGATTTTCTCAAAGAACCAACTCCTAGTTTTGTTGATTCTTTGTATGGTTTTATTTGTTTCTACTTGATTGATTTCAGCCCTGAGTTTGATGATTTCCTGCCTTCTACTCCTCTTGGGTGTTTTGTTTCTTTTTGTTTCAGGGCTTTCAGGTGTGCCATTAAGGTGCTAGTGTTTGCTGTCTCCCATTTCTTTTTCGCGACATTCAGGGCTATGAATTTCCCTCTTAGCACCGCCTTCATTGTGTCCCATAAATTAGGGTATGTTGTGCCTTCATTTTCATTAAATTTTAAAAAGTCTTTGATTTCTTTCTTTATTTCCTCCTTGACCAAGTTATCATTGAGTAGACCATTGTTCAGCCTCCATATGTATGTGAGTTTTCTATTATTTTTGTTGCCATTGAAGACCACCCTTATTCCATAGTGATCTGTTAGGAGGCATGGGATTAGTTCGATCTTCTTATATCTGTTGAGGTCTGATTTGTGACCAATTATATGGTCAATTTTGGAGAAGGTACCATGAGGTGCTGAGAAGAAGGTGTATTCTTTTCCTCTAGGATGAAATGTTCTATATATATATCTGTTAGTTCCATTTGGTCCAAGGATTCAATTAGATTCACTGTGTCCCTGTTTAGTTTCTGCTTTCCTGAATGATCCATTTCAGACAGCGGGGTGTTGAAGTCACCCACTATTATTGTGTGAGGTGCGATGTGTGCTTTGAGCTTTAGTAAAGTTTCTTTTATGAATGAGGGTGCCCTTACGTTTGGAGCATAGATATTCAGAATTGAGAGTTCTTGTTGGCGAATTTTTCCTTTGATCAGTATGTAGTGTCCTGCTGTGTCTTTTTTGATGACTTTAGGTTGAATGTCAATTTTATCTGATATTTGGATGGCTACTCTGGCTTGTTTCCTGGGACCATTTGCTTGTAAAATTGTTTTCCAGCCTTTTCCTCTGAGGTAGTGTTTGTCTTTGACACTGAGGTGCCTTTCCTGCATGCAGCAAAATTCTGGGTCCTTTTTATGTATCCAGTCTGTTAGTCTATATCTTTTTATTGGGGAACTGAGACCATTGATATTAAGAGATATTAAGGAATAGTGATTATTGCCACCTGCTATTCTTGACGCTATCTTTATGTTTCAGTGGTTATCTACTTTTGGGTTTGATGCAAGAAGGTTACTATCTCGTTTTTTCCA
The DNA here is from genome assembly GCA_036184795.1 of Tokudaia tokunoshimensis. Classification (NCBI taxonomy): domain Eukaryota; kingdom Metazoa; phylum Chordata; class Mammalia; order Rodentia; family Muridae; genus Tokudaia; species Tokudaia tokunoshimensis. The sequence goes on from BTHU01000016.1 coordinate 47,017,955, forward strand.
GGGTGTTGTTTCTCTCCTTGTATTGGCGCTTTCTACCTGTTATCCTTTGCATAGCTGGGTTTGTGGAAAGATATTGTGAAATTTTGGTTTTATCATGGAATATCTTTGTCTCTCCATCTATGGTGATTGAGAGTTTTGCTGGGTATAGTAGTCTCGGCTGGCATTTGGGTTCTCTTAGTGTCTGCATGAGATCTGCCCAGGATCTTCTGTCTTTCATAGTCTCTGGTGAGAAGTCTGATGTGATTCGGATAGGTCATCCTTTGTATGTTACTTGGCCTTTTTCTCTTACTGCTTTTAATATTCTTTCTTTGTTTAGTACATTTGATGTTTTGATTATTCTGTGACAGGAGGTATTTCTGTTCTGGTCCAGTCTGTTTGGAGTTCTGTAGGCCTCTTGTACATTCATTGGCATCTCGCACTTCAGGTTAGGGAAGTTTTTCTCCATAATTTTGTTGAAGATATTTACTGGCCCTTTAAGTTGCAAATCTTCACTCTCATCTATACCTATAATCCTTAGGTTTGGTCTTCTCATTGTGTCCTGGATTTCCTGGATGTTTTGGGTTACACGTTTTTTGCGTTTTGCATTTTCTTTGACTGTTGGGTCGATGCTTTCTGTGGTATCTTCAGCACCTGAGATTCTTTCTTCCATCTCTTGTATTCTATTGTTGATGTTTGCATCTATGACTCCTGATTTCTTCCCAAGGTTTTCTATCTCCAAAGTTGTTTCCCTTTGTGATTTCTTAGTTGTTTCTACTTCCTTTTTTAGATCCTGGATGGATTTGCTGAGTTCCTTCACTTGTTTGTTTGTATTTTCCTGTATTTCTTTAAGGTAATTTTGTGTTTCCTCTTTCAGGATTTCTGCCTGTTGATCCAAGTTCTCCTGTGTTTCTCTAAGCGATTTTTGTGTTTCTTCCCCATGGGATTCCATCTGTTGATCCATCGTCTCCTGTATTTCTTTAAGCAATTCTCGTGTTTCCTTTGTAAGTGCATCTATCCGTTGATTCATTTCTTTAAGCAATTTTTGTGTTGCCTCCCTATGGGCATCCATCTGTTGACCCATATTCTTCTGCATTTCTTTATGTGATTTTTGTGATTCCTTTGAAAGTGCATCTACCCGTTGATTCATTTCTTTAAGCGATTTTTCTGTTGTCTCCTTGTGGGCCTCCATCTGTTGACCCAAGTTCTCCTACATTTCTCTAAGCGATTTTTGTGTTTCCTTTGTAAGGGCTTCTAACCGTTGACTCATGATCTCCTGTAATTCTTTATGAGATTTATTTGTGTCCTTCTTGAAATCCTCTAATAGCATCATGAGAAGTGATTTTAAATCCAGATCTTGTCTTTCGGGTGTGGTGGGGTATCCAGGACTTGCTGCTGTTGGAGAGTTGGGTTTGGATGGTGCCATATTACTTTGATTTCTGTTAGTAACGTTCCTACGTTTGCCTTTTGCCATCTGGTTACCTCTGGTGTTAGTTGGTCCTCCTGTCACTGGCTGTTGGTTGGACCTCCTGTGAGCCTGCAAAACTATTTCTGACCCCCCTGGATTACGGGGATTCCCCTAGCACCGATTTCTGGGGCCTGCCCTGCTCCTGAGTGAATTTGGAGCCCTGATGTGCCTTGCCCCAAGTGATGTTATATTGGGGAATCCCTGCACATCCAAAGGCTCAGCCTAGTGGATTCCCGGAGCAGAGGTCGCCAAAGGGAGGCTGGTAGGCTCCTGCCCAGTGTGTGTGTGTGTGTGTGTGTGTGTGTGTGTGTGTGTGTGTGATCTCTCCCAGAGCAGGGAGGGGAGAGGTGGCGGTCCCTCTGCAGGGCAGAAGTCCCACAGCAGAGGTGGCGCGTGGGTTACTGCAGACCGGCCCAGCTCTTGGGAGCAGGGTATACACAAGCTGCCTGAGACCCAAGCGATATTATGCCTGTCTGTCCCTGAGCCTGGAGGTCCCAACTGCCCTGATGCCAGAGCAAAGATGGCGGAGTGCACTCTGACTTTCTCAGCGCAGATCACTCTGCAGGGAAGATGGCCCACAGCAGAGCTGGTGCCCAGAAGACCGCAGTGCTGTCCTGCTCTTGGGCGCAGATGGAAGCCCAACAGGCTGTGTCCCAAGCGATATTATATTGGGGAGAAACTGGGTACCTGTCTCCGCAGTGCAGTCGATCCAGGAACAGAAGTCGACAAAGGGAAGCCGGTAGGCTCCCGCCCAGTGTGGGGGGTGTGTGATCTCTCCCAGCGCAGGGGTCCTTCTGCAAGGCAGAAGTCCCACAGCAGAGCTGGCGTATCGGTTACTGCAGACTTGCCCAGCTCTTGGGAGCAGGGTATACACAAGCTGCCTGAGACCCAAATGATATTATGCCTGTCTGTCCCTCGATCCCTTGATCTTTGACAAAGAAGCTAAAGCCATCCTGTGGACAAAAGAAAAAAAAAACATTTCCAGCAAATGCTGCTGGATCAACTGATGGATAGCATGTAGAAGAATGTAAATTGATCCATTCTTATATCCCTATACAAAGCTCAAGTCCAAGTGGATCAAGAGCCTCCACATTAAACTAGATATGTTGAATCTACTAGAAGAGAAAGTGGGGAAGAGCCACAAACATATGTGTACAGGGGAAATTTTCTTGAACAGAACACTAATGCCTTATGCTGTAAGATCAATAATTGACAAATGGAACCTCAGGAAAATGCAAAGCTTCTGTAAGGCAAAGGACACTGTCAATAAGACAAAACAGCAACCACGAATTGGAAAAAGATCTTTTCAACCCTAAATTTGGTAGAGAGCTAATATCCAAAATATACAAATAGCTATTATGTATATGGAGCTATTATGTATATGGAATAATATGTATATATTTATAAAAAAGTTAGACTCCAGAGAACCAAATAACCATATTAAGAACTAAACCAACCATTGAACTGAGCACAGGGTCCCCAATAAAGGAGCTAGAGAAAGGACCCAAGGAGCTGAAGCAGTTTTCAGCACCATAGGAGGAACAACAATATGAGACACACAGTACCCCCAGAGCTCACAGGGACTAAACCACCAACCAAAGAGTACACATGGAGGGACTCATGGCTCCAGATGCATATGCAGTAGAGAATGGCCTTGTTGGACATCAAAGGGAGGAGAGGCCCTGTATCCTGAGAAGGCTAGATGTCCCAGTATAGGGGAGTGCCAGGACAGGGAATAGGACTGGGTGAATTGGTGAGCAGGGGGAGGGGAGATGGGTTGGGGGGTTTTCAGGGAGGGGGAGAACCAGGAAAGGGGACATCATTTGAAATGTAAATAAAGAATATATCTAATATAAAAAATGTAGTACAGAGCTAAACAGATAATTCTCAACTGAGGAATCTCAAATTGCTGAGAAGCACTTAGAGAAATGTTCAATATCATTAGTCATCAGGGAAATGGAAATCAACATAACCCTGAGATTCCACCTCAGGCCATTCAGAATGGCTAAGATCAAAAACGCAGGTGACAGCTTATGCTGGCAAGGATTTGGAGAAAGAGGAACACTCCTCCATTGCTAGTGGGGCTGCAAGCTGCAAAAACCACTTTGGAAACCAATCTGGTAGTTCCTGAGAAAATTGGAAATAGTTCTACCTGAAATTGTACCAGCTGTACCACTACTGAGCATATACCCAAAAGATGCTCCACCATAAAACAAGGACACTTGCTCTCTGTTTTTAGCAACCTTATGTATAATAACCAGAATCTGGAAGCAACCAATGTTGCAAGATATTTCCTATCCATTCACATTGAGGCAGTGAGAGGCCAGTGATTGGAGGGGGGAGAGGAGGAGGAGCTAAGGGAAGTTAGGGGCAGAGGGAAGGAGAGAGAGAGAGGCTTGGTGGAAGACATGAGGGGAGAGAGGGAGATGCGGGATATCCAGATGGCTTCAGATGTATCTCTGGGGTTTTGGACAAGTTAGAAAATTGGGATAAGACCTTCATCATTGTACATTGGCATCTTGTAATTGGAAGTTTTTTTTATACATAAATATATTTGGTTAACTATTTAAGTTTAAGAGTCATGCCTTACCAGGTATTTGAGTGCAGAGCTGGAGCACAGAACTCACTCTGTTTACAGAGTCTATGGCCTAGCGGGGCATAACTCTTTTTTTAATTATTTACTACTACAAACCCATATGTCCCTCAACAAAAGAATGGATACAGAAAATGTGGTACAGTTACACAATGGAGTACTATTCAGCTATTAAAAACAATGACTTCATGGAATTTACAGGCAAATGGATGGAACTAGAAAATATCATCCTTAGTGAGGTAACTCAGACAAAAAAAAAAACACACACATGGTATATAATCAGTGATAAGTGGATATTAGCTTCAAAGCTCACAATGCCCATGATACAACCCACAGACCACATAAAGGGTAGAAGGAAGAAAGAACAGTGTATGAATGCTTCACTCCTGCATTGAGGGTTAAACAGGATGATCGCAGGAGGTGGAAGTAAGTGGAAGGAGGCAGAAGAAAGAGGAAATAAGGAGGCAGTATTAGGTACTGGAGGAGACAGGAGAGAGGTACAATGAGTCATAAATTCCAATAAAAATATGCAGCAGTTGGGGATGAAGAATTAAGGATAGCCACTGGTGGGTTCCAGATGCCAGGGAAATGAGAGGCTAACAAGGAACCAAAGGGGATGCCTTTAGCCTAAATGCACAGAGAAGGAGTAATAAAACCTATAAAGACCACTTCCAGTGAATAGGCATGGTCCCCATCGAGGGATAGGACAATCCATGCATCTATAAGTTTTTAACCCAGAAATATTCCCGTCCAAATGAAGAACAGAGAGAAAAATGGAGCAGAGAATGAAGGCAGGGCATTTCTGGGAACTGTCCCATCTGGGGATTCATCATGTCTTCAGACACCAAACCCAACACTGTTGCCTTGCCAAGAGGCCCTTGCTGACAGGAACCTGGTGGGATGGTTCCTTGGGAGATCTGGCCACCAACTGACCAATGCAGATATGGATACTTGGAGGCAACCATCAGACTGAGCTCAGGGACTCCAGTGGTGTAGCTGGCGGAAGGACTGGAGGAGTAGAGGGGAATTGCTACACCATAGAAAGAACATTAGCTGGCCAGACCATCCAGTACTCCCAGGGACATCATCAGCCAAGAAGTGAAGAGTGAGGATCCATGGCTCCATATACATAATAGAGAATGGCCTTGTCTGACATCAATGGGAGGGGTGGTCCTTGGTCCTGTGGAGGTTTGATGCCCCAGCATAGGGGGATGCTGAAGTAGTGAGACAGGATAGGGTGGGTGGTTGGGGGAGGACCCTCATAGAGGCAAAGTGGAGGAAGGAGAGGGCAGATGTGGGATGGGGAGTTTGTGGATGGGTAACCAGGAAGTGGGATATCATTTGAGATGTAAACAAATGGAGTGATTAATCAAAAAATCAACAGGCTAATCATATGTATGCTCACGCACTTAGTCCCAGCACCTGGAGCTGGAGCAGGTGGAAGGAACTATGTGGGTGCTTTGCCATCCTGGTATACATACTATGTTCCAAGTTAGCTAGAGCTAACTTTATAGTGAGAACAGATTCTAAATAAATAAATAAATAAATAAATAAATAAATGATCAAAGAAGATAAGTCTAATGTTGTTATCCCTTCCCTAGTTTTGGTTCCCGGAAGCTGCAACTGAGAAGGCATTAGATGGAACTAATTCACTAGATAATAGCAATATTCCATCAGAGTTTGAAGACTCTGATATTGGAGTTCAATATTAAAATATGGTAAATGCATCTAATGTCTAATTGTTTTCTGGATGTCTAGAGATATCTAAGTATCTCTTCATTTAAAAACCAATCTTGAAAAACTGAGTGGAGTTCACAGAAACTCGGATGACGATGTGTTTAGAATATTTGCACAGATACCTGTTTTGGATATCAAAAGCTTCTTGAGAAACAGAAAATAATACCATAAAAATACTATACATAGCTGTCAGAGCCCCCTTATTTTAGAGTCCTTATCAAGTCATTAAATTTGTCTTGCGGGAGTGGCACAAGCCTTTCATCCCAGCACTTGGGAGACAGAAGGAATTAGATCTCTGTGTGTTCAAGGACAGCCTGGCCTACAAAAAGAGCTCAGGATAGCCAGGCCTGGTTGCACTGAGAAACCCTGTCTCAAAAGACAACAAACAAACAAAAGTGTTGCAGTGGCAAATCTTTTAAAGAAAAGCATTTAATTGGGACTTGCTTATATTCCAGAGGTTCAGTCCATTATCACCATAACAGGAAGCATGGCAGTGTGCAGACAGACATGGTGCTAGAGAAGGAGCTGAGAGTTCTCCATTCAGTAGGAAGTGAACTGGCTTGAGCTGCTGAAACTCAAAACCCACTCCCTTGCAATGCACTTCCTCCAACACAGCTACACCTACTCCAACAAGGCTACACCTCCTAAAAGAACTTATTGCTACCATTTTTATTGAAATTATCACAGTGTACAAAATGTATTAATAAACACTTGCTTCATGAACAAAGTAGTAATTTATGTTGAGCCTCCAAAACAAATGTTCTTGAAATGGGAAAAGTTTCTGCTTAATTTACTCAGATTTTAATATTTACATGAGGTACTATGCCTTAAGTAAATGAAAAAAAAATAATTTTTGCATTTGAAGTTTGCAAATTGGACATGTTTAGCATGCTGAGTTCACTTTTCAAAACCAGCAATTAATAGTGATTGAGTTGTGTTTGATTTATCTGCTTTGCTGGGATGGAATTCTTGAGTATCTCTACTTAAAAACACATGACTACATTCTCTGTGAAGACTGCCTATTTCCTATGTATACTCTTCTAAAATGAGGAGTGTCCCACATCAGAAATGAGAGCATTGCTGTACTCTTAATATGTGTGTCTACCTAGAGCGATGGATGGAGAGTAGGGGTATCATTGATCCCATTGAAGTTGCTTCAAGGTGAACTTCCTAGATATTGTGTAGAGGAGTCATGTTATTCTCCTTTCAAGTTATCTTAGGAACAAAAACAGGATGGACGTCCCTGGTGTTTGGTCTATCAACAGAAGGACTAGTTTTTTTGTTAATTACTAGAGCTGAAACTTTAGATAACATGGAAAATGTATTCCTTTCCTTTCTGGTTCCTCTAATCTGAGGCAAACTAAAACAAAATCCAAAGCAGAACAAGGGAAGCATTGGAATATCAAAACTATGAATTATATCAGAACAATAGCCTCAAAGCATGTTTCATGATAAAACATCTCTTTAAATATATCAATAGAAGTGAAATACACACACACACACACACACATATATATATATATATATAATCAAATATTATCAGACATTACACAGAAATAAGACCACCATGTAGGAGGCACAGAATTAGGCTGACGTACCATCATCATACACCCTCAGGTACAAGGAATCCTGCAGAGATCAGGTTTCCAAATCAGCTTTATCCCTGAGTGAAGCTGATTTCTAAATATCTCCCAAATGCTCTCTGGCCAATGTTATTATGGAAAACAGTTAATTAGGGAAATTTTATTAAACATAGCACAACCCTTACTTAATAAAATCTTAGAACTTTTATATAAATTAGTCATACTTTTTCATTTGAGAAGCATATTTAATCACTTAGGAAAAAAATTACGATGGCAGAGATGGGTCGTATAGTGAATGTAATCATGCCTGCTGTGAGTTCGATGGTGCAATAACAAAATCATATTCAGAAGCCATTGCTGTTTGCTGTCACTACCCACACCCACCTTGCTATAACATTTACACTCTTCCAGCTCCTTTCACAATATTCCCTAAGACTTAGACAAAGTGACAGCGTTAATAGGGCTAAGCACTGAACAAATACTTATTCTCAGCATTTTGGTCAGTAATGAGTCTCTGTAGTTACTGATAACCACTGCACAAGAGAAGCTATACCAACCAAAGTTGATAGCACAACTGATCTATTGACAGAAGCATATTTATTTACAATTAAATGTGATGTACATGTATCAACTCACCAAAACATCTTCCTCAATATGACTTATGACAAGTCAAACTGTGGGCTTTTGAATTTAGAGTACAATTTGTGTATTTCTTCCTTTTGACTAGGCCTTCAATTCATTCAGAAAGTTGATGGTTGCCCTCATTACAGATTTACCATTATTACTGCAATATGAGCACCTTGGCTAGCTAATATTCCTTTTGCACTCAGGGTTTCAGCTGAATAAAACTGTTGACAACTCTCTCCTAGTAACCTCACTTCAAGCATTATGAGATCTTCAGCGCTATCCAGCAGAAAAGAAACTTTTATCCAATTCCAGCCTAATTTCTCCATGTCCTGCCAAGCCAGTATGTAGTGTCATCAGAGAGTCCTGCAGTCTTGTTTAGGTAGGCAACCAATAGTCATGTCAACTATATTGTTTGGGGGATATTGGGGATTTACCAGCCAACATTCTCTGATACATTCCTCTTGGGCACTGGGATTTTCATCTAAAGACCCATGGCTTTAGGGAGAAGTTTATAATTTTCAAGCATAATACCTCTATGTACACGTATTGTTTTGACTAATTTTTGTTTATTTACCTTCATTCATTTTATTCCTCTTCCCATAGTTCTTGTCTGCACAAATACACACATGCACACATATACGCAATATATTTTTAAACATATAGGTATGTATTTACATAAATTCTTATATGTATATATGTGTGTGTATGTATGTATGTATGTATGTATGTATGTATCCATATTCTCCTTGACTGTGCCATTCTAGAAAGCCTCACTAAAGCAACTGGTTTTGTAAAAGCAGCTTGAAATGGAAGCTTTTTTATATTATGAAATAATTCAAAAAGATTGATGATACTTCTTTAAATATCTGGTTTAATTTTTCAATAAATCCATGTGGTCCAGAAACATTTTAATTAGAAGATTTTTATTAGTGCATCATCATTTGGTATAAGTGTATAACCTATTTATCTCATCTTAGTTTAACTTGGTAGATCTTATTTATCTAGAAATCTGCCCATTTCTAATTGAGGGGAATGGGTGTGTTTTAGTCTGGCCCTTGGAACTTTCTGTATTTTACTAGTATTTAATGTAATGTTTCCTTTTGCACTATTAGCTTCATTAATTTGACTCTTTCGTTTCTTTTGTTTTGCTAATGTCATGCTGATCTTGTTTATATTTTCAAGAACAAGTTCTTCATTTCATTAAGTGTTTGTATGGGTTTGTTTGTTTGTTTGTGTTTCATTAATTTTTACCTCATTCTATTTATTTACATCTAATTCTCTTAGCCTGGTGGCCATCATTGAATTACTTATTTGAAGCATGTTTGATTTGGTAAAATGTAGGTATGTAGCTATGAAGCTTCCTTGGTGGAGTGCTTTCCTTAGAGCTCAGAGGGTTTGGCAGCACTACCTTCATTCTAATCAAATCTAGAATTTTTTTTATTTTGTTTTTAATTTTCTTCTATGATCCTTTAACTGTTCTATACAGATTTAATATTCTCAAGTTTATAAATTTTCTCATGTTTCCCTTATAGTTGATCTAGCTTTATTCCATTATGGTCCAATAAGACACAAGAAGTTATCTGAAACTTCCAGTATCTATTGAGATTTGCTTTGTCTCTTAATCTTTGATCAATTTTAGAGAAAGTTCTATAACCTATAGAAAAAATATATATATTCTACAGTGTTTGGATGAATGACCTATCAATTGATTACAGCGTGTTACTGAAGTAATCATCTCTTATTGTGTTTAATTAACCGGCACAACTATATTCAGTGTATATATGTTTCCAATTGTCATTTCCTCTTGATGAATTATTTCTTAATTAGCATGACATGACCTCCTTGATCTATTCTGTCTAATTTACTTTTGTGTCTTTTTCTACATATGAGAATACTGATGTCATCTTATTATCTAGTTCCATTTGATTGAAATTCTTTTATCCATCTTTTTACCCTAAAGGATAATTTAAATTTGATGGTGATGTGTATTTCTTTTAGGCATCAAAAAGATGAGCCCATTTTAATTTAATCGGCTAATCTAATTGTCAAACTAATAATCAGAGTCATTATTTAAATATGTGAATTTACTATGCAGTGGCAGATGATGCCTTCAGTTCTTGCATTTGGGAGGCAAGCAGATCTCTGAGATTGAGGCCAACCTGGTCTAAGGAGCTAGTTACAGGACAAACCAGGCTACACAGAGAAACCTTGTCTCAAAAAACAAAGAAATAAAATTAGAAAAAAAAGATGTGTGTTGATTTCTGGTATGTTGCTGATTTGTATGTTTTTGTTACCATTAGCTTTATATGCACAAGTACTGACCTAGCATTTTTTATTTTTTGCTCTTATTCTCAAGGATATGATTATCATTCTGGTCAATCCAAAGACTCCCTTCCAATATCTGCATAGATAGCTTAGGAGGTCATGCATTCATTTAGCCAATATTTATTTATTTATTTGTTTGTTTGTTTGTTTGTTTTCCTAATGGAATAAAGATATTTCTACATTAACTATGACAATTTTTATTTAATAATCTGAGTCAGCAGATGTGGTGTCTCTGAATTTGAAATTCAGTATACCATGTACTGCTTGTATTTACCATTTGTATTGAAAAAGTCTGCTGTTATGAAGGACCTGTTATTGGATGTGCCTTGCAAATTAAGGAAAAAAATTCATTGTTATACATCTGTTAGTGTTTATCTGAGGTATGAAATGAAGCATTAATTTCATTTTTGATCCTACCCATCTGATATTCTATATGCTTCTTATGCTTGAATAGAACTCTTACTTCCTGGGTTCAAGATATTTTATATTATGATTGTACTGAATATACTATCTGTGCCTTTGTCATCGTATTCTTCTTCCAATTCTTCTTCCATGCTCTTAATTTGTACATTTTTTCCTTTTTATAGTATTCCAATGATCTCCCATCTTCTATTTGTGGTGGTTTTTTTTTCTTCATTTTTCTAAACACTTTTAATTAATAATACATCACATTCTGCCTGCTTACCTAACACCAGCTCTTCCCAGTTGTACTACCTCAGACACCTCTCATGCCCAACTTTCAACTTGATAGCTCCTTTTCGTTTATATATTTCTTAAATATAATTTGTTATGTACAAATATCTATATCTATTATCTATCTTTCTTTCTTTCTATCTATCCATCTAAATATATGTAAATAGCACCATAAGAGTTTGTTTCAATTGTTTTTGGAAATATGGTTTCAAGGCTAACCACTGTTTATTGAACAGGAGCTCATTCCTGGGAGAACCTAATTCTCCATGTGCTAGCAGTCAGTAGTTACCTGTAGTTCTTTATCAGTGGGTGGAACCCTACGGAAATTGTCTGCTCTCACATTAACATCTCTGTTGATGTTGTTTTTTATTTTCCTTCTCTGATTGTTACAAATCCTTCACTTTGTCTTTAAACTTTGTTATTCCTTACTTAACAGTATCTATTTATTTGGTGAGGTTTTTACTGAGTATTTGATTTTATTTATTGAAATTTTTATTTTTTTTGGTATCATTTTAGCTTGCATTTTTAAATATTGTTATTCATAGAAAACCATTTTATATGCCATTATATTATTCTTTCTCATTTCACTCAGCTATTTGTTTTCCCTTTGAATTAATTAAAGGGATTTTTATGTCCTCCTTAACTTTTCTGAAAATATTTACAAATTATTTTATAATTATTTTCCACACTTTTACCCATATCACTCTCACTATGGCTCATTACTCTAGGATTAACAGTGTTGGGAAAACATTATGTCTTGTTTTGTTTCGTTTTGTTTTGTTTTTCATGTTATTTTTAGTCTTGGATAGAGATTTATAGACCAGGAATTAGGTTGTTAGTTGAAAACTTTTATTTACTTATGTCACTTGTTTCCTTTCAGTGGAAATGTTTAAGATGTTTGGGTGGGCCTACGTTATAGCAGGGTTAAGATTGCCTTTACCTCTGTTAGACAATGTTCAGAGAATTGATGTAATTCTTGAAAGCCCTATCTTGAGAATATGATATGTATGAAATAACCATCAACTAATAATCACCTGGACAGTGCTAATAATTTTGTGGAGTAAGAGAGACAGATAGTACTGTATGAAATGATTCATTGTTTGTCATTTAGAAATAGAATAGAAAGAAAAAGAAAAAACACATTAAGACTAATTATTAGTACAGAGATGATAGAAAGTTATGGAGACTAGCATAATAGAAATGGAAACTATAGGACCAAATAATTGAAGGAGATTAATTTGGGGCTAAAAGTACACTGAAAAGAGAGGCAGGGAGTGAGGGAGGGAGGATGAGAGAGAGAAAGAAAAAGACCAAGATACAGGGAGAGAAACAGAGACAGAGACATAGAGATATGGGTAGAGACAGACATAGAAATGGAGATGTGGGGATGTAGGACATGAGCACTGACTGGTGTGACCACTGGATTCTTTCCTGACTCTATTGACTATTGCATTGCTTCCTCTGACTAGAAACCTATCTTGTCACAAAGAGTTCTTCTGAGATTTCTTCTTAATTGTTTATTGAGCTTCTGGATTAACTCTTCAATAGTTTGGATTCTTGTTTGTCTTTTATGAGTTTGTTTATCATATTTTGCATTTGTTCTGCATGTACATATGCATATTCTAGAATACCTAAAATCCACAGCATGTGTAGCTACATGCACAATATACACACAAGCATACTGCACTTTTGAGTGTACCCACACATGTGGTACACTCAAACATGCACACCAAATACATATTCATACAAGTCTATACCTATGAGCACCAAACATGTGTATCCTGCACACACAACTCTGTTGACAACACATATAGATACACATATACACTACATGAATACTCATGTCAAAACTAGAATACATGTGTTCATTCCATACAAACTAAGCACTACACATACATATAATGCACATGCATATAAAACACCCACTATGTACTCTATACTACATACATGCCACCATGTATGTACACATGCACCACATACTCCATCATGCCAAAGAAAACCCAAGATACGAGGCATTTTCTCTTGTAATCCAGCTGCTACAGAATCTGAACTTTGCAGTATTTATTCTGACATATTAGCCCTCAGTTTACAAATCTGTATAGGGCCCAATGAGCCTTATCACCTAGAGTATAAGTTAAATCATCTGGTATTTACTAGTTCTTCCCCACTGGGACAAGATGGACCTCTGTTGGATCCTCTAACATCCCCATCTCCTTCATCTGCTCAGTACCTCTATAAAATACCAACACATGTAGCTATCTGCACCTTGTAGAAGAGTATTCTAAACATTTTAAATACCGTAAGTTTTGTTTATCCTTATTTAATTCTCTCTCCTAGTTTATTAAAAAAGGGATGCTAAAAATCCACAAAAAATAAAAGTGTCAAATTAGAAAACTCTTAAAGAAAACATTTTGCATACACAGATAGGCACATACGTGTAACCACAGCAGTCTACTCAGGAGTTGAGTCAGTCCTTGAAATTCAGACCAGAATGAGCTACATGTATATATAAAAACTCCATCTAACACATTCGAATACTGTGTATATATGCCCCAATGATTAAGTAAGGACATCATGCAAATAGATAAAATCTGTCTTTCAACTCCTCACAGAATGGGAAAGAATGCTGAGAGAGCTTTTTCACAAAGATAAGTGGAAGACTTGCATTTAGGCAGATGAAAGTAAGGCAGGGATTTCTTGTACCTGTTGATTTCTTTTTGCTTTAAGATCAAAATAATACTCATATTAAAGTGAATATTCCTATCTTTGGATCTTACTTTTAGCAGTTAAACTATAAAACCCAAGACTACCAGGCCATAGATAGTACCACCTACAAGGGGGCTTCCACCCTGGATCACTAATTGAGAAAATAACTTACAGCTAGATCTCATGAAGGTGTTTCCTCACCTGAAGCTCCTTTCTCCATGATAACTCCAGCTTGTGTCAAGTTGACACAAAAAAGCCAGTACATTGGGTTTGTGACAATAACAAAGGAGAACATGAAGGAGACGCAAAGAGCACTTGCTTGAAGCCTGTAGGTAGATTTCAGGACCTGATGTTTAACAATGTATCCCTCCTCATATTCTAGTCCTCAAATGAACATGGCAGATAGGATTACAATATACAACCTTGGATATGCCACAGTTTCGCCGATTTCACAGACCTTCAGCTGATAGATGTTTTCATTTTTACCCGTGGAGCATATCAGAAATTGCAAGTTGCTGCATTACTTTGATAGCAAAGTGGGTTTTAAATGATCTTAAGGCTTTTATTTTTCACTATATACAACCATGATTCTCACAAATGACTGTAATCATTTTTTAAACATTTAGCTGATGTCCAAGCACATTAGGCATCTGTTTTGCCATATAAGAAAACAATAAGACTTCTGCCCCCATTTCAGAGTTCTTGTAATGTGCCAACAGGAGTTATGTGTCACAGCCATTCTCCTCCTTCCTACCCTTTCTACTCAGGTTCAAATGCAGACAGAAAATTGTCTTCCTTGGAGCAGTTTTGCTTTACTATGAATTCTCACTGAGCCATGTCTGATGGAAAACATGACACAGCATGGAACACTCAGATAAGTGAATCTGTGGGAATATAAAGTACACAGGAAGTGGTTACTGCAAAAAATAGAAAATGTTACCCAGAAGGCAAGCTTGGAGTGACAAAGCTTCAGTTATATCAGAACAATTCACAGTAGCTTCACATTCCTTGAAACATAGATCAACAGATTGTTACATTTCTAGATCACTTAGAATAATATATATTATAGGCTGCACTGAACCACTTATCCTATCTGAATATCTAAGCTTTAACACCACTGAATTAGAAAACAGAGGCCGTGTGGTGATAACTCAAATGATTAAAGTCATAAGGGTGGGACCATATCTACTGTAGCTTGTGTTCTTTTTTTTTCAATTCCTTGAAATATTTTTATTGATAATTTGATAATAATACAACTGCTAGGTATTTTTCCCACAACTCCACCATCACCATCTTGTTTTATAATTGAAATTTTTTTCAAACATTAAATTTTGGTTACAGTTCTTCCTCGACTCCTTCCAAATCCTCTCCATTTCCTTGCCTGACCAAATCCACACGTTTTCTTCTATCCTTCATTAGAATTCAGTATATCTTAACTGAAAAAAAAATCTGGACTTTTAAAATTATATTTTTTTCCAAGGCTATTATAAGAGCAGGAGGAAACACCAGTAATGTGAAAGCTAAAAGAACTGACCATTTAAAGACACAACAGGAAGGTTGTCTCCTGCAGGTGAAAGGAAGTCTCTTAAGATATTTCCATCTTTAACCTTTCATGTTGTGATGACACATCCCCCAAAAGTGACAGCAAATGCATTTAACTAATGGATATTTCATTTACAAAGTTCATTTAAAATATATTATGTTCTGCAACATTGTTTCCTGACTATGCAGCTATTTGCTATATGTTCATAAATAAACAATAGAGGGGAATTTTACAGTTTTTACACAGTGAAATTATTAGTGCTTAAAAATGTAGAAATGCTAATTACTCTAGCTTAATGCATATGTGCACCAGGTTTGCATACTATATACCATAAATATGTATACTATGTGTCAAAAAAAGTTTTAAATTCTAAAATAAAGAAGTAAGAACAACAAATTGTTGTGATTATGAAAACTTTTTCCCTTTTATTGAAAATAGAGGTTTTTTTTTTTCATTACATAATATATACTGATTTCAGCTTCTCTTCCTTCTTCTTCTGTCAGCTCCTTCCATTTCCTTTCCCATTCCTTTCCACCCCTCTATGACTATCATTAGGGAAAAAAATACAGGCTTCTAAGGGATATAATAAGACACAATATAATATAATAACAAAAGGTAACTCATCAGAATTGGCCAAAACACCCAAATAAGGAGATGAGCGCTAGGAAATTCATAAGAAATGGATATAGACATAAAACCAGTAGCATAAAGTTTTTCTACTCTGATTTAAGCTCCAGGCAAACATGCTACTAGTCCCTGCCCAGAGAATGTTGTATCTGCAGACGAAAAACACAGACACACATGCAGCTCAATTTCATCCTGCCTTATTGGCTCAATTGTAGGTGCTTCTAATCTATTGTGGCTAGTGTGACCTTTCCAATACACTTAGTTTAGCACCTCTTAATCTGTCCTTAGTTTAGTGTCCTGGCAAGCCAAAACTCCACTTCCTTAGTTGTCTTTCTAATCTACCACCTGGGGAAGCAGCCTATGATTGTGCCACATTAGATTTCATATGGCCGGTCAGATTTTCTCCCTCCATAGCATGGCGAAATTCTCCCTTCCTCTTCCTGCATCTCTTAGCCTGCATGCAAGGACTTGGTAGTCCTGCCTCTTTCCTTCCAAACGGCCATTGGCTCCTGGCATCTTTATTGATCCATCAAGAACCCACTGGGGAATAGGACATTAGCATCAGATCTACCCCCTACCGAAACCAGTTCATTTGCATACTCTGGATCTCATAAAAACCACTGAACTAGAAGTCATGATATATACATGAAAGACTGTAAGGTAAAAAAAAGAGAGAAAACAAAACTATATAAATACAATAAAAGGGGTGGGGTAGAATGTTCTCTAAGAAACCCTGAAGATCTGGAATGAGTGAGGATCCAAGGAGTCAATGCAGGTGACCTTAGGCAAAATTCCCTACAGTGGGGATATGGAACCTGAAGAGACCATGACCAGTAGCCAGACAGGACCCCCAGTGGAGGGATGTGGACACTAAATCACCTACAAAACTTTTCCATCTTTACCCTTTCATGTTGTGATGACACATCCCCCAAAAGTGACAGCAAATGCATTTAACTAATGGATATTTCATTTACAAAGTTCATTTAAAATATATTATATTCTGCAACATTGTTTCCTGACTGTTTGGGTTTTGACCCAAAATTGGTACTGTCTAAAAGAAATGCACGGACAATGATAGAGCAGAGACTGAAGAAAAGTGCTGACCACTGACTGGCCCATTTTGAGACCTATCCCATGGGCACGTACCAATCCCTCACACTATGTGTTGCCATGTTGTCCATGCACACTGAAGCCTAGAATAGCCTCACTCTGAGAGGCTCTACACAGCATCTGACTGAGACAAATACAGACACCCACAGACAAACTTTGGATGGAGGTCAGGAACCACTATGGAAGAGTTAGGGGAAGGATTGAAGACCCTCAAGGAGATTGTACTACACAGGTAAACCAAGAGTGTCAACTAACCTAGATCACTGGGAGCTCCCTGAAACTAAGCTACCAACCATAGAGCATACATGAGCTGGTAGAGCCCCTAGCACATGTAGCAGAGGGCTGCCATTCCTGGCCTCAGTGGTAGAAGATGTGCCTAATCCTGCAGAGACTTGATTCACCAAGGTCAAGGAATAGTGGTGCTGCCCTCAAAGAGGTGAAAGTGGTGGGAACTTTGTAAGGAAGAAACAGGGGCAACATTTGGAATGTAAGTAAAAACATAAATTTAAAGATAAATACATAAATAAGATAAAATAAAAATTAAAAATAAAATTAAGAAAAAAAGCTCTGACATCTGACATGAATTATGAGACAAGGAACTTCCAAGATGCATTGAGTTTATTATCAGTTTGTTATGTACTGCTGACTATGTACTCCTTGATAGTAGTTATAGATCAAAGTGTTTATATCTGGTTTGGTCTTATGTTTCTCCTTCAGTAGCATACAGAGTACTTTCCTGTACCAATGGTGCTAGCAGGAAGTGTGTTCTTTCAATATATTGTATCTTAGTGATTTGTTCTGTATCTGAGTTGTATGATTAGTTTTGGGGAAAGTTCCATGACTTGCTGAGAAAATTGTATAATTTCTGTGCTTGGGCAACATATTCAATCAGTATCTGTGAGGTTAATTTGGTTTACAAAGTCAGTTAGCTCTAGTAGTCTCTGTTTTGTTTTTGTCTAGGTCATCTGTCTATTGGTGAGAGGAGATATTTTCTCCCATGATCAATGTTTTTAAGATTCCATATATGATATTGTTGAGACAGAATTTCTTTGTGTATCCTTAACTGTCCTGGAACTTACTCTGACCAAGTTTGTATCACACTCAGAGGTCCAATTGCCTCTGCCTCCTAAGTGCTGGGGTTAAAGGCATATGCCAACATGCCAGGCAATATGGTTTAAATTGTTGTAATGTTTCTTTTATGAACATTGATGTTCTACTGTTTCACACATAAATATTAAAAATTTAAATGTCTTCTAGGTGGACTTTTCCTTTGATGATGTAGTGTCCTTTCCTATCCTGATCAGTTTTTGTTTGAAGTCTATTTGTCAGATATTAAAAGGGCTACACCAGCTTGATTCTTAGCTTCTTATTTGTTTGGAATAATTTTTTTCCATTCTCTTATCTTCAGAGATGTCTATCCTTGATGTTACAGGATGTCTCTTGAGAGAAGGATACATTCGGGTTTACATCAATTATGTTACTCTGTGTCATTTTATTAGGGAATTTATACCTGAGACAACTGATCTTGACAGGTATCAATGATCAGAGTTTGTTTTAAATTCCGGCTATTTTGTTGTTTGTTGTTGTTGTGGTTGTGGTTGTGGTGGTGGTGGTGGCAGTGGGAGTAGAGTGTCTAAAATAAGTCAAATCTAATTCCAATATAGTCTGTTTTTATATGTTACTTGTTTTTTCCTCTTGCAGCTTTTAATAGTCTGTCTTTGTTCTCTTTATTTAGTGTTTTGATTATTATGTGCTGTTTCCATAACTTGAATTCTTTTCATTGTTGCATTCAACTGTGTTTTTGTTTTCTTTATTTGGCATTTATTCATATTTTCAATGAGGCTTCTAGTAATTGTTATTTTAAAATAATTGTCATCTATATCACTTTTAACTGGGACATCACTACATTTATAACTTTTTGTTCTTGGATACTTACTGCTTTGATTATTCATGTTTGTATATTTGGAGTGGGACCTAGGCATCTGGAAGTAAGTAGTTTGTATTGTTTCTTGATATTGAAATCTTGTCTATCTTTTAATAAATGGTTGTTGGAAGCTCCTCTGCCTGTTACTTTGATTTTAAGGTGATTGATCAGAAACATAGAGCATAGCAGTTGGTTAATTCAGATGTTGATGTTTGAATGGGCTTTCAGAAGTAGTTGAAACTAAGTAAGGTTTCTAATACCAGAATCAGATTTTCTGTAGGGTTTCTGGATTCATACAGTCAATCTTTGAGAACCTAAAAGAAGTGTTCAGAACTTTTCTTCAGGTAAGTGGTGTTTGTGGCTTTCATATGAGTCTAGGAGTCCCTATCTAAATGGTGTGGAGATGTTCAGGACCCTATTTACTGTGTCTCTGAATCAACCACTATAGGTATCTACCTCATTAGTATATGTAAAATTTGCTCAGAAAAAGTGAATATTTGGATTTCTAAGTGTTCATAATATCATAATATTTTCATTAATATAATAAAAGGACAGCTTATTTCTCTCTGTGTATATTGTCTTGCTACTAAATAAAACTCAAAGCCTGGCATGTATTAGACAAATGTTTAATTATCGAACCACTTCCATGGTGCTTTAGTAAGTTTTTGAAAAAGAATTCATGGAACTGCAAATTAATTAGACATTTTTAGTGTTATTAAACACTGTGAAATAATGGATCAAAGAAGTTGTCTTGACTTACTATTTTTCTGAAACAAGTATTGTGGTAAGTCACAGTTTAAAAGAGACATTTATCATTAAATAGGAAATTTAATATTTTTGGTCTAATTAAGAATATAATTTATACACATGACAGAGCAAATGGACTCAGCAGGATACCTGCATATAGCTGAGAGGGAGTGAGGGGGTGTAGAAAGGTTTGAGAGAAAGACAAGGAAGAGGAAGAGTTATGGAAATATATTTTAATTTAATTATTTCAATAAATAAATTATAATTTTAATTAATGTATTTTGGATAGTGCCTTAGTTAGTGGTTTACTGCTGTGAACAGACACCATGACCAAGGCAACTCTTATTCAGAACAACATTTAATTGGGGTTGGCTTACAGGTTCAGAGGTTTAGTACATTATCATCAATGTGGGAACATGGCAGGATCCAGGCAGGAATGGTTCAGGAGGAGCTTGAGAGTTCTACAGCTTCATCTGAAGGCTGATAGCAGAATATTGGCTTCCACACAGCTAGGATGAGGGTCTTAAAGTCTACACCCACAGTGACAAACCTAGTCCAACAAGGCTAGACCTTCAAATAGTGTCAC
This sequence comes from Tokudaia tokunoshimensis, assembly GCA_036184795.1. Lineage (NCBI taxonomy): Eukaryota > Metazoa > Chordata > Mammalia > Rodentia > Muridae > Tokudaia > Tokudaia tokunoshimensis. The sequence continues at coordinate 47,038,200 of BTHU01000016.1, forward strand.
TCTGTGGGCCCAGCATATTCAGACCATGACATTGACCCCATAGGCTTGTTCAAATTCAAGAGTCTATGGGGGTTATATCTATCCATAGCTTAATAAAATATCCTACATATATTCCAACTTCCAATGGTCTATAGCAATATCAACAATGTTAAAAGTCCAAAGTTCCTTAGCTGAAATACCCAGCAAAAAGGAGCAAGAACCTGTAGAGACCATATCCAGAGGTTAGATGTGGCCCCTGTTTGATGGATAGGACCACCCACCAATCTCAAAAATATTAATCCAAAATTGCTCCTTTCTAAGGAAAATACAGGGACAAAAAGTGGAGCAGAGACTGAAGGAAAGGCGATACATAGACTGCCCTACCTGCGGATCCATTCCATATGAAGACATCAAACCCAAACAATATTGCTGACACCAAGAAGTGGTTGCTGACAGGAGCCTGATATATCTGTCTCCTGAGAGGCTCTACCAGAGCCTGACCAATGCAGATGCTTGCAGCCAACCATCTGACTGAGCATGGGGACACAAATGGAGGAGTTAGAGGAAGGACAGAAGGAGTAGAAGGGGTTTGCAGCCCCACAGGAAGAACAACAATATTAACCAACCAGACTCCCCAAAGCTCCCCAACATGGAGGAACCCATGGCTCCAGATGCATATGTAGCAAAGTATTGCCTTATCTGACATCAATGGGAGGGGAGGTACTTGGTCCTGTGATGGCTCGATGTAGGGGAACACTAGGGCAGTGAGGTGGGAATGGGTGGGTGGGTTGGGGAACACCTTCATCGAGGCAGGAGGATGTAGCATGGGAAAAGGGGTTTGTGGAGGGGAAACCAGGAAGAGGTATAACATTTGAAATGTAAATAAATAAAATAACCAAGAAAGGAAGAAAAAAGAAAGAAAGAAAGAAAGAAAGAAAGAAAGAAAGAAAGAAAGAAAGAAAGAAAGAAAGAAAGAAAAGAAGGAAGGAAGGAAGGAAGGAAGGAAGGAAGGAAGGAAGGAAGGAAGGAAGGAAGGAAGATCTCTTCTGGGATCCATCCAATCACTTAACTGCAATCCCTGAAACAAGACAAGAAACCAACTGAGCAAACTACAAACTCTGCATCTCCATGTCTGATATCAAAGCACTCTTCAGATCTCCACCTCCTTTTTCATCTTTGGTGACTGTGACAAACTTCCTTTCTTGGGTGTGTTCCACTCCCTGTTAGTAGCATTCCTCAGGAGATATCCTATGGTTCTGGCATCTTGAAAGTCTTGAATCTTCAAGGTAGCTTCAATGATTCAGCTTCTTGTTTCAATGTCTGGGATCCACACATGATTTTCTGGGCTCCTTGAAAGGGTTTGGGTCACATCTCCAGCTCTTCCCTCTGTAGCACTCTAAGTTCAGGTTGATCCACTCTATAACTGCTGCAATTCTTGGTGATCGTCCTATGGTACTGGCATTTCTAATACACTGGGGTCTTCCAATAAAACTAGATGTCATCAATAGGCTCTCATAGGCTCTCTTCATGGTGCCAAGCCTCAAATACCTTGCATGACCCCTTCAGTTCTGGACCATCAACTGCCACTGAAGCTGCACCTTCACCAATGGTGTTCTATGACCTCTCACAGTGTCAATCCTCAGCTGCTCTTCATGACTCCTTCATGCCTCAAATCCAGTACTACCTGGGTGACTCTTACACATTATCAAGTCCCACTGCAGCACAGGGTACAACCTTGGCAATCTCTGGAACACAGCTTCTTTGTAATCTCAGAAAACACTTCCCAGAAGATTTCACCTCAGTGATGTTTGTCTCTTCTTAATCACTGTTAATTTCTTAGTTCCAGCCAACCAGTATCAGTTGTCCCAGTAGTCTCCTTCTCCTCTTGACTACAAATCCAGAGATATGTGGCCAAAGCTCATGACTTCACTGCTTAAGCTTGGCTGTCCTGGATCTTGCTCTGTAGATTAGCCTTGAACTCAGAGATATGCATTCCTGTCTTCTGGGATTAAAGCTGTATACTACATTCCTGGATCTAAATTTAGCTGGGTAGGATCTTGCCCCAAAGTCCCACTCTCTTAATTTGTTATCTCTTTGAAAATAAGATTCAGCTCTATTTTACTTCCTGGTAGCCTATTAATATTGGAACCATATATTTTATATTTTCCCTTTCTAAGCTTGCTATGCTTGTTTAAAATGCTCTGTATAAGATATAACCAGAAAACAAACTCTATGATGGATGTTTCTGAGACTTAACTTTGTCAATGTGATTAATCTGAGTCTCTTCACCTTAGCCTCAGACATACTCTTCAGACAAGGGCAAAAAGCAGCCATGTTCTTCACCAAAATACACAAAAACCATCTCTAGGCCACATACTAAAGTTCTTCTCTACTGAATCCTCTTGGGCCAGGTCTGCACAATTCAAATCACTCTCAGTAACAAAGTCTTCCATATTCCTACTAGTATAGCCCATTAAGCCCCATTTAAAGCATTTCATTGCTTTCCAATTTCAAATTCCCCAAATCCACATTTTTACAAACAAAAACATGGTCAGGCTGATAAAAGCAATACCCTATTCCCTAGTACCAACTTCTGTCTTAGGGCTTTTTTCTGCTGTGAACAGATACCATAACCAAGGCAACTCATACAGAACAACATTTAATTGGGGCTGGCTTACAGGTTCAGAGTTTTAGGACATTATCAAGGTGAGAACATGGCAGCATCCAGGCAGGCATAGTTCAGGAGGAACTTGAGAGTTCTACATCTTCATCTGAAGGCAGGTAGCAGAATACTGACTTCCAGGCAGCTAGGATGAGGGTCTTAAAGCCCACGCTCACAGTGACAAACCAATTCAAAAAGGCCACACACACCTTCAAATAGTGCCACTCCTTGGGCCAAGCATATTCAAACCATGACAGATGGCCAGAATTGGGTTATCCTAAAATGTGAGAATTGCAGATACTGAATTTCTGTCCTTTTCCTTCATGCTTTCACTTTCTAAAAAGACAGACACCAACAAGGTTTTAATGCATAAAACCTTCTATTATTATTTTGAAACCTTTTTCCAAGCAGCAGTTGGAGGTCAGAGAGCGAGAGTGTCTAGCCATATAGATATAATGTACCTGGCTGTTCACAAGATTCTGAGTCTGCTCAAGAGTACTGCCTGGCTCCTTGCTTCTACCTCAGAGCATTGCTTCATTTGCAATTCTGTCTCCATCCAGCCTGCTGAATTTCAGAGTTTCTTTCCTGGTTCCTGCCCATATCTTTATTCTAAAGGCTATTATTTTAGGGGAAGTTCACTTTTTTTATTTTATAAAATTACTGATGTTTGGACCAAGAGCTCACTATTGTCTCACATTTGATGTATAGGAACATAGGCCATCATATCTTTTTCCCTTATGCCTTTCACAGGATGTTTTTCTAATGCAGACAAAAGCCTAAATAGTCTTTGCACAGTGTACAGTCCTAGTGGTGTTAGGGTTAAAGCTACTGTGAAGAATTCTGCTGACTTTATGCCACATATCACCATGTGCTGTACATACAGATTTATATGTATTGTCAAACTTAACCAGCACAATATGTGGAGTTATTTAAGACTGTCTCACTCATATCTCAACAAGCTGCCTGTGCTATCTGACATTCTACACATTGAAATTGCTTCTTTGCTGTAAGTATGCTTGGGAATCTTCCAAAATTATCAACTAAGAGAAATGAAATACTTTCTAGCTATCATTTCACATTCAGTAGTATCCTAAGGAAATGAGATAAGGCACTAGCAATCTTGTTTATTCATTCTGAGTATATGCATCTGTGATGGAAAATTATGAGACTAGTAGGAGCACAGAATGAGCCAATGCTTCATAGTAAATACATTTGGTGAAACATAGACGCAAGGTATTTGTGTGATTTCCAGTTTTAGGCTCACTAATAAAATTGCAACTTATTATTTTTGTTTACTTTTTGAGAATTTCATATCTGAACACCTTATTTATATCATTTCCCAATCCCTTTCAGCTCTTCAATGCTTCCACTGTCCCCTCTCTTCTCAAAGCCATGACCTCTTATTAATTATTATGTGTATATGCTCATACATATATGTAAATTTATAAATATAAAATTCTGTGTTTATTTAAGGTTGCTCATATATACATGTGGTTGGGGATGACTGCTTGAGATCAGATAACCTATTTTTTGGAAGCTCATCCCTGGAGAATTGATGCTTCCTGTCTCAATAATCATTAATTTAGTAGCATGAGGGAATTTCTTGATATCCCTTTTATTGCTTTAGAAAATGATATACCTTTGTCCAGAGTTCCCAGAATGTATACACTGCTTAGATCTAGCAGCTTAGCAAGAGTTAAGATATCTAAAGTATAAGGGTTCCAGTTACTTTGGTTGAAATTGTAATAGCCTCAAAGCACAAGACTAGGGGTATGCTAAAAAGGATGCACCAAAAGGAGTTGTGATGTTTGTCTCTTGGAGTGAAAAGGTACAAGTCCATATTTAATAGAAGAACATCTAACATGTATTAGGTTCAGTCCTTTCCATGGTTTTTGGCCGGGCATCTTAAGTTGTTATTTTCTATGAATATAGTATCTATGTAAGTTGATAGAAATGTTACTCAAATGTATTAGGAAAATATCCAGTTACTGAAGCTTCCAAAAACCTGGACAGAAACAGTGAAATTCTTGCAAATCAGAGCAGATGTGACCCTGTGTGTCAGTACAAAGAGGGCATGAAGGCAACATGTCAGTGATGGTCCTCCAGAACAATGGTATGAACAAAAGAAAATTGTTTGAGATAGAAAAATACAGTAAGTGGACCACTCCTTTACCTCCACACCCTACTCTTCCCTTTAAATATATCAGACTGTAATATAAAATTGTTCCCTTTTCTCTTTAAAAGTAACCCAGAGAGTCCATGTGAATCTCTCCCCATGTAGTCATTGTTCTCCATGTTTTAACATTTATTATCGTGGATGTAACATTTTATGACTACATGCATATATATGAACAAAATGTTCATATGGTTTTATGAAGCATAAGCAAGAAAAAACATGATATTTTTTTCAGAGACTTGAATCACTTCAAATGATTATATCCAATCATATCCATTTTCCAAAGTTATGTAAGATATAACTTTGGTCTTACAGCTAATTCCTCTACTGTCCAACATCTAGTTTGGTTCTATAATTTAGTTTTGTGAATAGTGCTACAGTAAACATTGATATGCACATAGCTCTGGATATATGTGTTTAATGATCGTTGGATAAATGCTAAGGAATGGCATAGTTGGGTGACCAATTTGAGGTTTGTTTGTGGAGGGGGGGCACACAGATTTCAGTGGGGACTGGGCAAGTTTGCATTCTCACTAACTATGTAGCATTTGTTTATAGATTTTTCTTTTCTTTTTTTTTTTTACTGTTGAAAATAGTGATTTTATTTTTTCTATTTTTTTTTAAATTTTATTTTCTAAGTTTTTTTTTTATTTACATTCAAAATCATTACCCCTTTCCCGTTTCCTCCCTCCCCGAAAGTCCCATAAGCCCCCTTCCCTCCCTCTTTTCCCCATTCAACCCCCTCTCGCTTCTCTGTCCTTGTATTCCCCTAAATCCAGTCATTCCAGGACCAGGGGTCTCTCCTTCCATCTTCTTAGAAATCTATTGATATGCAAATTGTGTCTAGGGTATTCCGAGATTCTGGGTTAATATCCCCTTATCAGTGACTGCATACCATGTGTGTTCTTTTGTGATTGGGTTACCTCACTAAGGATGATATTTTCAAGTTCTGACCATTTGCCTAGGAATTTCGTGAATTCATTGTTTTTAATTGCAGAGTAGTATTCCATTGTGTAAATATACCACATCTTCTGAATCCATTCTTCCGTTGAGGGACATCTGGGTTCTTTCCAGCTTCTGGCTATTATAAATAAGGCTGCTATGAACATAGTGGAGCATGTGTCCTTATTGCATGCAGGGAAAGCCTCTGGGTATATGCCCAGGAGTGGTATAGCCAGATCCTCCGGGAGTGTCATGCCCAGTTTTCTGAGGAACTGCCAGACTGCTTTCCAGAGTGGTTGTACCAGCTTGCAATTCCACCAGCAGTGGAGGAGTGTTCCTCTTACTCCACATCCTCGCCAACAACTGCTGTCTCCTGTGTTTTTGATCTTAGCCATTCTGACTGGTGTGAGATGGAATCTCAGGGTTGTTTTGATTTGCATTTCCCTAATGACTAAGGATGATGAAGATCTCTTTAGGTGCTTCTCAGCCATTAGATATTCTTCAGGTGAGAACTCTTTGTTTAGCTCTGTACCCCATTTTTAATAGGGTTACTTGCCTCTCTGGAGTTTAACTTCCTGAGTTCTTTGTATATATTGGATATTAGCCCTCTGTCGGATGTAAGGTTGGTAAAGATCATTTCCCAGTTAGTTGGTTGCCACTTTGTCTTTTTGTCAGTGTCTTTTGCCTTGCAAAACCTTTGTAATTTAATGAGGTCCCATTTATCAATTCTTGGTCTTAGAGCATAAGCTATTAGAGTTCTATTCAGGAAATTCTCCCCTGTGCCCAGATGTTCAAGGTTCTTCCCTAGTTTCCTTTCTATTAGTTTCAGTGTGTCTGGTTTTACGTGGAGGTCCTTGATCCACTTGGAATTGAGCTTAGTGCAAGGAGATAAGGATGGGTCAATTTGCATTCTTCTGCATGTTGACCTCCAGTTGAGCCAGCACCATTTGTTGAAAAGGCTATCTTTTTTCCACTGGATGGTTTTAGCTCCTTTGTCAAAGATCAAGTGATCATAGGAGTGTGGATTCATTTCTGGGTCTTCAATTCTGTTCCATTGATCTACATGCCTGTCACTGTACCAATACCATGCAGTTTTTTAACACTATTGCTCTGTAGTACAGCTTGAGGTCCGGGATACTGATTCCCCCAGAGGTTCTTTTACTCTTGAGAATAGTTTTAGGTATCCTGGGTTTTCTGTTATTCCAGATGAGTTTTTGAATTGCTCTTTCTAACTCTATGAAGAACTGAGTTGCGATTTTGATGGGGATTTTTATTTTCTTAATGACTTTTATTCTTTCAAGACTGGCATGGGGAATTTAATTTGCATTATAATACATTTATAGGTTGCTTTTGGCAAAATAGAAATTTTCACAATATTAAGTCATCTAACCCAGTTTTCTGTTAATTTTATATCCTGCAACATTGGTGAAAATATGTCATCTATCAATAGGGATATTTTTTTTTAATGGAGGACGTTTTATTGTCCTTGGTTGGAGGCATTGGGGGTAGAAGGGTCAGGTCACTTGATTTAACCAGTGGACAGCTCTTGTGTCGGTTCCTGTGGGTGCCCATTGGCATCGCAGGTGCAGTCATTGTTGGCAGGTGTGGCCTCAAAAGTGGTAGCTGCCACCTCTCCTGGCATGATGCCTGGGCCAGATCGCTCCATTTTGTGCTCTAACAGCATGTATTTCTGGGGCGGGAGCCCCACACAAGCCCTGACAATATTCTTGATACATCTGCCCTGGCAGAAGAGGGCATTCACCACAGGGTTTCAAGGGGCACAAGCAATGCCTTAAAAGAGGAAGTTGAGCACCAACAGCAGTAGGTGGAAGCCCTGAGGCTCGTGGTCTGAGTCTGCGCAGTAGCTCATACACTGACACAGATCTGTGAGCAGCACTCGGTCCAGCATGATGGGTGCAGCCAGGAACAAGCCCTTTTAGGTATTATGGAGCACCAACGTGTTTGTCCCACCCAGCATCAGCTCTGAGGTGTACTCATCCAGGGCACACTTGCTGTCGCCAACATAGGGCACATATTTGATCACCACACAGTGGTCCGGCTCCTCTCCATGTGCATAGAGCATACGGTTGCTCTGAACCCTGACGTCCACCACATTGATCTTTGTCACCTCCTTGGAGCGGAACTGCAGTGGTGCCAACAGGTTCTGCCCGTCCTTGTTGCCCTAGTAGTTATAGCTCACGATGGACATGGTCTTGAGGCCAGAGTCAATGAGAATGTCCACCAGAAAAGACTTGATCTTAGTCTTCCCTGTCTTGAAGTCATCCATCACCACCTACATGGCATTGTGAATGTGTTCTGATACTCTTAGTGCACCTCTATGGCTTCTGGGCCTAGACCAAGTCTAGGCTGTCCACCCGGATCTTGGCGGCGGTCTCCGTCTCAGCTAGTGGCTGAGTTGAAACAAACTGAAGCAGCCGACAGCCTTTGACTCCTTATTTTCTGTTTTTATCCATTTAAGTTTTTTCACTTTTATTTAGTCAAAACACTCATTACCCAAAGATTGGAAAGATTAGAGATGCTTGTCTTGATGGTTTTTGTGAAACTTCTTTTGAGATTTTTATCCCCTTAGGATGCTTTTGTGAATGTGTAGAAGGCAGAATTTCAATGAGTGGACTTCTATTTCCTTTCCCCTCCATATCTCATCAGGAACGAACATACTTTCATGCCCATATTGGACACCCCTCTACCTAAATTGCACCAAAGTACTAAATACATGGAGACCTTTAGCTTCAGTAATGCTGCTACTGAAGAGGCATAAAAAGCACATTTTTGCCTGGCACTGAAGCAACTGCTTTCTGACATGCTCTATAATTCCAGTAAAACTCTCTCCATTTTATAAATTGGTAAAACAAATCACACTGCCTTATTTAGGGTTACTGTACTAGAGATGTAACACCATGATCAAAAGCACCAAGGGCAAGAACCCGGAGGCAGGAGCTGATGCAGAAGCAAGATAGGAGTGCTACTTGCTTGATGTACCTGCTTTCTCACAGAATTTAGGACTACCAGCCCAGGGGTGGCCTTACCCACAATAGTCTGGGTCCTCCTACATCAATCGCAAATTAAGGAAATGCCCTACAGGCTTGTCTACACCCCAATCTTATGGAGACATTTTCTCAATTGTTGCTCTCTCCTGTAGAATAACTCTAACTTGTGTCAAGTCATCATGATAATGATTCATTTTGGAAGCAAATCTGAGCACTCAGGAGGAAAGGAAGCCTAGGCTCCAACCCATTCCATCCAAGGCCAGATTATAAGCATTTCTACAACTACATTACACTGAAAAAAATGACACTTGGTCCCTGACTAAGTTTTGAAAATTATAAATATTTTCCCCTTCTTTCAGGATAAAAATACAAATGGTTTATGATGGCAACAAACAAGTTCAGGTCCTCTTGTTTAAGCCCTAATAGGAACCACATATCGATAATGCTTTACTTATAGTCCATACCTCTGAATGTGTGGTTCTTTGTATATACCAAGCTACTGAACATTCATTTCTCTCCAACTTTAGAAAGTATATCCTACACCAATTTTAAACCCTACACCAATTTTGTTTGCCTACTTTCTAATTATTCAAGTGTATATTAAGTAATTTTTCTGTTATATAATTATCTGGACTCATCTCTTTTTAAATTATTGTAAAGAACCTTCCTTCATATTCATATTTCTCTGGTACCACTTGCCACCACTTCTTTCTGGGTATGCTTTCTGACTGTACTATTTCACTCACACTAAAGAATGGTAGGGTGGGGAGGCACTATGATTAGGAAATCTAAATTATAGAAATTCCTATATAATTAAATATCATCATTAATCATTGACTAGGAAACAGTGTTCATTGAGATCAAGGGATGCAATTAATGGTGAGCAATACCAGGTAAATATAACTAAGGTGATGGGATAAAATTGTGTGACTGGTTGGTAGAATTGGTCTTATCAAATCATAATTGCAATCATATAGGGATATTCATGTTTCAAAGAGGCAGAATCAGAGTAGAATTTAACCTTTGATGAGTCCGGTGCTTCAGGCTCAGTGATGGATGCATTTATGATCAAATTTATCACTGTGTAAGGAACAGAGAGTGTGGGCTGAAGGGCCAGTTCATACTCTTTTCATATAGGCCTTGTATATGATTATCAGCAGAAAGAGACAGTGGTGTTAAAAATTTCACAGAAGACTTCAAGGAGAATAAAAAAAAAATCTATATTCACTCACTGTAGTGAATGAATTGTGTTCTGTTCTCTGACATGTATTAACCTTCTGTTCTCCTTTTGTAGCCTCATAAGAAATTGATTATTATTTTTCTTAATGATAAAGTTGTTTGGACCAAAAGTTTCATTAGAAAGACAAGCTTGATCAAGTCTTGAGCATAAAGCCCTCAGCTCTGTAAAGTAGAAAGTTAATGTTCAAAGGAATTCTTATGACCTTTATATCTAAGTGAAGAACAATAGGAAATTAGTCATTTCTCAGTCTCACTGGAATTGGTCTGCATAAGAAATAGGAAATAAAAGAAGCAAGTGCTGCCCTTTCAAGGTAGTCTGTGGGATTCTGGGAACAAGCACTATGTTCAGTTTAAAATTCATCAGCCTATTTGAATACCTTGTGATTAATTCTGCATAATATTAGACATGTCTAAAATACAGAACTGGAAACACATTTGAATAAAACTGGTGCTCACAGACATGAATTATATTTTTAATAAGTTAAAGCTCACCTTTCTTACTGCCTGATGATCTTCTCCAACAAGGTGTTAAATTTATCATGACAGGAAGCAAAATTATTGTCTATTCAATGAGTCCCTCTCTGTTTCTGTACTCAATACTGTAATCTTGCCCTAAATCTTGACTCTCTGGGGAGTGAGTCATATCATATGTGGTTATAACATTATAGATGTTGAATAAATCTGTAGACAAGTGTCTAATAGCTACATTTCAATCCATAGACAACTTCATATATGACTGGTTTAATAGCTGAAGTATGAATGGTCTATTCGAAGTAGTTATATGGAGATCCAACCATCCTATTATAACAACTGATGCATACATTTCCAAAGGAATATTCTGGGGTCTTTCTGCAAGCATGGAGAGAAGAATTGGAGAGTCCTTCCTGACAGGGCAACCTACAGAGGAGATAAGGAGTTGGATAGCACAGGGAGTGAGCTAGACTCCATGGTCAGAGAAATCTTTCAGCTTACTTGCAAGCAATGAGTAAGCTTTTGTGACTCTGACTAGCAATTGGTCAATTTCTTCTGCTTTGACAGACTAGCAGCCAGATGCTACTTTATTTATAAAAGTTTCACAGAACAATGACAGACTAGTGATTATTCAAGTGATACAAAATATATTTTTGACTTTTCATTACATGTCCAGGGTTACAAGTTCAGTCACAATTAGAAAATACAAACAGTACAGATTATTCTTGTTATTATTAGCCCTATATCTCCAACTTAAAGAATCTAAAGAACGTCACCTCCAAAGCAAACACATTTTACTATATGACAACCTGCTTTTAGGACAGTAGTCTTTGCTCTTTGAAAGTACTACAGACAACCAAGCCAGTCTTTTTATGAGCACCAAATACTGATACCAAACTTCTTCTACTATATGTTTCATCATCTATACTGACGGACAAAATCTGAGGGGTTCAAACTCCATCTTAGGGAATCTGACCTAAGTTTGAACTAAAGTAAATAGTCCAGTGCCTAGCATCAGTTTCCAAGTTATTCTCCCCAAAAAACCAGAGCCTAGCTCCAGTTTCTAGGCTAACCCCAACAAGGCCTGCATCTCCAGGTTAATCTCCCTTTAAAAAAATCCAGTATTTAGTATCAGTTTCCAGGTTAACCCCAACAAACCCACCCTCTGCCTAACAACTACCAATTATGAAGAAATCAGAGGTTAAGTTTGGATCCCAGCACCAGCCAATTATGCTAAAGGCCACAGTAGCACCCCAGTTCAATTCTTGTCAGGCTAGAAACATTCACCCCCTCACTTGCCCTTTTCTATAAAACCTTGTCTTGATAAGTGTTCAGGGCTTTTCCTTCACTGGAATGGTCCTGTGAGTCGGTCAGGACTTAAGCCCAAGCTAGTTAGAATAGAGACCCTAATCTAGTTGCATCAGATCTATTCCTGAGTTGTCTTTTGGGATTTGCAAACACTGCCTTAGTACTACAGTACTATAAAACAGGAAAAGTTTATTTTAGTCAATCTATATTTATCAGAGGTGTACCCAGTATGACTTCCTATCTTTAAACTATATTTTTAGACACTTTTAAGCATATAATAAACAGACCTTGAATCTGTAACCTATTCTCCTGGCCAGTCAGATATTGTCAATTGTCTCTATTTGCCCTGCATCCATTATACTGTTTGAGTTAGCTCAGAGTCAGATACCCCAAGAGGATTAATAGAGTAATTAACTCATCTAGATATGTGTTTATATGTGCTTGATGATCTCCAGTGCATAAGGAAGAATTCCCAAGAGTGGCCAGATAACATTAACTTTAGAATTTTCCTAAAAAGACTCAGACATAATTTGTAGCATGAAAAGACATAAAATGAATCCTAATGTACAAAGTCCCCAATGAGACAACACAAAGTACCAAACCCAATAGTTAGATCTAGAGGGGCAGCCATTGAAGCAATCCACTCAGCTTGTTAGAACTGTGTCATGCAGCTGTGCTGGCTTCATAACTCCCAACATTTTTAGTGGATATGGCTGTGCCAGCAATAGTCTTATCACTAAGCAATGCACAACTTTACTGGATTACACTTTATTTCTGATTACATGGCACACATAATATTTTGAAATTTTCTGTTTTGCAAACATCAGGTCTTTATGAATGTTAGAATTTTATATTTGCATTTTCTATTTGGCTTGGAAACAAAATTTATCATTAGGCTATGGGTGGCCTGCTATTCAGAACACACAAAAGCAAACCCTTTCTAGAATTTGTATCAAAATAAGATCTATCTTTGAAATTCTGAAAGACAATGAACATTAAAATAAAATAATAAAAGAAAAGAAAACAAGACTTCCTGAAAATATAACATATACTAGAATTCTCACATAGGAAATAGAAATAAATTCTATTTCTATTTCTAGTCTAGAAAATATCAAATTTACTACTAGTAGACTTGGTAATATGGTCATAAAGTAAGGTATGATCCAGAAGGTGCAGACAAATATCCTAAGCACAAAAATGGTAATCCACAATTGAAACAAGATGGAATATTCTGACAGTGCTGATACTTGATAAGCTGAGGCAAATGTATCATCTTGAATTTAGGGCCAACCTGTGTTACAGAATGAGAACATGTTTCAAAAGAGGAGAAAGATAGTAACAGAGGAAATATAAAACTGAGAGTAATTAAACGACAGAATGAATATATTTGCTGGTTAGAGAAATAAAAACTAAATATGTGAAGGGATCATTACATGTTAGATAAAATGATAATTTAGAAAAGAAAATTGAAAACATAATAACCAAGTGAAATTCAAATGAATAAAGAAAATGCCAAATACATGAATATTGAATAGAATGAAACCTGGTAGCTTTCTAATGAATGGAATTGTCATATTTTTTGATTATTTAAATTTCTAGTAGCACATTGAAACTTGTGGCATGAGATAATGATACTATTAGAAAGAGATAAGTATGTGTTAGGACAGAGTCATTAGCTAAAACAGAATATTTACAAATAATTACAGGATAATTACAAATAAAATACTATGGACTATGGTGGTTTAAATAATAATGGTTCTCACAGGCTTATATTTGAATGCTTGGTCATCTGGTCATCAGCACTAATTGAAAGGATTCAAAGGTTATAGCCTTGTTCAGATAGGTGTAGCCTTGTTGGAGAAAGTATCACTTAGATGGGTTTGGATGTTCAAAAGCTCAAGCCAGGTCCAGTGTTCCTCTCTCTTCCTGTTGCCTACTGATCCAGATGTACAATTTTTGACTTCTGTGGCACCATGTCTGCCTGCAGGCCATCATGCTCCCTATGATGATGACAATGAAAACTCAAATTGTAATCAAGCCTCAGTTAATTGTTTTCCTCTATAAAAGTTGCCATGATCATGGTGTTTCTTCACAGCAATAGATCACTGACTAAGACAAGGACTGTATTGTATCTATGCAAAATCTGTATGTTCAAACAGTGATCCAATATGTATCATCTTTGGGTGACATAGCCTTGGGTAAGTAACTAGGTTTAAATGAACAGATGAGATTTGGTCTTCAGAATGAAATCCTTGACTGCATAAGAGACATCAGAATCAATCATATACTCCCCAGTCAAAATTGATTCCCCAGAGAAAGCCAGAAAGAGAGTCCCAGCCTCAAAAGTAAATTTTCTATCATGTACTCTTTCTGTGGTATTTTATTCATGAACCCAAAATGACTCATATCAGAATTCAGTATCTCAAAACACGTCTGGAGTAAATAAAATTGCATAAAATTTGTAGAATAAAAACTGACAGAAAATCAGGCAATATTTTCTTAAAAAATATTCACTTAAAGAAAGATGTTTCACACATTAGCAAAAGTACCATTGAGGATACAGAAGATATTAATTAAAGTACTGAAAAAATACTAACAAAATTGATGTGATAGAAAAATACAATGATTGGGTAATGACATTCTTTACCTTACAGAAGGATATTTGAAGACAAGGGTAATGAAATAGCTGTCCATGTAACTGACAGGAATCCACTGTAGATCTCTAACCCATGCTTATTTTCCTTCATTTACCATTAGCACAGAGGTCTTTAAATTATACACAGACAAGAAGAGAAGAGAGAAAATTACCACAATTCACAAGTTCTGCTTTTTTATAAAGTAACAAATGGGATGAATGGAAAGTTTAGAAATACTAAGGTAGGTTGGTAAGTTTGCCATAAATATGGACTGTATATAAAACTGATCAATGTATTAAGCACAAAGGAAATGTTCTTTCAAAAAGCTACCATGAAAATTAGGAAACCTAAGAGAAATTAGGTATAAGTTATTAAAAGAGATGTGGGACCCACATGGACAGCATCTCAGGACGACTGATACAAACGAAAGCAGGGTAAAATAAATGGGCCAGGAAGCCTTGTGTAGAGAGGGAAAATTATCCCCTATAATTCCCAATTTGTATCAAATTAATGTGCACACCAACATAATGCAGAGAAGGGGAATATTCACATTTCAAATACAAAGAAGTGATAGACTAGGTAGATTGAAACACCTGTTCCCTGTGGTCTGATAACACCCTATGCCCATACAGTTGCACAGTCTACCTCATTTTTATTAATGCATTCTTCAAAGTGCATTTTTACAATTTATGTAAGTCAAAATTTCAAGTCAATTTTTCTTGGATGTCCTAAGAACTGTCACACTAATTCTAACATGTGCGAGAGTGAATACTGGTAGGAACAGCAGAAAGCATCATCTTGCCCTTCCCCTTGCCCTGGAATCCTTACAAGATCAAAAGCATAGCCATGGAAATGAAGTGGGAGGAGGAGGAATGGGGAACAGACTGCCACACCCAGTGAGGATCATTTACCATGAAAAGAAACCACTCGATAAAAGGAGCAGGTGCCGTCATTTCTCTTGCTAGCCTCACTGAGGAAATCAATCTCTCATTTACAAAGTAAAATAATAGGAATTTTATATGGAAAGGCAATCCCACAAACTTGAAAAGGAAACAGGATTATACACACTGGAATAAGCTCAGAAGCTGCAAACTTGCAAAACGGGATCTCAAATATTTGGACAGGTGACATCACTCACTTTGTAAAGTGCCTATTACACAAGCTTAGGGAGCTGAGTTTGGGTCCCCAGCACCTGTGTGAAAATATAGGTGGAGAACAATAAAAGATGACGCCCAGTGTCAAACTCTGACTCCACATGCTCAGGCACAAATGTATGAGCAGAGAAACAGAAACAGACCCACACAAGCCCACATACACATATATATGGACAGACATACACAGAAACACACACATGAACACACAATGTGCACAATATATTATAAAGCCATAAACAAAAAAGCAATAAACTTTAGCACATTTCTGTTTATCAAGTGCATCATGGATTTGGGGAACAGGGATAAAATTATATACTAACTGGCCAAGAATCAACATATGTTTTAAAATTTATAAAAAAAATCCTATAAGATAAATATAAATAATCAATTGGAAGCTTAGCAAAACTATCAGAATAAATAAATGTAAAGATCAATTTACAATTTGAAACCTCTCAAAGATAATCAGACAGGTGTGATAAAATCCTAAAGGACTATAATTCTATAGTTAACAGGCATAAAAGATTAAATCATCAGGTTCAAGACTCAGTAGAGCAGTGAAGAATATGAACTCTTACAAACTTATATTTATATGTTTGGCATATAAACATATATGGGCATACACATATCATTGGACATATGTAAAAATCAGAGGTCAAAGTTGAGTTACAGTTCTCACCTTCTACTTTGTCTGAAGTTGTAGGCTCAGGAACCATGGGGTGAGAAGAACAGGCCCAGAGCAAGAAGGCCTCTAGGCACATCCAAACCCCAGAAATCTCATCCTGAGATTGATAGGAGTAGCATTGCTACCCCCCACTCCCACCCACATCTTGTGTGTCTCAGTGCATATAGCCATGACTTCCACACACTTTTGCCCCAATGCAGAAGGTCATATAATCTGGAAGCCAGGTAAATGTACTCTCTCTTTATAGTCATGTCCAGCAGGACCTGGAGTTTTTCCTTATGCTAATGAGGAAGGCCTAGTACCCTAGTCCTGGCCAATGATATACACTTACACTGATAGCTCACCACCCACAGGTTTAATAGCCTTTGTTCCTCGATTAAAATTAGCTGTCTCACTGAAACAGTTTGTTTTGCATTGCTCACCAAAGCTTGCAATCTCTTAGGTCCCAGTCATCCCACCTCATTTCTCTTCTCAGGCTCCATGGTTGTGATTCAAGGCCAATCACTCTACTATGGGTGGGGAAATACCATGAAAGGCAACTGGTACCCAACATGGGGTGTGAAGACCACCTGGAAGAACAGCAAGAATGTGTAGACAAAATATTTTGTGCATTGTATAAAGGTTATCCTTGCATTATTCAAATGCTGATTTTCCTATCCTCATATCTTGTTTTAATATAGGCATGGCATCACTACAGTTATGTCAAGAATCTCCTGTCTCAAGTTTGTGTAACAATCCTTTTGATTTATTCTCTGCCTTGTCAAAAGCTGCTGAATACACAATGACTGGGCAGAAGAGAATAGGGTAGAACTAAAACCAGTCGGGGGAAGAGAGAGAGGAGGAGTGAAGTGTTAAAGCCTTTAAGGAAGGCATCCAGTGGGATATCTTCCAGGAGGAGGAGGAAGAAGGATTTTGGTAGAGTTCAACTGGAAAATGGAAGTCCTAATTACAAGTATTTGGGATCATGACTGGGAGATAGCCAGATTAGCTTAGAGGATTAATAGATCAATGCTACCCAGGTATTGAGGAGTTTTGAAATAAATCTTGGTTCTTCTGTTTGTTTATTGGGAACTACTTAGGATAAAGATATACAACTGCTGTATTGATTTACTGTTTATATTTATATTAAAAACAATCCATTTTACAGGAAGATAAATCACACACACACACACACACACACACACACACACACACACACACACACACACCATCTGCCCTGCCCGATCTTGCTTCTCTATAATAGAGTGGCTGGAAGTCTCTTTTTTCCTTTTCTCTCTTCCTTTCCTTTTATGCCTTCAATAGTGACTTTGAATGGTGAAAAGATAACTGAAACCTTCTGGTCAAGGATAATTCTTGGCATTGGTAGAAGTCCCCAAGCCTTTTGCCTGGATCATGACAACCTGCTTGGGTGTTAGTCATAATCCCCTATAATTTTTTTTTTTATTTTCTAAGATTTTTTTTTATTTGCATTCCAAATCATTTCCCCTTTCCCGTTTCCTCCCTCCCCGAAAGTCCCATAAGCCCCCTTCCCTCCATCTTTTCTCCATTCAACCCCCTCTCGTTTCTCTGTCCTGGCGTTCCCCTACATCCAGTCTTTCCAGGACAAGGGGTCTCTCCTTCCATCTTCTTAGAAATCTATTGATATGCGAATTGTGTCTAGGGTATTCCGAGATTCTGGGTTAATATCCACTTATCAGTGACTACATACCATGTGTGTTCTTTTGTGATTGGGTTGCCTCACTAAGGATGATATTTTCAAGTTCTGACCATTTGCCTAGGAATTTCGTGAATTCATTGTTTTCAATTACAGAGTAGTATTCCATTGTGTAGATATACCACATCTTCTGAATCCATTCCTCCGTTGAGGGACATCTGGGTTCTTTCCAGCTTCTGGCTATTATAAATAAGGCTGCTATGAACATAGTGGAGCATGTGTCCTTATTGCATGCAGGGAAAGCCTCTGGGTATATGCTCAGGAGTGGTATAGCCGGATCCTCCGGGAGTGTCATGCCTAGTTTTCTGAGGAACTGCCAGACTGCTTTCCAGAGTGGTTGTACCAGCTTGCAATTCCACCAGCAGTGGAGGAGTGTTCCTCTTTCTCCACATCCTCGCCAACAACTACTGTCTCCTGTGTTTTTGATCTTAGCCATTCTGACTTGTGTGAGATGGAATCTCAAGGTTGTTTTGATTTGAATTTCCCTAATGACTAAGGATGATGAACATCTCTTTAGGTGCTTCTCAGCCATTAGATATTCTTCAGGTGAGAACTCTTTGTTTAGCTCTGTACCCCATTTTTTAATAGGGTTACTTGCCTCTCTGGAGTTTAACTTCTTGAGTTCTTTGTATATATTGGATATTAGCCCTCTATCGGATGTAGGGTTGGTAAAGATCATTTCCCAGTTAGTTGGCTGCCGCTTCGTCTTTTTGACAGTGTCTTTTGCCTTGCAAAAACTTTGTAATTTAATGAGGTCCCATTTGTCAATTCTTGGTCTTAGAGCATAAGCTATTGGAGTTCTGATCAGGAAATTCTCCCCATAAGTTAAAGGTTCTTCCCTAGTTTCCTTTCTATTAATTTCAGTGTGTTTGATTTTATGTGGAAATCCTTGATCCACTTGGAATTGAGCTAAGTGCAAGGAGATAAGAATGGGTCAATTTGCAATCTTCTGCTTGTTAACCTCCAGTTGAGCCAGCACCATTTGTTGAAAAGGCCATCTTTTTTCCACTGGATGGTTTTAGCTCCTTTCTCAAAGATCAAGTGACCATAGGAGTATGGATTCATTTCTGGGTCTTCAATTCTGTTCCATTGATTTACATGCCTGTCACTGTACCAATATCATGCGGTTTTTAACACTATTGCTCTGTAGTACAGCTTGAGGTCCGGGATACTGATTCCCCCAGAGGTTCTTTTACTCTTGAGAATAGTTTTAGCTATTCTGGGTTTTCTGTTATTCCAGATGAATTTTTGAATTGCTCTTTCTAACTCTATGAAGAATTGAGTTGGGATTTTGATGAGGATTGCATTGAATCTGTATATTACTTTTGGTAAGATGGTCATTTTTACTATATTAATCCTGCCAATCCATGAGCATGGCAGATTTTTCCATCTTCTGAGGTCTTCTTCAATTTCTTTCTTCAGAGACTTGAAGTTCTTGTCATACAGATCTTTCACTTGTTTGGTTAGAGTCACGCCAAGATACTTTATATGGTTTGTGGCTATCGTGAAGGGTATCATTTCTCTTATTTCTTTCTCAGCCTGCTTATCCTTTGAGTATAGGAAGGCTACTGACTTGCTTGAGTTGATTTTATATCCGGCCATGTTGCTGAAGTCGTTTATCAGCTGTAGGAGTTCTCTGGTGGAGTTCTTTGGGTCGCTTAAGTATACTATCATATCGTCTGCAAATAGTGATAGTTTGACTTCTTCCTTTCCAATTTGTATCCCGTATCCCTTCGACCTCTTTTTGTTGTCTAATTGCTCTAGCTAGAACTTCAAGTACTATATTGAAAAGATATGGAGAGAGAGGGCAGCCTTGTCTAGTCCCTGATTTTAGTGGGATTGTTTCAAGTTTCTCTACATTTACATTGATGCTGGCTACCGGTTTGCTGTAAATAGCTTTTACTATGTTTAGATATGGGCCTTGAATTCCTGATCTTTCCAAGACCTTTAGCATGAAAGGATGCTGAATTTTGTCAATGCTTTCTCAGCATCTAATGAGATGACCATGTGGTTTTTTTCTTTGAGATTGTTTATATAGTGGATTACATTGATGGATTTCCTTATATTGTACCATCCCTGCATCCCTGGGATGAAGCCTACTTGATCGTAGTGAATGATCGTTTTGATGTGTTCTTGGATTCGGTTGGAAAGAATTTTATTGAGTATTTTTGCATCGATATTCATAAGAGAGATTGGCCTGAGATTCTCTTTCTTTGTTGGATCTTTGTGTGTTTTTGGTATTAGTGTAATTGTGGCTTCATAGAACGAGTTGGGTAGTGTTCCTTCTGTTTCTATTTTGTGGAACAGTTTGAAGAGTATTGGTGTTAGGTCTTCTTTGAAGGTCTGATAGAATTCTGCACTAAAACCATCTGGACCTGTGCTTTTTTTGGTTGGAAGACTTCCAATGACAACTTCTATTTCTTCAGGGGTTATAGGACAGTTTAGATGGTCTATTTGATCCTGATTTAATTTTGGTATTTGGTATCTGTCAAGGAAATTGTCCATTTCCTGGAGATTTTCTAGTTGTGTTGAATACAGGTTTTTGTAGTAGGATCTGATGATTTTTTGAATTTCCTCAGTTTCTGTTGTTATCTTTCCCTTTTTGTTTCTGATTTTGTTAATTTGGATACTGTCTCTGTGCCCTCTGGATAGTCTGGCTAAGGGCTTATCTATCTTGTTGATTTTCTCAAAGAACCAACTCCTCATTTTGTTGATTCTTTGTATGGTTTTATTTGTTTCTACTTGATTGATTTCAGCCCTGAGTTTGATGATTTCCTGCCTTCTCCTCCTCTTTGGTGTATTTGCTTCTTTTTGTTCCAGGGCTTTCAGGTGTGCCATTAAGGTGCTAGTGTATGCTGTCTCCAGTTTCTTTTTGGCGGCACTCAGAGCTATGAATATTCCTCTTAGCACTGCTTTCATTGTGTCCCATAAATTAGGGTATGTTGTGCCTTCATTTTCATTAACTTTCAAAAAGTCTTTGATTTCTTTCTTTATTTCCTCCTTGACCAAGTTATCATTGAGTAGACCATTGTTCAGCCTCCATGTGTACGTGGGTTTTCTTTTGTTTTTGTTGCCATTGAAGACCACCCTTATTCCATAGTGATCTGATAGTAGGCATGGGATTAGTTCGATCTTTTTATATCTGTTGAAGTCTGATTTGTGACCAATTATATGGTCAATTTTGGAGAAGGTACCATGAGGTGCTGAGAAGAAGGTGTATTCTTTAGCTCTAGGATGAAATGTTCTATATATATCTGTTAGTTCCATTTGGTCCAAGGCTTCAATTAGATTCACTGTGTGCCTGTTTAGTTTCTGCTTTCCTGAACGATCCATTTCAGAGAGCAGGGTGTTGAAGTCACCCACTATTTTTGTGTGTGGTACAATGTGTGCTTTGAGCTTTAGTAAAGTTTCTTTTACGAATGAGGGTGCCCTTGCATTTGGAGCATAGATATTCAGAATTGAGAGTTCTTGTTGGTGGATTTTTCCCTTGATCAGTATGTAGTGTCCTTCTGTGTCTTTTTTGATGACTTTAGGTTGAAAATCAATTTTATCTGATATTAGGATAGCTACTCCACCTCGTTTCTTGGGGCCATTTGCTTATAAAATTGTTTTCCAGCCTTTTACTCTGAAGTAGTGTTTGTCTTTGACACTGAGGTGCTTTCCTGCATGCAGCAAAATGCTGGGTCCTGTTTACATATCCAGTCTGCTAGTCTATGTCTTTTTATTGGGGAATTGAGACCATTGATATTAAGAGAGAATAAGGCATAGTGATTATTGCCATCTGCCATTCTTGACGCTATCTTTATGTTTGAGTGGTTATCTATTTTTGGGTTTGATTCAAGAAGGTTATTATCTCATTCTTTCCAGGGTGTTGTTTCTCTCCCTGTATTGGCGGTTTCCACCTATTATCTGTTGCAGGGCTGGATTTGTGGAAAGATATTGTGAAAATTTGGTTTTATCATGGAATATCTTGGTCTCTCCATCTATGGTGTATGAGAGTTTTGCTGAGTAGAGTAGTCTAGGCTGGCATTTGTGCTGTCTTAGTGTTTGCATGAGATCTGCCCAGGATCTTCTGGCTTTCATAGTCTCTGGTGAGAAGTCTGATGTGATTTGGATAGGTCTTCCTTGGTATGTTACTTGGCCCTTTTCTCTTACTGCTTTTAATATTCTTTGTTTAGGACATTTGGTGTTTTGATTATTATGTGACGGGAGGTATTTCTGTTCTGGTCCAGTCTGTTTGGAGTTCTGTAAGCTTCCTGTATGTTCATCGGCATCTCTCTCTTTAGATTAGGGAAATTTTCCTCCATAATTTTGTTGAAGATGTTTACTGGCCCTTTAAGTTGCAAATCTTCACTCTCATCTATACCTATAATCCTTAGGTTTGGTCTTCTCATTGTGTCCTGGATTTCCTGGATGTTTTGGGTTACACGTTTTTTGCATTTTCTTTGACTGTTGAGTCGATGCTTTCTATGGAATCTTCAGCACCTGAGATTCTTTCTTCCATCTCTTGTATTCTATTGTTGATGTTTGCATCTATGACTCCTGATTTCTTCCCAAGGTTTTCTATCTCCAAAGTTGTCTCCCTTTGTGATTTCTTAGTTGTTTCTACTTCCTTTTTTAGTTCCTGGATGGATTTGCTGAGATCCTTCACTTGTTTGTTTGTATTTTCCTGTATTTCTTTAAGGTACTTTTGCATTGCCTCTTTCAGGATTTCTGCCTGTTGACCCACGTTCTCCTGCATTTCTCTGAGCGATTTTTGTGTTTCCTCCTCATGGGAATCCATCTGTTGACCCATCGTCTCCTGTATTTCTTTAAGCAGTTCTCGTGTTTCCTTTGTAAGGGCATCTATCCGTTGATTCATTTCTTTAAGCAATTTTTGTGTTGCCTCCTTATGGGCATCCGTCTGTTGACACATATTCTTCTGCATTTCTTTATGCAATTTTTGTGATTCATTTGTGAGTGCATCTACCCGTTGATTCATCTCGTTAAGCGATTTTTGTGTTGTCTCCTTGTGGGCCTCCATCTTTTGATCCATGTTCTCCTGCATTTCTCTAAGCAATTTTTGTGTTTCCTTTGTAAGGGCTTCTAACCGTTGATTCATGGTCTCCTGTAATTCTTTATTAGATTTATTTGTGTCCTTCTTGTGATCCTCTAATAGCATCATGAGAAGTGATTTTAAATCCAGATCTTGTCTTTCGGGTGTGGTGGGGTATCCAGGACTTGCTGCTGTTGGAGAGTTGGGTTCGGATGGTGCCATATTACTTTGATTTCTGTTAGTAACGTTCCTACGTTTGCCTTTTGCCATCTGGTTACCTCTGATGATAGTTGGTCCTGCTGTCACGGGCTGTTGGTTGGACCTCCTGTGAGCCTGCAAAGCTATTTCTGCCCCCCCTCATTTACCAGGATTCCCCTGGCACAGATTTCTGGGGCCTGCCCTGCTCCTGAGTGACTTTGGAGCTCTGATGTGCCTTGCCCCAAGTGATGTTATATTGGGGAGTCCTTGCACATCCAAAGGCTCAGCGTAGTGGATTCCTGGAGCAGAGGTCGCCAAAGGGAGGCTGGTAGGCTCCTGCCCTGTGCAGGGGTGTGTGATCTCTCCTAGAGTTGGGGAGGGGATCCCTCTGCCAGGCAGAAGTCCCACAGCAGAGCTGGCAGGCTGGTTACTGCAGATCTGCCCAGCTCTTGGGAGCCGCTTACACACAAGCCTCCTGAGACCCAAGCGATATTATGCCTGTCTGTCTCTGAGCCTGGCAGTCCCAACTTCCGGGCCACTGGAGCAAAGATGGCGGAGTGCACTCTGCACTCTCTCGGTGGCACTGGTCACCCTGCAGAGGTGATGGCCTACAGCAGATCTGGCACCCAGAGGACCACAGTGCTGTACCGTTCTTGGCAGCAGGCGGAAGCCCCAACAGGCCTTGTGCCAAGCGATGTTATATTGGGGAGAGCCTGGGTACCTGTCTCTTCAGTGCAGTCTACCAGAACAGAGGTCGCAGAAGGGAAGCTGGTAGGCTCCCGCCCAGTGCGGGGTCCCTCTGCCAGGCAGAAGTCCCACAGCAGAGCTGGCATGCTGGTTACTGCAGATCTGCCCAGCTCTTGGGAGCCACGTACACACAAGCCGCCCGAGACCCAAGCGATATTATGCCTGTCTGTCTCCGAGCCTGGCAGTCCCAACTTCCCGGCCACTGGAGCAAAGGTGGCGGAGTGCACTCTGCACTCTCTCTGTGGCGCTGGATAACTGAAAATTTTTATTTCTTGGCTATAAGGCAGGAGGCTGTAGTGAATAGCCTACATGACTTCCTGTGGCTACATGCACATACATTCTTTACATGAATGAATTATATCTACAGAGAAATGCATTTATACAAATTTTATACATGTCAAGTGATCTTATCTGCCTACTTCTCAAAAAAAATCTGAGTAAAAGAAAGCAAATGCGGAAAATAGGAAGTGAAAACCTAGAAAATTTAAGTTAGAGAATTTAAATTATAACTGTTTGAGGAATAAAATAAACCAAGTTGCTAGTATATGTTTAGTATGAGTGCCAGAACCAAACCTTTGCTTCTTCCAACAAGCTTTATCATTTGATAATTAGAAAATAATATCCTTCCATCTGAATTTTTACTAGGTTAATAAGTACTGACCATTTTCTAATCACCTTTTACACCTACACAAAGTGAATTCCTCAAGGCCCATTTGTACACTTCCATTATATCTTCTCGCTCAGGTTTCTGTGCCAACTAGATAAACACGTAAGTCCAGGGAATTATCAATCAGCTAGCTCTTTAATTTTCCTACCAAGGAACAAGTATGAAAGAGACATTTCCTAATTGTTGCTTTTATTTCTAATACAGATAGCTAGAAGACATACAAATGCAAATGAGTCAGAATTAATTGGCCTTGATTTGTTTTTAGCAAGACAAAGAATGTATAAATAAATAAATTACTATAAACAAGAACATAGAATGAAAATCTTGTGATATCTTTACCCCAATACATAATTATTAGCTTTTCAGCACAGCTTTCTTTCTCTCAGCCTGAAAACCCTGGATTTGATTATGGGTGGCAACATTAGTATTTTTCCTTCTTTTTAATTAAGTTTACTTTTCTATTGAGAATGGATCACTCTGGCAGATGCTTTAATTCACTGGAAGGCTCACATTTCACTTTGCATTTATCTCTTTCTTGCTTCTGGGAATGTGTACATCAGAAACTGTCCAGGGATGAATGAGACACCCAAAAACACTCGGAGGAAATAGCAATAAATCAGAGTGTTTGCATATCCCTGCAGGCATGCATTTCACTGCCCTCACAGAGTGAAGTCAGAGTACTCTGAAAAGGCCACTTATCACTGTCACTTTTTCTTTCAGTGCTAGACACTGTTTTAGAATTTCCATGTGTATGTTCACAAATGGTAGCTTTACATAGTGTACCAGGTTTTAAGAACTTATTTTTGTATATTCAGATATGTATCTCTGATATCAGAACAAAATCATTGTTTAATTTTTACACACTCCAGGGAAAGGTGCTTTATTAAAAGTTCAAAGGGTTTTGGTATTTATGGAAGGTCAAGATTTTGTTGTTTTGTTTGGTTATTGTTGTTGTCGGTCTTGGTGTTGGTGGTAGTGATGGTGGGGTATGTGTATGTTCATGTGTGTGTATGTATGTCTGAGTTTGTATGTGTTTGTGTATATGGCATATTGTAACTTTGAAATCTGGAGTCACATGCTACAGTTAACTGTAAAAAGGAAACTTAGTTGAGAAAATGCCTCTATCAGATTGCCTGTTATGCAAACTTGTAAGGCATTTTCATGATTAAGTCTTGATGTGGGAGGGTCCCATCTGGCAGGTGGTTTTGATTTATATAAAAAAGTTAGCTGAATAAGCTAATAAACTGACCATTTCTCAATATCTCAGTTACTGTTTCCAAGTTCCTGCCCTGAATTTCTGTCGCAATTTCCCTTGACTATGAAGTACATGTCAAATAAACCTTTTCTTCTCCAAGGTGCTGTCTATCACAGTGTTGTTTCACAGCAATAGGAAACTAAATTAGTCATCAAAGGAGAGAAACCTAAGGTGCTAACATCTGCTTGCTGAAAGAGCACAGAAGCATTTAGGAGCAGAATAGTCTCCAGGACACAGAGAAGACGTGAAACTCCAGCATATCTGTGAAGAAAAAAAAAAAAAAACAGAACAGGAAACACTTAAACCCAATCTAAGACATGATACACAGTGCAAAAACAAACCCTCTTCTATCTTGATAACAAAGATGCATTTAAAACAGTGAATGTAAAAACAGCAGAGGGAATGAGACTTAGATCAGTGGATGCTAAGAAAGTAATAGAAGAGGAAGCCTAGAGAAATTATACATAATAAAAGAAATAAAGGTAAAATGCTAGTTTCATTAGGAAGATTTGCTCAGTAAGAAAATTGTAGTTCTTGTCAAAAAGAGAATCCAGGAGTTGGTAGCCTAGCTAATCTATTTCATATTGATGACATTTCTTTTATATACTATAACATTATGTAGTAAGTATCAAAACTAAGTAAGTGTAAAATATACATAATATATTTTTAAATTGTAACAAGTAACCATATCTGGCAATTTCTGTCAAATGATACCTGCACAGTTACCTAGAATGTTTCGTCTCCCTTCCTAAGAGCAAAAGTTAACAGTTCCTACCCTGGAGCTTTGCATACTCACAAGTGTCTCAGGAGACCTCAGAAGAAGACTTACCAAATCAGTGTCCCAACTACATGACTGTATTTGTTGTTTCTATGAGAGGTTATCCTCAATAAGATTGCTAAATCATGTAGCTATGTGACAATATAGGCTTGAGATATAGTTTCCTGCGGGAAGCTTAACACTGGTTTACGTCCATAGTTTCTTTGCTTGGTGGTAGGCCACTGGATGCCAACCAACAGGCCCATCCTCTAAAGGCACCAGAAGAGTTCCTAATATGTGGTATTTTTACAATTAGGACCTAACATTCCTGTAACTGATTTACTCTGATAGTTCTGAACAAGTTCCTTTGGTTTCTGTCCTTTCTCATTATTGATTTGTAATGCTGCCAGCCTTCCTTACAGGATTATCACAAACCAGTTGTTACTACATGTTATTAAAATTCTATCTGGATGTGTGTGTGTGTGTGTGTGTGTGTGTGTGTGTATTAGCTTACAAGGACAGAGATTTACTATGTAAATATACAGTACATGGCAAAACAGCACCCGGATATTTGAAAACCAAATTCCATTATCTGTCTAGGGCACTGTCCAAAGAGCCCCCACATGCTAAAATTCATTTACCTCCAGTTTTTTTGAAACCCCTAGGGTTTTAAGTAGCCCATCATAGTATACTCAGGTGATTCATTATTTCATTGTTTATAATAGCATTTAACTATTTAAATTAAATAGCATATTTAATTAAGCTATAATTACATCATTTTCCATTTTCCACTTCTCCCTCTAACCCTCCACATGAACTATGACCAACAATCCTAAATCCTCCTAAATTCACTGCCTCTTTAATTATTACTGTTAGACACACACACACACACACACACACACACAAGTCATGTGAAAACATGCACACATCCAGATGCAAGCAAATATACAATTGCAATTTGCTGAGTCAATTTAGTGTTACAAGTAGTATATTTTAGGGATGGCTAGTTGGTATTAGATAAACATTTATGGAGCTCATCCCTGAAGAAAACTATTCCTCTCTCTTAGCATATAGTTTTTATTGTAGGAGTATGGTTTCCTCTGAGATTTTCCTCACCCACATTGGCATGTCAGCCAGTGTTACCACTGTTCAGAACTTTTTTTGAAAGCCAGTTTTTGAAATATCATGAGTGTGGCTTCTCTGACACTGTCATATCTGGAAGATACAATGTTTGTGTTCTGATTTCTTGGGGAGGCGATAGGGATTTGGTTGTTTGTTTTTGTGTGTGTGTGTTTGTCTGACTGTTTTTTGAGACAGAGTCTCCCTGTGCAACAATTCTGGCTGTCCTGGAACTTACTATGCAGGACAGACTTTTCGAACCTTTTTCTTGCTACTATCACTTAGTGACAACCTGTATTTTTGGATTTCTAAGCTCTTTTGAAATACATGAGCTATCACAGTTTCTGTAATAGGCCTTGTCAGCTTGAAAG
Source organism: Tokudaia tokunoshimensis (assembly GCA_036184795.1). NCBI lineage: Eukaryota > Metazoa > Chordata > Mammalia > Rodentia > Muridae > Tokudaia > Tokudaia tokunoshimensis. The sequence goes on from BTHU01000016.1 coordinate 47,066,320, forward strand.
TTCTTTTGAACAAATTTTGAGTTCCATTGAACACAGAGTGTTTCCCATGTGGCCGAGAAACTTTGAAATGTATTTGTCTTTTTGACTCAGCTGAGGTATTAAGTTTCTGTTGAAACATTTGAGACAGAAACAAGTGCTTTGAAATGTCTATTGTGGTTTGTGGACACCAGGAAACTGTCAAGTGTATACTGCCTTGATGACCTCTAGGGAAAATTCTAATTGACTCATCTTTTGTAATGTTATGAAGGATTCTAAAACAGCACATTGTACTAAAGGAGTTGATGCTCCCTTTCCACCATGTGAGTCTTCAGATCAAACTCAAGTCATCAAGCTTGGCAGCAAGAACCTTTATCCACTTAGCCATCTTGCCAGCCCTTGATCTCAAACACTGAATCGTATATCGAGAGTTCTGAAATTTCTAGGGACTGCAAGAAAGCTAATCTTAGCCTACAATTCTTAAAAATAATTAAGAAACAAGTCCCTGTGTGCTATTTTTAAATAACTTTCTGAACTTACCACATGCTAAAATTACTATTCTTGGTATGTCTAACTTTTCTAGTTTGAAATGTTTCTATGAATTCTTTAGAGATGATTTTTAGATTATGTTAATATATATGAGTGTAGCTTCAGGGTCTGTGTATTGTTTGTTGTCTTCCTCTTCCTTTACCTTCCCCTTCCCCTTCTTCTTCCCCCTCCCCTTCTTCTTCCCCTTCTTCTTCCCCCTCCCCTTCCCCCTCCCCTTCTTCCCCTTCTTCTTCCCCCTCCCCTTCTTCTTCCCCCTCCCCTTCTTCCCCCTCCCTTTCTTCCCCTTCTTCTTCCCCCTCCCCTTCTTCCCCTTTCCCTTCTTCTTCCCCCTCCCCTTCTTCCCCTTCTTCTTCCCCCTCCCCTTCTTCTTCCCCCTCCCCTTCTTCCCCTTTCCCTTCTTCTTCCCCCTCCCCTTCTTCCCCCTCCCCTTCTTCTCCTTCCCCTTCTTCTTCCCTCTCCCCTTCTTCTTCTCCTTCCCCTTCTTCTTCCCCTTCTTCTTCCCCCTCCCCTTCTTCTTCCCCCTCCCCTTCTTCCTCCCCCTCCCCTTCTTCTTCCCCCTCCTCTTCTTCCCCTTCCCTGTCCCCTTCCCACTTCCTTTTCTTTCTTCCTTTCTTTCTTCCTTTCTTCCTTCCTTCCTTTCTTCCTTCCTTTCTTCCTCTTTCTTTCTTTCTTTCTTCCTTTCTTTCATTTTCTTTCTTTCTTTCTTCTTCTTCTTCTTCTTCTTCCTCTTCCTCTTCTTCTTCCTCTTCCTCCTCTTCCTCCTTTATTTTGCCCTTGAAACCATAGCTAGGTAAAATGCAGAAGTTTATGAGTTAATTGTAGAATTGGGGAGAGGAAAGAAAGAAAAGAATAACAATTCATTATAAAGGTCTTTACCTCAGGCAGACATAACCAGAATGTTAATAGATTTAAATGTAAATTTGAGTTTCCTTCCTGATGGAACGGTGTAATCTACTACTTTCAATTGTTAATTATGGAAATGTTGGCAGGTAGAAAAATATTTCCTTTGTAGAGGATCTGTAAAAGATCTCTCCACTTCTAAATCAAGTATTTTCGAAAGAAAATAAGCATATAAAATATTTCACTAAGTTAATTTATATAAAACAATATGAATTTGAGAAATAAATTCTGTTAAACTATAATATTTTGTATTGGTTAAATTAGTTCATAAGAATTTTCTTCCAGATACATACCAGACAGGAATTAAATTTTATTCTCTTTTCTTTCTTTCTTCTATCTACCTATCTTTCTTTCTTTTCTTTCTTTCTTTTTCTCCTTTCTTTTCTTTTCTTTTTTTTTCAAAGATAACAGTAGGTAGACATCATTTTCTAATTTTCTTTTGGTTTTTGTTTGATTTGGTTTGGTAAAGAATATTTATAAATTGATTTACTTGAAGCATATTTAAAAGATGAATTTTCAAGTTGGTCTGTGTATAGAGACACATTCTCAAGATTTCTAGACTTTGGTCTATACAACATATGTATACATATTAAATTTATATAGTCAATGTTAAAATAGTTTAATTTTGTCATTGGTAGAGCTGCTAATGAATGACTTCTTTTGCCAATAATGTTAAGACATTGTATGTCTTAATATGTAATTTGGTGTAATATACACCAAAATCTTATCAACATTTCATATTTTATTACATTAACTGTGTTTTCTGCTGACTCTGCCACTTTTAGATACCTAGACGACTGTATTAACAAAGTCAAGATTTCTTTAGATCTTTAACCCTCTGTAAATAACCACTTTGTAAATAACTATTTCAAGATGATTTTAAGGACATTTAATGACCTATGGATCAGTGACTAGAAATATTTAGAAGTGCATGTCTAAAATTTATGTATTATAAAGAAGTTTGTAAGTTAAAGACATATAACTTTATTATTAATACATTCAAAGAGACTCATGAATATTCTGGTTTTTACAATATGTATTCCAGCTGGGCTGTCAATCTATAAAATGACTAAAGAAATTTTTTTTGACATTTCCTGCATTTTTAATCAGTACAATTCAGATGAAAAAGCTGGCATTTGGGAAATTCTCTTTGAAACTTTAGCTACATCTGCTTCTGTGTATATAAGACACATGTATACAACAGAAATTAGTCTAAACTCACTAGCACTTCTTAGATTTATAAAAGGCTTGCAAATGGTTCTTCTGTGTCATGATGCTAATTGCTGCTGCTATCATGTGAATATTTATGCTGTTTGTACTATATAAACTTTTCTGATGCACTTTATAAAAACACTTTACTAGACAGATGTTCTTCAGCTAGAACTCTTACTGATTTAACTTCCATTGGACCTGTGTTCATGTGTACATAAGTGAATTGTAATTATTTCCTTTAAGGAAGGACAATTAACTATGCTTTGGTTTTATCCACAAAATGCAGTATTTGTTAATAGTTAAAAGGCATTAGACATGTGAAGGTACACATCTGTGAATTAACATTTCATTTTCAACTTGTTTAAATGTTTGAATTCACTGGTTATGGTTTTGTAAAGTTTTATAAAACCTTCTTGTTAGCATTCCATAGAACTATAGAACAGGATGGACCTGAGGAATATATTTCAGGTGCTAAAGTCAACAGTAGAGATAGAATTAAATTTCAAGAATATACTAGAGTTAGGCCTGACCTAAGACACACACCTGTAGTTAAAATTGCTTATAGAGGGTTTACCTGGTGCTAACTCTTCATCTAACCCTTATTCTTAAAACATGGGATCAGATCAGGACATATCTCATCTAAGGAATAAAGGACTCTCAAGATTAAATCACTACATGGCTAATTAAGAATGTCTTCAGAGAATAATGTTCATAAACAAGGGAGGAAATTGTCAGAATCAAAATGAATTCACACTGGGCAGGATAATGGACAGATGAAGCAAATTATTTCTAAGTTTGAGGAAAAGTGTAGGTTTCATAGTAAAGCACTGCCTCAAAGCCAACAACAACAACAGCAGCAACAAATTAGTTTGTTGCAGGCCTTCAAAATTTGAGTCAAGTTTTTTTTTTAAAGTTTACATGTACTGTGAGGTTTTTTATTATTTTTTATTAGATAGATTCTTTATTTACATTTCAAATGATTTTCCCTTTCCTGGTCCCCCCCCCAATCCCATAAGCCATTGCCTGCCCCCCTCCCCCTGTTCCCCAATCAACCCTCTGCTGCTTCCCTGTCCTGGTATTCCCCTACACTACTGCATCGAGCCTTTCCAGGACCAAGGGCCTCCCCTCTCTTTGATGTCCAACAAGGCCATCCTCTACTGCCTATGTGTCAGTAGCCATGGGTAACACCATGTGTACTCTCTGGTTGAAGGTTTTGTCCCTGGGAGCTCTGGCAGTACTGGGTGGCTTATAACATTGTTCCTCCTATGGTGCAGCAAAATCCTTCAGCTCCTTGGGTCCCTTCTCTAGCTCCCCCATTTGGGCCCTGTGCTCAGTTCAATGGCTGGCTGAGAGTGTCCTCCTCTCTATTTGTCATGCACTAGCAGAGCCTCCCAGGTGACAGCTATATCCCTCTCCAGTCAGCAAGTACTTGTGGACATCAATAATAGTGTCTGGGTTTTGTAACTGTATATGGGATGGATCCCTAGGTGGGGCAGTCTCTGGATGGTCTTTCCATCAGACAATGCTCTATATTTTGTCTCTGTATCTCCTTCTGTGGGTATTTTGTTCCCACTTCTAAGAAGTACCAGAGTATCCACACTTTGTTCTTCCTTCTTCTTGGGCATCATTTGATATGTGAATTGTGTCTTGGGTATACCAAGCTTCTGGGCTAATATCTACTTATCAGTGAGTGCATACAATGTGTGCTCTTTTCTGATCATTGGGTTACCTCACTTAGGATGATATTTTCCAGTTCCATCCATTTCCTAAGAATTTCATGAATTCATGGTTTTTAATAGCTGAGTAGTATTCCAATGTGTAAATATATCACATTTCCTGTATCCATTCCTCTGTTGAGGGACATCTGAGTTCTTTCCAACTTCTGGCTATTATAAATAGGGCTGCTATGAACATAGAGGAGCATGTGTCCTTATTATATGCTGGAGAATCCTCTGGGCATATGCCCAGGAGTGGTATAACAGGGTCCTCTGGTAGTATTACACCCAGTTTTCTGACGATGTGCCAGACTGATTTCCAGAGTGGTTGTACCAGCTTGCAATCCCACCAGCAGTGGAGGAGTGTTCCTCTTTCTTCACATCCTTGTCAGTACCTACTGTCTCCTGAGTTTTTGATCTTAGCCTTTATGCCTGGTGTGAGGTGAGATCTCAGGGTTGTTTTGATTTGCATTTCCCTGATGACTTAGGATGTTGAAAATTTCTTTAGGTGCTTCTCAGCCATTCTATATTCCTTGGGTGAAATTCTTTGTTTGGATTTGTACCCCATTTTTTAATAGGGTTATTTGATTCTCTGGAGTCTAACTTCTTGAGTTCTTTGTATATATAGAATATTAGCCCTCTGTTGGATGTAGAGTTGGTAAAGATCTTTTCTCAATTTGTTGGTTGCCATTTTGTCCTACTTACAGTGTCCTTTGCATTACAGAAACTTTGTAATTTTATGAGATCCCTTTTGTCAATTCTTAATCTTAGAGCATAAGCTATTGGTGTTCTGTTCAGGAAATTTTCCCCTGTACCTATGTGCTCAAGGTTCTTCCCCAGTTTCTTTTCTATTAGTTTCAGTGTGTCTGGTTTTATGTGGAGGTCTTTGATCCACTGGAACTTGAGCTTAGTACAAGGAGATAAGAAAAGATTAATTTGCATTCTTCTGCATGCTAGTGGCCAGGTGAACCAGCACCACTTGTTGAAAAGGCTATCTTTTTTTCCATTGGATATTTTTAGCTCCTTTGTCAAAGATCAAGTGACCATGTATGCGTGGATTCATTTCTGGCTTCATCCCAAGGATGCAGGGATTGTTCAATATATGGAAATCCATCAATGTAATCCACTACATAAACAAACTCAAAGAACAAAAAACCACATGGTCATTTCATTAGATGCTGAAAAAGCATTTGACAAAATTCAGCATCCTTTCATGTTAAAAGTCTTGGAAAGAACAGGAATTCAAAGACCATACCTATACATAATAAAAGCAATATACAGCAAACCAGTAGCCAACACCAAACTAAATGGAGAGAAACTTGAAGCAATCCCACTAAATTCAGGGACTAGACAAGGCTGCCCTCTCTCTCTCCATATCTTTTCAATATAGTACTTGAAGTTCTAGCTAGAGCAATTAGACAACAAAAGGAGGTCAAAGGGATACAAATTGGAAAGGAAGAAGTCAAATTATCACTATTTGCAGATGATATGATAGTATACTTTAGCAACCCAAAAAACTCCACCAGAGAACTCCTACAGCTGATAAACAACTTCAGCAAAGTGGCCAGATATAAAATTAATTCATACAAATCAGTAGCCTTCCTATACTCAAAGGATAAACAGGCTGAGAAAGAAGTTAGGGAAATGACATCCTTCACAATAGTTACAAACAATATAAAGTATCTTGGTGTGACTCTAACCAAACAAGTGAATGATCTGTATGACAAGAACTTCAAGTCTCTGAAGAAAGAAATCAGAGAAGACCTCAGAAGATGGAAAGATCTCCCATGCTCATGGATCAGCAAGATTAATATAGTAAAAATGACCCTCTTGCCAAAGTAATCTACAGATTCAATGCAATTCCCATCAAAATTCCAACTCAATTCTTCATAGATTTAGAAAGAGAAATTCTCAAATGCATCTGGAATAACAAAAAACCCAGGATAGCTAAAACTATTCTCAACAGTAAAAGAACTTCTGGGTGAATCAGTATCCCAGACCTCAAGCAGTACTACAGAGCAATAGTGTTAAAAACTGCATGGTATTGGTACAGTGACAAGCAGATAGATCAATGGAATAGAATTGAAGACCCAGAAATGAACCCACACACCTATGGTCACTTAATTTTTGACAAGGAAGCCTTATTAAATGTTTAATTCAGTGTTTTCTTTTATATCTGCAATATCATCTCACTAATCCAAAACCTTATCAGTTATCCCATATGCATACATTGTATATATTTGATTTGTGTAGAAATATAGGAAATGAAGCAAAGAAACATCAAACCACTTAATAATATACAGAATACAATAGCATTCTGCAAACATATATAATAATTAAGAGAAAACATAATGTTCAGCTATGTTCTACTGCAAACTTTCTGTGTTCCATCCTTGACACTGAAGTACACTTTAGAGACTCTTTTGGATTTTTAGAGGATAAAGATTACTTGGTTGGGTTAGTTTGATTTAAACCCCAAACAGCAAGTACATGCTAATACAAAGCTTTGCATATCTGAACATGCTATAATAGCATGTGAGTACACACACACACACGACCTATCACAGGCAATCTCATTTTCATTAATGAAACTTTACATTTTTACAAATCTATACATAAACTTGGTTTAATCATCAATATTAATCTGTAGAGTTCTCTCATATTTGAATAAAGCCTTCACTTTAACAATAATCTTTCCTGGACAAAACTAGGATTTTATATTAACTGACAAAATAAATACTTGTCTATGTATCAATGAGGGCAGTGAGATGTGCTGATATATAAAGCTACTGACCTGTACAAATCATACCCTGAAACCTCGGTTCTAGAAGAATTCTATGATACACTTCTCCAGTAGGCAAATTGAGTTGAAAATTTTCATACTCATTATATCTTATGTTGTTTATATTCTGGTATGTTACATCTGATCTACTCATAAGTTATCAGTCTAGAAACAAACAAAATCATTAAAGTATCTGTGTGAAATGCAATCTTTCCCACAATGAGCTAACACAAAATAGTTTCCTTTAAATTCTCTGGATAATAAAAATATTTGGATTTAAAATTGGTTTGGAATTTGAAATGATTTCAGAACTGTGCCATGGTCAGTGAATTGACAAAAGCTGCTATCATTTCTCAAGGCAAATCATCATGTAAACCTATTCAAGAAGCTATATTGAGTTTTATTTTTCAGGATTCCTTCAGGGGATAAACATCTCCAGTTTTAATAGACTCCTTAACTAAGAAGCTCACTGACAACAATACCACCTCTGTGGTATTTGAAATCAAATATCCCATGTTTTCTAAAGGTGAGTACAATGGTAATTCTAGGGTGTCAGTCTAATTGGATCTGTCATCAGCTGAAAGCCATATATCTCAGGCCAGTTTTGTGAGGGTATCTAGACAGACTGTATGGACAGCGCTTTCTCACAGGAGATCTGCATATATGGAGGTCTGAGAGAACAGGCATTACTTGTCCCCTTTTGATCCTTTCTGGATAGTGAGTGCATGCATTAGTGTAGGTATGGTTGCTGTTTTTGCCACTACTGCTGCTGCTCCAGCTGCTGGCATCCTTCTTCATTAATATTAGAACCAGATTCTTCAGTTTTCAAAAGTAAACTGAAGAATAATTGCTTTTCAAAAGTTCCCCAGGCCTTCAGGGTCAGATTGGTACTACTGGGCCCTCTGGCCTTGTGGACTAAAGATCTATTAGGTTCTCACCATCTCTAGCATGCACGAAAACATTGTTGGACCCCCAAAACCATGCAGTATAAACTAGTCTTATCAATCTCTTTTGAAAGTTGTATTTTATGTAGTCTCTATCGCTCTATAGAACCCTATTATAGTGATGCTTCATTTACCTTGGTTTTATGTTAAAGGTCCTTATAGTAAGGTCCTATTCCCATCTTGGTGCTATCTACTCTCTTTCAAGAAAATGGCTAGGTAGACTGTTTAAAGTTCTCCAATAGGCTGTTAGAAGAAATGAACTAGTCAATATTTATCGCTTTCTTCTTATTCAAGAGTCTCTCCGTGTTTGTGTATCAGATAGTTCCATTGCTTTTATATTAGAGTGAGATTTCCAAAGCTTAGTTTTAAATTAATGAAACAACTAACATTTATAAGCAAAAGCTGTAAAGAGGGTCTTGTAGACCCATGGCCTTCATCAAAAACTCAACAATTCAAAACAACTGTATTTATAAACCCTGGGGATTTGTCTTTGCTCCTTACTTCCCATTGGTTGGAAGCTAGAAGATGGGGTAACATGGTATTACTCATATTCTTTCCACTGAACTTTCTGAGCAAAAGAATAAATGTGAAAGAATGGGGCATAGATGTAATAAGGCTAAGAAAAGTAAGTTTTGAAGTGTTGTTCACAGCAACCTTACCATGAATGGTTCCTAAGGAGTGAGAGCACAGCAAGAAGAATGTGTCAGAAGGCCAAGTACTGATGGGAACTCAGTACTCTGAATGTTCATTTTCTGCATTTGTGAAGTTGTAACAATAAGCAATTATCTATATTAAAGCCTGATTAATGATTCCTCATCATTTCCTCAGACCTTATCAAACAACACCAGTAAGCATTTAGAAAATCAAACTTGAGGATCTCTACAGCAAATACTGAAACACAGGTTTCAGAGACTGGCGAATTATGGTCTGACAAAATAGACTGTATACAATGGTAAACAAATTCCAAATTGGGTCAAAAAGAATATGTCCAATATTATGAGTCCAATTTATTAATATATCTCTGACTACAAGTCTAAAATATATCTAAAGATAGACAATTCTACACATTGTTTTTCTTTAATCTGTACAGTAGCATTTAAATAGTTAACTTGAAATAAGACAATTATAGCCCTTGTGTGCCTGTTTACATTTACTGTGTGCTGTAGATATGAATATATGTGCACCTTTTACTATTTTGGCCACAGATTAGAACAACAAATGTCTTTGATTATTTAAACTCTCAATCTCTAGAAGAGAGAAGGCAGTAGGTCTCCTAGCTACATTAACAAGCTGTTCTTCTCAGAGCAATGCAATCAGAACTACTTGTTTACCAGAATTCTCAAAATATGTTTAGAGGCCATGTCTGGTCTGATTCTCAAATCTGTCACTTTCCTAATCACTGGTTTCAGTTTGACTCTAGGTTGCAACATATTTACTGCTAACTCTAAATGCAGTTGATAGGAAATGAAAAGATCTGATTCTGTGCTCTGAATACAAAACTAACTCCTATAGATTTCTTATGGAGGTATCTATTTTCTTGTTTTTACTCTTAAAAATATATGCAGGTGTGATACACACAATCTGACAGAAAGCTTTAAAATCCTCTATTTCTTAAGTGTCTTATCACGACCACAAAGAAAGAAAGAGCAGGTTCTAGCAGTGAATTTTTCAATAATGAACTATCTCAGGAAACAGATGGAACTATTTTGTACTCCTTTCTTTTCTGATGCAAATTAATAGGGAAAGTGGATGGGCTACAAAATGAGCTCTCATGCTATATTCAGCCCCCAAGTTGTGCTTACAACATAACTTGAGTGAGAAATGTTGTGCGTTTATTCTAATGCTGCTTGTATTATGTTAATCTGGATCTCCAAAATTGCACAAGAAATTGCTTGTCTGCATGTAAGATACTTCAGGAACCCTGACCTCAGTTGATTTTGATTGATAAACACAAATGTCAAGGGCCAATGGTTGGGCCATGAGAAAGAGGCAGGACTTGTAGGATTGTCAGGCAAGGAAAAGAGGAAGGAGGAAGGAGAGAAATCCACCATGCCAGGAGGAGAGCAGAGACACCATTCCTCAGAGGTGTGGCCACCATGTAGTAGCCAGTGGATCACAGCCCAAGACCATGTCTGGGTCTAGGGCAGCAAAAATGAAATATAAATTTTAGTAACTATCTTGGGTATTCTGAGCTTTTGGACTAATATCTACTTATCAGTGAATGTATACCATGTGTGTTCTTTTGTTACTGGGTTACTTCACTCAGGATGATATTTTCTAGTTCCATCATTTGCCTAAGAATTTCATGAAGTCATTATTTTAATAGCTGAGTAGTACTCGATTGTGTAAATGTATCAAATTTTCTGTATTCATTCCTCTGTTGAAAGACATTTGGATTCTTTCAAACTTCTGACCAAGATATAATTCACCATATGAAGCTCAAGCAGAAGACCAAAGTGTGGATGCTTCAGTCCTTCTTAGAAGGGGGGAAAAATACTCATAGGAGGTAAGGGGTGGGAGGGACTTGGGAGGAAGAGAAGGGAGGAGGAAAAGAAACAGGGATGATATACAGAGGGTCAGGAATTTGAACAGGTGTATATAGCAATGGAGGATGGGGAACTGGAGATAGCTAACAGCATGTCCCAGATGCCAGGAAAGCAAGAGGCTCCCAGGGCCCAACAAGGATGACAGTAGCTGAACTATCCAACAAAGAGGAGGGAGAACCTGTAGAGAGTTTAGGCATGACACCTGATGGAGGGATAGGGTCATGCAATTACCTCCAAAATTTTAACCCCAAATTGCTCCTGTCTAAAGAAAATATGGAGAAAAATATGGAGCAAAGACTGAAGGAAAGGCCATCCAGAGACTGTTCCACCTGGGGATCTATCCTATATACAGACACCAAACCGGACATTATTGTGGATGCCAGGAACTGCTTGTTGAAAAGAGCCTGATATAGCTGTCTCCTGAGAGGTTCTGCCAGAGCCTGAGAAATACAAAGGCGGATGCTTTCACCTAACCACTGGAATAAGCATGGGGTCCCAAATAGAGGCGTTAGAGAAAGGACCAAAGGAGCTGAAGGGGTTTGCAACCCCATAGGAAGAACAATAGTATCAACCAACCAGACCTTTACCCTTAGAGCTCCCAGGGAGTAAACCACCAACCAAAGAGCACACATGGAGGGACCCATGGCCCTAGCTTTATATGTAGCAGAGGATGGCCTTTTCAGACATCAATGGGAGGAGAGGCCCTTTGTTCTCTGAAAGCTTGATGTCCCAGTATAGTGTAATGCCAGGGCTGGGAGGCAGGACTGGGTTGCTGGGTCAGGGGAGCACCCTCATAGAAGCAGGAGGAGGTGGAATGGGCGATTTCCAATAGGGAAACCAGGAAAGGGGATAACATTTGAAATGTAAATAAATAAAACATCCAATAAAAAATTTTAGAGTTGTTTTTTTTTGTTGTTTTTTTTTTCTCTTTTGGACAGGGATAGCATGAGCACCAGATGTAATTACAAGTGTCTTCCCGGTTTCAATGGCAGATATGTCAGGATTCACCACCAGAGAATTTAGATTTAATAAGGCTTACAAGTTAAGATTTTAGTTGTTGCACCCAGTGATTGAGTTACTATTGTTAGGAAGTTAACTTTCTTTGGTGTTTTCTGGGTTCAATAGAGAAAGGTACAGCAACAAAGCCTGGATTTGCTTGATGTGCTCCACAAAGGCTGGGGTGTGAGAGGTTGAAACATTGGGGCTGGTATTGTAGAGACCCACCAGTGGGAACCAAAAAAGCTAGATAGATTTTGGAGCACTGAGTCAGTCTCCACTTGATAAAAACAGGTCATCCATTGCTCACTAGTGCAGTGGCCAGCCCACCGGGTCAGAGAGTAGCAGGGCATACCCCAGGAACATACGCTTCATTTTTAATATGTCCCGCAACAGGTGGCAAATCAACACGTTGGGCAAGAGTCCACTAGAAATGTAAGATTATTAGCCTGAGAGTTAGAGGTCTTCGGCTTTTTGTTTGTTTGTTTTGTTTTGTTTTAAGTGAGTATCTGGGTAGAGCAGGGAATAGTCAAGTGGACTCAAGCACAGGAACATTGAAACAAAGAAACTGCTGGCAGGCTCTGAGGTCCCCTGCTATGGGGACTGCAGGCTGCTCTGAGTCAGAGAGCTATAGAATAGAAGTTGCCTACTTCTTGGGGCAGAGATTGATTGAACTGTGAATTTATAAAATTGGCGTTATTTACTTTTAGGACAGATTTATTTACAGAATTTATCTGAATCAGGTGGGGAATCCTGCCTGTGGTTCAGAACTAGGAAAGGGAAAATTAGTCACTGACTTCAAGTAGAGAAGGTAATGAACAGGTATTAATAAAATAAATGTCTGTGGCTCCAAGCAGAAAGCCAAACAGACAGTATAAGAAGATGGCTGCTCTAAGTAGAGAGCTTAACACATAAAAACTATCTCCTTGCTATAGGCAGATATTAGTGAAAGTTTGAATTAATTGCTTTAAAGACAGTATAAAGATATGTTGCTCTAATACATCTTACAGGATACTCAAATTCTATCTAACATGGGCTCCACTGGAATTCTGGGTTTAAATCCTGCATTGACTAGCTGCCTGCTTATAAGTAGGTATAGAGAGAAGTATGAATCAGCTGTGTTAAGATGGTATAAAGATATATTGCTCTATTATGCCTTACAGGATACTCAAATTCTATCTAATGTGTGCTTCACAGTAATTTTGGGTTATTATACTGAATGGCAAAATATAAAAGGCCTAAGAATAGGTACATACAGTATTTTAGTTTACTTAATTTGTTTTAGATTGCTTTAATTTTCAAGACAGGTGTTATGTTGAGTTTTGGGGTTATATTAATCCTTTGGGAGAGAGGACAAAATAAAAGTTTTTCTGGTTACTGGCTCAAGGATATGCTGATTTTGAAGAAAGGTTTTATTTATTTATTTATTTTGTATTTTTATAAAAGGTGATTAGTGTCTATACACCTTCCAGAGTAATATGGATCAGATTTGATAGAGGGAGACCCCCAGAGAACTAGATTCCAGAGAATCAAACAAAAAAGTTATCTTGATGATAATAAAATTTTGTTTTGAGATTCATATAGTACAGAATATACAGCCTTGGTGAGTCTCATCATCAGACATACTGAACTGACTTGCTTGAACTCCTGACGTCTTGGAATTTCAGTCGGATCCAATCAGGACACAGACATCAGAGACTAATACAATCATTGGTGTGCCTTTCTTAAGGCCAACCAACTCTCCTATTTTTCCTACCCTTACCCCCTTCAAAATATCTCAATGCCCATATTCAGCTTGAAGAAGTTATCAAGAGTCATTGCCCCAGTTCACTGGGCTTTGGGACTGGAGGCAGTTATAGGTTGTCTTTCTAGGGAATGTAGAAATGGTCATAATTGGAACAGGGAGGAATAGCTAGAATTTATTGGATAGCCATACGGTTATTTGGAAAAAATCTTTTTAATTGTTATTATGTTAAAGACATAATATCTTATTTTGGTACTAAAGTTCAAAGCATACATTACACCTTACATGATAATAGTGGGAGACTTCAACACCCTACTCTCATCAATGGATGATCATAGAAACACAAACTAAAAGAGACACAGTGAAACTAACAGAATTTATGAACCAAATGGATTTAATATATATATATATATATATATATATATATATATATATCATCCTAAATCAAAAGAATATACTTTTTTCTCAGCACCACAAGGTACCTTTGCCAAACTGACAATATAATCAGCCACAAAATAGACCTCAACAGATATTAGAAAATTAAAATAATCCCATGAATCCTATCAGATTATCATGGATTAAGGCTGATCTTCAACAGTAACAAAAACAACAGAAAGCCCACATATATATCGAAGTTGAACAATGCTCTACTCAATGATAACTTGGTCAAGGAAGAAATAAAAAAAGAAATTAAAGACATTTTAGAATATAATGTAAATGAAGGAACAACACACCCAAACTTATGGGACACAATGAAAACAGTGCTAAGAGGAAAAGTTATAGCTCTGAGTACCTCCAAAAAGAAACTGGGGAGAGATAACACTAGCAGCTTAACAGCATGCCTAAAAGCTCCAGAAGAAAAAGAAGCAAATACACCCAAGAGGAGTAGACAACAGGCAATAATCAAACTCAGGGCTGAAATCCAAGTAGAAACAAAAAGATCTATACAAAGAATCAACAAAGCTAGGAGCTGGTTCTTTGATAAAATCAACAAAATAAATATACCCTTAGCCAGACTAACCAGAGGGCACAGAGACAGTATCCAAATTAACAAAATCAGAAATGAAAAGGGAGATTAAGAACAGAAACTGAGTAAATTCAAAAAATCATTATATCTTACTACAAAAGACTATACTCAACACAACTGGAAAATCTGGATGAAATGCACAATTTCCTAAAGAGATACCAAATACCAAAGTTAAATCAGGATCACATAAACCATCTAAACAGACCTATAACCCCTAAAGAAATAGAAGCAATCATTAAATTCCCCCAACCAAAAACAGTTCAGGACCGGATAGTTTTAGTGTAGAATTCTATCAGATCTTCAAAGAAGACCTAATACCAATACTCTTCAAACTATCCCACAAAATAGAAACAGAAGGAACTTGTTTGTTCTATGAAGTCACTGTTATACTGACACCTAAAACACAAAAAGACCCAACAAAAAAAGAGAACTACAGACCAATTTTCCTTATGATCATCAATCAAAAATACTCAATGAAATTGTATACTTAAGGCACTAATTGTCTTTGTGTCTTGAAATCTGGCAATCCATTATGGTGGTCTATCAATCAGATTTTCTACTATTGCTTGTGAGTATATCAGGACCTTGGTATTCTGAAAAAGACTTGCAAGTACTGGAAGAAGAGAGTCAGACTTTAAGCAGAAGCAAGAGGGTAATGGGCTTGATTATTGCTGGTGAAGCAGCTTTGATTACATTAATAGTTAGCATCACTGATTCTGCAATTGCTTTGACACAAAAAGTTAAGACAGCTAATCTGTTAATCATTTAGCAAAAAAAAATTTTTACTAATGTTCTTGAGTATACAAGAAGATTCAGATAGACATCTAGAACAACAAATTAATGCTCTTATTGATACTATTCAAACTATTTGGAGAGGAGGTTCAGAGTTTAAGAATAAGAAGACATCTTGAGTGTCATGCTAAAAATACCAGTGGAAAATTCAAAGATACTTGCAGGGTATTTGACATAATTCTAACGCCTCTCTGTATAGTTTAACTATGCATAAAGAGATCATGAATTTAAGAAATACAAAGCTCAAAGTAAATTCAGTCTAGGAATTCATGGCAAAAAAAATTGTATTAAGTAATAACTCAGGAATATCATAGGGGGATGGATTAGCCATACGAAGGTTAAGAAGTGGTACTGGTATTGAGCTATTTTAGGCAAATAAAATATAAAGGCTATGTGCATGTGTCTTTCACTCAGGAACCCAGAACTTTGAGGCAGATAGTAAGGAATGAACTGCTGGTACCACTGCCACCAGAATCAATTGAGTAGACTAACTGGGTACTACTACAGGGAAGAGGAGAAATTCATATTAAAAAAAAAACTCAAAAAAGGAAATGTATCATATGTTGTTGATAATTATAGGATGCCATCCAAATCTACAATGGTGAATGCCTAGGAAATAAGGGCTTGTAGGATATGATCCTCCCAGATACGTTTCATAAATAAAAGGTACTGGGTAATAGGTTGCCTGCAATTAAATCTGAGGTGTTACTGGAACATATTACTAATGATTTCAATGTCCTCGGTCTTTGCAAAATTAATGTCATTGCTACCTTGCTAAGTATGTGATATAGATTTTGTGCTTAAGCCCACAGAACATACTGAAAGCAGAAGATCTGCTCCATGACATCTACTCTGTTTGTAACTGATGAGGAATCTGATGAGGAATCCTAAGAAGCCACAGCCTCTGTAAGAGGATGACTTTGTATTAGTGCCTAGGGTATAGGCATGAATGTGGAAAGGACTCAGAGAAGTTTAGTTCTGAAACAGAAAAAATTTACTTCTGTTCAAGGATAAAGATGTTATTATCCCAAATGAATGTCTCAAACATAATTGAATCAAGGAATAAAAAGAAAGCAAGTGAAGGTTTAAGTCTTCTTTGTACAAACAGATGGAGAGTGTCTAATTTTATAAAAGAAATCACATTATTCTGCCTTTTCCCCACCAATTCTTAACACACTCTGATAATAGCACAGAAAATTTTGTTTTACAATTAAACTTCAACATTTTTCACCTCTCTGTTTCAAATATGGTACCTGTCCCTTTTTTCTTCACATTTCTGAAGCATTAAAGGATAATTAGAAAGTTAAATATAGGGGTATTTTTCTTTTTGAAATATTTCTTACATTCTAAGATACCAGTACATTTGCTGGATCTCACAGCCAAATTTATGATATATCTTGTAGACACATAAGACACAGCTTGATATCTTGCTATGTGATCAGCCTTTTGTTTACCCTGTCTTTAAGAGAACATTTTAACAAACAACCTGAAGTCTTGGATTTCTCATGTAATCAGCTTTTAAAACTTAATTGTTTCTTTAAATCTTAAATTGTGCACCATTCCATGTTGCTGATACAGAAAGCAACTTCTGTGTGCATGTATTTGTTATGATAATCATTTCCTGAAAACAACATTTCCATTTCACAGGTGTTCTGCTGTTCTCCTTTCCTCAATCATCTTTTTTACTTTTTGCCCCTTCTGAAGTCATACTTTAGTTTCCTAGCTTTACAAGCATTTAAATTTAGAAGTCCAAGCTAACATCTGAAAGGAAAAAAAATACAATATATTCATCTACCCAAACATATGTCCTCTTGCTCCTTCTATTTTTCTAGTTCTTTTCATGTTCTTGAAATTTTCATTTTTTCTTTCAGTTACATAAATTCCATTGTGTATGTATACCAAAATTTTATAATCCATATATTAGTTGATAGATATCTCAGCTGTTTCCACTCTCTGGCTGTTGTGTCCCAAGCACTAATAAACAAAATATCTAACTATCTCTGCCATAAGATGCATATTTTTAGATAGATACAGATATTTTTTGATATATGACCAGGAGTAGCCATGCTTGGTCAACTGGCAAATCTAAACTTACCCTTCTTAAAAATACTTCTTAATTTTTTTTTTTGAGATTATAACGTAATTACATCATTCCTACTGTCTCTTTACTCCCTCCAAAACCTGCCATAACCTCTTGCAAATTCATGCTTCTTTTTAATTAACTGTCATTATATACTTATATGTATAAACATATGTTCCTAAATATATAAATATAAATTGCTTAGTCTATGTAAGGTTAGTTGTATGTATGATGTCAGGACTTATAACTTGAACTTGAATCACAATCTGATATTCATTCCCTAGGGTCTGTCTCCTGCTTGGGTCTATCCTCTGGCACAGTGTGCCATACCCAAGTGGTGCAGGGAGGCAGCTTAACCACCCAGGAGTGTGGAGAGGCCAGACAGCACAGGTAGGACCACCCCAGCTGCTCAGAGGAAAGAGCTGAAAACCCTGAGGACACAAGAGTCTAGGAGCAGCCTAGGAGCAGCCTAGGACAGCAGTCTTCCAATTTCTGCCTGCACCCAGAGATGGGGAGGGCCACAGAGCTACATACCCAAATATAACCACAAGAGAGCAGGTCTTGAAGGAGTACCTACATACTGGTGTACACAGAATGAACAGGTCTCCCAAGAGCACAGATATAGAAACTTACATGACAAATAAGCCACAGTCAGAGACAGCAAGACCAGCTAACAAAAGAGATAACCACATGGCAAAAGGTAAACACAAGAACATTACCAACAGAAACCAAGGAAACATGGTACCATCTGAACCAAGTTCTCCCACAACAGCGAATCCTGGACATCCCAACACACCAGAAAAGCAAGATCTGGATTTAAACTTACATCTCATGATTCTGATAGAGGATTTCAAGAAGGACACAAATTACTCCCTTAAGGAAGTACAGGAGAACATGAGTCAACAGGTAGAAGATCTTAAAAAGGAAACACAAAAATCCCTTAAAGAAATAAAGGAGAGCATGGGTCAACAGGTAAAAGCCCTTAAAGAGGAAACAAAAATCCCTTAAAGAATCATGGGAAAACACAAACAAGGGAAGGAACTGAACAAAACCATACAGGATTTAAAAAGAGAAGTAGAAACAACTAGAAAATAACAGAGACAACTCTGGAGATAGGAAACCTTGGAAAGAAATCAGGATTCACAGATGCAAACATCAACAACAGAATACAAGAGATAGAAGAAAGAATGACAGGTGCTGAAGATACCATAGAAAACATTAACTCAATAGTCAAAGAAAATGGAAAATGCAAAAAGTTTGTACCCCAAAACATATAAGAAATCCAGGAAAAAATGAGAAGACCAAACCTAAGGATAATAGGTATAGAAGAGAGTGAAGATTTACAACTTGAAGGGCCAGTAAATATCTTCAATAAAATTATAGAAGAAAACTTTCCTAACCTAAAGAGATAGATGCCCATGAACATAAGAGAAGCCTACAGAACTCCAAACAGACTGAACCAGAGCAGAAATTCCACCTGTCACTTAATAATCAAAACACCATATATGCTAAACAAAGAAAGAATATTAAAAGCAGTAGGAGAAAATGGCCAAGTAACATATAAAGTAAGACCTATCAGAATTACACCAGACTTCTCACCAGAGACCATGAAAGCAAGAAGATCCTGGACAGATCTCATACAGACCCTAAGAGAACACAAATGCTAGCCCAAACTACTATACTCAGCCAAACTCTCAATCACCATAGACGGAAAAACCAAGATATTCCATAATAAAACCAAATGCACACAATATCTTTCCACAAATCCAGCCCTACAAAGGATAATAGATGGAAATGTCCAATATAAGGAGAGCAACTACACCCTAGAAAAAGCAAGATAATAATATCTTTCAACAAAACCAAAAGAAGATAACCACACAAACATAAAAATAACATCAAAAATAACAGGAAGCAACAATCACTATTACTTAACATCTTTTAACATCAATGGACTCAATTCCCCAATAAAAAGACAAAGACTAACAGACCCAGCATTTTGCTGCATATAGGAAACATACCTCAGTGTCAAAGACAAACACTACCTCAGAGTAAAAGGCTAGAAAACAATTTTCCAAATAAATGGTCCCAGGAAACAAGCTGGAGTAGCCATTCTAATATCAGATAAAATTGACTTTCATCCAAAAGTCATCAAAAAAGACACGGAAGGACACTTTATACTCAACAAATGAAAAAACTACCAAGAAGAACTCTCAATTTTCAACATCTATGCTCCAAATGCAAGGGCACCCTCATTCGTAAAAGAAACTTT
This sequence comes from Tokudaia tokunoshimensis, assembly GCA_036184795.1. NCBI lineage: Eukaryota > Metazoa > Chordata > Mammalia > Rodentia > Muridae > Tokudaia > Tokudaia tokunoshimensis. The sequence continues at coordinate 47,085,852 of BTHU01000016.1, forward strand.
ACTAAAGCTCAAAGCAAACATTGCATCTCACACAATAACTGTGGGTGACTTCAACAGCCCACTCTCCTCAATGGACAGATCAGGGAAACACAAACTAAACAGAAAACAGGGCATAATACTATTGGAGGACCTTGTTATACCACTTCTGGGCATATACCCAGAGGATTACTTAGCATGTAATAAGGACACATGTTCCACTATGTTATAGAAGCCCTATTGATAATAGCCATAAGCTGGAAAGAACCCAGATGTCCCTTGACTGAAGAGTGGATACAGTAGAGTATTTACACAATGGGATACTGTTCAGCTATTAAAAACAATGAATTCATGAAATTCTTAGGCAAATGGATGGAACTGGATAATATCATCCTGAGTGACTTAACCCAATCACAAAAGAATGCATATGGTATACATGGTATGATATGTGGATATTAGCCCAGAAGCTTGGAATACTGAAGAAACATTTCATATATCAAATGAAACCCAAGAAGGAGGAAGAACAAAGTATGGATACTGTACTGGCTGGTTTTGTGTATCAACTTGACACAGGCTGGTGTTTTCACAGAGACAGGAGCTTCAGTTGGAGAAGTGCCTCCATGAGATCCAACTGTGGGGCATTTACTCAATTAGTTATCAAGGGTGGAGGGCCCCTTGTAGGTGGTACCATCCCTGCGTTGGTATTCTTGGGTTCTATAAGAAAGCAGGCTGAGCAAGTCAGAGGAAGTAAGCCAGTAAGGAATATTCCTCCATGGCCTCTGCATCAGCTCCTGCTTCCTGACCTGCTTGAGTTCCAGTTCTGATTTCCTTTAGTGATGAACAGCAGTGTGGAAGGGTAAGCTCAATATACCCTTTCCTCCCCAACTTGCTTCTTGGTCTTGATGTTTTGTGCAGGAATAGAAACCCTGACTAAGACAAATTGGTACCAGTGTAGTGGGGTAGTCCTATGACAACCTGACCATGTTTTGGGTAGGACTGTGGAAGGACTTTGGAACTTTGAGCTAGATGACTCATTAAGATGTTAAGAGCTCTGTGGAAAGTTCTGCAGGAGCTTGGAAGATAATGTTAAGAACAGTGCAGAAGATGGAGGCCTGGCTTGTAAAATTTCAGAGGGAAGATTAAAGACTCTTATCAGGGGCATGTTTTGATTGTGAAGATTCTGTGGTTTTGGTTAGCTGGGGCTGAAGAATCAGCTGTGATTAACAAGATACCAGAACCACTAAAGCAAACCTTTGTGTTACTGGGACTATTGATGCTAGTTAGCTGGAGCTAAGAAATTAGCAGTAATTAAGAAGAGACCAGCATCACTGAGGTGAAATCTTCCAGGAAGTATTTTCTGAGAGCACAGAGGCTGTGTTCCAGAGATAGCCACAGTTGTACTTTGTGTTGTGACTGGACTTCATACTGTGTAAGTGTTGCCCAGGTAGTACTGGTTTTGAAGGCATGAAGGGGTCATGTAGAGCAGCTGAGGCTTGGCACTGTGAGAGGTCATGGAAGGCCATTGGTGAAGGTGCAATCTCAGTTGCGATTTATGGCCCAGGACTGAAGGAGTCATGCATAAGAGATGAGGCTTGGCACCATGAAAAGTGCCTATGAGAGTCTATTGGTGAAGTCTAGTTACAACAGAAGACAGCAATGTTTTAGAGATGCCAGTGCCATGAGATGACCACGAAGAACAGCAGCAGCAGTGGAGTACAGGCAACTGGAGACTAGAAGACAAGCTGTGTGCTACAAAGGGCAGAGCTGGAGAAGTGACCGAAGCCCTTGGAGGAGCCCAGAAGATCGTGAGTTGGATCCCAGACACTGAACCTTTGGAGTTTGAGTTTTGCTTTTGATTGTGACTGTGCCCTGATAGTTTTCCCTCTTGAAGAAGAAAGTGTTTTAGTGGAGCCCACAGTTAAGAGACTTTGAATTTTTAAAAGACTTTGCATTTTAAAAGATATTGGACATTTTAAAGTGATTGAACTTTTAATATGTAAAGACTGTGGGACATTTAAAGTTATTTAGATTTGGGGGATGAATGAGAAAGTAGGGGTTGAGGTTTAATAGTGATGTGTTTGTGAGTAAAGTTGACAAGAGGTCAATTGTACTGGCTGGTTTTGTGTGTCACCTTGACACAGGCTAGAGTTTTCACAGAGACAGGAGCTTCAGTTGGGGAAGTGCCTCCATGAGATCCAATTGTGGGGCATTTTCTCAATTAGTGATCAAGTGGGGAGGGCCCCTTGTGGGTGGTACCATCCCTGGGCTAGTATTCTTGGGTTCTATAAGAGAGCATACTGAGCAAGCCAGAGGAAGTAAATAATTTTATATGCCATGTTCTGTGGATTTGTGATGTATTTGAAGAATATCTATCTGTATAAAGTATATCTCAACTTGCGATCTTGACTACTCTTAGCAATTTCTATTTTAATACTATTGAAAACACTTTATTATAATTAAATAAGAATCTAATATAACCATGAGTTTACTATCTGGTTTACTTAAGATGCATTACTTAATCATCCTAAAAAGTTTGTAATAGCAACTATCAAAAGACTGGGTCAAAGTTTTATATTCCTAAGTGAGTTACATAGGCACAATGCCTCTCTAAGAGTAACAATATTAATTTCAAATTTTCTATCAATATAAAAAGATTCATGCCAATGAAAACTTTATGTCTATCATTATATAAATTCTGTGCCTATGTAAGTAATTATAACTAAGACAGATACTCTGGTCCTTCTTAGAAGTGGGAAATAAGGCCTGGCAGAGGGACCCCGCACTGGGCGGGAGCCTACCAGCTTTCCTTCCGCGACCTCTGTTCCCGCAGACTGCACTGAAGAGACAGGTACCCCAAGCTCCCTACCCCCAATATAACATCACTTGGGACACGGCCTGTTGGGGCTTACATCTGTGCCCGAGAACGGGTCAGCGCTGTGGTCGTCTGGGTGCCAGATCGGCGGGCCATCGCGTCTACAGGGTGAGCGGCGCCACGGAGAGTGCCCTCCGCCATCTTTGCTCCAGTGACTGGGAGGTTGGGACAGCCAGGTTCTGAGACAGACAGGCATAATATCGCTTGGGTCTCGGGCGGCTTGTGTGTGTGCGGCTCCCAGGTGCGGGGCTGATCTGCAGTGACCAGCGTGCCAGCTCTGCTGTGGGACTTCTGCCTGGCAGAGGGACCCCGCACTGGGCGGGAGCCTACCAGCTTTCCTTCCGTGACCTCTGTTCCCGCAGACTGCACTGAAGAGACAGGTACCCCAAGCTCCCTACCCCCAATATAACATCACTTGGGACACGGCCTGTTGGGGCTTCCGTCTGTGCCCGAGAATGGGTTAGCGCTGTGGTCGTCTGGGTGCCAGATCGGTGGGCCATCGCGTCTACAGGGTGAGCGGCACTACGGAGAGTGCCCTCCGCCATCATTGCTCCAGTGGCCAGGTAGTTGGGAACGCCAGGCTCAGAGACAGACAGGCATAATATCGCTTCGGTCTCAGGCAGCTTGTGTGTAATCTGCTCCCAGGTGCTGGGCTGATCTGCAGTAACCAGCACGCCAGCTCTGCTGTGGGACTTCTGCCTGGCAGAGGGACGCCCCCTCCCCCCCCAGGAGAGATCACACACCCCTGCACAGGGCAGGAGCCTACCAGTCTCCCTTTGGCGACCTCTGCTCCAGGAATCCACTAGGCTGAGCCTTTAGATGTGCAAGGCCTCCCCAATATAAGATCACTTGGGGCAAGGCACATTAGGGCTCCAAAGTCACTCAGGAGCAGGCAGGCCCAGAAATCGGTGCCAGGGGAATCCTGGTAATCCAGGGGGGCCAGAAATAGCTTTGCAGGCTCACAGGAGGTCCAACCAACAGCCAGTGGCAGCAGGACCAACTAATATCAGAGGTATCCAGATGGCAAAAGGCAAACGTAGGAATGTTACTAACAGAAATCAACGTAATGTGGGACCATCCGAACCCAACTCTCCAACAGCAGCAAGTCCTGGATACCCCACCACACCCGAAAGACAAGATCTGGATTTAAAATCACTTCTCATGATCCTATTAGAGGATCACAAGAAGGACACAAATAAATCTCATAAAGAGTTACAGGAGAACATGAATCAACAGTTAGAAGCCCTTACAAAGGAAACACAAAAAACGCTTAGAGAAATGCAGGAGAACATGGATCAAAAGATGGAGGCGCACAAGGAGACAACACAAAAATCGCTTAACGAGATGAATCAACGGGTAGATGCACTCACAAAGGAATCACAAAATTTGCATAAAGAAATGCAGAAGAATATGGGTCAACAGATGGATGCCCATAAGGAGGCAACACAAAAATTGCTTAAAGAAATGATTCAACGGTTAGATGCCCTTACAAAGGAAACACGAGAACTGCTTAAAGAAATGCAGGAGACAATGGAACAACAGATGGAATCCCATTAGGAGGAAACACAAAAATCGCTCAGAGAAATGCAGGAGAACGTGGGTCATCAGGAAGAAATCCTGAAAGAGGTAATGCAAAAATACCTTAAAGAAATACAGGAAAATACAAACAAACAAGTGAAGGATCTCAGCAAATCCATCCAGGAACTAAAAAAGGAAGTAGAAACAACTAAGAAATCACAAAGGGAGACAACTTTGGAGATAGAAAACCTTGGGAAGAAATCAGGAGTCATAGATGCAAACATCAACAATAGAATACAAGAGATGGAAGAAAGAATCTCAGGTGCTGAAGATTCCATAGAAAGCATCGACTCAACAGTCAAAGAAAATGCAAAATGCAAAAAACGCGTAACCCAAAACATCCAGGAAATCCAGGACACAATGAGAAGACCAAACCTAAGGATTATAGGTATAGATGAGAATGAAGATTTGCAACTTAAAGGGCCAGTAAACATCTTCAACAAAATTATGGAGGAAAACTTCCCTAACTTAAAGAGAGAGATACCGATGAATGTACAAGAAGCCTACAGAACTCCAAACAGACTGGACCAGAACAGAAATACCTCCCGTCACATAATAATCAAAACACCGAATGTTGTAAACAAAGAAAGAATACTAAAAGCAGTAAGAGAAAAGGGCCAAGTAACATACAAAGGAAGACCTATCCGAATCACATCAGACTTCTCACCAGAGACTATGAAAGCCAGAAGATCCTGGGCAGATCTCATGCAGACACTAAGACAGCACAAATGCCAGCCTAGACTACTATACCCAGCAAAACTCTCAATCACCATAGATGGAGAGACCAAGATATTCCATGATAAAACCAAATTTTCACAATATCTTTCCACAAATCCAGCCCTGCAACGGATAATAGGTGGAAACCTCCAATACAGGGAGAGAAACAACACCCTGGAAAAAATGAGATAATAACCTTCTTGAATCAAACCCAAAAGTAGATAACCACTCAAACATAAAGATAGCGTCAAGAATGGCAGATGGCAATAATCACTATGCCTTAATCTCTCTTAATATCAATGGTCTCAATTCCCCAATTAAAAGACATAGACTAGCAGACTGGATACGTAAACAGGACCCAGCATTTTGCTGCATGCAGGAAACGCACCTCAGTGTCAAAGACAAACACTACCTCAGAGTAAAAGGCTGGAAAACAAGTTTACAAGCAAATGGCCCCAAGAAACGAGGTGGAGTAGCCATCCTAATATCGGATAAAATTGATTTTCAACCTAAAGTCATCAAAAAAGACACAGAAGGACACTACATACTGATCAAGGGAAAATTCCACCATCAAGAACTCTCAATTCTGAATATCTATGCTCCAAATGCAAGGGCACCCTCATTCGTAAAAGAAACTTTACTAAAACTCAAAGCACATATCACACCTCACACAATAATAGTGGGTGACTTCAACACCCCGCTCTCTGAAATGGATCATTCAGGAAAGCAGAAACTAAACAGGGACACAGTGAATTTAATTGAAGCCTTGGACCAAATGGAACTAACTGATATATATAGAACATTTCATCCTAGAGCTAAAGAATACACCTTCTTCTCAGCTCCTCATGGTACCGTCTCCAAAATTGACCATATAATTGGTCACAAATCAGACCTCAACAGATACAAGAAGATAGAAATAATCCCATGCCTCCTATCAGATCACTATGGAATAAGGGTGGTCTTCAATGGCAACAAAAACAAAAGAAAACCCACGTACACATGGAGGCTGAACAATGCTCTACTCAATGATTACTTGGTCAAGGTGGAAATAAAGAAAGAAATCAAAGACTTTTTGAAAGTTAATGAAAATGAAGGCACAACATACCCTAATTTATGGGACACAATGAAAGCAGTGCTAAGAGGAAAATTCATAGCCCTGAGTGCCGCCAAAAAGAAACGGGAGACAGCATACACTAACAGCTTAATGGCACACCTGAAAGCCCTGGAACATAAAGAAGCAAATACACCAAAGAGGAGTAGAAGGCAGGAAATCATCAAACTCAGGGCTGAAATCAATCAAGTAGAAACAAATAAAACCATACAAAGAATCAACAAAACGAGGAGTTGGTTCTTTGAGAAAATTAACAAGATAGATAAGCCCTTAGCCAGACTAACCAGAGAGCACAGAGATAGTATCCAAATTAATAAAATCAGAAACGAAAAGGGAGAGATAACAACAGAAACTGAGGAAATTCAAAAATCATCAGATCCTACTACAAAAACCTGTATTCAACACAACTAGAAAATCTTGAGGAAATGACCAATTTCCTTGACAGATACCAAGTACCAAAATTAAATCAGGATCAAATAGACCATCTAAACCATCCTATAACCCCTGAAGAAATAGAAGTTGTCATTGGAAGTCTTCCAACCAAAAAAAGCACAGGTCCAGATGGTTTTAGTGCAGAATTCTATCAGACCTTCAAAGAAGACCTAACACCAATACTCTTCAAACTGTTCCACAAAATAGAAACAGAAGGAACACTACCCAACTCGTTCTATGAAGCCACAATTACACTAATACCAAAAGCACACAAAGATCCGACAAAGAAAGAGAATCTCAGGCCAATCTCTCTTATGAATATCGATGCAAAAATACTCAATAAAATTCTTGCCAACCGAATCCAAGAACACATCAAAACGATCATTCACCACGATCAAGTAGGCTTCATCCCAGGGATGCAGGGATGGTTCAATATAAGGAAATCCATCAATGTAATCCACTACATAAACAATCTCAAAGAAAAAAACCAAATGGTCCTCTCATTAGATGCTGAGAAAGCATTTGACAAAATTCAGCATCCTTTCATGTTAAAGGTCTTGGAAAGATCAGGAATTCGAGGCCCATATCTAAACATAGTAAAAGCAATTTACAGCAAACCAGCAGCCAGCATCAATCTAAATGGAGAGAAACTTGAAGCAATCCCACTAAAATCAGGGACTAGACAAGGCTGCCCTCTCTCTCCATATCTTTTCAATATAGTACTTGAAGTTCTAGCTAGAGCAATTAGACAACAAAAAGAGGTCAAAGGGATACAAATTGGAAAGGAAGAAGTCAAACTATCACTATTTGCAGACGATTTGATAGTATACTTAAGCGACCCAAAGAACTCCACCAGAGAACTCCTACAGCTGATAAACGACTTCAGCAAAGTGGCTGGATATAAAATCAACTCAAGCAAGTCAGAAGCCTTCCTATACTCAAAGGATAAGGAGGCTGAGAAAGAAGTAAGAGAAATAATACCCTTGACGATAGCCACAAACCATATAAAGTATCTTGGCGTGACTCTGACCAAACAAGTGAAAGATTTGTATGACAAGAACTTCAAGTCTCTGAAGAAAGAAATTGAAGAAGACCTCAGAAGATGGAAAAATCTGCCATGCTCATGGATTGGCAGGATTAATATAGTAAAAATGAGCATCTTTCCAAAAGTAATACACAGATTCAATGCAATCCCCATCAAAATCCCAACTCAATTCTTCATAGAGTTAGAAAGAGCAATTCAAAAATTCATCTGGAATAACAGAAAACCCAGAATAGCCAAAACTATTCTCAAGAGTAAAAGAACCTCTGGGGGAATCAGTATCCCGGACCTCAAGCTGTACTACAGAGCAATAGTGTTAAAAACTGCATGGTATTGGTACAGTAACAGACATGTAGATCAATGGAACAGAATTGAAGACCCAGAAATGAATCCACACTCCTATGGTCACTTGATCTTTGACAAAGGAGCTAAAACCATCCAGTGGAAAAAAGATAGCCTTTTCAACAAATGGTGCTGGCTCAGCTGGAGGTCAACATGCAGAAGAATGCAAATTGACCCATCCTTATCTCCTTGCACTAAGCTCAATTCTAAGTGGATCAAAGATCTCCACATAAAACCAGACACACTGAAACTAATAGAAGGGAAACTAGGGAAGAACCTTGAACATATGGGCACAGGGGAGAATTTCCTGAACAGAACTCCAATAGCTTATGCTCTAAGATCAAGAATAGACAAATGGGACCTCATTAAATTACAAAGTTTTTGCAAGGCAAAAGATACTGTCAAAAAGACAAAGCGGCAACCAACTAACTGGGAAATGATCTTTACCAACTTTACATCCGACAGAAGGCTAATATCCAAGATATACAAAGAACTCAAGAAGTTAAACTCCAGAGAGGCAAGTAACCCTATTAAAAAATGGGGTACAGAGCTACACAAAGAGTTCTCACCTGAAGAATGTCTAATGGCTGAGAAGCACCTAAAGAGATGTTCATCATCCTTAGTCATTAGGGAAATGCAAATCAAAACAACCCTGAGATTTCATCTCACACCAGTCAGGATGGCTAAGATCAAAAACACAGGAGACAGCAGTTGTTGGCGAGGATGTGGAGAAAGAGGAACACTCCTCCACTGCTGGTGGAATTGCAGGCTGGTACAACCACTCTGGAAAGCAGTCTGGCGGTTCCTCAGAAAACTGGGCATGACACTCCCGGAGGATCCGGCTATACCACTCCTGGGCATATACCCAGAGACTTTACCTGCATGCAATAAGGACACATGCTCCACTATATTCATAGCAGCCTTATTTATAATAGCCAGAAGCTGGAAAGAACCCAGATGTCCCTCAACGGAGGAATGGATTCAGAAGATGTGGTATATCTACACAATGGAATACTACTCTGCAATTAAAAACAATGAATTCACGAAATTCCTAGGCAAATGGTCAGAACTTGAAAATATCATCCTTAGTGAGGTAACCCAATCACAAAAGAACACACATAGTATGTAGTCACTGATAAGGTGATATTGACCCAGAATCTCGGAATACCCTAGACACAATCCGCATATCAATAGATTTCTAAAAAGATGGAAGGAGAGACCCCTGGTCCTGGAAAGACTGGATGTAGGGGAACGCCAGGACAGAGTAACGAGAGGGGGTTGAATGGAGAAAATAGGGAGGGAAGGGGGCTTATGGGACTTTCGGGGAGGGAGGATACGGGAAAGGGGAAGTGATTTGGAATGTAAATTAAAAAAATAAAATAAAATAATAAAAAAAAAAAGAAAGAAGTGGGAACAAAATACCCACAGAAGGAGATAACAGAGACAAAGTGTGGAGCAGAGTCTGAGACAAAGACCATCCAGAGACTATCCCACCTAGGGATCCATCCCCTATACAGTTACAAAACCCAGACACTATTATAGATGCCTACAAGTACTTGCTGACCAGAGCTGGATATAGCTGTCACCTGAGAAGCTCTGCAAGTCCATGACAAATACAGAGGAGGACACTCTCAGTCAGCCATTGAACTGAGCACAGGGTTCCCAATGCAGGAGCTAGAGAAAGAACCCAAGTTGCTGAAGGGGTTTGTAGCCATAGCCATAGGAGGAACAACAATATGAGCCACCAGTACTCCCAGAGCTCCCAGGGATGAAACCATAATCCAAAAAGTATACATAGAGTTACCCATGGCTCCAGATGCATAGGCCTTGTTAGACACCAAAGGGAGGAGCAGCCCTGGGTCCTGGAAATGCACAATGATGCAGTGTAGAGGAATTTAGGACAGGGATGCGGGAGAGGGTTGATTGGGGAACAGGGGAAGCATAGATGGCTTATGGGATTTTCAGGGGGTGGAAGTAGGAAACAACGATTGAAATGTAAATAAATAATATATCTAATAAAAAAAGAAAAAAATGTCTAATGCCAGAAGTATTTATGGCTTTTTTCCGAATTATGATGTTGAAAACTCTCTAAGTGAACAAAAGAAAGTCAGGAACCACTTGATGGTGATTGCTTCCACCAAAGCAGAATGGTTTGAAAACTTTTTCTGGAGCTTTCTCTCTTCTGACCTGAGGCTCCATTCACTATTGCTGCTTGCTTTCTTTAGTGCTAATGTAATGTAGGTGGTATCTCTCCTTCTCTCACATACTCTTTACATGCTTGTGTTTCTCTCATTACTGCTAATGTAGGGTCTTAGGCACCAATTCCTTATTCATCATTAAAGAATGATTAAAAGCTACATTTTTATTTTTGAAATTATAATATAATTAATTATATTCTTTCTCTTCTTTACCTTTTCCATCCAACCCATCCCAAGTACCCACATTGCTTTCTCTCTCTCATATTATGGCATCTTTTTCTTCAATTATTTATATATATATATGAATGCCCTAAATGTATGAATATAATTTTCTTAGCCCATACAATATTAACTTTATATGTTTTTAGGTTAAATGGAAAGAAAAGAAAGAAAGAAAGAAAGAAAGAAAGAAAGAAAGAAAGAAAGAAAGAGAGAGAGAGAAAGAAAGAGAGAGAGAAAGAAAGAAGATGATAGATAGATAGATAGATAGATAGATAGATAGATAGATAGATAGATAGATGATAGATAGATAGATGATAGATAGATAGATAGAGATAGATAGATAGATAGATAGATAGATAGATAGATAGATAGATAGATAGATAGGCAGACAGATTATTGTGGGGCTCTTCCCTAAGAAAGACCATTTCTTCCACTCCCAGTGTTTCCCAGTTGACAGTACTTCATTGTCTAAGAATGAGACCTCACTAGTTTCCCCCATTCCATGATAGCATGTCTATTGGTCCTGTCATTAAGAACTTGTGTAGGAGCCGGGCGGTGGTGGCGCACGCCTTTAATCCCAGCACTTGGGAGGCAGAGGCAGGAGGATTTCTGAGTTCGAGGCCAGCCTGGTCTACAAAATGAGTTCCAGGACAGCCAGGGCTACACAGAGAAACCCTGTCTCAAAAAACAAACAAAAAGAAAAAAAAAAAAAACTTGTGTAGGAATCCATGTTAATGAAACTACATTGACACAGTCTTTCTGAAATATCAAGGAGATACAATCTCACCTCAAATTTCCTAATCCTCTGTATTTTACTATCATTCATTTCCCTCTTCTTTAATGATCCCTGAGCCTTAGATGAAGGAACTGTGTTGGATATATATCAGTTGAGACTGGATACTACATGATCAGTTGTTCTATTTATTTTTGATCAGTTGTCCAAGACAGAAAAGCAAATAATACTGTTACCCAGCTATGACACCTAGGAACCATACAACAACCAGCATGTCATGATAACCTTAAGGGTGCAATAGTGGCATGCATACATTGTCAGTAATCAACAGTCCTCTAATTTGACTTAAGACTCACTCAACAAGAAGGAAAGTCTGGTAGTGGAAATGAAGTCAAATACGTATAACTAGTGAAGTCATGGATTTTTCATTTAAACCCACTACTACCACTGTACAGCATAATTTCTAACTATACTCTAAATATTTAATCCTTATTCCTACAAATAAGTGTAGTTCTCATTCCTCATCAATGAAGCTTCTCTTTGCAACAAATACATTCTTTATTGTTGCCTCATTGCTTTGAGCTTACCAATCTCATTGGTGATAGATTCCATCATTGATCCCAGGACTGGACAAAAATTCCTGAATCCCTGTTTTAACCTCCAGTGCAACTCTCCCAGTATGATTGTGCATATCCCAAGGGACTCAGCATTCCTAGCCTGGTATTCCACCATCCTGCCTGAACTTTCCATTCAATTACAAGCTTTTTCTTCAAGGATTCTTTTGATTAATATGAATTGAAACCATTTTCAGATCTTTTACTCTCTTGAGCAATCCATTTGTCCTGGAAGCACCTCCTTAGATCCTTTGTTGGCTTTAGCAAAAAGAGGTTTATTCTTCTAATAAACAGTCTGGCTTTTAGTGAGATATGTCTTGATTGCTTGGCACCATAGTCACATTGTCCATCAATTTCTCCTTACATGGTTTCCATTTCAATGACATTCTAGTAAAATTAACCTTCCTTTACATTCATCTTCCCTTTTTAGGTGTGTGCTTCCACACAATTAAATCATATGAAAATGTGTTCAATGTGGTGGGCATTAGGTTTCTCCTTTTTAGTGAAGTCCTGAGTAATACTGTGTTTAAATTCCCACCCATCTCAGTCATAGAATAAAGAAACATAAAGCAATATTTCTTGGAAAGCCTACAAACAGTAGCTTGTCATTTCCACTAAATGAGTCAATTATCAAGCTTGGGGAATGTTCCATTAATTGACCATCTGTCTTAGTCACTGTTTTATTGCTGTGAAGAGACAGGAGAACAATTAAATGGGACTTTTTACAGTTTCAGAGGTTTAGTCTTATTATTCTGGCAGGGCCTGTGGTGGAATGCAGGCAGGCACTGGAGCAGTAGCTGGAGCTGAGAGTAACTACATCTTTTTTTTTTTTAATTTACATTTGCTTTATTTACATTTCAAATGTTAACCCCTTTCCATGTTACCCCACCGAAAACCCCCTATCCCATCGCCCCTCCCCCTGCTCACCCCCCCAATTTCCTGATTTGCATTCCTTGATTACTATATCTTAATCTGCAGACAGAGAGAAAGAGAATGAGAGACAGAGACAGAAATAGACAGGCAGAGACAGAGACAGAGAGACAGAGAGAGATAGAGAGATAGAGATAGAGAGAGCCAGAGTCAGAGAGATTCTGGTCCTGGTGTGGGTTTTTTGAAATCTGCTAGCTTATCCACAGTTACATACTTCAACAAGTCCAAACCTACTGCTACAAGGCCCTAATCATTCTAAATCTTTTCAAGTAGTACCTGGTGACTAAGTCATTTAAATATATGAGCTGATGGGGGCCATTCTTAGTCAAACCATCCCACTTTGTGTATTGTCTATTAGGACATCAATCTGAAGACTCAGGGTTTTTGAAAAATATGATTGAAGTGCAAGAACTACTTTCCAATTTGATACACATTCGTCTCTATCAACAGTGATTACAGTGATGTGTACAAACTTTATTAGCTGCTCTTTACAAATGAAAGCATATGACTAGAAAGGACCATTATACAACAATTATACTCTAGGCTGCATTTTAAATTTTATAAATTACAACTTATAGACTATCTCACAGTAATAATAGAATTTTAGAAAATGAGTGATAATTGTTTAGGCAGAGTGATGCAGAAGATTGATAACACCAATATATAATTTGCAGAAAGAAAAGAATAATAATAATTTTCCTTCTACCTCAGAGCAATAAAAAGATGAAATAATGCTCTAATGTCATTTCCTCTAGGCTCTTTATTGCTCTTCCTGGGAGAATAAATAATTGATAATTTCACCTAGAATTCTGAAACATTTCGCATCCAGGTAAACAGTACTTGTCCATGGCCTCTGCTTGAATTTCTGTCTCTAGATTTCTGCCTTGAGCTTCTGTCTTGAATTTACTGGATGATAAATTATGCTGTAATCTGAAATGAAGCCTTTCCTCACCAATTTCCTTTTGACCATGATGTTTCTCAAAACAATTCAAACTTAAGACAAGTACCATCAGTATTCAACATTACAAAATCCAATACCCCAAATTTATTGATCACTCCAGTTCCATAGGTGTTTAAAAAGACAGCATAGAAGCCCATGGTAATAAAAAAAAAAGTATAATAATAATGAATCAGCGATTTAACGCTATCATGGTTATTTCCATTTTAAAGAAAATATACCAACAATTTTCTAAAGAAAATTACCCAAAATACTGTCTCACTGTAGCATCTTGTGTTCTCGTGCCCTTCCCCCAACCTTGAGCAAGCTAAATAGACCTTAAGTATTTGCCACAGTTGGTCTTCCCCCGACCTAGCCGACCTAGGTTGGAGTCTTCTGCCTTGCCACACCTGAAATTTCCTACAGGAGCAGACTGCCTGCTGAGATTGCTTTGGAACATAATCCAAATGAAACAAAGTATGGGTCTGTGGGCTCTACCTATATAAATATAGTGCTAAATATTAAACTTTGATCCTTGATCAGAAATTTTTGTCTTGGCTTCATCCTTCTCTTCTCTTCCCTCCCCCCTACCCCCATCCTTTTGCATTCCAACCTCCCTTTCAGGTATACCCAGTTCTTGATGTCTGTTGGACAGCTACAGATGGTGCCCAAATGAAGGGACTGAAAACAGGAAGACCGACTGAGAAAAACACTGTCTTGGTGGAGTTCCACAGAAAATGGAAGAAGTTACAGTATCCTCCACAGTGGTAAGCAACAAACAGCATTAATGCTAGCACTAGCCATAAATTTTATTTTTTAGAGGCTGTTGTTGTAGGAGGTTCATAAAAGAGAAGATACAGGCTAGGCTGAGACAGTTTTGACCCAACACCAATCTCATCTAGGGGTTGACAGTGCAATGGGACACTGAAATTCTATATAGGCATTTGTCCTCAGCCAAGAGCTGCATCAGGTGACAGGAGCAGGGTTCAAAAAAAAAGAAAAAAAAAAGGAGAAAAACAAAAACAAAAAAAAAAGTTAGAAAAATTCTTAGTTCAAGTAGACTTATACTGTGCATGGTTCCTAGAAGTATGAATGGATCCTATCCCTAGGAGAGCTCTGAAATCCATTTTCCTTTTTTTCTGCTAACATGTCCTGAACAGGGGACAACTGCATTTCTGAAACCTATTCTCTTTCTCTCTCTTCCTCATGTCATTTGTATATAGGAGGAAATTGGGAGACATCCTGCTTCCTCTCTGACTTCTACTGGAGATACGTCTAGTTCTGGTTACATCAAGTTCTCTTCCTTCTCTGTGTATTGTCTGTCTTTGGTGCACCAATCTGTTCATGCATCAATTTATGTATGTTTTTGTTTTGTTGTTTGAATGATCTTCTATGTTTCATGTTGGAAAGAAAAAAATGGTTAAAGCTTTATCTTGTGGCTATCCATCCCTCGGTTTAGTTTAACTTGTTTAGAAAGCAGTCTTAAATTAGACTGCAGAAACTGATAACTTGCCCTGCACTGTAGCTTGGAGTCAAGCAAAGCTGGAGAAAAGCTGCTTTTAAAGGAGGCAGCAGCTTCTCAAGTTCTATGGCAAAAACATCTGATGGCTGGCTTGTTTTTTCCTAGAAAAATCTCTGCAATTGTGTTTATTGGGTTCAGCAAGTGACAAGATGTTTTTTTCTTGAAATTATAGCTAAAAAAAAAAAAAAGTAAAAATTGGGTTTGATCTAAATATATGTGTGTAGCCACTTCATTTCTGTGTCTGACTGGTTTAAAGGTTTAAATATGTTCTGCAGGTCTTAGCTCTAGAGTATTGGCTTATAACTTATTGGGGAACATTGATAACAGAAAATTAGATTAAAACTAGTAACTCAGGGTTGGAGTCATTTTAAACAAAAACATGTGGCATGAACCTACCCAGGAAAACAGGTCTCTAAAGATATGTCTAAATTGGGATAATATTTTATGTAATTCTTATCCTAAAAACTAGACTTATAAGGGATAAGATTTAAAACAATGTCTCTTTAGTGGGGTATTAAAACTTGCACTGTCATGCACTCATATATAAGAACTGGCAGCCAAACCTTGTAACTTGAAAGTAATGCTTATGGTTAGGATTTTAAGAATTGTTTTTAAACTGAGATTTGCTTTCCAAAGTTATGGTTATGCTCTAATATTGCAAGAGGAACTTAAAAATTATGGTTAAATGGCCAGTGTCCCATTGGCTGCAGTTTGCAGTTTGACCAGACTCAGGATTTTAAACTTGCCCATATTTGTAATTAAGAAAAAATAAATAAATTGGAGATGATGGCAAGAGTAATAAAAGTTAAAAACAGCTGTGGCCAGTATGGGCCTGCTGTCACTTTTACACAAGCTTGATTGGATACAGTGGTAGAAGCAAAATTTAACCCACCAAGATTGGAAAGGTGTAGAGAGCCTTATTGGGGTGCCATACCACCTGGCAGGAACTTGACATCAACCAATGTGAAGTTCCTCTCCCAGCCTTTGAGCAGGAACTCCTGTATTAGCCATAATCCCCTCCACCTGGGGTAGAGTGCTCAGACCAAGGTGAAGTTCATTGTTCTTCAAGAACCTGCAGCATCCTGAGAAACACAAGTCACTTGTGGAGCAACTGAACCTGTTCTGCGGAGAAGTTTCCAGTCTTTGGGGGAAGGGTTTTCCTCTGCCTATATATTTGGAGTCCTCTATTAAACTTTGAGACCTTGAACAGCAGGTTTGTCTTGGTCTCCATCTCTTTTCACTGCCTTCCCATACATCCCCAGTTTCCCTTACAGTTAACCTGTTTGTTGTAACTGCAGGCAGTTACAGATTGGCTCCTGTGTGACTGGACACTGGAAGGTCTCCTGAAGTGACCCTATCTTGGTGAAGCTTTGCAGAAAATGGAAAAATATGGTATCTTGCATGGTGAGCAACTATAGGAGTTAAATACTAGAACTAGTCTAAAATTTCATCTTTTTGAAGCTGATGTAGGTGCAGAAGGATGCGGGCTAAGTGGGACAGTGTTGACCCAGTGCTAAACTCTCTTAGGGGTTGATAGTGGAAAATGGGATAGGAACTTCTAAAATGTCATTTGTCCGCAGCCTTCAAGAAGTGCTTCAGGTGAAAGGAGAAGGGTTTGAAAAACAATGGTTAGAAGGTGTATTAGAATTGTCTAGAGTCACAGAACATATGGGTAGTCTCTATATAGTTAGGGAATTTGTCAATGACTTACAGCTTTTAGTCCAACTCCCCAACAAAGGTCAGCAGCAACTGTGGATGGACGTCCAAGGGTCTAGCTCAGTCCCACGAGGCAAGCAGTCAAGGAAGAGTGAGAGTGTCTTCTTCCAATGTCCTATATAGGTTTTCAGCAGAGGGTGTGGCCCAGATTAAAGGCTGTAGGTCTCCAGCAGAGGGTGTGGCCTAGATTAAAGGCATGTGCCACCATGCCTTTAATCCCAGATGTCCTTGAACTAGGAGATCTCCTTGTCTTAATCTTCTGGAATTCATAGCTACTATGTTTCAGGGTCTCCATGCCGAGATCCAGGTCAGAAACTTGTTTCTCTGAGCCTCCAGATCAGGATTATAGGTGAGCCTTCTAATTCTTGATTAGTTCATTCCAGATATAGTCAAGTTGACAACCAGGAATAGCCACTACAGAAGATTTTTTAGATCAGATAGATTCTTGTTGCCAATGGTACGCTTATAAAAGATGCTATTGATGAAGAGATCTCGAAGGCATCAGATAGCACACAGTGAGAACTTGAGGGATCTCAAGAAGGTAGCTTGCCAGAAAGGACTTTCTCAGAAAGGGGTCCTTTCGAACCTAAAGTAGAAAGATAAGAGATGAGCTAACATTAGAGGACAAAACTCATTCAGACAAAGGAGCTGTCAAATATTATGGTGAGAATTGGCCTCCTAGTGCACCTTCTACTCTGCCTATGGCCTCTACTTTATGAGATAACCCAGATGGATATGCAACTACGCAAATTGGAGTTTGAAATTAAGTTGCAGAAATTGACTAGTGAGCTACAGAAGCTAAAAAGGATATCAAGTGCAGGAAGGAGCGGTGATCCTGAGATGCACTAATCACTGCTAGAAAGAGCTGTAAGTCAGGCTCACAGGGAAGGCCAGGATATATCTTGTCTGCTAGCTTTACCTGTTGTCGATATCATAGACCAGCAGAATAGTTATATAATATAAGAAATTGGAGTTCAAAGTGATAAAACCAGCAGAAAAGAGTTACATAATATAAGAAATTGGAGTTCAAAGTGATAAAAGAATTAAAGACAGCTGTGGCACAGTATGGCCCTACAGCTCCTTTTACACAAGCTTTATTGGATACTGTGATTCTGAAAGTTACTAATTTGCAACTGAATTGGATACCTTGAGACATCTGCAGACAAGTTAATCCTGTTTTGTTTCTAACTCTTTACCTTGTATTTTAAGCAGACTTGTTGTCTCCAGGTAGGCTCACCTAGATTGAAAACTGGCTTGTCTGTTAAAGACACTTGCAGGGTGTTTAGCAACAAATTAACACCCTGATATCAAAACCTATACAAGTGAATCTTACAGGAGCCACATAGAACTCAGATCTATGTGTGTCTGCTTACGAGCAGGCAAAGGCACCAGTGGGAGGGACAAGGCAAAGCACTGTAAGGGGAGGACCATGTTTTCTGCCTCTGAGTCTCCTGTGAAGTAAACCTGGTTGCATAGAGGTTGGTGTTTAAAGGCATTCCTTAGAATGACAAACAACAAGGAAGCCTAGATCCTCTCCTCCATAAAAAGACACCATAAAGTATTAAGGAGAACCAGGTCAATACTTCCCTCCCACCCCGTTAATGCCCACCATCCTTTGATGGATGACTGTCCACTTGGTTGTTATTTTCCCATCTTAAAACTAATGAAAAGGGAGGAGATATAGAGAGTCTTATTGGAGTGTCATGCCACCTGGCAGGAACTTAATATTGACCTGTGTGAAGTTTCTCTCCCAGCCTTTAAGTGGGAACTCCTGTGTTAGCCAAAGTCCCCTCCACCTGGGGTGGAGTGCTCAGACCAAGGTGAAGTCCATTGTTCTTCAAGGACCTGCAGCTTCCTGAGAAACACTAGTCACCCGTGGAGCAACTGAACCTGTTCTGCTGAGAAGTTTCCAGTCTTTGGGGTAAGGGTTTTCCTCTGCCTATATATTTGAAGTTCTCTATTATACTTTGAGACCTTGAGCAGCAGGTGTTCTCTTGGTCTCCATCTCTCTCCACTGCCTTCCCATACATTCCCAGCTTCCCTTCCAGGTAACCCATTCAAAGTAACTTCTGGCAGTTACAGAAAGGAGATCTCAGTGGGAGTTTATCTGGGATCAAATAAGGGTATGAACTATTTCAGGAATTTGTGAAGAGACTGCTAAAAGTGGCTGGTAGAATTTTTGAGGACAGAAATTGGATTCTCGTGCAATCTGGGTCTGGCTATGGCTGCTGCCTGGCAGGGGACTACAGTACAAGAAGTGCTTTCACAGTGCCAAGGTGATAAGGAATGGTCTAAGTATGGGAGCTTAAATCATTTTAGGAAATACTATCCAAAAAAAAAAAAAGAGGCATAGACAAGCAACAGAATCACTCCACTGGAATGTGTCCACCCTGCAGGAGGGGTAATCATTGGGCCAGGCTTCAGGAAATAGGCTCAGATTAAGAAATAGTTACATTTTAGTTAATGCAAAAGTCAGAGCAGCTTCAGCAGAGGCTTGTATGACACTCCTTTGTCTTGTAAACCCTGCCTAAGGAAGTTTTTGAGTCCTTACCTCCAGGGACCTGGGGACTACCTTAAGACTGAAGCAGCATTATTATAGAAGGATTACAGATCTACCCAGGTGTTATCCAAAAAAAAAATTCAAGTTTAAGATTTATGAAAGGTTAATGAAACTGGGAACTTATGAAGGCATTACAACCTGGCTTGCCTACTCTAACTACCATTCCAGGAAATACACATAGAATCCTTATGGGTTTGGAGGATTGTTTTTATACTGTTCCTTTGCATCTTGGTGATTGTGGGAGGTTTATATTTCGTAAGCTTGATTGTAATTTTGAAGAGCCCATGAAGCAATATCATTGGAAAGTTTTGCCTAAAGGAATGGCTAATAGTCTTATATCATCTAAAAAAAAAATATTGTCTAGGCTTCAATACAAGAAGTTAGAACTTTAACTCTTTCAGTGTTGCATGCATTATATGGAGGGTATTTTATTAGCTGACCCCTCTGATGGAGTTTTACTACAAACTTTTGTTCTTATACAATGAACTTAAATTTGGGGGAGTAGTAGTTGCTTCAGAAAAGATTCAAAAATAATATCCTTTTCCAATATTTGGGGCCTCAATTAGATCCTAAAAATATTGTGGCACAGAAAATTCAAGAAAGAAAAGACGATTTACTTGCTTCAATTTATTTTCAAAAGCTTCCAGGAGATATTAATTGGCTAAGACCTCACCTTTAGCTCACCACAAGAGGACTTAAACCTTTAATATTCTGAAGGGGGATGCAAATTAGTGAGGGATGAATAGTTTTGCAGAAAGTAGAGGAAACATTAGCCAACAACAGATACATTATTTATAGATCAATTGTTGACTGTTTAGGTTATTGCTCCTCATGTGCCCACAACAGTTCTTTGGCAAAAGGGACCATTAATGTGGATTCATCTTTCTTCATTTCCAAGTAAAGTTTTAATGCCTTGTTATGACGCTGTTGCTGTGTTAATACAGAATTATGGGTAGAATCTTGAAAGTATTTTGGAAAGAATGTCTTAAGAACCTGATGAAACATGTATTCCTTATTTCAAATAGCAATTCAATTTGTTATTGCAGAATACTGATATTTGGCCTATGGCATGGTAAACATTTTAGGCAAAATTGAAAATCATTAGCCAAAGACAAGTTGTTACATTTTGCTTCTATTCATGTTTTTGTATTTCCTGTAAATGTATGCATGTATCCCATAAAGAATGCATCTACTACATTTATAAACAGTTCATCCACAGGAGAGTAACATGTGTAATTGGATCACATGTCTATTCTCTTGAGTCTCCCTACACTTCAGCACAAATAATTGAATTATGTGCTTTATCCACTGTTTTTAAAATGTTGAAAATCAAGCTTTTAATTTGTATATTGATAGCCAATATACAGCTCATAGCTTACAATTGCTTGGAATTTTTCCTTTTTTAGATACTGATAATTCTTAAATTTTACAATTATTTATGCAAATATAACAAGTTAAGTGAAAGAACTATCCTTTAAAGGACTGTCTTTAGACATTTCAGAGTTCCTACTAGATTGCCTGGACAGACCCCTTAGGGCAATGCCACAGCAGATTTGTATCCCAAGCAGATTGTAGGCCTTACACAGGAACAATGGGTCATATAATCTCATTCTTTACATCATCAAAATAGTATTGACTTGATACAATAATTTGATATATTTCTAGTGAATGTGCAAGTCAAATTGTAAAGACTTGTTCTCAGTGTCCTCAATTTCTGCATGTATAACATAATGGTGTTGCTCCTCAAGGACTTATACTTAATTATTGCAAATGGATGGTACTCATATTTCTGATTTTAGAAAAGTAAAATATGTGCATGATACTATTGACACCTTTTCAGGCTTTTTAGTTGCAACTGCTTTAACAGGAGAAGCAACTAAAAATGTAATTAGTCATTGCCTGCATTATTTTTCTATTCTTGATATTCCAAATCAGATTAAAACAGATAATGGAACTGACTATTACAGTCAAACATTTGAGATGTTTTATAGAAAATTTAATATTACCCATATTACTGGGATTCTTTATGATTCTCAAGGACAAGTTATTGTAGAACTTTAAAACAATATCATCATAAAAACAAAACAGGGAATTATATCCCCATATACCACATTATTTAAATCATGCTTTTTATTTTTAAATTTTTAAAATTTGGATACCAAGGAACTCTCTTCTGAGTGTCTATGGCACCCTACAACTAGGCATACTTATGCCTAGGTGAAATCTAAGGATCCACTTAACTGTCATATAGCATGATTGTGATCAGGCATTTAATATGGGGGTAAGGTTCTGTCTGTGTTTTTACACAAAAAAAAAAAAATGGAGCCCAGAAGCTTGGAATACCCAAGATATAATTCACAGACCACATCAAGCTTAGGAAGAAAGACCAAAGTGTGGATACTTTGGTCCTTCTTAGATAGGGTACAAAATACCAATGGGAGGAAATACAGATACAAAGTGTAGAGCAGAGACTGCCCCACCTGGGGATTCATCCCACATACAGACACCAAACCCAAATACTATTTTGGATGCCGATAAGTGATTGCTGACAGGAGCCTGATACAGCTGTTTCCAGAGAAGCCTCGCCAGTGCCTGACAAATAGAGGGGAATGTTCTTAGCCAACCATTGAACTGAGCACAGGGTCCCCAACAGAGGAGCTAGAGAAAGGACCCAAGGAGCTGAAGGGGTTAACAGTCCCATAGGAGGAACAATATGAACCAACCAGTACCCCTAGAACTCCCAGGAACTTAACCACCAACCAAAGAGTACACATGGAGGGACCCATGGCTACAACCACATGGGTAGCAGAATATGGCCTGGTCAGATATCAGGAGGAGAGGACCTTGGACCTATGAAGGTTCATTGCCCCAGGGTAGGGGAATACCAGGTCAGGGAAGTGGGGGTGGGCAGGTTAGTGATCAGGGGTAGGAGGAATAGGATAGAGGGTTTTCAGGGAGGAAATGAGGAAAGGTGGATAGCATTTGAAATGTAAATAAAGAAAATATCTAATAAAAGAAAATATATTAAAAAAAGAAATGGATATTTTGTCTGAGGGGATTCATAAGTATAGATAGTTGCTAGATCTGCCTAAGGATTAGAAGAGTTTTGCTTTATATCTATCTAAATAGCATTAGTCATCGGGCTAGCACCCTTTGACAACTGAATGGCTTGACTCACTGCTGTTTTATTAACACAGACCAGTGGACACCAGGCTCCAGAACTTGATATAGTGAGGAGGCACTGACCTTGAAATGAATTCTCTTGTTGTCACACTCAGTAGAACTAACAAGTACAGAAAAGTGATTTTTCTTTCATGTCTAAATGGATACTGATGTTAAATTTGCTTTGCTCTCTCAATAACATGTTAAAAGTAGGGATCAAATGACTTCATAAACACTTTGGATTTACTGAAGAAAAAGAAAAAAACAAAAAACGAAGTTCAAGAACACTCTTACCCATTCCTGACTCCCAGCCTTCAAAAGCACTTTCTTTCCCATTCAGACCAAAGCCACAAAGGACATATGAATAAGCACTCAATGCATTTCTTCATAGAGATGATTAACTGCCGTGATGAATAGCTGAACTTTCTGGAACTGATCCTGTTCTCCCTATCTCCTAATCTTACAGTGATTGGCTTGTCAAGTGGACACAGATCCTGAGTCTTCTAATATTTACGACACCAATGATGAATAAGGTTCAAAACCCCTATGAGCCAGCTGAGTTAACCTGGAGTGTAGTCTCCACTCTTACTGGAGAGTAAGTGCTTTCTATCAGTTCTTAAAGCCACCCCCCATATAGCTGGTGACCAGACTTTGTGTTTGATCTTTGTCAATTAGCAGCTTAATTGAATACCTGAGACATTCCTAAAGACAACTATAATCTAGTTGCTTTGGACTTTGTATCTTAAACAGATTCGTTGCCTTCACACAGGATCAGCTTCAGCAAGTTCAGCTATTCATCATGGCCGTTATCCATCTCTATGAAGAAATGCATGGAGTGCTTATTCTTATGTCCTTCATGGCTTTGGTCTGAATGGGAAGGGTGTGTTTTGAAAACTGGTAGTCAAGGAGAACTGGTTTCTTAGCAGAGCTGCAGGTTTAGCCCAAGCCACATAGTTTAGGAACTATAAAAAAAGATGTTCTGAATTGTCACACACAATTCTGCAGTTTGTGGCTTAAGCCTGGGACCCTCCCTGGTTCACCCAGGGACATGTGTAGTGGCCAGTGATTCAGGTTCTATAACAGCTTAAGCCTCGAATGCTAATATCTCCTGTTGGGAGAAGGCAGGCAGCAAAAAACAGGCAGCCCCTACTAAAAAGAAGGCAGGCCACTGAAAGCAAGTCGAAACAAAATATAGAAATGGTATTTGCTGTAAAGGAAATTTTAAAAGTCTATGCCATTGCAAGCACTGGTTTGTAGGACCATGGTCTACATTGGAATTCTGGAATTGCTTAGCCTGGCATGTGACATATTTGAGTTTAGAATTAAGCTCATACAGAAATATAGAAGGGGATTTAATTGAAGCTAAATGCATAGAAAAGGACGTTAATTCACATTATTTAAAGAGAAAGGATATATATAAATCCACAGAGATATTAATCTCCACAGAAATGAGAATTTATGTATGCATAGATGAATAAATAAATTGAGGTCTTTTGATCTCTGCAAGGCAGAAGAGAGTGAAGGAGCACTGCCTCAATGGATAATAATTGTTTGCATTGCCTTAATTGCTTTGAATTGTTTTAAATAATAAAATATTGGTTATTGATCAAATTAACTCATAAAGGGATAGTTGTCTTTCACTTGCTCAAGCAAACAGCAAAAAATTCATCCTTAACTGATCTGTGCACCTTGCATAATCCATACTAATATCTTAATTGTACTAAAATTTTGGTTGTCAGATTCATATATTACAGACAAGATTCATCTGCAGGGATACTGAAATAACCTGCTGTTCCAGATACCTATTTCCAAAAACAGCTTCAGGAATAGTTGCTGAGTCCTGATAAACTCAGTTCATCCAGGCTTTGAGACAGAGTCAGTCAGAACTTCATTCATACAGCCTTCTAAGCATACAGAAACTGGATAACAGATGCTAAAGCTAGCCTTCTTAAGGTTAACCAACATTTCTAAATTTCCTACCCCTCCCTATCCCTTTGAAATGTTTTCATCACCCTTATTCAGCAGGAAGAAGTTGTGGAGAGTCGTCTTCTCAATTCCTTGGATTTGGGTGTCTGGTTGTGGTTATTTTATAAATTATATATACGTTGTCACTTTAAGGGATAATTTGAAAATGGTCATAATTTTGGAAATGGAGGAAATAAATGAGATGGATTACTAAATTTATTCTTGAACAAAACTATATAGTCATAATCATGCATTGATATAAACCTATATGGTTGATGCAAAATTGAAGTTATAATTACTTACATAGGCATAGAATTTATATGATGATAAGCTTAAAGTTTTCATTGGCATGAATCTTTTTATATTGGTAGAAAATTTGAAATTAATATTGTTACTCTTAGACAGGCATTGTGCCTATGTAATTCACTTAAAAATATAAAACTTTGACTCAGTCTTTTGATAGTTGCTATTACAAACTTTTTAGGATGATTAAGTGATGCAACTTAAGTAAACCAGATAGTAAACTCATGGTTATATTAGATTCTTATTTAATTATAATAAAGTATTTTCAATAGTATTAAAATAGAAATAGCTAAGAGTAGTCAAGATTGAACAGTTGAGATATACTTTATATAGATAGATATTCTTCAAATACATCACAAATCCACAGGATATTGCATATATAATTATTTTGTTATTGTTAGATTTTTGATTATGAGATTTGACTGCTCATAACCTTACCTCCTTCACAGTTTAAAGAAGACATTGAGCATCATTACCTCCAGGTGGAGTTACTTATTGAAGCAAGGTAGCCACTGGGCACAAATTGCCCTAATTCATCTGCAGACAAAGAATACTTTCCAGGAATGGACACACATGAGGAATAGTCAATAGCTTAGCTCTGTCAAGATTAAGCTAGTCCTTTATACTTCCTGATTCATATAAAGGCTACCAGACGGTTCTGGGACAGAAGGCTGAAGACAGACGCTCCAATGTTATAAGAAATTAAAGGACGGTCCTGGCAGCCATCTGTCTCCCCAAATGGTATCATTTTAGAAGCTAGGTCCTTGTGCTTCCTACATATTCAGCTAATAATTAACTCATTCTTGGATCTCTAATAGAGCTGAAGGCTTATTATAGTCTCATAATCAAATCTAAGTTGTTTAGCATTAAAGAAGATCTAGATTTGAAGGGATGTTTTTCAATGGTAATGTAAGTTAAAATCAAAATATAAATTGGGTATAGAAATATAATTCTTTAGTTTAGGATAGATGATAGAATAATGTATCTAAATTGCCAAAACTTATGGTCTGGATGCTATTAGTATGTACCACACATCATAGTTTGAATAACTGTTATAATTATGTTCAGTGTAAATTTGAAAGAAAAGAAAAGGCCTTTTTAATGGACAAAAAGGGAAAATATACTAGCTTGTGTTTTCAAATATCTGTTTGCTGTGTCCCACATATAGGATGAAAGGAAGCATGTCCCCAGTTGCTTTTTTACTGGAGAAGGAGGGGGAGGAGGAGGAGGAGGAGAAGGAGGAGGAAGAAGAAGAAGAAAAAGAAGAAGAAGAAGAGGAAGAAGAAGAAGAAGAGGAAGAGGAGGAAGAGGAGGAAGAAGAGGAAGAGGAAGAAGAGGAAGAGGAAGAGAAAGAAGAGGAAGAGGAGGAAGAAGAGGAAGAGGAGGAAGAGGAGGAAGAAGAGGAAGAGGAGGAGGAAGAAGAGGAAGAGGAGGAAGAAGAAGAGGAGGAGGAAGAAGAAGAGGAGGAGGAAGAAGAAGAGGAAGAAGAAGAAGAGGAGGAGGAGAAGGAGGAGGAAGAAGAAGAAGAGGAGGAGGAGGAGGAAGAAAACTTTTTTCAGTATAGTTTACTTAAAATTTCATTCTCCATAATATAGGGGACTTCAATCAGTATTTGATAATGATATATTCATACAAATAAAAAGAAATACGTAATACGTTTCTCGCACTTCTTTTTTTTTTTTTTTTTTTTTGGTTTTTCGAGACAGGGTTTCTCTGTGTAGCCCTGGCTGTCCTGGAACTCACTTTGTAGACCAGGCTGGCCTCGAACTCAGAAATCCTCCTGCCTCTGCCTCCCAAGTGCTGGGATTAAAGGCGTGCGCCACCACCGCCTGCGTTTTTCGCACTTCTGTTGATAATTTTCTATTACTCAAGAGCACAGTTACTACTGTTCAGTAAACACTCAACATGAAATGAAATCTGTGCTCTGTACCAATCTTAAATGATCTCTCAAGGGAACTGACTACTATTCATTTAACAAGATATGGTGTAATAATTGGCTGACTTAAAACATGCCGTTTTAAAATAAAACGTCTGCATTTCAATCAGTGTAAATGCTAAATATACTTAGACAAAGCATCTCTGTATAAAAAATATCATTTATGATCATAAATGGAAAAAATGTTTACCTTTCACTGTTCATATTCTTGGAAATTTCCAAGAAAATTGAAGCCTTCCAGCACCAATTCCATAGTAAGGAAAAGAATAAAAAGTGAAGCTTCTGGTGATTTTTAATTTAAAATTCCCCAATGATTAGCAAAGTCAAGTTTCTTTTCACATGCCTACTGGATATTTAGCATTTTTCTTGGAAAAAGTGCATAAGTTTCTTAGTCTGTTTTGAAACTGGGTAATTGGTTTTCAATTGGTTAACTTGTGTTTCCGTTTTTTCCCCTCCTCTGCTGAAATAAAGTCTCGCTAAGTGACAAAGATGAGCTTGTGATCATAATCTTCTAGTCTCAGTTTCCCAAATGCTCTAATTACAGACATGGGCTACCAAGCCTGACTTTATAGTTCCTGTATATTGTCATTTGAAAATTTTATGTCACACATGTTTTTCTCAGGTATATATGGCAAATTATAAGTATTTTTCTCACTTTGTAGGCTATTTTTCATTTTGATAATATTTTATGTGCTCTACAGAAAATTTCAAGTTTAATGTAATTCCATGTGTCTGTTTCTGTTTTGTTGTCTGAGCTTTTGTGATATATATATATATATCATATATATCATATATATCACAGGAGATATATATATATATATCATATATATCATATATATCACAGGATATATATATATATATATATCCTACAAATGCTAATATCCAAACCCCTTCTGAAATCTTTGTAATCACAAACTATATATTTCTATAACTAATTCTGAAATCTTTGTAATCACAAACTATATATTTCTATAATTCTAATAGCTTTCTCAATCATGAATGTATTTCTTAAATGTTAAAAACTGAATGCAGTCTGGGTGAATGCCTGATGTAACCTCAGCAAGCTAGAAGGTCAGCATAGCCAAATCCTATGTTCCTACAGAGAAGTCAGTGCAAACTGAGATGGTTATATTCCACATTGGAAGAACGCTGAGAAAAGAGGCTATGGTTTGAAGTGACCAAGGAAAGCCTAAACTGCTCAGATGAAAAAAAAATGACACTTTAGAAATGCCTAAAAAAAACTTGGTGGCACTTTTCTTATTCTACTCCCCTGTCCTTCCCTGACATGGAAGCACTCAGGAGGACAAAAGTCTGAGAACCTGGTCAGTGTCCTTGGTGACTTGCTCTAGAGAAGTTAAGAAAGATTTCATTTGCAAAACATTATGCATGCTGGTTCTGACCTGAATTTGTGCCTGCTTTACCTTAGGATGAATCTAAATATCTATGGAAATTGGTCAAAAGTCATATAGATGAGATATTATCTCAGTACAATAGTACCATTGATCTTGAATGATTATATTAAGAAATACATTCATTGCAACATTCTCATTTGTCAGTGGTCTCTGGCCAACAAGTTGTGGATGTATTGCAAAAGCACCTTAAAATATCTCATTCTCTTTAATAGTTTAAATACTAATAAGTGAAATATTAGTTACTATTATTCATTAATTGCTCTTAACATGTTGCTTCTACATCCAAAGAATATGGGGAAGATTGATGCCCAAGAAAAATCTACTTGTGTCATTGTGTTGCTATAAAATCAGGTATGGAGAGGTAAAATGGTCGAGATGGACTAGAATTCTTTTCTGACACACAACCCCTGAACTACATGTGGTCCCTGTATGACTATAGAAAAGTACATATATGCTATGGATTCTAGTAGTACTGTCCTTGGGGGCAAAAGAAGGCCAAAAAGACAGAGAAATACAAAATAAAGAACTCAAATAAAGGGGTCAAAGATATGTGATCAGGTTCTTAATGATATACAAACATCAATGAGAAAAATAAAAACTGTTCATTTCTGAAGTGAACCTACTATTGTGTCTCTGTTATCACTAGCCTTTTCTGGTTCCTGTGATAAGCATGGCTGCAGTGACATTGGCAGTCCTACCCTCAGGGCACTTTCCTATTGCACTAATGAGTAGGAAATGCTTAGTTATAACTAAACTAAATCAAACTAAACTAAACCTGTTCCAGCTATTTTCTGGGACAAAAATGCTCATATTTTGATATTTTCCTGTCTAACTCAATGCTGTTTTTCACAATAGACCTTAATAAAGGTAATATTTAATGACTATGAACAGCTTAAATCCTCCTGTCTTAGAATTTCCTGTTAAACACATTAAACAAATTACCCTAAAATTCAACTTCACTCAAAATTTGAGGACATGGGTAAATGCAGCTAGACTTTTTGCCAAAATATTATCTAAATTACCTGTAGTCCAGTTGCCAGTTCAGTCCTTTTTCCCTTTATAAAATTCATGAAGTAGGATTTTCTTGTCAACAAATTTCTCAATTTTCTGGTCCTCCAAATTCTTAACAGAAGAACCTATTAAATTTTCCTTACATAATCCAAGGGCTTCTATTTTCCTCTATTCTAAATTTTCACATTATTTCTACAAAGTAGTTACAATGCCGTAGAAACTATATGATCATGTTTATGACAGGAATAGTCCCACTTCTGAGAATGAATCTTTCTTATTATAGTGTAATGAAATAGCTCATAAGAAACCTTCTAGACAAGAAAAGCTAAATTCTGATTTACTGTTCAAGGTTTTATTGTGGTAGGGACAGCATGGCAGCAAGATCAGGAATAAGCTGGTCATGTATGCAATATCTGCAGGGGGAAGGATAAAGGAAGCAAGTGGGATAAAGTTCTAAACCTTCAATGCTAACTCTGTGACTTACAACCTACATCAATACTCCACTTTCAAAAGACTCTATGACCTTCTCCAAACATGCTACTACCCGTGGACCAAGAGTTTATTTTTTTTTATTTTATTTTCTAAGTTTTTTTTTTTTACATTCAAAATCATTTCCCCTTTCCCATTTCCTCCCTCCCCGAAAGTCCCATAAGCCCCCTTCCCTCCCTCTTTTCCCCATTCAACCCCCTCTCGCTTCTCTGTCCTAGCATTCCCCTACATCCAGTCTTTCCAGGACCAGGGGTCTCTCCTTCCATCTTCTTGGAAATCTATTGATATGCGAATTGTGTCTAGGGTATTCTGAAATTCTGGGTTACTATCCCATTATCAGTGACTGCATACCATGTGTGTTCTTTTGTGATTGGGTTACCTCACTAAGGATGATATTTTCAAGTTCTGACCATTTGCCTAGGAACTTCGTGAATTCATTGTTTTTAATTGCAGAGTAGTATTCCATTGTGTAAATATACCACATCTTCTGAATCCATTCCTCCGTTGAGGGACATCTGGGTTCTTTCCAACTTCTGGCTATTATGAATAAGGCTGCTATGAACATAGTGGAGCATGTGTCCTTATTGCATGCAGGTAAAGCCTCTGGGTATATGCCCAGGAGGGGTATAGCCAGATCCTCCTGGAGTGTCATGCCCAGTTTTCTGAAGAACCGCCAGACTGCTTTCCAGAGTGGTTGTACCAGCTTGCAATTCCACCAGCAGTGGAGGAGTGTTCCTCTTTCTCCACATCCTCGCCAACAACTGCTGTCTCCTGTGGTTTTGGTCTTAGCCATTCTGACTGATGTGAGATGGAATCTCAGGGTTGTTTTCATTTGCATTACCCTAATGACTAAGGATGATGAACATCTCTTTAGGTGCTTCTCAGCCATTAGATATTCTTCAGGTGAGAACTCTTTGTTTAGCTCTGTACCCCATTTTCTAATAGAGTTACTTGCCTCTCCGGAGTTTAACTTCTTGAGTTCTTTGTATATATTGGATATTAGCCCTCTGTCGGATGTAGGGTTGGTAAAGATCAATTTCCCAGTTAGTTGGTTGCCGTTTTGTCTTTTTGACAGTGTCTTTTGCCTTGCAAAAACTTTGTAATTTAATGAGGTCCCATTTGTCTATTCTTGATCTTAGAGAATAAGCTATTGGAGTTCTATTCAGGAAATTCTCCCCTGTGCCCATATGTTCAAGGTTCTTCCCTAGTTTCCTTTCTATTAGTTTCAGTGTGTCTGGTTTTATGTGGAGGTCCTTGATCCACTTGGAATTGAGCTTAGTGCAAGGAGATAAGAATGGGTCAATTTGCATTCTTCTGCATGTTGACCTCCAGTTGAGCCAGCACCATTTGTTGAAAAGGCTATCTTTTTTCCACTGGACGGTTTTAGCTCCTTTGTCAAAGATCAAGTAACCATAGGAGTGTGGATTCATTTCTGGGTCTTCAATTCTGTTCCATTGATCTACATGCCTGTCACTGTACCAATACCATGCTGATTTTAACACTATTGCTCTGTAGTACAGCTTGAGGTCCAGGATACTGATTCCCCCAGAGGTTCTTTTATTCTTGAGAATAGTTTTAGCTATCCTGGGTTTTCTGTTATTCCAGATGAATTTTTGAGTTGCTCTTTCTAACTCTATGAAGAATTGAGTTGGGATTTTCATGGGGATTGCATTGAATCTGTATATTGCTTTGGTAAAATGGTCATTTTTACTATATTAATCCTGCCAATCCATGAGCATGGCAGATTTTTCCATCTTCTGAGGTCTTCTTCAATTTCTTTCTTCAGAGACTTGAAGTTCTTGTCATACAGATCTTTCACTTGTTTGGTTAGAGTCACGCCAAGATACTTTATATGGTTTGTGGCTATCGTGAAGGGTATGATTTCCCTTACTTCTTTCTCAGCCTGCTTATCCTTTGAGTATAGGAAGGCTTCTGACTTGCTTGAGTTGATTTTATATCCGGCCACTTTGCTGAAGTTGTTAATCAGCTGTAGGAGTTCTCTGGTGGAGTTCTTTGGGTCGCTTAAGTATACTATCATATCGTCTGCAAATAGTGATAGTTTGACATCTTCCTTTCCAATTTGTATCCCTTTGACCTCTTTTTGTTGTCTAATTGCTCTAGCTAGAACTTCAAGTACTATATTGAAAAGATATGGAGAGAGAGGGCAGCCTTGTCTAGTCCCTGATTTTAGTGGGATTGCTTCAAGTTTCTCTCCATTTAGATTCATGCTGGCTACCGGTTTGATGTAAATTGCTTTTACTATGTTTAGATATGGGCCTCGAATTCCTGATCTTTCCAAGACCTTTAACATGAAAGGATGCTGAATTTTGTCAAATGCTTTCTCAGCATCTAATGAGAAGACTATGTTGTATTTTTCTTTGAGATTGTTTATATAGTGGATTACATTGATGGATTTCCTTATATTGAACCGTCCCTGCATCCCTGGGATGAAGCCTACTTGATCGTAGTGAATGATCGTTTTGATGTGTTCTTGGATTCGGTTAGCAAGAATTTTATTGAGTATTTTTGCATCGATATTCATAAGAGAGATTGGCTTGAGATTCTCTTTCTTTGTCAGAACTTTGTGTGCTTTTCGTATTAGTGTAATTGTGGCTTCGTAGAACGAGTTGTGTAGTGTTCCTTCTGATTCGATTTTGTGGAATAGTTTGAAGAATATTGGTGTTAGGTCTTCTTTGAAGGTCTGATAGAATTCTGCACAAAACCATCTGGACCTGTGCTTTTTTTGGTTGGAAGGCTTCCAATGACGACTTCTATTTCTTCAGGGGTTATAGGACGGTTTAGATGTTCTATTTGATCCTGATTTAATTTTGGTATTTGTTATCTGTCAAGGAAATTGTCCATTTCCTCCAGATTTTTTAGTTGTGTTGAATACAGGTTTTTGTAGTAAGATCTGATGATTTTTTGAATTTCCTCAGTTTCTGTTGTTATCTTTCCCTTTTTGTTTCTGATTTTGTTAATTTGGATACTGTCTCTGTGCCCTCTGGATAGTCTGGCTAAGGGCTTATCTATCTTGTTGATTTTCTCAAAGAACCAACTCCTCATTTTGTTGATTCTTTGTATGGTTTTATTTGTTTCTACTTGATTGATTTCAGCCCTGAGTTTGATGATTTCCTGCCTTCTCCTCCTCTTTGGTGTATTTGCTTCTTTTTGTTCCAGGGCTTTCAGGTGTGCCATTAAGGTGCTAGTGTATGCTGTCTCCCGTTTCTTTTTGGCGGCACTCAGAGCTATGAATATTCCTCTTAGCACCGCTTTCATTGTGTCCCATAAATTAGGGTATGTTGTGCCTTCATTTTCATTAAATTTTAAAAAGTCTTTGACTTCTTTCTTTATTTCCTCCTTGACCAAGTTATCATTGAGTAGAGCATTGTTCAGCCTCCATGTGTATGTGGGTTTTCTGTTGTTTTTGTTGCCATTGAAAACCACCCTTATTCCATAGTGATCTGATAGGAGGCATGGGATTAGTGTGGTCTTCTTATATCTGTTGAGGTCTGATTTGTGACCAATTATATGGTCGATTTTGGAGAAGGTACC
Source organism: Tokudaia tokunoshimensis (assembly GCA_036184795.1). Lineage (NCBI taxonomy): Eukaryota > Metazoa > Chordata > Mammalia > Rodentia > Muridae > Tokudaia > Tokudaia tokunoshimensis. The sequence goes on from BTHU01000016.1 coordinate 47,119,184, forward strand.
ATGAGGTGCTAAGAAGAAGATGTATTCTTTTGCTCTAGGATGAAATGTTCTATATATATCTCTTAGTTCCATTTGGTCCAAGGCTTCAATTAGGTTCACTGTGTCCCTGTTTAGTTTCTGCTTTCCTGAACGATCCATTTCAGAGAGCAGGGTGTTGAAGTCACCCACTATTTTTGTGTGCGGTACAATGTGTGCTTTGAGCTTTAGTAAAGTTTCTTTTCCGAATGAGGGTGCCCTTGCATTTGGAGCATAGATATTCAGAATTGAGAGTTCTTGTTGGTGGATTTTTCCCTTGATCAGTATGCAGCGTCCTTATGTGTCTTTTTTGATGACTTTAGGTGGGAAATCAATTTTATCTGATATTAGGATGGCTACTTCGGCTCGTTTACTGGGACCATTTGCTTGTAAAATTGTTTTCTAGCCTTTTACTCTGAGGTAGTGTTTGTCTTTGACACTGAGGTGTGTTTCCTGCATGCAGCAAAATGCTGGGTCCTGGTTACATAGCCAGTCTGTTAGTCTATGTCTTTTTATTGGGGAATTGAGACCTTTGATACTATGAGAGATTAAGGCATAGTGATTATTGCCACCTGCCATTCTTGATGCTATCTTTATGTTTGAGTGTTTGTCTACTTTTGAGTTTGAAGCAAGAAAGTTACTATCTCATTTTTTCCAGGGTATTGTTTCTCTCCCTGTATTGGCGGTTTCCACCTATTATCCTTTGCACGGCTGGGTTTGTGGAAAGATATTGTGAAAATTTGACTTTATCATGGAATATCTTGGTGTCTCCATCTATGGTGATTGAGAGTTTTGCTGGGTATAGTAGTCTAGGCTGGCATTTGTGCTCTCTTAGTGTCTGCATGAGATCTGCCCAGGATCTTCTGGCTTTCATAGTCTCTGGTGAGAAGTCTGATGTGATTCGGCTAGGTCTTCCTTTGTATGTTACTTGGCCCTGTTCTCTTACTGCTTTTAATATTCTTTCTTTGTTTAGTACATTTGGTGTTTTGATTATTATGTTCTGGTCCAGTCTGTTTGGAGTTCTGTAGGCTTCTTGTATGTTCATCGGCACCTCTCTCTTTAGGTTAGGGAAGTTTTCCTCCATAATTTTGTTGAAGATGTTTACTGGCCCTTTAAGTTGCAAATCTTCATTCTCATCTATACCTATAATCCTTAGGTTTGGTCTTCTCATTGTATCCTGGATTTCCTGGATGTTTTGGGTTACACTTATTTTGCATTTTGCATTTTCTTTGACTGTTGAGTCGATGCTTTCTATGGTATCTTCAGCACCTGAGATTCTTTCTTCCATCTCTTGCATTCTATTGTTGATGTTTGCATCTATGACTCCTGATTTCTTCCCAAGGTTTTCTATCTCCAAAGTTGTCTCCCTTTGTGATTTCTTAGTTGTTTCTACTTCCTTTTTTAGATCCTGGATGGATTTGCTGAGTTCCTTCACTTGTTTGTTTGTATTTTCCTGTATTTCTTTAAGGTATTTTTGCATTACCTCTTTCAGGATTTCTGCCGGTTGACCCAAGTTCTCCTGCATTTCTTTAAGCGATTTTTGTGTTTCCTCTTCATTGGATTCCATCTGTTGATCCATCGTCTCCTGCATTTCTTTAAGCAGTTCTCTGTTTCCTTTGTAAGTGCATCTATTCGTTGATTCATTTCTTTAAGCAATTTTTGTGTTGCCTCCCTATGGGCATCCATCTGTTGACCCATATTCTTCTGCATTTCTTTATGCAATTTTTGTGATTCCTTTGACATTGCATCTACCCGTTGATTCATTTTTTTAAGCGATTATTGTGTTGTTTCCTTGTGGGCCTCCATCTTTTGATCCATGTTCTCCTGCATTTCTCTAAGCGATTTTTGTGTTTCCTTTGTAAGGGCTTCTAATCGTTGATTCATGTTCTCCTGTAATTCTTTATTAGATTTATCTGTGTCCTTCTTGTGATCCTCTAATAGCATCATGAGAAGTGATTTTAAATCCAGATCTTGTCTTTCGGGTGTGGTGGGGTATCCAGGACTTGCTGCTGTTGGAGAGTTGGATTCGGGTGGTGCCATATTACTTTGATTTCTGTTAGTAACTTTCCTACGTTTGCCTTTTGCCATCTGGTTACCTCTGGTGTTAGTTGGTCCTGCTGTCACTGGCTGTTGGTTGGACCTCCTGTGAGCCTGCAAAGCTATTTCTGGCCCCCCTGGATTACCAGGATTCCCCTGGCAGCGATTTCTGGTGCCTGCCCTGCTCCTGAGTGACTTTGGAGCCCTGATGTGCCTTTCCCCAAGTGATGTTATACTGGGGAGTCCCTGAACATCCAAAGGCTCAGTGTAATGGATTCCTGGAGTAGAGGTGGCCAATGGGAGACTGGTAGGCTCCTGCCCTGTGCAGGGGTGTGTGATCTCTCCCAGAAGGGGGGAGGGGGCATCCCTCTGCAAGGCAGAAGTCCCACAGCAGAGCTGGCTCACTGGTTACTGCTGATCTTCCCAGCTCTTGGGAGCAGGGTACACACAAGCCACCCGAGACCCAAGCGATATTATGCCTGTCTTATTCCGAGCCTGGTGGTCCCAACTACCTGGCCACTAGAGCAAAGATGGCAGAGTGCACTCTGCACTCTCTCAGTGGCACAGGTCACCCCACAGAGGGGATGGCCCACAGCAGAGCTGGCACCCAGACGACCACATAGTTGTCCTGTTCTTGGGAGCAGACGGAAGCCCCAACAGGCCATGTCCCAAGCGATGTTATATTGGGCTGAACCTGGGTACCTGTCTCCTCAGTGCCGTCTACTGGAACAGAGGTCGCCAAAGGGAAGCCGGTAGGCTCCTGCCCAGTCGGACCAAGAGTTTAAACACATGAGTCTACAATGATATTTCTTAAAATACCAACACCTGCATACTATTTGGGAGCTCAATGACATCCTTTTTCAAGAAGTTCTAAATAAATATTTATTTTCATACTACTTTTGTTGAATTTACCTATAACATAGTTGGATACATGAACTAACAAAGTGCATGCCTTATAGTGTAAGTATCCAGAAATGGCTGGAGGAAGACCAGAGACTCAGATAATATGCAAAGACAAAGAATGTTTGTTTTGCAGAAACATCCAGCATGTGTGGGTCATCCATTCTCCAAAATGGCAACCCCAAGACAAAGACAGTTCTTAAACGGAATGGAAGGAACTCTCTAGAAGGATTAGGTGATCTAAAGTTTCATTGGTAAGTGCTAGGTGGTCACAGGTGGTTAGTGGTCAGTGGTCTGCATTCCAATGTAATGAACATTTAACCATAGGATGAGATAAAGCAGCCCATTCTGAGATATTTTCCAATTTTTGTGCTTATCTGCAGGTTGTTCCTTGGGAAAGGGTTTTATGGTCTTGTTCTGGAATTTATGGTGTATTCCTGGAGCTGATGTCTTGTGGCCTAGTTTCTGGAACTTATGGTCTGTCTCTGGAGCTGGTGCCTTACATTCTTTTCTCAATATCATGCCTGGTCTTTAAATGGAGACAAATGGGACTTATGTTTTCCTTTCAATAGCATAATAAAATAAACTGTGTAGTACAATCAATTTAAACTTATCTCTAACAAGCTTACAAATAAATGAAACTCAGACTGTGGTTAATTTATTTGGCTTAAGTAGTTACTGTGGACCACCCCTAAACTACTCTTCTAATTGCTGGACTGGCTACATCCCCAGGGCTGTGCCACAGACACTTGCTATTTCTCCTGGCCATGTGCTCAAGGTTCCTTTCCCCTCATGGCACCTTCTTCCTTTCTCTCATTCTTTCTCTTTCTCTAACTTCATCCTCCAACAAGGTCATTCCAAGCCCATGTACATTTATTCCCTCCTGTAATTGGATATTTCCAATTTTATTTAAGCAGTAGTTTTAAATCAAGAAACAAGGTTTGGATAGCAAAAGCCTATAAATGTGAGAATTTACTTCTACATCTGTACCTTCAGGTACAGAATCAGTATTGCAGTACATAGCAACAGACCAAACTCATTCATTACAATATATATGTGGCGCAATCCTTTTTTCTCCTTCTGCCACCACCTTCCCTTTCTGCTGTGGCAGAATCTTGCCAGATCTGCCACAGTGAAGACACCATCTCCTGTTACTTCCTAGAGTACCAGCCGCATTCAGGATATTTGAGAAGCAGCTTCACTCAGGGCATTTGGAATGCAGAGAGACCTGGGAGCACAGGAGAGCAGGTCTCCCAGGAATGCCTACAAATCTGTGTGCACAGAGATAACGGGAATCCCAGGAGTACAGATACACAGACTTGCAGGACTAATAAGCCACAGTCAGAGACAGCAAGATCAACTAACAAAAGAGAAAACTAGATGGCAAAAGGCAAATGCAAGATCATTACCAACAAAAACCAAGGTAACATGGGAGCATCAGAACCCAGTTCTCCCAGAACAGCAAATCAAGGAAACCCCAACACAATGGAAAAACAAGAGCTGGATTTAAAATCCCATCTCATGTTGCTGATAGAGGACTTTAAGAACAACATAAATAACTCCCTTAAAGAAACACAGGAGAACATGGGTCAACAGGTAGAAGTCCTTAAAGTGGAAACACAAAAATCCCTTAAAGAATTTTAGGAAAACACAAACAAGTGAAGAAACTGAACAAAACTATCCAGGTTCAAAAAAATGGAAGTAGAAACAATAAACAAATTGCAAAGTGAGACATCTCTAGAGATAGCAAACCTTGGAAAGAATTCGGAGTCACAGATGCAAGCATCAACAATGGAATACAAGGGATAGAAGAAATAATCTCAGGTGCTGAAGATACCATCGAAAACATTGATTCAACAGTCAAAGAAAATGAAAATGCGAAAGTTTACAACCCAGAACATTCAGGAAATCCAGGACAAAATGAGAGGACAAAACCTAAGGAGCATAGGTATAGAAGAGATCCAGGATTTACAACTTAAAGGGCCAGTAAATATTTTAAAAAAAAATTATAGAAGAAAACTTCCTTAACCTAAAGAAAGAGATGCTCATGAACATACAAGAAGCCTACAGAACTCCAAACAGTCTGGACTAGAACAGAAACTCCTCCCAACACATAATAATCAAAACACCAAATGCACTAACCAAAGAAAGAATATTAAAATAAGTAAGGGGGAAAAGGGCAAGTAACATATAAAGGCAGACCTATCAGAATTACACCAGACTTTTCACTGGAAATTATGAAGGCTAGAAGATCCTGGGCAGATGTCATACAGACCCTATGAGAACATAAATGTCAGACCAGACTACCCAGGAAAACTCTCAATTACCATAGATGGAGAAAACAAGACATTCCATGAAAAAAGCAAATTTACACAATATTGAAATAATTCCATGCACTCTATCACTTCACCACAGCCTAAGGCTGGTCTTAAGTTCAAACAAAAACAACAGAAAACACACATACACATGGAGGTTGAACAATGCTCTACTCAATGATAGCTTGGTCAAGAAAGAAGTAAAGAAAGACTTTATAGAATTTAATGAAAATGAGGACACATCATACCAACACTTTTGGGACACAATAAAAGCAGTGCTAAGAGGAAAACTCATAGCTCTAAGTGCCTCCAAAAAGAAAATGGAGAGAGCTTACACTAGCAGCTTGACAACACTCCTGAAATCTCTAGAACACAAAGAAGCAAATACACCCAAAAGGAGTAGATGGCAGGAAATAATCAAACTCAGGGCCAAAATCAACCAAATAGAAACAAAAAGAACTATACAAAGAATTAGCAAAACCAAGAGCTGGTTCTTTGAGAAAATTAACAAGATAGAAAAACCCTTAACCAGACTAACCAGAGGGCACAGAGGCACTACCCAAATTAATAAAATCAGAAATTAAAAGGGAGAGATAACAACAGAAACTGTGGAAATTCAAAAAATTATCAGATCCTACTACAAGAGCTTATATTCTACAAAAATGGAAAATCTGGATGAAATGGACAATTTTCTAGATACATACCAGGTGCCAATGCTAAAGCAGGATAAGATAAACCCTCTAAATAGTCTCATAAGTCCTGAGGAAATTGAAGCAGTTGTTAACAGTCTTCCACCAAAAAAAAAAGGCCCAGGGCCTGATGGGTTTAGCGGGGAATTCTATCAGATCTTCAAAGAAGAGTTAATACCGATACTCTTCAAACTATTCCACAAAATAGAAACTCAAGCAACACTACCCAATTCATTCTATGAAGCCACAATAATGCTTATACCTAAACCAAACAGTGGCCAAACAAGGAAGGAGAACTATAGACCAATATCCCTTATGAACATTGATGCAAAAATACTCAACAAAATTCTGACATTAGTGGGAGGAGAGGTCCTTGGTCTATGAAGGCTCAATAGATGTCCCAGCATGGGGAAATCGAGGGGGGTAGGTGAGAGGGTTGGGTGGAGAGGCATATTCTTGGAGGCAGGGGGTGGGAGGATGGGTTGGTCGTTTTCGGGGAAGGGGGAAACCAGGGAAGGGTATAACATTTGAAATATAAATGAAGAATTTATTCAATAAAAAATTATATGTGTTTACAAGACGTAGCTAATCTATTTGAAAAATGCATCAAAATGAAGATGGTCACTGAGAGCTAAATGAGATAGACAGGTCATATGAATTACCTTTTCTGCCATCTTTGAATAAAAGCAAATTCTCTCACTGCCTGGAGCCCCAGCTGCTTGACCTAAGCATCACCATTTTGTCTCTTAAGGCCTGCATAGCACTAACAAATTAAACTTCTGTTCTGCTTGGGTTTCATTTCTTGATAGAAGAAGTTCTTCTCAGAATTCATGATGGACTTGCAGTTGGGACTTGGCCCAGAATAATACTTGCCTAGCCACAGATCCACCTAGAAGAACATCTGCTACCAGCTGATATTTCCCAAATAGTCCCTTTTTGTCTTTAAAAGGGGCTGCTTTTGCTTAAAATAAATGAGGCTTGATCAGAATGTTGTCTTGCCTCCATTTCTCTTGTCTCTTGCCTCCTCATCCCCACCCCCTCTCTTAGAGACCCTGTCTATTGTCCCATCAGGCCGGGACATTTCATAGAGATGCATGATGAAAAATAGTATACAGAATCAACAAAAAAGAATTCCAAAGAAAGCATTTTGATATTGATTATGTTTTGAGCTTCTCTGTCTTTGAGGGACAGAACAGAAACCTCTACTTACAAGATTCTCCACTTTAAACTATTCTATTCAATGTGCCATCATGACAACTCTGATTAACTACCAGGAACGTTGTTTCTCTGGTAGCCTGTCAAGAATTTATCAATGAGGGAAAAAGAAAAAGACATATACACCAAGGACCAAGACAAGTCAATATAGAATGCTTATGTACCCCAGAAGCCAACAATTTTTGTTCCAACTCAAGAGGCATAAGTTTTAAGATGCCTGGATTGGACATATGCAATTACAGAATCACTATGAACAGAGAAGCCCAAAGCTATGATGTAGTCTTGTTCAAAGGAAATGTATCCAGAATCACCTGGTTTTATACAAGAATTTTCTGGAAGTGTAGTGAATTACCTAACTTTCTCAGGTTATTTGAAGAAAATTGTTCATCATTTTCTTTCCACAGAGGAGGAGTGTTTTTCTTAGCTCTTTAACTCAGTTTATCTTGCTATAAGTTTGTCTGCTAAGCAGTTGTTTCCATTGTGGCATTTATAAGTACTAGAAAGAAAGAATGAAAGAAAGAAATTAGGAAGGAAAACAGATGGGAAAACAAGAGAGACAAAATTTGTTAATAAACACTTGGTAATCTTGAATTTAAAACTCTAAAAGGAAAATGTGGCATGTATAACTGCCCTTCCATAGCATATAGCAGGCATGAGTTATGTCATCTAGGTTGCCTAGCCAAAACATAAGAGTCCCAGACTGTTGGTGCCACTTTTCTAAAACTGGTCTATATTGCGATTACACAGACATATGTCATCCCATCATATTGGTAAGTAAATGAAGGTTTTCTTAAATGTTATATTAAATCAGGTCACATTCTACATTGAAAAAGAATTGAGATTCCTATTGAATCAACCAGAAGAACAATAAAATGGAAATAAATTCTTTCAGTTTGCAGTTTGGCTTTTCTATATCAAATTTCACCAAAACAGACTTCAATATGTGTTAAATTAGAGCAATAGGTATGGACTGTTGAAATTTAAAATTCTAGAAGTAAGAATATAGCAATGATAGGATATTAGCAATTCTATTTATATAAATAAGATGGTGATTGTAAATGTGACCCCAATCAAGAAAAGATGTCATACTTCCTTCTGTAAATGTGTGTCATGTTCCAGTGATTTCATACTTAAGTGTTTTCCACAAAATTCTTAATGTGGTTTCATAAACCACATTCCTTTCATAAACTATAAACCAGATATACCCAGATATATGTGTATTCAAATATATATTTATGAAAATATATATTTATGTACAAATGGTGCTACAGAATTAAAGATAGTTTCAAGATTTCCTTTAACTTTTAGTAAGAATTTTATTATGAAATAATTGGACAGAGGAGATGTGCAGTGGCAAATTAAATTACATGGCTGATTTCTAGTGTAGAAGTTGATTCTACTTTTAGGCAGTTTCACCAACAGGTGATTATAAGAACTCTACACACAAAAACATAGAAGAAAGCATGATATGTTCCCTCTTATTTGATGAACCAATACAAAATTACTGTTTACAGCTGCATGCTTCAAATTGATCAGTAGGAAAGCCTAAGTCTTGGCACAAATATAAACATGGGCCATCAATCAACTATAAAAGGGCATTACACTGCTCAGAATGTGATGCCTTGTCTAAATTTACAAGCTATTTGGAGAGTCTCAGAGACTAATGGATGAATAAAATATTCCAGCCAACTAGTAAAGTAGTCTGCATGATTGAAAAGTACTGCAGCTGACTGCTCTGATTAATGAAGAGTAAATTACTGCTAATGCATGTAATGTTGTGAGCTCTATTTCACTGGGTGGCAGCCAGAACTTTATATGGGTTCCAGTAATTTAAAAGCCTCAGGTAAAACAATGACTGGTTAATCATTGGGAAATATCACAAATCTATCATGTACTTAGGCAAAAATAAAACCTTTATGGACTCCACTTTCTAGGGAGCCACTATTCCTTGTCCAGCCCGAATATGAACCAAGGTAGATTTTGAAGGCTTCTGAGATTTGACTTTACTTTTAGACTGCTTATAATATGATGGTGTTTAAAGAAACTTGTCTCTCAGAAGAAAGAATTAAACTGTAAGTTGTGCCCATTCTTTCCACTGTTAGATGCTATTCATACCACCAAGGGAAGAAGTGTAAAGTGATGGTAACTCATAGGTTCATACATGGCTGAGATTTCTGGGCAGGCAGGCAAAGGATCATTGCAGAACACTGAATTCAGACATCCCTCTGCTTACTGAGTACTTAGCTCCATAAGTCCAAAATAATACAAAATATCATGTATGGTAAACACATTGACTCCATCTAACATACAGAGCATCTAGCTTCAGAACACAGCTGAGTGGAGTCTCAGCTGTTTCTCTTTGCAGTTAATGGCCTGAGTTTCAAAAAAAAAATTCTGCTGCTGCCCAGCATTATAAAAGAAGAGGTTCACCCAGAGCTATCCAAATTAAAAGTACTAGAGCTACAGAATGCATATACCTTTGTGTCATTTAAAAGACAGGAATCATTAATTCAACAATTTTAAGTTGTGGACTGTCTGTAATCAGATTTAGGGACAAGGGACTGAGTTCTGGTCCAGTCATACTGCTAAGGAGGAGGTCATGACTAATTATCCTACAGGTCTATGAAAGGTCAGAACAGCAAGATTAATACAGAGGAAAACTTAACAGATAATCCTGAACATGTTTAGCCTAAAGAAAGTTTGAAGTCCTGATCATGCCATAGACTAGGTTGGATTGTCAATACTCAGTTTATGAGAAATTCTGACATTCCTGAATTGGGATCTAGGCCTTTCCCCCAAAGACCATCTGTGAACTAGAGGAATACTGAAATTACAACAACCTGAAGTTTAATTAAATTGATTGTTTATGGCTTCATGATTCCTTGATTCTGTGTGTCCCATGCAGAGCATTCTCACTGGAATGCATCTAGTAAGCAGATATTCAATTTGTGACAGTTGGCTATGTAGTAAAATGAAGCAGAAGCAGCAGCATTTGAGGGCGTGTTTTTAAAGTATTTTATACATATTTAGTTTTACATATATTTTCAAAATCAGTTTTTAAACTATGTCTATCCCTTGGTAACTGCATACATGAATTAATTTAGATTACATTTATACCCCTTCCTACTCCTCTCTCAGACTCCTTCAGGAACCCATCATTCCTCTCACAGCTTCATTGTTTCTTCTCTTTTCTTCACTCCCCTCCTCTACATGTCCTCTCTTGCTGCTAACTCACTGAGTCCTATTAATGTTAATCATTTGCTCAAGGGTTCAGGGCTATCTACTAAGGGAAGGGAAACCCATCATGGATCACATTACTAAAGAAAATTTCCTCTCTCTCTCTGGCTATCAATTACCAATAGATCCTCTGCTATGGATGGGACTTCATGAGATCCTTTCATTTCCATGTTCAAGTGTTGACTGGTTTGATATTGTTTCAGTCTTGTGCTAACAAACACATCATCTGTACTTACTGAGTTCAACACTGTTATATTTAGAAGTCATTATTATGTGACAATCTTCCAGACATCTGGCTCATACAATCTTTCTTCCTTCTTTTTTGCAATGGCTCTATATAAGTCTTGAATAGAGAGTGAGGGTATGAATGTGATGCAGATATTACAATTAATTCTGAGCACTCCACTATCACTTATTTCTGCACATTTACCCGTTTTGATTCTTTGTATTAACTATCATCCACTACATAAAGAAACTTCTCAGCTGAGAGGTAAAAGTTAAACTAGTTTATGGGTATTAGGATAAATATTTAGGTGGCAATTTGCTACTATGTTTCTTTAGCATAATACTAGTAGGACTTACCCATACCCTATGTTCTTAGCTAGATTAACAGTAGCAGGTGTAAGTTTTTACAATCAATATTCAAGATAAACATTTGTGCAAATTCTTATTTTAATATTAAAGAATCTTTGAAACTTAAAGAGGTTAAAGCTTTTTATCTAGATTGTAGATAGTGTTAGAATATCAAATAGACATCCAATACACTGATATCTAGCCCAAAGTTTTCCAACTACACAAACACACACACACACACACACACACACATCTACTCAACAATTTTTCTATCCATACATGTGTCTAACCATTCATCTATGTGCCCATTGACCCATCCATCTGCCCATCTGCATCACAGATATTAATCTGTATAGCATTTTCTAAATCAGTATGTCTTTTATTCTATAGCTTATTATAGCTTATCATACTTCTAACTACCCATCATCTATCTGTTTCTATCACTACTTCACACTTTTCTGAATATAGAGAGGTTCAGGTCAAGTGGAGCCTTCTTTACAAAGCATTCTGCACATTACTGGCACACACTGCTAAGACCTTGAGCCCACTCTTTAATGTGAATATTGTATTGTTGCTTACCCCTTATACATGAGAGAATAGAAGCTCTATCATCTCCCTTTATCTCCTGTTCCAAAGGACAATTCAAAATAAGTGTCCATGAAGTGATTAACAGTCATTAACGGTCATTAACAGTAGAGAGATTCTGAAAAACAACTTGTTCTCTAAAATGTGCTAAATATATGATGATGATTAAATATATGGGTGTTAAAGTACATGATTTCCACTATGTTTGGCCACTTTTGTCTCTGATATTTTAAGAATAAAGGAATAATTGTGTTTTCCTAGATATATCACTTACCTTTAAAAAAATTACTGACTTGACATGGGGTAAACTCAGAATAGTTTTGGGTACCTAAGAAATACTAAATAAAATAAGATGTTGCTACAAATAATTTGTTCATGTTTTTGCATTAAATCTTTATTAAATTTTCTCTTAAAATTTTATTTCCAAAAGAAGACTACACATTCCATTTTGTGGCATTCTAATTCCATCTTTAGTAAGTATACAAGTAGGTCATAGAGTATATATATATAATCAGAATTGAAGGTTCTAGGAAGTTGTCAGTCAGTCATGAAATTCAAACTCAGATTTACAGAGACCATACAAAAAACAGAATAAAACACACACACACACACACACACACACACACACACACACACACACACACGAGAATAAAGGAATCAAAGAGAGATGAGTAAGAACAAGGAAAGCCTCCCTAAAGAAGGCAGGTAAGTGAGCTCAAAAGAACAGATTTGATAGATTGTAAAACAGAAGAAAGCATTCCTACAACTGCTGAATTCATAACAATGCCCATAAATAATTATGTGACTCATCTTCTTAGTGTAATATAGACTAGTTGGGCTAGTTTTATAGCTACAATGGTTAAAGTCACTAAAACAATGAATAAGTCACCATTGTCAGACCATGGTGCTTCACTGTGAGTTTCAGGACAGGATCACCCAAGGCTTTGTTGGCAACATGATATGAAAGACCATCAGAATGTCCATGAATAATAACCTTTTCTTTATTCTAGTCTGAATAATCCAGAACTAAGATGGATTATTGGTCAAGACAAAGTCAGCAACATCCATAATTTTCTAATAGTGAGGTAATTATAAAGGGAAAATAAAGCAAACAATTCCAGATAAAATCAGTATTGCTTGACCCAGGGTCAAGCACTCTAATTCAATATTCAATATCAAGTGGTCAACCTGAAATCACATACATACTGACAAAACTAAACAGACTCAGTGGGCTGTATTTATAGCACTTGTTTTTATTTGAGTGTGTTTGTATGTCATAATTAATAAAACAAAAGAAACCATGAATTTTTTTTACTTTATTTATTTATTTGTTTAGACTTCAGATTTTATTCTCCCTCCATTCACCTTCAGACTGTTCTACATCCCATACCTCCTCTCCACTCCTTTGTATCCACGAGGATGGCCTCACTCTCCCAGCCCCCACCCAATCAGACCTCTAAACTCCCTGGGGCTTCCAGTCTCTTGAGGGTTAGGTGCATCTTCTCTGACTGAACCTAGACCCAGCAGTCCTCTACTGTATATGTGTTGTGGACCTCATATCAGCTGGTGTAGGCTGCCTGTTTGGTGGTCCAGTGTTTGAGAGATCTCAGGGTCCAGGTTAATTGAGACTGCTAGTCCTTCTACAGGGTCGCTCTCCTCCTCAGCTTCTTCCTGCCTTTCTTTAATTCAGCCACAGGGGTCAGAAGCTTCTGTCCATTGATTGGTTGCAAATATCTGCATCTGACTCTTTCAGCTGCTTGTTGTGTCTTCCGGAGTATGGTCATGATAGGTCCCTTTGTGTGAATGCTTCATAGCCTGAGTAACAATGTCAGGTCTTAGGATTTCTCCTTGATCTGGATCCATGTGGCCCTGACTGTAGTAGATGTCCAGGGAGACCTTCAGACTCTGGGGTCTTTATACAGCAAGACTAGCTGCTGATTTCTTTACCATGTCCCCTTTCCCCTTTTTTGAAATGGTAAAGCATGTTCTGTGCCATTATATATTAGACACATGTCATTTGCTTTTTTACTTTGACTTTAGAGGGGTTACAATTAAGAGATTTCCCAAGTCTTAGAAAACTCTCTGCACTTTTAAAGAGCCCTTCACTGACAGACTATGGAGACATTTAAATTTGTACTTAATGATTTTGCATACTGACATGACTACAGGCAATTTGAGACCCAGTGAGTAGAATGTGGAAAATGCCAACTATAGGCTCATAAATTTGAATACTTATTCCACAGGTGTTGTAAGTCCTTGGAAAGAATCACAAGATGTGACCATGTTGGAGGACCTGAGTCACTGTTGAGGGAGCTGTGTCAGTGATAGCCTGCTTAGAAGTTCAAAAGCCCATGCCTTTGTCTGTTTTCTCTTTCCTATTCTGCCTGTAAATGCTTTCTTTCATAAGTTGTTTTGGTCATGGTTTCTCTTCACAGCAATAGAGAAATAACTAAGGCACTCTATTAACTGCCATATTGACTAACTCTATTTAAAACCCACCCAGAATGGCCTCTTACAAAGACAGAAATCATTAGGTCAGGAACTCCCTATGACAATTCATGTCTCTGCACATAACTAAGAAGTATCATTTTTTTAGACAAAAAAAATTAGTATTCTGTCATCTACTGTGAACATCTTATCTGAGAGGTGATTTAATATTTCTCTTTTTAACCTCTGCTAAAAACACTAATTCTAATGAACATCATCAGATGTTTTAATTACAGATAGTAAGGAAAGGACGTGATTTTCCTGTTTTCTCCACGAAATAATTGCCACAGTAAACGTTTCAGAAATAAGTGACATTATAAATCAAATGGGCCTATACATATCTACAGAATGCCTCACCCAAACACAAAAGAGTATACTGTCTTCTGAGCACCTCATGGAACCTTCTCCAAAATTAAGCATGTAGTTGGTCACAAAGCAAGCATAAACTGATACATGAAAATTGAAATAACTCCTTATAATCTTACCTCACTAACAGAGATCAAAGCTGGACTTCCACAACAGAAACAACAGAGTGTCTACAAATTCATGGAAACTGAACAAATCTCTAATCAGCACTGGGTAAAAGAAGAAACAAAGAAAGAAATTAAAGAATTTCTAGAATTCAATGAAAATGAAGGCACAATACACCCAAACTTATGGGACACAGTGAAAGCAGTGCTAAGAGAAATAATGTTCATAGCTCTAAGTGCCTTCAAAAAAATCAGAGAGTTCTCAATCTATCAACTTAAAAACAATTCTGAAAGTTCTAAAACAAAAACAAAAACAAAAAAAAAACCAAAAAACAACAAAAAAAAAACAAACATATCCAAGAGGAGTAGACAGGCAGGCAATAATCAAACTCAAGGCTGAAATCAATTAGAAACAAAGAGGAAAAATACAAAGAATTAACAAAATCAAGAGCTGGTTCTTTGAGAAAATCAACAAGATAGACAAACCCTGAGCCAAACTAACTAAAAGGCACAGCAACAGTATCCAAATTAGCCAAATCAGAAATGAAAAGGGGAGTACAACAAAAAATGCTGAAGAAATCCAATGAATCCTTAGGGATTACTTTAAAAGCCTATAATCCATAAAATTTTAAAATCTAAATAAAATAGATTATTTTCTTGGTAGATACCACTTACAAATTTAAATTAAGATCAGATAAACAATTTAAATTATCCATAACCACTATAACCACTAAGAAAATAATAGACCTTAAAAGTCTCCAAACCAAACAAAGCCTGGGGTATAGTTTCAGAACAGAATTCTACCAGGCTTTCAAAGAAGAGCTAATATCAATAGTCTTCAAACTTTTCCATAAAATAGAAGCAGAAGGAACATTGCCAAACTCATTATATGAGGCCACAGTCACCTTAATTCCTAAACCATACAAATACCCCCCAAAAAAGACAATTTCTGACCAATTTTTCTGTTGAACATTGATGTAAAAACATACTCAATATGATCCTCACAACCTGAATCCAAAAAGACACCAAAAACATAATCTGCCATGATCATCCTAGGAATAGAAAGGTGATTCAAAACGTATGAAAATTCATCAATATAATCATAAACAAACTGAAAGAAAAACACATAATCATCTCATTAGATGCTGAAAAGTCCTTTTACAATATTCAACACAGTTTTGTGTTCTAAGCCTTGGAGATATCAGGCATGCAAGGAGCATTCCTAAACATAATAAAGGAAATATAGAGCAAACCAAAACCAACACCAAATTAAATGCAGAAAAACATAAAACAATTTCGCTAAAAAATGGGACAAGACAAGGATGTCCATTCTCCCCATATCTTTTCAACACAGTAACTGAAGTTCTAGATAAAGCAGTAAGACAAGTAAAGGAAAGCAAGAAAATACAAATTGGAAAGGAAGATGCCAAAACATTGTGATTTGCAGATGATATGAGAGTATACATAAGTGACTCCAAAAATTTGACCATAGAACCCCAACAGGTGACAATGATAAGCACATTCAGCAAAGTGTTTGGATATAAAACTAACTAAAAAAAAGTCAGTAGCCCTCATTTATACAAATGATAAACAGGTTAAAGAGAAATTAGGGAAACAACACCCTTACAATAGCCACAAGTAATGTAAAATATCATGATATATCTCTAACCAAGCAAGCAAAAGACTTGTATGACAAGAACATCAAGTCTCTGAAGAAAGAAAATTAGGGAGCTAACAGAAGATGGAAAGATCCTCCATGCTTATGGATCAGTAAGATTAACAGAGTGAAAATGTCCATCTCACCAAATAACAATCTACAAATTCAATGAAATTCCCATCAAAATTCCAACACAATTCCTTACAGACTTTAAAAGTACAATATTTATTTTCATATAGGAAAAAATGTATAGCTCAAACTACCTACTACAATAAAAAAATCTTCTGTCGCTGATTCCAAGCTATACTACAGAACAATAATAGTAAAATACCACAGGGTGTTGCCTGAAAAACAGATAGGCTGATCAACAGAATAAAATCAAATGCCCGGAAATAAACCCACACACCAATGGATACTTTATTTTTGACAGCAGATCCAAAACCATACAATGAAAAAAAAAAAAAAAAAAGAAGAAGGCATCTTCAACAAATGCTGCTGGTCTAACTGTACGAATGCATGTAGATTCATATTCATCATCCCACACAAAATTCCAAGTGGATCAAAGATCTCAAAATCAAACCAGACACAAGAAATCTGATAGAAAAGAAAATGGGCTGCTTTGGAAACATGGCACAATAGACAAATTCCAGAAGAAAACACCATTGGTACAAGCACTAAGATCAACACTTAATAAATGGGATCTCATAAAGCTGAAAAGCTTCTGCAAGGCTAAGGAAAGCATCAATAGGATAAAATTACGATCTTCAGAATGGGAAAATATCTTTAGTACATCAAACAGAGGACTAATATCCAAAGTATAGAGAACTCAAGAAAATAGACACCAAGAAACCAAATAATCAAATTTAAAAAATGGGATACAAAGCTAAACATAGAATCTCAACAGTGGAATCTCAAATGGCTGAGAAGTACTTAAAGAAATGTTCAACATCTTTAGTGATCAGTGAAACTCAAACCAAAATGACTCTAAATTTCCATCTCATACCCTTCAGAAAAAGTAATGTCAAAAACTCAAGGAACAGCAGCAGATTTTGGAAAGGATGTGAAACAAAGGGAACACCACTCCTCCATTGCTGGTGGGAGTACAAACTTGTACAACCACTTTGGACGCCAATTTTTTTTTTTTTTTTTTTTTTGGTTTCTCTGAAAACTGGGAATAGTTCTACCCCAAGACCTGGCTATACCGCTCCAGGGCATATATCCAAAAATTTCCCACTATATGATATAGACACTTGCTCTACTATGCTCATAGCAGCGTTATTCATTATAGCCAGAAACTGCAACAACCTAGATGTCCCTCAACTGAAGAATGGATAAAGAAAATGTGGTCCATCTACACAATGGAATACTATTCAGCTATTAAAAACAAGGACATCATGAATTTTGTAGGCAAATGGATAGAACTAGAAAATATGATCCTGAGGGAGGGACACAAGTCTCCAAAACACATGCATGGCATATACTCACTTATAAGTGGACATTAGGCATAAAGTCCAGGATAATCATACTACAATCCACAGACCCAAAGAAATTAATAAGGAGAGTCCAAAAGAAGGAGATATGAATCTGACTCAGAAGTGATTATAAAATAGACACCAGAGGTAGAGGAAGAGAGGGAACTGGCTGGGAGGGTCAATGAGGAGGGTAACAGGGATCAGAATCAGTTGTGAAGAGAAGAGGGTTAGAAGAGGGCTGGGAGTATGAAAGCAAATGGCATCTCTGGGACTATCCAGATGGGACTTGAGATGGGGAGGCTCCTGAGAATCTATGAGGGCAACCTAGCTGAGTATCCTAGCAGCTGGGGATATGGAGACTGAAGTGGCCACTTCCTGTACCTAGGTGGGACTTCCTGTGAGGGGCGCCATCAATCCACCCAAAAAAACCTTGGACCCAATTTTTTTCCTACCTAGATGATGCAAAGGGATAAATATAGAGTAGAGAAGGAGGGAATGGCCAACCGATGATTGACCCAACTTGAAACCCATCCCATGGCTGAGATCCAACCCCTAACACTATTAATGAGACTCCGCTCTGCTTCCAGACAGGAGTCTAATAAACTGTCATTTGTGAGGCTTTATCCAGCAGCTAATGGAAGTAGTACAGAGACCCACAGGTATGTATCAGGCCAAGTTCAAGGTGTCTTGAGGAAGACTGGGGCATAGGGTTCAATGAGCTGTAGGGTCAAAGACACCAGAAGAAGACCTATAAAGTCAACTAATCTAGGCAAATGGGGGCTCACAGAACATGAAATAAACCAAACAGCATTCAATGGCTAGATTTAGGCCCTCTACACATCTGGAGCAGATGTCTAGCTTGATTTTCATATGGTTTTCTACCAGCTGGAGGAGGGGCTGTTCCTGACTCTGTTGCCTGCCACTGAACCCCCTTCCCCTAACTGGACTCCTCAGTGGGACCTCAGTGAGAGAGGATGTTCTTAGTCCTGCTGCTACTTGATATCCCAAAGCAGGGTGATACCCAAGGGGAGAGGGACTTCCCCTTCTTTGAGGGGAACAGGACGGGGTAATAGGGGAGGGATTTGTAAGGATAGACTTGGGAGGAGAAGTGGGAGGGGGCTGTGATCCGGATGTAAAGCAAATAAATAAAGTAATGAAAAAAACATAAGAATAAAACATTGTAATTCAGGCCATTATTAGGTCAATCTTATATATTATGTCTAATTTCTTCTTTACTATAAGATGATATTCTTTATTTTTATGACACTTGCTCAACATTCCAGGTTCTGTGTTCAATATATAAATAGTTGTTAAGTTATTCACAACAAGCCAATGATGAATGCTCTACCTTTATTACTCTCTCTACAAAGGAGAAGCCAAGGTCCATAAAAATTAAGCATCTTATTTAAGATTACAGAGATGTTATGAGAGACTATTTCAAACCCAAATTGTTTCTCTTTGGCTTCTAGCTGACTTTCACAACAGCTGTTTTCCAGTTATAGTGCATTAGAATGCCCTGGAGGTCTTGTGAAGGCATAGGCTATCTGACAAATTCTGTATTTCAAACCAAGATCCATATAATCTGGATGGGGCCTTTCTAGCAACCACATATTTATTGCTGCAGAATGAAATTATCACACTTAATTTCAATACTGTTTGTTAAGATAGAAAAACGAAGTACCTTTCTAATATGACTTCTAACATTAACTCTTCAAAATGAATACAAATTTGAGAGGTGAGTACTATAGTCTCCCATAAACTACCACCACTCAGATATTCCCTTCAAGCCTATGAGTTCCCAGGCTTCATCAGTCTTGCTTCCAACCAACTGGACACAAATATGGGACATTTTAGTGTATTTCATTGTATAATAATTCATTGGAGCAATGACAGAATTGTAGTTTTAATATAGGAAGGGCACAAAACAGAAAGCGATGACAGAGTGAGGTGAGAAGATTCCAAGTGAGGAGCTAATAGTATCCCTTGGGTAAGCAGGATGTGTTGCCATGGTTGCAATATTTCCCTGAGGAACGCATCTAAGCTCCAATACATAGATATTATGTTGGAATCTCCTCACATAGACATAATTGATTGAACCATTGGCCATGCAGTCTCATTTCTAGCCACATCCTAGTCCAGATGTTGGGATAATATCACATTAAGAAACACACCTTTGATCACACAGATGGTATTTTGGGCCTCTTCTCACTTTAAACATCTCCTTTCTTTAGCACAAACCCTGCACTGGAGTTATAACAAAGATGTGCCTAAGAATGTTAAAATTCCATACATTCCAGGAATAAAGGACAAAAGCCAGTCACATCTTTAGCCAAAGTCAGATCTTTAACAAGATCTGCATAAAAGCCAAATTAACATGCCCAAAGTCAACACATTTAAAGTGATGTGTTTACAACTTGAACTTTGACTTTTCATATGCAAAGGTGTTAACTCCCAATTGCTACATTTTCTAGCCCTATTGTCTTTGTATTAACATGAAAATTCACCAGTATTTATTAGCAAGACTAGTGATAGGAACATTTTAACTGAGATGGGAAACTGCTAATCTTGAGAAATGTAAATTGTTCCTACGGAGATTTAACTGAATTTTCTTTCCTATGCCATTCAAAGTATGATTCTTTCCACCCTCCCCACTAGGTCTGTGAAGCTCTGAAAACACATTATCTAGTATTTTAATTACCTCACTATCATCAGGAAACATACTTCCTGTTATACTTCACTGCACTGCTAAATATAAGTCAGGTGGAGTCCATCTGGGCAGTAAGGAAACAGAGTGTTTCTCCCAATGTTGTTTGAGTACATCCAAGAGCTCTTTACTACTGTGTTGTATTTTCCAGTGGCAACTATAGTGCAATTATTTGCTCATTAAGTGTTATGATAAAAGAAATAAAATATAGGAAAGGAATAAGGACTAAGATTTATAAGAACTTCCTCCTCCATGTATAATCATTAGAAGAGGAAAATACTAGTATTGTACATATTCTCTAAATAAAAATGAGAACAGTTAAGATAATTGATACTTACATGGACATAAACATAAAAGCAAAAGTTAAATCCTTCTTACACCCTCCTAACTGTTGTACCCACCCTGTCCAGTCATAACAGGACCTTCAATCAACCACCACCACCCACAAACACATTGCCTTCATAATGACAATGTTAAGTTCTACCAATTATGTGTGTAGTGTATTTCTTAGTGAAAAACATCAGAAGGTAAATGCAAAAAGGGCATCTATTTATGAACATGTATGGCATCCAATATCAAAATAGATTCACAGTTGCTATAAAACTTTCAACAGTGAGGATCAAAACAAATGTCTTTCAATCATTCTTGTTCACCAGGTTCCAAATAGACAATGACTTAACTATGCCTAGTTTATCTAGTGCTATTTTCAAAAAGCTAAACAAGTGTTGGAAGAACAAATACACTTTTAATTAAAAATAGTTTCACACACTACAGTATTTGGCATAAACCTTTTTTTTGGAAGTGTTACTTGTGTATAGCGTTTTTTTGATCATTTCACATTCACTGAGAGCTGCATATGCCAAAGAGAAAGTGTATGACAGTCACTGAGGACTTTTTTTTTCCTAAGTTTTTTTATTTACATTCCAAATCATATCCCATTTCCCGTTTCCTTCCTCCCCAAAAGTCCCATAAGCCCCCTTCCCTCCCTCTTTTCCCCATTCAACCCCCTCTGGCTTCTCTGTCCTGGCATTCCCCTACATCCAGTCTTTCCAGGACCAGGGGTCTCTCCTTCCATCTTCTTGGAAATCTATTGATATGGGAATTGTGTCTAGGGTATTCCGAGATTCTGGGTTAATATCCCCTTATCAGTGACTGCATACCATGTGTGTTCTTTTGTGATTGGGTTACCTCACTAAGGATGATATTTTCAAGTTCTGACCATTTGCCTAGGAATTTCGTGAATTCATTGTTTTTAATTGCAGAGTAGTATTCCATTGTGTAAATATACCACATCTTCTGAATCCATTCCTCTGTTGAGGGACATCTGGGTTCTTTCCAGCTTCTGGCTATTATAAATAAGGCTGCTATGAACATAGTGTAGCATGTGTCCCACTGAGGACTTTTAAATTGAGGATATTGAGGAGGTTACACCAACTACACAGACTGGACAAAAAAGAACTATAGGATTTCTTCTAGAAACCTATGCAGACACATTTTCTGTGGCCTTCAGATGGTCAGATGCTCATGAATATGCCAAAGCTACTGATTCTTCATTAGAAAGTTTGGATGTTTCTTTACATTGGGAAGTTACAGAACATAAAATTTTATTGCTAGTAGTGACTATTCTGAAAACTACCAGGGGTTTCTTTGTGAAACTTGATTTGGAGATTAAATGTAAAGTGAAATACCATAGAATTCTCTGAAGACTGCCATGATGTACATATAGATATTTTGCATAGCCTCAAAGGAGCCTTTTCTTTGCAGCCACACCTACCAGGCAATATTTTTAAATAAATCTTTTGAGTCTATGTTTGTATTATGAAGTCTCAATGTCTTTTCTGAAAATGGTGCTTTTTTTAAAAAAAAAATGGTGGGTTGTAGTGCTCTTTATTGAGAATTCTCTTCTGTATCAGCAGTCTCACGCTAGTCCTAGATCTGATTATGGAAGGCTAAAATGAAATGCTATTTATATGATAATTAAAACACAATCTGAAACCTTGTTTCTGTAGAAATTTACCAAATGCAGAATGCATTTTGCTTCAGAACAGCAGTTTCAATGTTGAGGGTTCTGTTTGCTGCTATGAGATTCTTTGTGTGTATGGACAAAATGAGTAAAGATTTCATTGTACAACATGATGGTGATAAGATGCAATTGAATCCACTCACATATGCTGTTTTCCTACAAAGAATTTGCATAGCCTTTGCCAATTGGACCATTTTCCACTGTATGGCTGATATGCCTAGTAGTCCAACTATATTTTATGTGGAACTCGGCACTATTTAATGTACTCTTACACCATTAAATGCATTGCATTTTTCTATTATAGACTGGACTTTACAGCTAACATCAAAAATTACATTCATTTCTGGTTGTCAAGTTGATTGGTAAATATTTCCTTTCTCCTTTGTTAATTGAATGTAAGTTATTTTAGCCAGTGTTATTTATAACATGTCTTCCATTTTACTCAAAACACTTGGCTGACTGAAACTCAGAACCTAGTTCCCAGTACAATATTTAGAAAGATCCTTATGAAGTGGGTCATACATCACTATAAGAAATTTCCCCTCTTAATGTTTATAAACTGTAATGATTTCCAGATGGAGACAGATAAGTGTCCTTGATATGTTTCAGAAAAATTGGGTTAAATCTGGAATGAGTGCCATTCATACTGAGAACACAGCCCTCTCAGAAGGATACATAAAAAGACATGGCTTGTCAATACATCCTGCTTAAAATATATTTTCCTGTTTTGTGGCCTGCTGAAACAATAGACCACTGATTTTCATATAACATGTAAGTAATTATGTTTTTTAAGGCTTTTGGCACACAGACACACACTCACACATGAAATGTTAGTACTTAGTGCAGAATAGAAGAGAAGCAAGAGCCTGGCTTGCCAGATCCTTGGAAAGTACAAAGTCTCAAGTTCAGAGAATTTAAGGCTGACAACAGTCCTATATGCCAAGTAACATACAAAGAGGCAGTTGTCCTATGATCCATTGTCTGATAGTATTAGTCTACTGAAGATCTATGGATAGATTGTCTAAAAGGCAGTGATAGTCGCAGTTCGGGTACTGTGGCATCCCTGTTTATAGGGTGCTAGATTGAAGATGTGCCTGATTTGAGGCAAAACATGTTTCATGCAATGACCCATGGCTATGGGAATGTTCCTCCACTTCTGAATGAGAACCATGATGCAGACGGGATGATAAGGTCATACTTCTATCTCAGTTCTATCCCCTGGGCACAAACTGCTAATATCTCAGTCTTCTATATGAGGAGTACCTTAGTTGCATAGCCAATGAATATTTGCTAAATGGACAAACTCAAAAGAAAAGGGCAGTCAAAAATCAAACATAGTTGAAGAGTATATCAATGTTGCCAAAACAATGGTTAGTGAGGAGTAATTCAGCCTAACAACTTGCCATAAACCTCCAGATATCAGAGGTGAAATGAAAGAGCTGTGAATTCATGTCATTTTAAAGGAAAGCCTGATGTTCCAGTTTTAGAAAGCATGGGAATTCATGGGATACACAGCTGTTTATTTCTGGAGTCTTTTAATCTGTCTAAATCTGTACCCTATGATGTCTCAACCAAGACTTAAGAGTGGATGTTTGCTTTCATTTTTTATGGATATATAAATTTTCACAGTCATATTTATTTAATAGCACACAGCACTTCCATGCCAGGCAATCTTCTGAACACTTTATATTCTTTGCACTCTTATTCTTTATCATTAACCTACCACCTAGTCACATTTTCATCCCTGCTTTTCAGATAAGAAACAGGCAGAAAGGCTATTCTGGCCAAGAATTCACAGCTAGTGAAAGGCAAGCCCAGACTTAAGCATGTAAGTCTGGCTCTGGGGGCAATCTCTGAAGCAGCTGCATGAGTCTGTCTCACCTTGGAATTAACCAAACAGGCTCCATTCTCAGAATGCACAATGGTGTGAAAATCCATCGTTCTTCCCCATGCATCATCCTGCTGGCCACAATAAATCACTGTAGATGAATAAAGAGTCTGGCAGTTCCACAACCCTCTGTGCACAGTCCACCAGGAGAAAGATGGTCTCCCAGAAGCATCTTCATTTCTGGACTCAGAGGTGAGATGTCCAGTTTCTCTAAAATAACTGTCCAGAGGGGAATGGCTAGGAACACACAGGACATATGATCAATGGAGCAGCTGGGATAGGATCCTTCTGGTCACCATCTGCACCTGGAAGCCAGGCAGTTCCAGAGGACTCGGTGCAGGCTTACAGGTCCAGAGGAGCCACATGCTTCAGCCAGAAACAGCAAGAACAACTAACACCAGAGATAAACAGAGGTTGAAAGGCAAGTTCAAGTACCCTACCAACAGAAACCAAGGCTACTTGGAATCGTCAGAACCCAGTTCTCCCACCACAGCAAGTCTTGGATAAACCAACACATGGGACAAGCAAGATTTGGATTTAAAATCACATCTCATGATGATGATATAAGACTTTAAGAAGGATATAAATAACTCCCTTAAAGAAATACAGGAAAACACAGGTAAACAGGTAGAACCCCTTAAAGAGGAAACACAAAACCCCTTAAAGAATTACAGGAAAACATATACAAACAGGTGAAGGAATTGAACAAAACCATCCATGATCTAAAAATGAAAGTAGAAATAATAAAGAAATCACAAAGGGAGACAACTCTGGAGATAGAAAACCTAGGAAAGAGATCAGGAGTCATAGATATAAGCATCACCAACATAATACAAGAGATAGAAGAGAGAATCTCAGGTGCAGAAGATACCATAGAAAACATTGACACAACAGTCAAAGAAAATGCAAGATGCAAAAAGCTGCTAACACAAAACACCCAGGAAATCCAAGACACAATTAGAAGACCTAAAGATAGAGATACACATGGACATAAAAAGAAGCCTATAGAATTCAAAATAGAGTAGACCAGAAAAGAAATTCCTTCTGTCACAATAGTCAAAATACCAAATGCACAAAACAAAGAAAGAATACTAAAAAGAGTAAGGGAAAAAGGTCAAGAAACTTATGAAGGCAGACCTATCAGAAATACTTCAGACTTCTCACCAGAGACTATGAAAGCTAGAAGATCCTGGGCAGATATCATACAGATCCTAAGAGAACACAAATACCAGCCCAGGCTACTATACCCAGGAAAACTCTCAATTACCATAGGTGAAAAAAAACCAAGATATTCCATGACAAAAACAAGTTTATACAACATCTTTCCACCAACTGAACCCGACAAAGGATAAATGGAAAACTCAATCACAAGGAAGGAAACTACACCCTAGAAAAAGCAATAAAGTAATCTTCCATTAACAAACCAATAAGATAGCCACATAAGCATAACTCCACCTTTAACAACAATAATACAAGGAAGCAACAATCACTTTTTCTTAATATCTCTTATTATCAAAGGACTCAATTTCCCAATAAAAAGATATAGACTAACAGACTCGATACATAAACAGGACCCAACATTTTGCTACATACAAAAAACTCATCTCAGTGACAAAGAAAGATACCACCTCAAAGTAAAAGGCTGAAAAATAATTTTCCAAGCAAATGGTTCCAAGAAACAAGCTGGAGTAGCCATTCTAGTGTCAAATAAAATCGACATCCAACGTTATGTTATCAAAAATGATGAGGAAGGACACTTCGTGCTCATCAAAGGAAAAGTATACCTAGAAGAATTCTCAATCCTGAACATCTATGGTCCAAATGCAAGGGCACCCACATTCATAAAAGAAACTTTATTAAAGCTCAAAGCACACATTATACCTCACACAGTAATAGTGGGAGACTTCAACACCCCATTCACATCCATTGACAGATCATGGAAACAGAAACTAAACAGAGAAACAGTGAAACTAACAGAAGTTAAGAAACAAATAGAATTAACAGATAACTATAGAACATTTCATCCTAAAACAAAAGAAAATACAATCATCTCAACAACTCATGTTACCTTCTCCAAATACTACTCAGTTATCAAAAACAATGACTTCATGAAATTATTAGGCAAATGGATGGAACTAGAAAACATCATCCTGAGTGAGATAACCCAATCACAAAGAACATAGATGGTATGCACTCACTGATAAGTGGATATTAGCCCAGAGGCTCAGAATACCCAAGATATAATTCACAGACCACATGAAGCTCAAGAAGAAGGAAGACCAAAGTGTGGATACTTTGGTCCTTCTTAGAAGGGGTACAAAATACCCATTGGATGAAATACAGAGACAAAGTGTGGAGCAGAGACTGAAGGAAAGGCCATCCAGAGACTGTCCCTCCTGGGGATCCATGCCATATACAGTTACCAAACCCAGACACTATTGTGGATGCCAATAAGTGCTTGCTGACAGGAACCTGATATAGCTGTCTCCTGAGAGGCCCTGCCAGTGCCTGACAAATACAGAGGGGAATGCTCTCAGTCAACCATTGAACTGAGCACAGGGTTCCCAATGGAGGAGCTAGAGAAAGGACCCAAGGAGCTGAAGAGGTTTCAGCCCCATAGGAGGAACAAGATGAATCAACCATACCTGCAGAACTCCCAGGGACTTACTCATGGAGGTACCCATGACTCCAGCTGCATCTCTAGTAGAGGATGTCCTGGTTGGACATCAATGAGAGGAGAGACCCATGGACCTGTGAAGGTTCATTGCCCCAGTGTAAGGGAATGCAAGGTCAGAGAAGCAGGAGTGAGTGGATTAGTGAGCAGGAGAGGGGGGATGGGATAGAGGGTTTTCAGAGGGGAGACATTTGAAATGTAAATAAAGAAAATATCTAATAAAAAAGGAAATTAAAAGAAACAGGAGAATGTCTTAGTTAGGGTTTCTCTTTCTGTGAAGAGACACCACGAACATGGCAACTTTTATAACAGAAAACATTTAATTGGGGTTGGCTTATAGATTCAAAGGATTAGTCTATTATTTTCATGGCAGGAAGCATGGCAGATTTCAGGCAGACAGGACACTGGAAAACACCCTGAAAGTTCTGCGTATAGATACACAAGCATCTGAAACTGAACTACATAGGCTTGAACTTCTGGGAATCAAAGCACACTACCCTGATGATGCACTTTCTCCAACAAAGCCACAATTACTTAAAAAATCCCACACCTCCTCACAGTTCCTCTTTCTATGGGCCTTTGGGGGACATTTTTACTCAAACCACCACAGAGATCTTCAAAAGTAACACATTGACAGAACAGGAACCCATTTATTAGATTAATGGTAGTGCTTCATTTAATCCTCCCTACCTCTCTGAAAACAATATCATGTCTCATATTTCATCCTGCCATTAAGTTGTAACAATTACTCATTATTCAGCCAGATGGTGAATAATTTCTAAAGTCAGGCCAGGTACTGGAAAAGCAGAGATAATTAGAAAGTTCATGTCTGTGTGAAACAAATTTAAACTGCTAGAACAGTGACAGGGACTTACCCCCCCCCAACCCCCACAAAAATGAAAGGATTTAAAAATGATTATATTGAGACTATGAAACCAAGTAAATGCAGGTATGACACCACTACTGTTTAGTTACACTCTACCTACTGCCGATTTGTATGTCAATCAGCCAATACTTTTAGAGGTGTTGTCTATTTGAGCTTCTAAAATGAAAGTGGCAATAAACATTTTAAAGGGTTCAAAATTTATACCTGTCTCGGACAATGGTAACTCAAATAATCTCAAACTTAGATACAATATTTCTCACTTTGCTCTTATATGCATGAAGTCAACAGAGCTCTCAATTCATTTTCAAATGATTTCCCATTAGATAACCTTGCCATTTTCTTATGCTCTCTAACAAAAACAAAGTAGCCACCTACAAGAAGGTTAATTTATGGAAGATGTGTACATGGTAGAATTCTAGAATGTATTTCTTGTGACTTTTTAAAATCATCTTTGAGTGTGTGTGTGTGTGTCTGTGTGTGTGTGTGTGTGTGTGTGTGTGTGTGAGAGAGAGAGAGAGAGAGAGAGAGAGAGAGAGAGAGAGAGAGACTATGTGTAGACCAGACAAGAATTGGATTACCTGGATCTAGAGTGACAGGAAGTTATGGGCTGCCAACTGCAGGTGCTGGGAATCTAACTCTGGTCCTCTGTTAAAACAATGTAAACTTGCCGGGCGGTGGTGGCGCATGCCTTTAATCCCAGCACTTGGGAGGCAGAGGCAGGAGGATTTCTGAGTTCGAGGCCAGCCTGATCTACAAAGTTAAGTTCCAGGAGAGCCAGGGCTACACAAACCCCATCTCGAAAAACAAAAAAAAAAAAAAAAAAAAAAAAAAATGTAAACTCTTAACAACTAAGCTATTTCTTCATCCCATCTTGAGGTTTGCTAATGATATTGTTGGTAACATACAGACTATTTCACATTTTTGGTATGGAATCATTTAAATAACTAATGATCAGACTTGGATTCAAGTACTACGAACTGAACCAGCATTATGGATGTGCTCAAGAACATCCTGTAAAGAAACTGTCATAATTAGGGTTTCTACCATTTCATATTTTTGGTATGGGATCATTTAAATAACTAATGATCAGACTTGGATTCAAGTAGTGTGAACTGACCCAGCATTATGAATGTACTCAAGAGCATCCTGTGAAGAAACTGTCATAATTAGGGTTTCTATTGTTGTGTTGACACATCATGACCACAAAGCAAGTTAGAGAGGAAAGACTTTATGTGTTTACACTTCCAGTCAATATTATATCATTGGAGGAAGTCAGGACAAGAACTCAAGCAGGATTAGACCTGGAGGTAGGCATTGATACAAAGGCCCTAGAGGGATGCTGCTTACTTGCTTGCTTCCCAAGGCTTGCTCAGATTATACTGCTCACCATGAGCTGGGCCCTTCCTCATTGACTACTAATTTAGAAAATGCCTTACAGCTGGATCTCATGGAGACATTTTCTCAACTGGGGCCCCTTCCTTTCTGATGATTCTAACTTGTATCAAGTTGACACAGACAACCATCCAGTACAGAAACCACATATTTAGTTTTAGACTCTGTTCTTAGCATGTTGAAATTAATGGTGATTTTTTTTAAATAAAAAGTCTTAATTGTTTTGTTTTTCAGTGAGTCTTACAAGCTATATTTCATTCCCTGACTAGACGATGCACTATGGTTTCATTATGTAAAATCACCAGTAGTTTTTATAGGGATGGACCAGTTGTTTCTAGGCTCTTGGTATCTTGTTCAAAAAAACTAAAGAAGTGTTATACCCAATCATGAGACCCCCCCCTCCACAAAGAGACCACCAAAGGCCACAACTTTGATGCAAGTACAAGAGAGTCTTTATTCAGCCTTGAGCCTGGGCCACAAACTTTCCCAATGCAACAGGGTAAGGGAACAGCCTAGAGGTCTAGGGAAAAGGGAATTATAAAGAAAAAAAATGCAAGCAGAGATTTCCAGGCCTTGCTACTTTGTAATGGGGTAAGAGGGTTAAGGAATGTTGGGCTTTAAGCTGATTGGTTCATAGGATCTGATCAAACCACAAAAAGAGACCACACATCTCAAAGGAGCACCATGACCTGGGAACAACTCATTTTTTCTTAGCCCATCCTGTTATTATTGGCTGGCCACAGCTGTTATCTCTATTTTGTCATTGCCACAAATAGCTCATGGTTTTTCTCAGAACTCAAGGGTGGGAGCCAAGTTACTCTGAGGACAAAAAAAACTAAAATGGAGTCTGAAAAACAAAATGGAGTTTGTTCTGCTACTTTTAATCCCTTCAGAAGCACACACAAAGAGTAAAATAACAAGAAGGAATTTTATTCAGAAGCAAATTGAAAATACAAGCCAGAAATCCTGTGGGGAAATAGTGGGCTACCTTAGCTAAAGTGTCCAAAGGGTTGTGATTTACACTGGGGCTTTCTTTTACCAAGTTGAAGAGAAGAGGGGAGTTGATTGCTAGGAATGAGATATTGGGTAGTTTTCTGTTTTGACTGACAGACTACATGAGCTTTTGTATATATATATATATATATATATATATATATATATATATATATATATCTTTCATACGATGCATCTGATTTAATCATAGGCAGAATCAATCATAAGATGGTTGTCTAAAAAACACCTTGAATTTTACGTTTATCCCTATGAGTTCATTTACAGAGAGGAAAGCGTCTAATGACCCCTGTTTGCTCCCTGGGAGTAAGTACCTCATCCATTGTTCTTTAATGTTTTGCCCACCAATTTAGGGTTCTTGACTTCAGTTTTCATATTGGTATCTGTGACATTTATCAGTCACTTCTTATTCAAAATGTTGGGTAACTAGGGGCCTCTTTTCAATTTTTTTTGTTGTTGTTAAAAAATGCATTTTCTTCATATGCTGATTATGGTTTCCCCGAACTCCTTTGAGATCCTCTACCACCTTCCTACCATGCTAAATCTACTCCCTTTCTGTCTTTCATTAGAAAAACAAAACAGATACCAAAAGAATTAAAATAAAATTAAATGTAATTAGATAAAACAATACCAACCAAACCAGAATAAAACAAAACAAACAAAGAGAAAAAAGAGCCCCCTCCCCCTAAAAAAAGCACAAGGAACATACATAGGAGGCTGGAGAGATGGCTGACTGCTCTTCTAGAAGTCCTAAATTCAATTCTCAGAAATCAGATGGTAGCTTACAGCTATCTGTAATAGTGTCCGATGCCCTCTTCTGGTATGTATGAATACACCTACACATAAAATAAAATATATAAAATAAATAAATCTTAAGAAAAAGATAAAAACATACCTAGATTCAGAAATGCACATATTTAAATAAATAGGAATTTCATGAAACCACAAACTAGAAACCACACTAGATATGCAAAAAACCTGTAATGTTAAAAAAAAAATACCTTGACAAAACAAGAAAAGAGGAACCTTGAAACATGCCTTTGGGTTCATTTTTTGTTGACGATCTACTACTGCTGGGACTGGGGCTTACCCTTAAGTGTGGTTGGTATCCCCAATGAGACTCCACTAAAAAAAAAAAAAAAAAAAAAAAAAAAAAACTAATTTTTTGATTTGCAAGTAGTTATCAGTTGGACATAGCTTCTGGGTTAGGGTTAGGGATAGGGACTTATGTCTTTTCCCTTGTCAGCATAGGGACCCCATCTGGCCAGACATGCTTGTGTATATTTCAGCACAGTCTCTGTGACTTCATATGTATATAGGTCCTGCTGCATTTAGAAGGCCTTTTTTCCTTGGTTTTCCATCTCCTCTGACACTTACTGTTAAGATTCTGTCTAAGCTCCACCCCACAGCTACCTGGCAACAGCCAGGTATGCCCCTCCCCACCATTACCTGGCAACAGCCAGGTAGGACTGGCCTACTATAAAAGGGGATGCTTGCCCCTCCTCCTTCTCTTGCTTCTCTTGTCTTTCTTACTCTCTTATCTTCTCTCTTGCCATCTTGGGCTCTTCCTTTCCCCCTTTCCTTCCCCCTTCTCTCCACATGGTCATGGAGTAGGCCTTAAAGCTAAACCAATGTTGACTGCTTACTACCAAAACATTTGTGCCACAATTGTGCCAGCATAAACTGAAGGCAAGTGACCATTGTAAATTGAAGGGTTTGTTGCTGGGTTGGTGTTTACTTTTCTCCTTTGGTAGCCTGCAGAGTAACTTCCAGTACAATGAACACTAGTCCTTAGGGATAAAGGCATTAGATAGGGACCAATACAACATTTAATGAGTTGTGTAGGTGTAGGCTTTAATTTTTTCTCAACCCTACTTTTAATAATGGTCTTAAATGTTTTAACCTCCTTTCTAGTCCACCACCCACGAGAGGTATTGGAAAGAAAGGTTATTAGCATACAGGGGAAGTGGACCTGTTTAGAAATTGTTCTTTGGAGCAAATCCCATCTGTGTTGTCAGGAAATTGGCAGTTCTGTTCACAGGTCAGCAGCAGTAGCTCGATCTACTTGCAGACACTTCATGGATATACCAGCAGTCCAATGCAGTGGTGTTGGGATAGCAGCAATGCTGTCATGATCTAGCAGGAACAGCCAGGCCTCAGTCAAATTGGTGCAAATCATCAGGGATGCCAGAAGATTTTTAGCTGTGCCACTCTCAGTGAGTATAGATGTGAGACCAAGAAGTCTTACAAAGCAAGCTCTACCAGCAAGCCCCACTTACAATCTACAATCTGTTGAGCCCTCTTTGTATTCCCTCCAAACATCTCGTCTCCTCTGCCAGTCTTGCCTCACCATGTGTCTTGCCTTAGCATGTAAGTCTGTCTTAGCAAAACTCCATGTGAGTATGTACCAGCTGACATCACTCTGACAATCAGCCAGAGTCCAAGGAAATGTCAAATAGCTGCCAGTATAGCACTAGAAGTTTTTTTTGGTGCATTTCTAAGGAGTCATCACAAATGGAGCTCAAGGACAGATGTAAGGCAAAGCAATACATGCATGTCATTAGCAATTAATTCTTTATCATTTGTCCTACCACGTGCTTGCTTTAGCAAATCATCCTTTCACCTGTGTCTGCTTCAATGAAATATTCCTTCAAGCGTCTGCTTTAACAAAACATCCTTTCAGTTGTGCCCACTTCAAGAAAACACTACTTTATATGTTTGCCCCAGCAAAATATCATTTGACACAATTTACTTTCCAAAGAACCCCTAAGTTTCTACTTCATATAGGTATTGTCATGAGTAATAGAGCCTTATTGTCAACCAATAATCTTGAAAATAGCCTGGGTTGTGCAGAGGTTCGAATTTGACTCCTCTTGCCAACACCTTGATTAGATATAACCCATTGTTGGTAAGGGAAGCTTCATGTGGTGATGATAGATATCTAGTTGGGTTCTGTCTCCCAAGTTACTTTGTGATTTCATTTAGATTGTTTCCATACTTCAATATATTTTATGAAACTTCTACTGTATTAGGTTTCCATAAAATGGTCCTTAGTTTTGACTGCCCCTCACTTTTTCTGTCCCTTACTCCTCCTTTCCCTCCTCTCCCTGTTTGATCCTCCTGTTCCAAAGCCCACACTCCTCTGTCTGTAACTATTCTATTTTCCCTTTCTAAAGAAATAAGCTTTTCCCCATTGGCCTCATATTATATACTTAACCTCAGTGGTTGTGTCAATTATAGCCTCTTTATTAAAGACTTAACACTTATCATCTACATATAAGTGAATACACATATTTGTCTTTTTGAGTATGGTCAGTTACCTTACTCTGGATGACTTTTTCCAGCTCTATTTCTTTATATTTGGATTTTGTGATTTTATTGTGTATATGTATCACATTTTCTTCATTCTTCTACTGATTAACACCTACACTGCTTCCAATTTCTGGCTATTATGAATATACCAATGAACATGGTTGAGCAAGTATCTTTATAGTAGGATATAGAGACCTTTGGGTATATACTCAAGAGTGGTATGGCTGGATCTTGAGATAGAACTATTCCCAGGTGCTTGAACAACTGACACATTGATTTCTACAGTGGATGTACAAGTTTTCAGTCTCACAAGCAATAGATGAGTGTTCCCCTTATTCTTCATCCTTGGCAGCATGCATAGTCATTTTCTGTATTTATCTTGGCTATTCTGACTGGTATAATATAAAATCTCAAAATAGTTTTGATTCTCACATTTTTTGTATGACTAATGATATCAAACTTTTCTTTAGTTGCTTCTAAGTCACTTGGTTTTCCTCTTTTGAGAATTCTCTTTATAGTATGTACCCAATTTTTTAATTGAGATGGTGTTTTGTTTTGTTTTTTGATGTTCAATATTTGAGTTCTTTATATATTTTGGATATTAGCCATTTAGTGTAGTTGTGATGGTTTAAATAGGATTAGCCTATGTGTTTGAAAGCTTAGCCATAGGGAGTGGCTCCATTAGGAGGTGTGACTTTGTTGGAGTAAGTGTGGCCTTGATGTAAGAATTGTGTCAGGTGGAGGCAGGCTTTGAGGTCTCATATGCTCAAGCTATGCCCAATGTGGAACAAAATCTCCTTCTGTTGCCTGTGGATCAAAATGTAGAATATGCAGCTCCTTCACCAGCACCATGACGGCCTGCATGCTGCCATGATGGTAATGGAAAACCTCTGAAACTGTAAGCCAACCCCAATTAAATGTTTTCTTTTGTAAGAGTTGTCATGGTCATAGCATCTCTTTCCAGCCATAAAACCATAACTAAGACAGTAGTTAATGAAAGTCTATACCTAGTCTGTAGTGTGCACTTTGTGTAAATGATGATATTTTTTTACCATAGAGAAGTTTTGCAGTGTCATGAGGTCCCACTTATTATTTGTCTTAGTGCCTTAGCTGTTAGTGTACTGTTCAGAGACACTTTTTGTAGATTGCTGTCTGGAAGCAGGTGAGGGCATTTGAAAGATAGCACTAAGAGCCTGTGATTGGGCAGTGGAAAAAGAAGGCTGGCTCAGAGTTTTAGAGATGAGTACAGAGAGACAGAGAAACAGAGAAACAGAGCAACAGAGAGGGAGACAGAGACTACAAGACAAGATGGAACCTATAGGAGAGGAAGACAAGCCTGATCCACTTGGCTTCAAATAGCCACAGATAGCTATGGATATCATAGAAGAGTATAGAATAATATAGGACAATTTGTCCAATGTAGGTGTGTAGAGAGTCATATTGAAGTGCTTTATCACATGGCAGCTATCATTCAGCTCCAGACACCAGTGAGCTACACCTCTCCCCAACCTGGCGGAGCTGGCAGAGCTCTGGGAACAAACCTTTTGTCACACCTCAGCCTCCCTCAGAGTAACAGACCCTATGGGGTCAACTTCCTCGAGGAACAGTGGAGCTGAGGCCCTGCTGAGAAGTGCTGAGAAGACTCTGCAACCCTGGGAGGGAAGGTCATGCCCACAGCACATATATTGCCACACTTATCCCCCAAGTAAAGAGAGATTTTGTATAACTATGCACTAATGTCTCTGTGTGTTCTCTTTCTCTCAACCCCCACTGTTTCATTTCCCAGCTCTTTGTCCACGGAAAACCCGCTCGTGTGTAACTCCTGGGAAACTTCATAGGTGGGCAGAATGTATCAATATCAATTGAAGTTTGAGTTCTTTGTGTGGGCATTTTGTGGATTGAGAATTTACTATTATAAATCTGACTGGCAAAATACAAGCCTCTGGAGTTTTCTTTAAATGGGGCTCAGGATTTAGAGCAAGTCGTGGCAGACTAACCTCAGGGGAAGGATGCATGTGAATGCCAGCAGTCCAGTGACAAGCAACCCATGGTAAGTTGGTCAGACTGCCACATGGGGATATCCATGGACACAGGTAAACCACTGTGGCCAGAGAATAGCTGGTGTTAGTGTGGATTGTTTTTTAATAATTGCATGCTACAATTTTTCCTGTGCCAATGAGTTCAAGAATATTCTCTGCTTACTCTTCCATCAGGTTCAGTGTGTCTAGTTTTATTTTGAGTTTATTGATGAATCTGTTGTACTGTTGAGTGTATTGATGAATTGTGTTGTATGTGATGTGATAAGTATGGATTTATTTGGATCCGTCCACATACAGCCATTCAGTTTAACCAGCACCATTTGTTAAAGATGCTATATTGTTTTTCACTGTGTATTTCTGGCTTCTTTATCAAAAATCAGGTTTTCATAGGTCTGTGGACTTAGGACTGGATGGTTGGTTGGTTTTTGTCAATATCATGTTGTTTGTGTTACTACAACTGTGTAGTACAATTTGAGACTAGGGATGGTGATATCTCCAACAGTTCTATTATTATTCAGGAGTATTTTACTATCCTGGATTTTTGTGTTTCTCTATGAAGATCAAAATTGCCCAAGTTCTATAAAGAACTGTATTGAAATTTTGCTGGGGGTTGCATTGAATCTATAAACTGTTTTTGGTAGGAAGGCTAATTTTGCTATATTAATCCTCCTCACCCATGAGCAATAGAAATCTTTCAATCTTATAATATTTTCTTCAATTTGTTTCCTCAATGTCATAAAGTTTTTATTATACAAGACTTTAATTTGCTTATTTAATGTTTGGTTTGAATAAGAATAGCCCCTATAGTAAGTTTCATATGTTTAAATGCTCACTCATCAGGGAGTAGCATAACTTGAGAATGATTTAGAAATTTGTCCTTGTTGGAGGAAGTATGTTTTGTGTAACTTCTCTGGGATTTAATGTTTCAGAACCCCAAATCAGGCTCAGTATCTTTCTCTTCCTAATGCCTGCAGATCTGGATATAAAACTTTTACTACTTGCCCTGCCCCATATTTGCCTGGGTGCTGTCCTACTTCCCACCATGATGATAATGGATTAAACCTCTGAAACCATAAGCAACCCCAACTAAGTACTTTCTTTTATAAGACCTGCTACAGTCATTGTGTCTTTACCCAGCAATAGAATAGCAACCAAAGCAGGTAGTTATCAGACACCCCCCAGCCCTCTTTTTTTTTTTTTTTTTGGAGGCTATTGTGAAAAGTGGTGTTTCCTGGATTTCTTTCACAGTCCATTTTTCATTTGCATATTGGAAGGTTACTTATTTTTGTGTAGTAATTTTGTATCCAGTTACTTAGCTGAAAGTATTTACCAGCTGTCAAAATGTCCTGATAAAATTTTTAGGGTCACTTACTTATATAATCATCAACCTGCAAGTAAAGATACTTTGAATTCTTCTTATCCTGTTGTATATCCTTAATCTCTTTAAGCTGTTTTATTGCTTCAGTTAAAACTTTTAAGTACTGTATTGAAGAGGTATGGAGAGTGTAGACAACCTTATCTTTTTACTGGTTTTAGTGTAAATTCTTTGAGTTTGTCTCCATTTGTGTTGGTGTTGACTGTGAGCTTGTTGTAGATCATCTCTATTATTTTGGGATTTGTCCTATATATTTTTAGTCTCTCCAGAACTTTTATCATAAAGAGTGTTGGATTTTTTCAAGTTCCTTTCTCCATCTAATGAGATGATTCTATTTGTTTGTTTTCTTTGTTTTTTCATTTGTTTGCTTTTTTTCAAACCTATTTAAATGGTGGATTATAATTATCAATTTATGTGATTTATGTGTATTGAACCATATTTTCATCTCTGGGATGAGGCCAACGTATTTTTATGTGTTCTTAAATTGTGCTTGAGAGCATTTTATTGAGAAATTTTACATTTATGTTCAAAAGATAAATTGGTCTGTAATTCTATTTCTTTGTTGAGTCTTTATCTGGTTTAGGTATTAGGGTATTCACATAAAAGGAATTAAACAATATTTCTTCTGTTTTTATTTTGTAAAATAATTTGAAGCATTTTTATGTTCATTCTTTGAAAGTCAGTAAATTTTTTCACTAAAACCATCTTTCTTTCAGATTTGGGAGGCAGGATGAGACTGGGAGAATTTTATTTATTACTTCTAAATGATTACAGATCTGTTTTGATTGCTTATTCGAACTTGATTTACATTTCGTAGGTTTTATATATCAAGAAAATAAGCCCAGCTAGAAGAATATATCTCACAGATAGACAACAGCTTTTGGGATAGCCCCTGGTCCAGTCATTCAGGACCCACATGAAGACCAAGCTGCATATCTCCTACATATAAGTAGGGGTGACAAGGTCCAGCTTGTGTATGCTCTTTGTTCTTGGTTGGTGGTTCAGACTCTGAGAGTCCCAAAAGTCCAGGTTAGTTGACTCTGTTGGTCTTCACGTGGAGTTCTTATCCCCTTTGGGCCCACAATCCTTCCTTCTACTCTTCTATGAGAGTCCTCAAACTCTATCCACTGTTTGACTGTGGGTGTCTATATCTGTCTGAGCCTCCTGCTGGTAGGGCCTCTCAGAAGACAAGATGCTCCTGTCTGTAAGTATAACAGATTATCATTGTGTCAAGGATTGGTGATTGTGTATAGGATGGGTCACACCAGTTATTGTTTGGCCATTCCCTCAGTCATTGCTCCATCCCCCATGCCTGCCATGTTCTTTTAGACAGGATAAATTTTGAGTTGAAAGTTTTGTGGGTGGTTTAGTGTGGCTTGACTGCTTTGACTCATTGGAAGAGGAAGCACCTAGCCTCACAGAGACTTGAACTGCCATGGTGGTACCTCCTCAGAGGAGACACTCCTGTGTCTCAGATAGGTGAGGTTACTTCAGGTCACCACTATAGAAGTTCAGAATCACTTTTTTCTTCTTTAGCAGGTCTGTTACAAGATATAATCTATCAAGCTCAATATTTCAAGAAGTGTATTCTCTAAACATGCTGCACTATTTTATTTACTACATAGCATTATATAAAATTATGCTAACACAGAATCTTTATAACAATGATCTTTTTCTCTCAGCCTTCAAACTAGTGAAATGGAACTGATTTATCTGGGGTTCTCAGTCAGTGTATGGTCCTGATAGAAACTGTGTCAAAGCAGACAGCCTTACTTTTGTGACTGCCAATTTTCTGGGGCTATATGTGAACATCTAGGCTGTATCAAATTTCTGGCTATAAACAGTAGTGGACATGAATAGCCAAGTATCTCTGGATCAAGTAAAAAGTTCTATAGGTTTATGTTCAAATCTGGTTTAGTTGTATATCAAAGAAGGTCTATCAACAGTTTTCTGAGGAACTTCACACTAATGTCCAAAATGACTGTACAAGTTTACACTCTCACCAGCAATGAGGAGTTCCCTTTTTCTCACATCCTCATCAATATTTGCATACTTATTTTATTGATCTTGGCCATTCTAACTAGGGTAAGATGAAATCTCAAAGTAGTTTTAAATTATTTTCTCTGAAGACTAGTGATGTTGAATATTTCTTTAAGTGTTCTTCATCTACTTGTTTTCCTCTTTTAAGAACACTATTTGGTTCTGTATCCCATTTTCTAATCGGGTTGCTGTCATTATCAGTAATTTTAGTTCTTTATATGTTCTAGGTACTAACCTTCTATCCATTGTAATTATTGGTAAAGGTCTTTTTTCATTCTGTATGCTGCCACCTTGTCCAAATAATGGTGACTTTTGTGATAGAAATGCTTTGAAACTTTACTTATTAATTGATAGTGTTAGTTCCTGTTCTATCTGTGTCATATTCAGAAAATCCTTTGTCTCATCTGCCAATGAGTACTTGCATAATACAACTTTGTCTTCTATCAGATTCAGGGTATCTGTTTTTATGTTAAGGTCCTTGATCCATCTGAATAGATTACAATCTTATGAGAAGATAAAGGGCAAAACCAGAACTAAAAAGAAATAAATGGAGATATGGATGGAGAGCAAGATTTTCATAGTATCTACATAAATCTTCTAATATAGTTAAATTATCTGTAGATGACCTATATAATACAAGCATAATAAATAGACTGTATAAATAGTTGACACACTGCATTGTGTAGGACATATAACAAGAACATTTTTTATATTTGTTTACTAGAGTCTGTTCCTACATCCTGAGTTTGAATTCCTCATTAGTTGAGTCAATAGAAGTGGACAAAATTGTAACATGTTGTAGTCTTCAGCCATAAGGTAAGAGACATAATTGCTATAAGACTTTAATAGCCCTAACCTTCCTGTTATTGATAGCCCATATGATTTAAGATAAAATAGTAATGTGCAGGAAGTAATTGGCAGATAAGACAAAGGATTTTCTGAATAGGACAAAGATAGCACAGGCATTAAGACCAACAATAATATGTAAAATTTCAAACTTTTCTTTAACAAAGGGCACCACCATTTGGTCAAGGTGGAAGCTACAGAATGGAAAATAATCTTTGCCAATATATTGGGCAATCATACTATAAATGTGAAAACCATTATAGTGAAAGTTCAGCATGGCTAGAAATAAGAGAAAGAAACTCAGGATTCAGAAATGACTTTCAAGAATAAGAATAGACTTAGGAATGGCCAACAAATAACTGAACCAACTTGAGTCCCATGGCATGAAAGATAGCCCTATCCCTGACACTATTAATGATATACTTTGGTATGTTTGCAGACAGGAGCCTAGCATAACTGTCATCTAAGAGTCTTCATCCAACAGCTGATGGAAAAAGATACAGAAACCCACGGACAAATAATAGACAGAGATCAGGGAGTCTTGTGAAAGAGTGTGGGGGTTGGGATAGTGGAGGACTGAAGGAATTAGAGGCATCAAGGGCACCACAAGAAGACCTACAGAGTCTAACAACCTGGATCAATTCAAGGCTCAAAGAGGCTTAACCACCATCCAAAGTGCATGCAGAGGCTAGACCTACACTTCCTACACATATGTAGTAGTTGTGTAGCTTGTTCTTCATGGGGATTCCCTAGAAATTGGAGTGGGGGTTGTCTTTGACTCAGTTGCCTGCCTTTAGATCCCTTTGCCTTAGGTGGTCTGCCTGGTCTGACTTCAGTGGGAAAGGATGCATATAGTCCTGTTGCAATTGTGCCAGGGTAGCTTGGCACCCTTGTGCCAGAGTAGATTGGTACCCATGGTGACTCACCATCTTAGAGAAGGGGAGGAGAAAAAGGGAGAGGAGATGTGAGGGTGGAAATGGAAAGAGAGAAGAGGCCTTCAATCAGTCTGCATAATGAATAAATAAATTAATCAAAAACAAAAAACCAAAAACAAAAGAATAGGCATGTAACATGTACAGAAATCACCTGGCCAAGAAAATAATGTGGTTGTCCTTCATCAAGAGTCAATAGTACAAAAGGCCCTTGAGAATGACAGAATCTATTTGAGGCATAGAAAATATCCCACAAGCCAGGAAAGTACAAAGCAAATGAGGCTTCAGAGGAAGGACATAGATTTTGAGTGTAATAAGATTTGTATAAAACTAATGGAAAGTTTTAAGCAAAGCTAGATTTCTGTTTGATTACAGTAGCCTTTTAAAAAGAATCTAGTTCCAATTTTGCAACAAGTAACTAGTCTGTACTTAACTGTGACTTGTTTTAACTGCAGTTTGTACACATGTCCTACTGTCAGTCAAGTGTGAATTTGTCAGAAACAGGATTGGAATAACAAACAGGAAGCGGAGCGCACAAATGCCCAGGAGAATTACTGTCCTTGACCAATTTACTGAAGTTGGATGTAGAGATATTCTATGATTTGAGAATGAAGACAGATTACTATGCTGATGTTGGATTTACAGAGCAATAGTGTTAAAAACTGTGTGGTATTGGTACAGTGACAGGTCTGTAAATCAAAGGAATAGAATTGAAGACCCAGAAATGAACCCACATACCTATTATCACTTGATCTTTGACAAGGGAGTTAAACCATCCAGTGGAAAAAAGTCTTGCCAAAAAATGGTACTAGTTCAACTGGAGGTCAGAATACAGAAGAATGCAAATCGATCCATTCTTATCTCTTTGTACTAAGCTC
This sequence comes from Tokudaia tokunoshimensis, assembly GCA_036184795.1. Lineage (NCBI taxonomy): Eukaryota > Metazoa > Chordata > Mammalia > Rodentia > Muridae > Tokudaia > Tokudaia tokunoshimensis. The sequence continues at coordinate 47,160,836 of BTHU01000016.1, forward strand.
AACTCCAAGTGGATCAAGGACCTACACATAAAACCAGACACACTGAAACTAATAGAAAAGAAATTGGGGAAGAGCCTTGAGCACATGGGCACAGGGGAAATTTTCCTGAACAGAACACCAATAGCTTACGCTTTAAGATCAAGAATTGACAAATGGGACCTCTTAAAATTACAAAGTTTCTGTAAGGCAAAGGACACTGTCAATAGGAGAAAACAGCAACCAACTAATTGGGAAAAGATCTTTACCAACCCTACAACCAACAGAGGGCTAATATTCAATATATACAAGAAGTTAGACTTCAGAGAACCATAGAACCATATTAAAAAATGGGGTACAGAGCTAAACAAAGAATTTTCACCTGAAGAATATTGAATGGCTGAGAAGCACCTAAAGAAATGTTCAACATCCTTAGTCATTAGGGAAATGCAAATCAAAACAACCCTGAGATTTCACCTCACACCAGTCAGAATGGCTAAGATCAAAAACACAGGAGACAGCAGTTGTTGGCGAGGATGTGGAGAAAGAGGAACACTCCTTCACTGCTGGTGGAATTGCAAGTTGGTGCAACCACTCTGGAAATCAGTCTGGCAGTTCCTCAGAAAACGGGGCATGACACTTCTGGAGAACCCTGTTATACCATTCCTGGGCATATACCCAGAGAACTCCCTGGCATGCAATAAGGACATATGCTCAACTATGTTCATAGCATCCTTATTTATAATAGCCAGAAGCTGAAAAAAACCCAGATGTCCCTCAACGGAGGAATGAATACAGAAAATGTGGTATATTTACACAATGGAATACTACTCAGCTATTAAAAACAATGAATTCATGAAATTCTTAGGCAAATGGTTGGAACTGGAAAATATCATCCTAAGTGTGGTAACCTAACCACAAAAGAACACACATGGCATGCAGTCACTGATAAGTGGATATTAGCCCAGAAGCTCAGAATACCCAAGACACAATTCACATATCAATTGATTCCCAAGAAGAAGGAAGGAGAGGCCCCTGGTCCTGGAAAGACTTGATACAGCAGTGTAGGGGAATACCAGGACAGATAAGCAGGAGGGGGTTGACTGGGGAACAGGGGGAGGAAAGAAGGCTTATGGAACTTTCAGGGAGGGGAGAACCAGGAAAGGGGAAATTATTTGGAATGTAAATTAAGAATATAGAAAATAAAAAAAAAATAAAAATTTAAAAATTAAAAAAAATTTAAAAAAATAATAATAATAAAAAGAAAAGTGTCTATTTTCTTCTATTGGCCAAAGACAGGTGCCATTGCAATTGCTAAAATGACTGTATATTGGATTTAATGCTTCATTTGAAAAGATTCATCCCCTTTACTGTCTTAGACAGATAATTTATTTTTGCAAATGTGGGTCAGTTTCATGGGAACTCCTAAGCCACCGTTTTCTTAAAACACAGCACTCTATTATTTTTTACTCTTCTGCATGAGGGAAATAATAGAATCATGGTAATTTAAGCAGAACATGAAACAAAGTGAAAAACAAAAACATATTTTCATAATAAAATAAGCTGGCTAGTCAGTTACATGGCTTGTGTTACTTCTAGCTACATGTTCTTCCAATATCAAGTGATTGAGGCTTCTATTTATTATAAGGTTATGTTAACTAGACCAGAATCAAACATGACATAGAAACCACATTGCATATGAAGTGAGGGAAAAATTATCATTGCTTTTTTAAGAATCCAATATGAAAAAGACCCATTTAGATTTTATACAGCCTACATTTCTATGTTCAAATTAGGGTATGAGATGGCTCAGCAGCCCACTTCAAACTATGCAAACTTTAGGTGACATGGGAAGAGCTGTCATCCCTGAGGACTAAATTCTAAATTAAATAATTTATAGAAAAATCCAGATGAGCATGATAGGCACAGATCAATATCTATTTACTTTTCATTTTCAGAAAGGGATGATAGTAGTATTGGATTTTCCATCTTTAAAAAAAAGAGCATATTGAAGAAAATAAAATAAATGCACTTACGGTTTTGTTTTTAAAGCTTAGACAGCATTTGTTCTGTTATTTTAATAAAATATTCCTTGTGATTAGTGTTGTAAGTATCATTATCTCAGTCTTATTTGCATAAATATGTGAATGGGAGCAACATAGAATCAAAAATTAATCACATCAGCAAAATATATACCTAGCTTTGTTTGCATCATTTGTACATATCATGAGCTCTGTAGCAAGAATTGAACAGATTTGCTTTGAATGAAAACCTTACCTAATGAATGGTGGCTGCAGATGAGGTGGGGTTGTTAACAGGGGGTTAAAATCTGTGGGACTATGTTTGGATAGTTCCTGATATCTGCAATCTCCTTCCAGACAAGATGAAAACCAGAGTCCTTGCTGGATTTCAGAGTGAAATTGGCAGTCACTCAAAAGAATACTCCAGGAAAATAAAAATCAATAGCAAAACAAATGATGTACTAAAGAAGTATAGCTGAGTCTCTTTCAGAGGATGGCTCAATTAAGTTGTGCCAGATATTATGTTTTATTACTTGACAAGACTATAACAAGGAAAGACTGGGTTTTCCTGAAAGAAAATTAGAACCACCTATAGGCAATATGATAGCCATTTTTGCTCAACACCCTATGTAAAACTAGACCAGAATCTGAAGCAGATGTTTAGGAATAAAGCAGACACCTATGGTCATGGTGTTGCTGGCAACTTTGTGGGGTGGGGTTAAATGGATATTTGGACTTAGTAGCCACTTATATCAAGTCATGCAAAAGCTCTTAAGTAAGAAGAAACCTTACAACAGTTTCAGCATTGCCTTCCACTTTATCCACCGACTCTATGCTTTTGCTAAGCATAATGTGTCTTTTACAAAAGAACTGTGCTCTTGGCTCTTGGCTGCCTTCTGGAAGCTAAAGAAGGGAGAAGCAACTCTTCTGTCCTGGGACTACAAAGTGGGAAAACTACCAGAGCAGGATCTACTATCATCCACAGTGCCATGTCATACAAAGCAGAAAAACAAAATGAAACAGTGACAATTTAGAATAATTCCCTGTAGCATGTATCCTAACCATTCCAAAGAATATATTTGCTAAGATCTTCACTAACAGAATGGTGTAAACACTACTGCCATAGAAGAAATATTGAAGAATTAGATTAAGCTGGGAAAAATAAAAATAAACAGAACAAAGCCCTACAATATTCTGTTTTTGGAGTAGAAACAAAAACACTTTGTTTTTACAAAATGATGTGGAATATGAGCTTTTTGTTAATGTATGATGGGAAATTTGTTATTTTGGCCTCTTTATTTCTTCATGTGTTTTCTGGCTGATTAATATAAATTCTTATAGTGTAAAAGCTAATAGCATGTGAGCATATAATGTCAGTTTTGAACCTTGGCTAATGTTTCAGTCTATTTAAATGGAAGCATACATAATTTCATCTCTTTGCATAGCAAGGTACAACTTGAAGAGGAAATAAAATAACCAGATATGAAATATATTTCACTTGATCTTAGCCAAAAGGCCGAGAAGCAATGAGATATATTTCATTTTACTCCAAAAGAACATAGGCCTGCACTTGGGGAATCATCACTTATGAATATGCATTACATAGAATTCCCACTCAGATAATTGTCTCAAAGCATAAAAATGAGGCTTTTATGGGATAGCATATGGTAAAGTTAGTGCAATTCTAAGAGAGAATGTCTTCCCACTTCTTCCTTGAGAAATCTGTTTTGTTTTGGTTTTGACTTTCTTGGTTTTCTTTTTAATTCAAATTTCAGAAAATCAGTAAATAAAAATGACAAAAATGGAAATGGTATTATTCACCAATGGGATGGATGCTTACCATCCAGTGTTGACATTAATTGTTTTAAGAAATATGATGACAAATAATTGATGTGATAGAGGATCAGCTCTGCAGTTTGCGTAGGAGGAAGAGGAAAATATACTTATTATGATCAGCTGTCCTGGCTCATGTGTCCTTAAGATGTGTTGAAAGATGGCCTGCTTCAGGTCAGCATCATTGTCACAATCAACCTGAGAAATAATAAGTATCTATGTAGAATACATATTATGCTAGAAATGGCTGTGCAAGAAATTCTGACCTATACATGTCCTGCTTCCAAATAAAAAAAAAAAAAACCAAAGTTTGAAAACACTTCATTGTGAATGCCCACCTTTTGCTGTAAATTTACTTGATACTATCATTTCAGTAATTATATTCTTTATAATTTTCAAGCACATTGTAGAAGAAGCCATGTGTTAGAATATGGATCTTAATTCTGGTTCCACAGTGTCAATATAAGAGTATCTCTTGTGTCCCTTTCTGTTAAGAGAAGACATGGGGTGAATGTCTTATACTCCCATTTCTCTGTCTCCTTTTAAACCAAATTCTATCAGTTGGCATGTTCAAAACCGGCATACTTGTTAATATCTACTTAGAGAACTAATTTCCAAAGTCTCTCAGTTCTCAGTAAAAGTAAGCTTTATATGTATAGCCATTATTCTTCATGACTTTTTCTTTTCAGGTTCAGTAGCATGCATTTTTCTTGACCATGAACCTACCTGTTATTATATTGCTTGAGATGCTGAACTCTAGAAGCAGGATGTTCCTAACATATTCCTTGTGCATGCATAATGCATGTCAACACTCTCTCTGGGTGCTATCCACAATTTTGCATGAACAGAAAAATGAAATGTGCAAAGGTACTCTGTGTGTCCAGAACACAGCTACTCTTATTTGCATCTCTTCGCTTCAGGATCAAAGTATCTGATTCTGTGACCAATTCCCAATGTTTGGTCTTTTATTTAAGCTTGTGAAGAAATACAGTTTGAAATAATTTGCATCTTCAAAAATCCCTTAAATTATTGACATCATCCAAAATATTTGATGTTTTGTTTATGGTCAGTATATTTGTGACATATTCTGATAAAAAAACAAAACAAAACACTGATGACATCCAAACAGATCAGAATGTGGTGAAGGGAATGACACAGAGAACAAATGAATGAATTGAAAATGAATAATGAAAAAGTATTTATGATAATTATCAGCATTTCAACATCCAGAACTCAGCATGTTTGATAGAACTCTACAGGCCATTGTCTACACATTGCCACCATTCACTGTCATAAGTGGCTGAAATTCTACAGAGGCAATTTTTAAGTTTTAAGGTGTTATTGTTTAGGCACTATTTCCCATATTGCCACTTTATCTCACTTGGAGTGTGTGTGTGTGTGTGTGTGTGTGTGTGTGTGTGTGTGTGTGTGTAAAATTCCTCAAGTTGTTTATGAGTGATTGTGACTAATTTTTCTAGGCACTGAGCCCAGTTTGTCCTGCTTTTCTCCTTATGGATATGTATCATGTCCCAGAATGCTGAGACAAGAATACTTTCTAATTAACATTATTATATATAGAATAGTTTAAATTGAACAAAAAGAGATAGAAAATCTCTGTAGTTCCAGAAGCAGAAGTAGTAATGTAGTATGGAGTGCAAATGCATGTAAAGAAATGAAATGAGCTACAGGTAGGCCCTTGCCTATGGGTTGTTTCAAAAATACACCTCCCAAGATACATTGTTAAGAAACAAAAAGGAAAATTATTAGGTTCTAAAAGACAAACTTGTTTTAAATGTGAACTTGTATTCCAGCTCATTCTAAGCAAAAGAAGCTCTGGTGTCCTAGTTATTACATCATTCTGACTCTCATTTGCCACCCAAATGAGAGAAGTGTTCCTTAATTTCAAGAGATAAACTACCCTAGAAAACTATTCAGAGATGATATGAAGACAGTGTTGTCTTTAGTTAAGAAATATTCAGAAATTCTGACAATATTAAACTAGCAGACAGAATGTCCATGGGGGGATTAAAATCCCTTTCATTAGAAACATGAAAAGCAAAATGGTAAAATTGTATCTATACAACAGGATTATCTTAAAATAAATTCTTCATGATTGATTATCAATTCATTTTTATTTGATTACCTATTTTGTGTTACATAAATATCCATTAGGTGTAAAAGGATTGAGAGTTGAGAACATTTAAGATGTGCTGACTCATTGTATCAAACCATTATATTGTATGTCACAAATAAGGGTAATTAGGACACCTGTCTTAGTCATTGTTCTGTTGCTGTGAAAATGTAACATAACCAAGGCAAAAAAACCCAAACAAACAAACAAAAATAAAACCTGGGGTTGTTTACATTTTCAGAGGTTCATCCATTATCTTCATTATAGGGAGCTGCCTATAGGAATAGAGAGACAACTGGCTTCCCATGAACTTTTAAAACCTCAAAAACCAATTGAGTGACACACTTCCTCCAACAAGGGCATCCCTGATAATCACTCTAATCCTTTCAAGTAGTGCCACTCCCTAGTGATTGGGCATTCAAATGTGAGTCTGTGGAGAACATTATAATTTAGACTACCATGCAGCTCATTATTATATATATTTATATTTTTATTAGATATTTTCTTTATTAACATTTCAAATGTTATCCTCTTTCCTGGTTTCCCCTCCAAAAACCCCCTAACCCATTCCCCTCCCCTTGCTCACCAACCCACCCATTTCCACTTCCTAGTCCCAACATTCCCCAATACTGGGGCATCGAACATTCTTAGGACCAGGGGCCTCTCCTCCTTTTGATATCCAACAAGTCCATCCTCTGCTACATATGCAGCTGGAGTCATGGGTCCCTCCATGTGTACTCTTTAGATGGTGGTTTAGTCCCTGGGAGCTCTGGGGGTACTGGTTGATTCATATTGTTGCTCCTCCTATGGGGCTGCAACCCCTTCAACTCCTTGGGTCCTTCCTCTAGCTCCTCAATTGGGGACCCTGTGCTCAGTTCAATGGTTGGGTGAGAGCTACCACCTCTGTATTTGTCACACACTGGCAGATCCTCTCAGGAGACAACTATATCAGACTCCTGTCAGCAAGCACTTGTTGGGATCCACAACAGAGTCTAGGTTTGGTGACTGGATATGGGACAGATCACCAGGTGGGGCAGTCTCTGGATGGTCTTTCCTTCACTCTGATCCACACTTTTTCTCTGTATCTCCTCCTGTGGGCATTTTGTTCTCCTTTCTAGAAGGACCAGAGTATCAATACTTTGATCTTTCTTCTTTAGCTTTGTTTGCTCTGTGAATTGTATCTTGGGTATTCCGACTTTCTGGACTAATATCCTCATAAAAATGAGTGCATACCACTTGTGTTCTTTTGTGGTTGGGTTACCTCACTCAGGATAATTTTTCTAGTTACATCCATTTGCCTAAGATTTTCATGAATTCATTGTTTTTAATAGCTGATTAATATTCCATTGTGTAGATGAACCACATTTTCTGTATCCATTACTCTGTTGAGGGACATCTGGGTCCTTTCCAGCTTCTGGCTATTATAAATATGGCTGCTATGAACATAGTGAAGCATGTGTCCTTACTACATGTTGGAGAATCTTCTGAGCATATGTCTAGGAGTGGTATAGCTGGGTCTTCCAATAGTACTATGTCGAATTTTCGGAGTAACGGCCAAATTGATTTCCAGAGTGATTGTACCAGCTTGCAATTCCACCAGCAGTGGAGAAGTTTTCCTCTTTCTCCACATCCTCTCCAGTATCTGCTGTCCCATGAGTTTTTGATCTTAGCCATTCTGACTGGTGTGAGGTAGAATCTCAGGGTTGTTTTGATTTGCATTCCCCTAATTACTAAGGATGTTGAACATTTCTTTAGGTGCTTCTCAGCCATTGGGTATTCCTTAGTTGAGAATTTGTTGTTTAACTCTGTACCCCATTTTTAATAGGGTTATTTGGTTCTCTGGAGTCTAACTTCTTGAGTTCTTTGAATATATTGGATATTAGCCCTCTATCAGATGTAGGGTTATTAAAGATCTTTACCCAAGTTGTTGGTTGCCCTTTTGTCCTATTGACAGTGTCCTTTGCCTTACATAAACTTTGTAGTTTATGAGGTCCAATTTGTCAATTCTTGGTCTTAGATCATTGGCTATTGGTGTTCTGTTCAGGAAATTTTCCCCTGTGCCCATATGCTTGAGACTATTCCCCAATTACTTTTCTATTAGTTTCAGTGTATCAGGTTTTATGTGGAGGTTCTTGATCCACTTGTACTTGAGCATTATACAAGGAGCTAAAATGGATCAATTTGCATTCTTCTGCATGCTAACCACCACCAGCACCATTTGTTAAAAAGGCTATCTTTTATCCACTGGAAGGTTTTAGCTCCTTTGTGAAAGATCAAGTGACCATAGGTGTGTGAGTTCATTTCTGGATCTTCACTTCTATTCCATTAATCTACTTGCCTCTCACTATACCAATAACATGCAGTTTTTATCACTATTATTCTGTAGTACATCCTAGAGGTCAGGGATGGTTCCAGGCATTCTTTTACTGTTGAGAATAGTTTTCACTATCCTGGGTTTTTTGTTATTCCCGATGAATTTGAGAATTGATCTTTCTAACTCTATGAAGAATTGAGTTGGAATTTTGATGGGGATTGCATTGAATCTGTAGATTACTTTTGGCAAGATGACCATTTTTACTATATTAATCCGGCCAAACCATAAGCATGGAAGATCTTTCCATCTTCTGAGGTCTTCTTTGATTTCTTTCTTCAGGAACTTGAAGTTCTTGTCATAAAACTCACTTGTTAAGTTAGAGTCACACCAAGGTGTTTTAAATTATTTGTGACTATTGTGAAGGGAGTTGTTTCTCTAATTTCTTTCTTAGCCTTTTTATTCTTTAAGTACAGGAAGACTACTGATTTGTGTAAGTTAATTTTATATCCAGCCACTTTGATGAAGTTGTTTATCAGCTTTAGTAGTTCTCTGGTAGAATTTTTGGGATCCCATAAGTATACTATCATATCATCTGCAAATAGTGATACTTTGACTTTTTCCTTTTCAATTTGTATCCCTTTGACCTCTTTTTGTTGTCTAATTTCTCTAGCTAGGACTTTGAGTACTATATTGAATAGATAGGGAGAGAGTGGGCAGCCTTTTCTAGTTTCTGATTTTAGTGGAATTGCTTCAAGTTTCTTTCTATTTAGTTTGTTGTTGGCTACTGGTTCGCTGTATATTGCTTTTACTATGTTTAGGTATGGGTCTTGAATTCCTGATCTTTCTAAGACTTTTATCATGAAGGGGTGTTGGATTTTGTCAAATGCATTCTCAGCATCTAATGAAATGACCATGTGGTTTTTCTCTTTGAGTTTGTTTATATACTAGATTACATTGATGGATGTTCTTTGGGTTTTTTTTTTTCGAGGCATGGTTTCTCTGTGTAGCCCTGGCTGTCCTGGAACTCACTCTGTAGACCAGGCTGGCCTCGAACTCAGAAATCCGCCTGCCTCTGCCTCCCAAGTGCTGGGATTAAAGGCGTGCGCCACCACTGCCCGGCTTTGATGGATGTTCTTATACTGAACCATCCCTGCATCTCTGGGATGATGCCTACTTGATCGTGATGGATGATTGTTTTGATGTGTTCTTGGATTTGGTTTGTGAGAATTTTATTGAGTATTTTTGCATCGATATTCATAAGGGAAATTGGTCTGAAGTTCTCCCACTTTGTAGGGTCTTTGTGTGGTTTAGGTATCAGAGTAATTGTGGCTTCATAGAACAAATTGAGTAGTGTTTCTTCTGTTTCTATTTTATGGAATAGTTTGGAGAGAATTGGTATTAGGTCTTCTTTGAAAGTCTGATAGAACTATGCACTAAACCCATCTGGTCCTGGGCTTTTCTTGGTTGGGAGACTTTCAATGGCTGCTTCTCTTTCAAAAAGGAATTATGGGACAGTTTAGATCATTTATATGATCCTGATTTTAACTTTGGTACATGGTTTTTGTGTAGGAAATTGTCCATTTTATCCAGATTTTCCAATTTTGTTGAGTAAAGACTTTTGTAGTAGGATCTTATGATTTTTTTAGATTTCCTCAGTTTCTGTTGTTGTTTCCCTTTTCATTTCTGATATTGTTAATTTGGATACTGTCTCTGTGCCCCCTGGCTAGTCTGGCTAAGTGTTTATCTATCATGTTGATTTTCTCAAAGAATCAGCTCCTTGATTGGTTAATTGTTTTTACCGTTTGTTGTTGCTGTTGTTGTTTCTACTTGGTTGATTTCAACCCTGAGTTTGATTATTTCCTGCAGTCTACTCCTCTTTGGTGTACTTGCTTCTTTTTGTTCTAGAACTTTCAGATGTGCTGTAAAGCTGCTAGTGTATGCTTTCTCTTTCTCCTGTTTCTTTTTTGGAGGCACTCAGAGCTAGGAGTTTTCCTCTTAGCACTGCTTTCATTGTTTTCCATAGATTTTGGTACGTGTGGCTTCATTTTCATTAAATTCTAAAAATCCTATAATTTCTTTCTTTATTTCTTCCTTGACCAAGATATCATTGAGTAGAGCATTATTCAGCTTCCATATGTATGTAGGTTTGCTGTTGCTTTTGTTGCTATTGAAGACCAACCTTAATCTGTAGTTATCTGAGAGGGGGCATGGGATTATTTTAATCTTCTTATATCTGTTGAGGTCTGCTTTTTGACTGATTATATTGTCAGTTTTGGAGACAGTACCTTGAGCTGCTGAGAAGAAGGCATATTCTTTTGATTTAGGATGAAATGTTCTTTAGATATCTGTTAAACCCATTTGGTCCATAACTTCTGTTAGTTTCACTATGTCTCTGTCTAATGACTGTTTCCATGATCTGTCCATTGATGAGAGTCATGTGATGAAGTCTCCCACAATTATTGTGTGAGGTACAATGTGTGCCTTGAGGTTTTGTAAAGTTTCTTTTATTAATGTGGGTGCCCTTGTATTTGGAGCATAGATATTCAGAATTGAATGTTCTTGGCAGATTTTTTCCTTTGATGAGTACGAACTGTCCTTCTGTATCTTTTTTGATGATTTTTGGCTGAAAGTCAATTTTATCTGATATTAGAATGGCTATTCCAGCTTGTTTCCTGGGACCATTTGCTTGGAAAATTGTTTTTCAGCCGTACTCTGAGGTAGTGTTTATCTTTGACACTGAGGTGTGTTTCCTGTATGCAATAAATGCTATGTCCTGTTTACATATCTAGTCTGTTAGTCTATGTCTTTATGTCTTTTTATTGGGGAATTGAGTCCATTGATGTTAAAAGTTATTAAGGAATAGTGATTGTTGCATTCCTGATATTTTTTATTTTATTTTTATGTTTGTGTGGTTATCTTCGTTTGTGTTTTTTTGAAAGAAGATTGCTTTCCTGCTTTTTCTAGGGTGTAGTTTCCCTCCTTTTGTTGGCATTTTCCATCTACTACCCTTTGTAGGGATGGATTCATGGAAAGATTGTGTAAATTTAGTTTTTTCATGGAATATATTGGTTTCTCCATCTATGGTAATTGAGAGTTTTGCTGGTAGTAATCTGGGCTGGCATTTGTGTTCTCTTAGTATCTATATAAGATCTGCCCAGGATATTCTAGCTTTCATAGTCTCTGGAGAAAAGTCTACTGTAATTCGATAGATCTGCCTTTATGTATTACTTGACCTTTTCCCCCTTACTGCTTTTAATACTCTTTCTGTGTTTAGTACATTTGGTGTTTTGATTATTACGTGACAGGAGGAATTTCTTTTCTGGTTCAATCTATTTGGAGTTCTGCAGGCTTCTTGTATGTTCATGGGCATCTCTTTCTTTAGGTTAGGGAAGTTTTCTTCTATACTTTTGTTGAAGATATTTACTGACCCTTTAAGTTGGGAATCTCCATTTCTTCTTTTTTTTTAAATTTTATTTTCTAAGTTTTTTTTTATTTACATTCCAAATCATTTCCCCTTTCCTGTTTCCTCCTCTTCATTTCTTCTATACCTATTATCCTTAGGTTTGGTCTTTTCATTGTGTCCTGGATTTCCTGGATGTTTTGGGTTAGAAGCTTTTGGCATTTTGCATTTTCTTTGATTGTTGTGTCAATGTTTCCCATGGTATCTTCTGCACCTGAGATTCTCTCTTCTATCTCTAGTATTCTTTTGGTAATGCTTGCATCTATGACTCCTGATCTCTTTCCTAGGTATTCTATCTCCCATAACATCTCACTTTGTGATTTCTTTATTGTTCCTATTTCCATTTTTAGATTCTGCTTGGTTTTGTTCAGTTCCTTCACCTGTTTTGTTGTGCTTTCCTATAATTCACTAAGGGATTTTTGTGTTTTCTCTTTAAGGTCTTCTACCTGTTTAACTGTGTTCCCTTGTATTTCTTTAAGGGAATTATTTATGTCCTTCTTAAAGTCCTCTATCATCATCATGAGCTATGATTTTAAATCAAAATCTTGCTTCACAGGTGTGTTTGGGTAACTGTGCTCACTGTGCTGGGAGAGCTGGGTTCTGATAATGCCTAGTAGCCTTGTTTTCTGTTGCTTGTGTTCTTGTGCTTGCCTTTTGCCATCTGGTTATCTCTGGTGTTAACTGGTCTTGCTGTCTTTGACTGTGCCTTGTCTGTTCTTCAAGCCTGTGTGTCAGTACTCCTGGTAGACCAGTTCTCTCCAGGCAGAATTTCAGTATGGAGAGCTGTGGTACAGGATCAGCTCTGTGCTTGCAGGTATGTAGGCACTCCTGGTAGACCAGCTTTCTCCTGGTGGTATTTGTGTATGTAGCTCTGTGGCCCAGGATCAGCTCTGGGTGCAGACAAAAATCAGAAGCCTCCTGTCCCAGCCAGGCAACCCCTTGTTTCCTGTGTCCTAAAGGTTCCTAGTGGTTTCCTCTGAGCAGCAATGTGGGCCTACCTTTACTCACAGTCCTGTCTGAACTCCTGGGCAGCTAGCTATCTCCCTGCACCATGTGGTTATGGAGTCCTGTGGCAGAGGATTGTCTCCAGCAGCAGACAAAAACCGGAAGGCCCCTGGTTTCCTGTGTCCTGAAGGTTCTGGTTGGGTTCCTCTGAGCAGCAGGGGTGTTCCTACCTGAACTCACAGACCTGTCCACACTCCCAGGAGGCTAGATATCTCCCTGTGCCACCTGGGTATGGAGCTCTGTGGCAGAGGACCATCCAACATTTTTAAATATAAATTTTAAAATACCATTCTATTCTAGAAATGCCCTAACATAAACATGCCTAAGTAATACCTAATATTATCTGGGTCTCCTCTCATCAGTCAAGTTTATGTGTAAAATCAACTGTTATAGTAGTCCAACCTGCATATACTAACCCTCCCAACATCATCTTCCATTCTTAAAATACATCATTACACACAGATTTTCAGGTCATTTTTCTTCAGTGCTACAAGTCAAACCCAGAATTTTATGCTTTACCACTGGGCTACATCTCCAGCACCTTCTACCCCATTTGATTCCAGCAGAATCTATTGATTTTTCCAAATGAGATGTAATTGGTTCACAATCACTTGTCCAGTTGTCTCACAAAATAGTTCTTTCCTCCTGCTTCTATTAATCATATCAAAGATTCTGTAATTAGGAGAAACCATACAGTTAACTGACAGTATGAGGTTGAGACTATATTGGAGATATAATAAAAACTTACAAGAATAAGGCATAGAAGGCCTAGGGGATGCAGTCCACTAATTTTATAGTCTTAGTTTTTCAGTATAAAATTTTTCCACATTGTTATTATTACACATATATGTGCATAAATATACTAACGCAATTGCCTGAGTCCATTTGATATTGCTTGTATGTATATGATTTCAGGGCTGACCCCTTGGTGTTACATAGCCAACTGCAGGGTCTCATGTGTCTTCCTTATATCACTTAGTTGCCTGTAGTTCTTTGTCCAGGGGTAGGAATCCTGTGAGATTTTTCATTTACCTTAGCACTCTACTAGAGCCATACTTGATCAGGTCTTGTTTAAGTAGCCAAATGGTTGAGGTATCATGAGTCACTTCTCAAAGCAGATTTACACTTTCTCTGAGTTTTATTATAAATGTATTCAATGGGTCTGGGAGTCCATGATTAGTTTTTTCTCTGTATTTGGATCAGTCGTGGTTTCCTGTGGTGATCTCTGTTGCAAAGAAAAGATTCTTTAATGAGAGTTGAGAGCTACAGTTGTCTGTGGGTATAAGGGTAAGTGTTTAGAATGCAACTAGTTAATTATACTGGTTTAGAAAAGTGGTAGTAGGAATTTCTCCTTTAGTAATCCTGGGGACAGTAGTCCTGGGTTTCCAGTACCAGACTTAATTTTTCCCTTCAGCAATAGGACCTTACCATTATGTTTTAATAGGCTCCCAAGAGCAAGGGCAAAATCTTGTATTGCTTGGGCTATCTCCAGTATACATTTCACCAACAATTCATCATCCCATCTCCCTTTCTCTCCCTCTCCTTCTCCCTCCTCTCTCTCTCTCTCTGTCTTGCTCTCTGTCTCCGTCTCTGTCTCTCTTCTCTCTCTCTCTCTCTTTCTCTCTGCCTTCAAAAATAGTATGCATCCATATGACTTTTTCAAATGCCTTTATTTATTTCTATACTGCCTACACTGCTGTTTTGATTTCACTGGGAAGATCATCCTACCTTAAAGTTCTGTAGCCTGTGAGTTTTGCTGTATGGAAACAGAGATTAACAGAGTGAGGGGAGACATCTTTGTTCTTCCTACTGTGGTCAGACTGTAAAATTGGCTTTAGACAAGTATTTGGATATTTTTCTTCCTGGAAAGAACAATTTTCTAATTTTAGTTTGTTTTTCTCTTTCAGGTTTTCTTAATGATTTGCTATTTTGGGGGGCTTGTTTATTTTCTCTCAAAGCCTGTTAAAAAACACTGACATTCTTTTCTTTAAAGAGAAACTCCCATGTAGAATTAAAAACAGTATTTCTCACTTTTTAGGTTCATTTCCTAACCTACATGAAATGCTATTTCCTAACCATTTTTTCCTTATGTAGTCAATTTCCACTTTCAGTACTTAGGATAATTTATGTAAATTAAGATAGCATTTTATTCTAATTTTCTAAATTTGTAGCGCATTAATTGTGAATCCCCTGCTTTACTTTCCTTTTAATTTTGACTCTGAGAATTCCTAGAGTGTGAATTCCTATTGGAGTGCTGCTAAGATCTACAGGAGATACTCAGCCAGACCTATCTATGCTTTTTTCTGGGCACTGTAAGTAATACTTATTTTGGTAATAAAATTCTTAGTGTTAATTTGGTAGCTCATCTTTCCTCATTATAGAGAAAAATATGTATTCATTTACTTGGTCATATGGAACACAAATCTGAATATCTATGCCTTTGTTTTTGATAACTGTTTTCTCCTGACCTGGAAGGAAGTTATGTTTGAACTCCTTATCCATGTACAAGAACATCTATTCAGATTCCTGTATTTAGATCCATTGGTTATAGCTCATTTTGAGGGCCCAGAGTGCATCCCTGACACCTCTAGATAGATCTGATTTAAAACTCCCATCTCAAGCCATAGATTAAATTTTGTTATCATTTTTGACTGACAGACATTCCACACTGGTATTTTGGCAAGTGTAGATTTTCTTTTTTCTTTCTTACCTCTAAACTCAATTCATTATACATTTAATTTTGTTTTATTTGTTTCATATATCCACTTTTCTGTCTTTGTAAGTTATATACATGTCTCTTGGTGAGTTTAATATGAAGATGCTACCAGGTACACAGGTTGACATGCTTTTTATTTGTCATGTTGATTTAGTAGCTCCTGTAAAATCCTTGATCATGTGCGATACACAAGCAGGATGAAGGCAGAGACAAGGAGTCCAGAGAGTAGGCAAGCTAAATGAAGGAGATTGACAGAGATGGTGGACTGGGTGTTAGTCTATCTTATACTTTATAATTTACAAAATGGTAATAGTTGTGCTCAATTTGTATTTGGAAAGAAAGTTTTTTTTTTTAAATTAAACAGAAAGGGTGAAATGTTGCAAGATATTTCTTATCCATTCACATTGAAGCAGCGAGAGGCCAATGATTGGAGGGGAGAGAGGGGGAGAAGCTGGGGGGGAGGCGGTGAAAGGGAGGCTAGGAGGACCACACTAGCAGGACAGAGAGACATGCTATAGCCAGATGGCTTCAGATGTGTTTCTGGTGTTTTTGAGAGGTTAGAAATATTGGCATAAGACCTTTATCATTGTAAATTGGCATCTTGTAATTGGGAGTTTCAAATACATAATATAATTGGTTAACTATTTAATACTAAGAGTCATGCTGTGCATGGTATTTGAGTGTAGAGCAGGAATGCAGGACTCCCGTCATTCACAGAGTGTATGTTGAAGAGGAAATACAGCTGGGATGCTGTGAGGGCTAGCTGGAAGCGATTGGTGAGAGCCGTCCTGAGCAGGACATGCTGGGACTTGATGCAGAGGCATGGTGGGGCAGTACTATTTTTAACATTAACCGCTACACATACACACACACACACACAGAGAGAGAGAGAGACAGAGACAGACAGAGAGACAGAGACAGACAGAGACAGAGAGACAGAGAGAGACAGGGAAACAAAGACAGAGACAGAGAGAGAAAGAGAGAGAGAGGGAAAGAGAGAGAGATTGAGTAATCTTTCCTTCTAAAACACCTTATCAATGGAAAATGTTGGTATTAGCAGTGAACAATCAATCTTTACTAAAAGAGACTTTTGAAAGCATGTGAGATCATTGATGACATGGAATGCAAAACATCTAGTGGATAAAATCAATCATTAGTTCCATAATCAATCAGGATGAGATAGCCTGAGAAGTTTGTATGAATACAGTGAATGATTTGTGGAGGTTAAATTTAGGAAGGCCCCTGTTGTGTACTTTAAGTGTCTGATAGGAATAAGAGGAGAGAAATGAAGTACTAAATGTATTGAGGCTTCTGCCTGGGAGGCATAGTACACTAACGTTCAAGGCCAAAAACATCAAATTTCTATGAGGCTGCAATAAAAATCTGTGCAGAACATTGATGTAAAACTAGCATTCCAAGAAGAGGGAAAACTAGCATTCCAAGATGTGAGAAACTGAAACATAAATCTATGCAGGCAGACAACACATTTAGAGAAGAACAGCATAAATAGAGAAAAACAATTAAGGGGAAGGAAAGAAAGGAGAAATGAAAAGACATGGTTGAGAAGTAAAAGTTGCATAGAACAGGAAGAGGACAGAGATGAAATGCCAGTGTGTAGGAGGAGTTGAAAGTAAAGAAGAACCAGTCTATTAGTTGCCAAGTGTGAGAATCTAGATATTGTAGAATAACATAAAAACTCTAGATAATTTAAGTGTAGTATATTACATAGTTTTATATACTTCCTATGCTGTCTACATATAAGAATAGACAGTTGTCATTATTAAAATTTGTTTGACATTTAGAATGAATAAACTAAACTTCATAACAGATTAAAAGTCATTAGCTAAGTCATTAAAACTCTAAAACAACATCAGGTGTGCATCTCAACTTACTTTAGAGTTGAATGATGGGAAAGATGACCAGAAAAATTAATATTTCTTCCAAAGACTTGAAAATATTGGAAACTAGAGTGCAGTCATCTTCTTGTGGGTTTTACACAAACAGATTAACCAATAACAGACTGAAAATGTTTGGAGAAATGTGTCTGTACTGAATTGAGCAGGTATGAATGACTTTGTCACTATTTCATAAACAATACAGACTAACAGCTTTCTATAACATTTATTTATAGCTACAAGTAATTTGGAGAGTATTTTGAATCTGTGGAAGATTTGCGTAGCTTCTTGAGAAACACTATACAAGGAACTTGAACATCAGATTTTGCTATCCTCATTGGGCCTGGAACACTATTAGGCACACACACTCATGGGCACCTAGAGGTAACAAAAGAATGGAGGAAAGGGCATTGTTTCTGTACTCATAGCAAAAAAAAGAGACTTTAAATTTATGAAGGAGAAAATTTCCACACCCAAAGCAAAACAATAAGTGAGTTTTATGTTATTTTTAATATTTGATATTTTACTTTATATATACATTTAACCTGGATGTTTCTGTGTCACATGTGCAGTGTCCCCAAGTCTTCTGGAAGTGTTCTTAATCATCAAGACATCCCTCTAGACCCTAGGATAATAATTCAAAACAACTTAGAAAGTTTTTTATAGTATTCAAATCAACTAGTACAGTATAACACTTCCAACCTAAACAATGTTCCCAGATGCAGAATGAGCTTTAAGTTGAGATTACCTACCCAAAATTTTTACAATAAGAGATGGGATGTTTGTTTCTTTTTGTCTGCAGTGAGTGAATTCCAGAACTGTGCCAGATATCAAACTTGACAAATGATCAAGTTTTCTGAATGTGCATAGAATCTACATAGTCAAAACTCTCTTGAGAAAGAGCTAAGACTGGTCTGGGGTTAGAGGTAGAATAACACACTATTCTTCTTAGATCAAAAAGACAGAAGTAATCAGAAATTAGTGCCAGGTACTGTGATGGTCAAAAGTGCATAAGCAAATATTAACAGTTTTAAGTTGCTGACACCTAACAAAGAAGGAAATGAATCTTTATGACCTCTATCAACTACAATGTCATCAACATGTAAATTTCAATAAGAATCATGGTAAAAGAAATATCATTTCCATGATTGAGTTTGATTACTTTCAAATATGTTTACTTGAAACAAAATTTAATTCTGCTCAAATTAAAGGAAATATTAAACAGTTTAGCTTTTAAGATTAATTAGCTTGATTTTAATCATTTTTAAATTTTTCTTTTGTTTTTGAAACAGTCTTGATACTTAGTTGGGGAATTTGAGATCTGGCTGCCTGTGCCTCCTCAGTGCAGGTATGCACTACCAATCTGGGCCTTTATGCATTTTTTAAGATTGACTGCATGTGTCTATATAGTTTACATGGAAGATGTACCTCCTGGGAACTTACTTCCTGTCACAGTAGACCAGGAGAGGCAATTCTACATGCAGGATGAACATGAAACCAACTGACTAAACTTATAATAGAAATATTTTATATTAATATTTTATATTTTATGTCAATATTTCATAGATTGAATTTATATTTAACCTGAATGTCTCTAACCTTATCTATATGTGGAGGAAATGAGACACTGAGGCTTTCTGGACTGCCTACAGGTTTGTGCATGGTCCCTAGTGCTTGGCTTTTGCATACACAGTTGATGAGAAAGCTGAGTGACAATGACATTTGGTGGCTAATACCATATGTGACACAAGGGACAACACTGGTGATTTGTGTCCCACTCAGCCTCTTTCTATCCCTTGTGACTTTGAGGAAGAAATTTAATCTCTGAGTTACTTCTTTTGTGTAAAAGAAACTAGGAACTTCTATCTCTAAAGACAAATGAGTTGTTTTAAAACTCTTTTCAATTAAAAAAAGGTATATAAGTAGTACTTATGTCCATCTCCTCTGTGTTCTATATTCCAGTCCACACCCATACGTCCAATCCTGAATCTGTTCTCTACTCCCTGTTCACTGCTCTATCTGCCTCACTGAAAATCTGCTGCCACCCAGGACTACCAGGTGAGATACCAATAACCCAATCCCCCACCCATTGGGCCCCCACAGGCACAGCAGCCATGAAATCTGACCTACCCCCATCTTCCAGTCCACAACTCTATCTGTAATCCAAGATCTGTACTCCACACCCAGAGCAGTGCTCTGCCTGGCTCTCTACAGGCCTGCTGCCACTCAGGAAAACCAGCTCTGCCTACTTTTCCAGAGGTGTACTGCCAACCTGGACAACCAGCAGCCTTCTACCATTAGGTACTACCAACTCTACCTACAATATAAGAGGCCTGCTTCCATCAGGAAGTACCAAGTCAGCCAAGGCCAGAGACAACCAGATAGCTAAAGGCCAGTGCAAGAACAGAATCAATGAAAACCACGCAATATGATACCATCAGAACTCAGCTCTCCTACAACAGCAAACTCTAGCTATTGTAAAACACCTAAAGAGCAAGACAGTGATCCCAAATCATATCTTATGAAGATGATAAAAACCCTTCATAGAGAAAATAAATAAATAAATCCTTTAAAGAAATACAAGAAAATAGAACCAAATAGTTGGGGCCTTTAAAGGGGAAACAAATAAATATAAAGAAATAGAGGAAAACCAATTAAATAGGTTAAAGAAATGAATAAAACTGTTCAAGACCTGAAAATGAAAATAAAAGCAATAAAAAAATGCCAAACTAACTAAAAGACAGTATTCAAATTAACAAAATAAGAAATAAAAAGAGAGACATGACAACAGACACTTTGGAAATTTAAAAACAAATTTTTAGGTCTTACTTCAAAGCTTGTACTCCACAAAATTGGATAGTTAAATCAAATGGAAGATTTTCTAAATAGACACACTTATTAAAGTTAAATCTAGATCATGTATACTATTTAAGGAGTCCTATAACCCTTAAGGACATACAAGCAGTCACTAAAAATCTCCCAACCAAAAAAAAAAAAAAAAAAAAAACAAAACGAGAGAATCCTACCTGATTTTCATGGAAGAGAGAATTCCAGTACTCCTCATACTATTCTATAAAATAGAAACAGAGAAAACATTACCAAAACTCATTCTATGAGGCCATAGTCACCCTGAGACCTAAACCACACAGTCTCAAAAAGGAAGGATAATTTCACACCTGTCTCCCTTATAAATATTGATGCAAAAATACTCAATAAAATTCTCACAAACTGAATCTAAGAACAAATCTAAAATATCATCCACAATGGCCAAGTAGGCTTTATCCCAGGGATGCAGGTGTAGTTCAATATAAAAAAATCCATCATTGTAACTGACCATATAAACAAACTGAAAAAAATCACACCATCATCTCATTAGGCTCTGAAAAAGCCTTTGACAAAATCCAACACCCCTTCATGTTAAAATCTTGGAGAGATCAGGGATACAAAGTACATACCTAAAAGGAATTGAACAAATATATAACAAGTCAATAGCTAACATCAAATTAAATGGAAATAAACTTAAAGCAATTCCATCAAGATCAGGAATTTGGCAGGGTTCTCCACTCTCTTCCTATCTCTTCAACATAGTATTTAAAGTTCTACCTAGAGAAAACTAGCTAGAAAGCTAAAGGATATCAAGGGAATATCCCACCCAAATTCTATCGGGATACATATACAGCTGATAAACACCTTCAGCAAATTGGCTGCATATAAAATTAAGTCAGAGTAATCAGTAGCCCTCCTTTATAGAATAACAAACAGGCTTAGAATGAAATTAGGGAGACAATACCCTTCACAATAGCCACAAATAATGTAAAACATCTTGGTGTAACTCTAACCAAGCAAGGAAAAGACCTGTTTGACAAGAACTTCAAGTCTCTGAATTGAAAACTGAGGAAGAAATCAGATGGAAAGATCTCCCATTTTCATGGATCAGTAGGAGTAACATAGCGAAAATGGCCACTTTACCAAAGGCAATCTACAGATTCAGTGCATTCCCCATCAAAATCCCAACACAATTCATTACCGATCTTGAAAGAACAATTCCCAACTTCAAACAGAAAAAGCAAAAAATCCAAGGTAGCTAAAAAACATCCTGAACAATAAAATAACTTCAGGAGGCATCACTCTCACTGGCCTCAAACTGTACCACAGAGCAATAGTAATAAAAATTGCATAGTATTGATACAGTAATAGACAGGTTGATCAATGAAATCAAATGGAAGATCTATAAATAAGCTCACACACCTAAAGACACTTGAATTTTGACAAAACAAAAAACAAAGCCATACAATGGAAAAGGGAGAGAACCTACAGTAAATGATGTTGGTCTAACTGGCAGTCGGGATGTAGAAAAGTGCAAATAGATCCATATTTATTCCCATGCACAGAACTCAAGTCCAAGCGAGTCAAAGGCCACATCATAAAATCTGATACACTAAATCAGAAGAGAAAGTGGGAAATATCCTTGAATATATTGATAAAGAAGACAACTTCCTGAAGAGAACATCAATGGATCAAGCACTAAGATCAATGATTATTAAATGGGGCCACATGAAACTGAAAAGTTTCTGTAAGGCAAAGGACACTGTCAAAAGGGCAACAGGGCAGCACACAGATAGAGAAAAGATATTCAACAACCCTACATCTGACAAAGGACTATAACCAAAATATATAAAGACCTCAAGACATTATACACCAACAAACCAAATAATCAAATTAATAATAGGGTATAGAACTAAACAGAATTCTCAGCAGAGGAACTTATTCAAATGCAAATATGAATGACCCTGAGATTCCATCTTATATCCATCACAAAATCTAAGGTCAAAATCTCAAGCAACAGCACATGCTGAGGAGGATGTGGAGCAAGGGGGACACTTCTCCATTGCTGGTGGAATTGCAAACTTGTACATCCACTCTGGAAATCAGTCTGGCAGTTTCACCAAGACTTGGGTAGAGCTCTACCTGAAGACCCAAGTATACCACTCCTGGGAATATACCTAAAAGGTGTTCTACCATACCTGAAGGAAACGTGCTCTGCTATGTTCATAGCAGTTTATTTGTAATAGCCAGAAACTGGAAACAATTCATGTGCCCCTAGACTGAAGAATGGATACAGAAAATGAGGTTCATTCAAACAATGAAATGCTACTCAGCTATTAAAAAAGGACATTATGAGTTTCGCAGGCCAGTGAATGAAACTAGAAAATAGCATCAGGAGTGAGGTAACCCATACCTCAAATAACATGCACGTTATGTATGTACTTATAAGAGGTTATTAGTCATAAAGTGCAGCATACCCACACTAAAATCTACAGACCTAAAGAAGCTAAACAAGAAGGGCAATCCTGTAGGAGAACCAAGAGTCTCAATTAGTCTGGACCCCCGAGATCTCTCAAGCTGGACCACCAAACAGGCAGCATACACCAGCTGGTATGAGGGCCCCAACACACATACAGTAGAGAACTGCCGGGTCTGTGTTCATTAAGAGATGATGCACCTATCCCTCAAGAGACTGGATGCCCCAGAGAATTTAGTGGTCAGGCGGGGTGGGGGTGGGCCCATCCACGTGGAGACAGGGGTGTGGAGAGGAAGTATAGGATGTGGAGCAGTTGGAGGGTGGACAGGTGAATAAAATATGGAGTGTAATAGATAGATAGATAGATAGATAGATGATAGATAGATAGATAGATTAGATAGATAGATAGATAGATAGATAGATAGATAGATAGATAGATAGATAGATAGATAGATAGATAGATAAATTTCAAAAGAAAGAAGCTAAACAAGAAGGAAGGTTCAACTGAAGACACTTGAATCTCACTTAGAAGAGAAAATAAATATTCATAATAGGCAGATGGAGGGAGGGAACTAGGTAGAAGAGGGTATGGGAAAGGGAATTGAGTGATTCAGGTATGGGAAAAGATAGGCAAGTGGGCCTGAAGACCAGGAGAATTAATGAAAATCAGTGGGGTAGAAGAGTGGGTGGCATCTCTAGGACATGCCAGAGACCTGGGATAGTGGAAAAGTCTATGGGATGACCTTAGGTGAGACTCCTGAAGTGGTCACTTCCTGTAACTAGGCAGGACCCACGCTAGAGAGATAAGGACACCAACTCAACCACAAAACTTTCCACCCCAAATTTCCCCAGTCTACAAGAAATGCAGGGACAAAGATGGAGATTGAGAGAATGGTCAACCAATAACTGGTCCAACTTGAGACCCATCCCCTGGGTAAGCACCAATCCTTTACACTATTAATGATACTGTTATGCTTGCAGACAGTAGCCTAGTATAACTCTGAGAGACTCCTCCCCACAACTGACTAAAACAGATGAAGAGACCCACAGCCAAAACTTGGACAGAGTTCGGAGACTCTTACAGAAGGGTTGGGAGTAGGATTGAGGGCCCTGGAGAGTATAAGAATGCCACAGGAAGACCAACAGAGTAAACTAACCTGGAACTTTGGGGGCTCTCAGAGACTGAATCACCAACCAAAGAGCATACTCGGACTAGACCTAGGCCGCCTGCATATATGTAGCAGATGTACAGCTCAGTCTTCATGTGGATTATTCAACAACTGTAGCACAGGCTATCCCTAAATCTGTTACATGTCTGTAGATCCTGTTCTCCTAACTGGGTTGCCTTGTGTGACCTCAGTGAGAGAGGATGTACCTAGTCCTGCAGAAACTTGATATGCTAGGATGAAGGGATACCCAGGAAAGGCCTCCATCCTCTCAGAGGGGAAGTGGAGGGGGAGGGAGGAAGGAACTATGCAATGGGGGTTCTGGGAAAAGAGGGCAGTGATTAGGACGTAAAGTGAATTAATTAATTAATTAATAAAAATTTTAAAAGTAGTAATTACACATACAAGAAGTGAAAGAGCATCCAACATGAAGAAGCCAAATATAGCAGTAGAGCAGTGGCTCTACCCTGTGGGTTTCAACCTGTTCTAGGGGGTGAATGATCCTTTCACAGAGATCACCGATCAAATATTGTGCCTATCGCATATTTACATTACAATTCATAGCAGTGGCAAAATCATAGTTATGAAGCAGCAACAGAATAGTTTTATGGCTGGGGGTCACTACAACATGAAGAACTGTATTGAAGAGTTTCTTCATCCAGAAGGTTGAGGACTACTGCTATAAAGGATGTATATACTGTGTATAATACTCTATATGCTTTGGAGAAATTAAAAAGTACTTAGTTTAATAAATTCAATGAAGTGTGTGCCCTAATATCCCCTATTTGGAAGTTTGGAATATTTGAGGTTGATGAGATTCTATGAGGCAGTGCAACTCTTCTGCTGAGTCTTACATTTCAGTTTTACTTTGTTAAGAGGATGAAGGGACTCTTTCCATTGTGCTTTACAGTTTTACACACTAGACATACCCAACAAAACCACAAACCTAACAAAGAACAAACTTCTTTTGTGATACCATAAAAATAAAATAACAATTACAGTGAGTCTCATTTTATTTACCCATGGTGCTAGCTTTTTAATCACACTTCATGAATCTGTGTATTATCATTTATTTTTCTCTTTTTATATCATTTATTTTTTATGTGAAAGCCACGTATTCTCAATCTTCCAAGTGTTATTACTTCTTAGAAACCACAATTACATAATATGTACTTGGAAAAAATCCAGCCTGTGTGGATAAGAAACTTACAATGGATAAACCGGTAACACTTCAGCAAACCACCATGCTACATTCCACGTAAGGCTCATGCCAGAGTGAGTGACACATTTGGGAAGAACACAGGGTTTTCCTGTGTCCTGGTAAAATACTTTTCTTCTTTTTTTTTTTTTTAATTTAATTTTATTTTATTTTTTTAACTTACATTCCAAATCACTTCCCCTTTCCCGTTTCCTCCCTCCCCGAAAGTCCCATAAGCCCCCTTCCCTCCCTCTTTTCTCCGTTCAACCCCCTCTCATTACTCTGTCCTGGCGTTCCCCTACATCCAGTCTTTCCAGGACCAGGGGTCTCTCCTTCCATCTTTTTAGAAATCTATTGATATGCTGATTGTGTCTAGGGTATTCTGAGATTCTGGGTCAATATCCCCTTATCAGTGACTTCATACCATGTGTGATCTTTTGTGATTGGGTTACCTCACTAAGGATGATATTTTCAAGTTCTGACCATTTGCCTAGGAATTTCGTGAATTCATTGTTTTTAATTGCAGAGTAGTATTCCATTGTGTAAATATACCACATCTTCTGAATCCATTCCTCCGTTGAGGGACATCTGGGTTCTTTCCAGCTTCTGGCTATTATAAATAAGGCTGCTATGAATATAGTGGAGCATGTGTCCTTATTGCATGCAGGTAAAGTCTCTGGGTATATGCCCAGGAGTGGTATAGCCGGATCCTCCGGAAGTGTCATGCCCAGTTTTCTGAGGAGCCGCCAGACTGCTTTCCAGAGTGGTTGTACCAGCCTGCAATTCCACCAGCAGTGGAGGAGTGTTCCTCTTTCTCCACATCCTCGCCAACAACTGCTGTCTCCTGTGTTTTTGATCTTAGCCATCCTGACTGGTGTGAGATGGAATCTCAGGGTTGTTTTGATTTGCATTTCCCTAATGACTAAGGATGATGAACATCTCTTTAGGTGCTTCTCAGCCATTAGATATTCTTCAGGTGAGAACTCTTTGTGGAGCTCTGTACCCCATTTTTTAATAGGGTTACTTGCCTCTCTGGAGTTTAACTTCTTGAGTTCTTTGTATATCTTGGATATTAGCCCTCTGTCGGATGTAAGGTTGGTAAAGATCATTTCCCAGTTAGTAGGTTGCCGCTTTGTCTTTTTGACGGTGTCTTTTGCCTTGCAAAAACTTTGTAATTTAATGAGGTCCCATTTGTCTATTCTTGATCTTAGAGTATAAGCTATTGGAGTTCTGTTCAGGAAATTCTCCCCTGTGCCCATATGTTCAAGGTTCTTCCCTAGTTTCCCTTCTATTAGTTTCAGTGTGTCTGGTTTTATGTGGAGATCTTTGATCCACTTAGAATTGAGCTTAGTGCAAGGAGATAAGGATGGGTCAATTTGCATTCTTCTGCATGTTGACCTCCAGCTGAGCCAGCACCATTTGTTGAAAAGGCTATCTTTTTTCCACTGGATGGTTTTAGCTCCTTTGTCAAAGATCAAGTGACCATAGGAGTGTGGATTCATTTCTGGGTCTTCAATTCTGTTCCATTGATCTACATGTCTGTTACTGTACCAATACCATGCAGTTTTTAACACTATTGCTCTGTAGTACAGCTTGAGGTCCGGGATACTGATTCCCCCAGAGGTTCTTTTACTCTTGAGAATAGTTTTAGCTATTCTGGGTTTTCTGTTATTCCAGATGAATTTTTGAATTGCTCTTTCTAACTCTATGAAGAATTGAGTTGGGATTTTGATGGGGATTGCATTGAATCTGTGTATTACTTTTGGTAAGATGCTCATTTTTACTATATTAATCCTGCCAATCCATGAGCATGGCAGATTTTTCCATCTTCCGAGGTCTTCTTCAATTTCTTTCTTCAGAGACTTGAAGTTCTTGTCATACAGATCTTTCACTTGTTTGGTTAGCGTCACGCCAAGATACTTAATATGGTTTGTGGCTATCGTAAAGGGTATTATTTCTCTTACTTCTTTCTCAGCCTGCTTATCCTTTGAGTATAGGAAGGCTTCTGACTTGCTTGAGTTGATTTTATATCCGGCCACTTTGCTGAAGTCGTTTATCAGCTGTAGGAGTTCTCTGGTGGAGTTCTTTGGGTCGCTTATGTATACTATCATATCGTCTGCAAATAGTGATAGTTTGACTTCTTCCTTTCCAATTTGTATCCCTTTGACCTCTTTTTCTTGTCTAATTGCTCTAGCTAGAACTTCAAGTACTATATTGAAAAGATATGGAGAGAGAGGGCAGCCTTGTCTAGTCCCTGATTTTAGTGGGATTGCTTCAAGTTTCTCTCCGTTTAGATTGATGCTGGCTACTGGTTTGCTGTAAATTGCTTTTACTATGTTTAGATATGGGCCTTGAATTCCTGATCTTTCCAAGACCTTTAGCATGAAAGGATGCTGAATTTTGTCAAATGCTTTCTCAGCATCTAATGAGATGACCATGTGGTTTTTTTCTTTGAGATTGTTTATGTAGTGGATTACATTGATGGATTTCCTTATATTGAACCATCCCTGCATCCCTGGGATGAAGCCTACTTGATCGTGGTGAATGATCGTTTTGATGTGTTCTTGGATTCGGTTGGCAAGAATTTTATTGAGTATTTTTGCATCGATATTCATAAGAGAGATTGGCCTGAGATTCTCTTTCTTTGTCGGATCTTTGTGTGCTTTTGGTATTAGTGTAATTGTGGCTTCATAGAACGAGTTGGGTAGTGTTCCTTCTGTTTCTATTTTGTGGAACAGTTTGAAGAGTATTGGTGTTAGGTCTTCTTTGAAGGTCTGATAGAATTCTGCACTAAAACCATCTGGACCTGTGCTTTTTTTGGTTGGAAGACTTCCAATGACAACTTCTATTTCTTCAGGGCTTATAGGACGGTTTAGATGGTCTATTTGATCCTGATTTAATTTTGGTACTTGGTATCTGTCAAGGAAATTGTCCATTTCCTCAAGATTTTCTAGTTGTGTTGAATACAGGTTTTTGTAGTAGGATCTGATGATTTTTTGAATTTCCTCAGTTTCTGTTGTTATCTCTCCCTTTTCGTTTCTGATTTTATTAATTTGGATACTATCTCTGTGCCCTCTGGTTAGTCTGGCTAAGGGCTTATCTATCTTGTTGATTTTCTCAAAGAACCAACTCCTCGTTTTGTTGATTCTTTGTATGGTTTTATTTGTTTCTACTTGATTGATTTCAGCCCTGAGTTTGATGATTTCCTGCCTTCTACTCCTCTTTGGTGTATTTGCTTCTTTTTGTTCCAGGGCTTTCAGGTGTGCCATTAAGCTGTTAGTGTATGCTGTCTCCCGTTTCTTTTTGGCGGCACTCAGGGCTATGAATTTTCCTCTTAGCACTGCTTTCATTGTGTCCCATAAGTTAGGGTATGTTGTGCCTTCATTTTCATTAACTTTCAAAAAGTCTTTGATTTCTTTCTTTATTTCCACCTTGACCAAGTTATCATTGAGTAGAGCATTGTTCAGCCTCCATGTGTACGTGGGTTTTCTTTTGTTTTTGTTGCCATTGAAGACCACCCTTATTCCATAGTGATCTGATAGGAGGCATGGGATTATTTCTATCTTCTTGTATCTGTTGAGGTCTGATTTGTGACCAATTATATGGTCAATTTTGGAGAAGGTACCATGAGGAGCTGAGAAGAAGGTGTATTCTTTAGCTCTAGGATGAAATGTTCTATATATATCAGTTAGTTCCATTTGGTCCAAGGCTTCAATTAGATTCACTGTGTCCCTGTTTAGTTTCTGCTTTCCTGAACGATCCATTTCAGAGAGCGGGGTGTTGAAGTCACCCACTATTATTGTGTGCGGTGCGATGTGTGCTTTGAGTTTTAGTAAAGTTTCTTTTACGAATGAGGGTGCCCTTGCATTTGGAGCATAGATATTCAGGATTGAGAGTTCTTGATGGTGGATTTTTCCCTTGATCAGTATGTAGTGTCCTTCTGTGTCTTTTTTGATGACTTTGGGTTGAAAATCAATTTTATCCGATATTAGGATGGCTACTCCACCTCGTTTCTTGGGGCCATTTGCTTGTAAAATTGTTTTCCAGCCTTTTACTCTGAGGTAGTGTTTGTCTTTGACACTGAGGTGCGTTTCCTGCATGCAGCAAAAAGCTGGGTCCTGTTTACGTATCCAGTCTGCTAGTCTATGTCTTTTAATTGGGGAATTGAGACCATTGATATTAAGAGAGATTAAGGCATAGTGATTATTGCCATCTGCCATTCTTGACGCTATCTTTATGTTTGAGTGGTTATCTACTTTTGGGTTTGATTCAAGAAGGTTATTATCTCATTTTTTCCAGGGTGTTGTTTCTCTCCCTGTATTGGAGGTTTCCACCTATTATCCATTGCAGGGCTGGATTTGTGGAAAGATATTGTGAAAATTTGGTTTTATCATGGAATATCTTGGTCTCTCCATCTATGGTGATTGAGAGTTTTGCTGGGTATAGTAGTCTAGGCTGGCATTTGTGCTGTCTTAGTGTCTGCATGAGATCTGCCCAGGATCTTCTGGCTTTCATAGTCTCTGGTGAGAAGTCTGATGTGATTCGGATAGGTCTTCCTTTGTATGTTACTTGGCCCTTTTCTCTTACTGCATTTAGTATTCTTTCTTTGTTTAGAACATTCGGTGTTTTGATTATTATGTGACGGGAGGTATTTCTGTTCTGGTCCAGTCTGTTTGGAGTTCTGTAGGCTTCTTGTATGTTCATCGGCATCTCTCTCTTTAAGTTAGGGAAGTTTTCCTCCATAATTTTGTTGAAGATGTTTACTGGCCCTTTAAGTTGCAAATCTTCACTCTCATCTATACCTATAATCCTTAGGTTTGGTCTTCTCATTGTGTCCTGGATTTCCTGGATGTTTTGGGTTACGCGTTTTTTGCATTTTGCATTTTCTTTGACTGTTGAGTCGATGCTTTCTATGGAATCTTCAGCACCTGAGATTCTTTCTTCCATCTCTTGTATTCTATTGTTGATGTTTGCATCTATGACTCCTGATTTCTTCCCAAGGTTTTCTATCTCCAAAGTTGTCTCCCTTTGTGATTTCTTAGTTGTTTCTACTTCCTTTTTTAGTTCCTGGATGGATTTGCTGAGATCCTTCACTTGTTTGTTTGTATTTTCCTGTATTTCTTTAAGGTAGTTTTGCATTACCTCTTTCAGGATTTCTTCCTGATGACCCACGTTCTCCTGCATTTCTCTGAGCGATTTTTGTGTTTCCTCCTCATGGGATTCCATCTGTTGATCCATCGTCTCCTGCATTTCTTTAAGCAGTTCTCGTGTTTCCTTTGTAAGGGCATCTAACCGTTGATTCATTTCTTTAAGCAATTTTTGTGTTGCCTCCTTATGGGCATCCGTCTGTTGACCCATATTCTTCTGCATTTCTTTATGCAAATTTTGTGATTCCTTTGTGAGTGCATCTACCCGTTGATTCATCTCGTTAAGCGATTTTTGTGTTGTCTCCTTGTGCGCCTCCATCTTTTGATCCATGTTCTCCCGCATTTCTCTAAGCGATTTTTGTGTTTCCTTTGTAAGGGCTTCTAACCGTTGATTCATGGTCTCCTGTAACTCTTTATGAGATTTATTTGTGTCCTTCTTGTGATCCTCTAATAGCATCATGAGAAGTGATTTTAAATCCAGATCTTGTCTTTCGGGTGTGGTGGGGTATCCAGGACTTGCTGCTGTTGGAGAGTTGGGTTCGGATGGTCCCACATTACTTTGATTACTGTTAGTAACATTCCTACGTTTGCCTTTTGCCATCTGGATACCTCTGGTGTTAGTTGGTCCTGCTGCCACTGGCTGTTGGTTGGACCTCCTGTGAGCCTGCAAAGCTATTTCTGCCCCCCCCTGGATTACCAGGATTCCCCTGGCACCGATTTCTGGGGCCTGCCTGCTCCTGAGTGACTTTGGAGCCCTAATGTGCTTTGCCCCAAGTGATCTTATATTGGGGAGGCCTTGCACATCTAAAGGCTCAGCCTAGTGGATTCCTGGAGCAGAGGTCGCCAAAGGGAGGCTGGCAGGCTCCTGCCCTGTGCAGGGGTGTGTGATCTCTCCTGGGGGGGGAGGGGGCGTCCCTCTGCCAGGCAGAAGTCCCACAGCAGATCTGGCGCGCTGGTCACTGCAGATCAGCCCAGCACCTGGGAGCAGGTTACACACAAGCTGCCTGAACCCGAAGCGATATTATGCCTGTCTGTCTCTGAGCCTGGTGGTCCCAACTACCTGGTCACTGGAGCAAAGATGGCGGAGGGCACTCTCCGTGGCGCAGCTCACCCTGTGGTCACGATGGCCCGCCGATCTGGCACCCAGACGACCACAGCGCCAACCCGCCCTCGGGCACAGAAGGAAGCCCCAACAGGCCGTGTCCCAAGTGATGTTATATCGGGGGGAGAGCCTGGGTACCGGTCTCTCCAGCGCAGTCCGCGGGAACAGAGGTCGCGGAAGGGAAGCTGGCAGGCTCCCTCCCTGCGCGGGGTCCCTCCACCAGGCAGAAGGTCCCACCGCGGAACTGGCGCGCTGGTTACTGCAGATCAGCCCAGCACCTGGGAGCAGGTTACACACAAGCTGCCTGAAACCGAAGCGATATTATGCCTGTCTGTCTCTGAGCCTGGTGGTCCCAACTACCTGGTCACTGGAGCAAAGATGGCGGAGGGCAGTCTCCGTGGCGCCGCTCACCCTGTGGTCACGATGGCCCGCCGATCTGGCACCCAGACGACCACAGCGCCAACCCGCCCTCGGGCACAGAAGGAAGCCCCAACAGGCCGTGTCCCAAGTGATGTTATATCGGGGGGAGAGCCTGGGTACCGGTCTCTCCAGCGCAGTCCGCGGGAACAGAGGTCGCGGAAGGGCCTGGTAAAATACTTTTATTTACAGTAGACTTATTTCAGCCGTAGATTGGCTTAGCCCTTGTCAAGGCTGAAACATAAAGAAGTTCTTTAATAGGATAGAAAATTTCAAACATCTCAGTCTGTGGCCTGTATACATTTGCTTTCCAGATCATAAAACCAACACAAATAATTCAAACTTGATTGGAAAGACTGTAACTCACAGTTCACCAGCAAACCCCATGACTAATTCATATTTTATGGGACATTCATATTTAATGAAAAGGGAACCATATTCCATTTCGGAATGAAATGAAATGCCAGTTGCTCTGTAATTGAAGAGAATGGGTTACCCTTTGTTGTGCATAATTGGCTTCAGGTGGTAGTTCTGTCCAGGGGAAATGCTGTCATTGTTTCTTGTAGCAGAAATGTAGGGGTAGGAACTATGCTCACATTCACAGCCAGCCTTTAAACACACCTGTCACCAGCTGCAGATTGCTCATCCCCAGGTCTGTCTCAGACCCCAAAGAGGTCAGAGAGGAGGCTTCTGTCACTTCTGTCATCATGAGCCAATTTTTATGTTCTTGTGTTGCAGATTTGAACTGAAATATCAAGCAGAAGTAGGCATAACATAGCTGGTGGTGGCATGTAAGAAGAAAAAAAGGGGCCATTATAACCAGATTCACTCAGTTCTAAGATCTCAAGAAATACATTAAACCTACTGGTACTCAGAGGAATCCTAATTCATAGGCTGCCTTCTCAGGATGACCCCCCATACCAAAGACATTGTGTATATGGCCTTCCCAGAAAGAGCCCTAATACATAAAATCTCTGAAAAAAAATCCCAGATTAAATTGTAACAAGTCATTTCTACCTGGCCATACTTTAGTAAGCAAATGATTACAGGGCTCTGGAGAAAGGTACTACAGAAGGTGGACATTTCTAGAACAGCCTATACAGATACAGGTAAGGGATGATATTCAGGAAGTGGGAGGGGCATATCCACTTGTTATCTTACAGAAAAAAATACAGATTTCATCATAGAGCCTTGGGATTGAAGGATGAAATATCAATCTACGTTAATTGCACAGATCATTGATGGATCTGCCATACAATGCCAGATATCAAAGAGTTACATTTGACTGGCCTGTGTATGGGGCAAATTGAAATGTTCTTATTGAGAATCCAAACTCAAAAAGACTGAAAGAATAAGTGTCAGAGTAAGAATGTACTAGTTATAGTTTTCTAGAAAAAATTTGTTTGTGTGTGTGTGTGTGTGTACCAACAATGGCTGTCTCTCCACAAAAAGACCAAAAATTTGTCCTTATTCAGTCCATAAAGCTGTATGACTCAGCTGGTCCTCAGTGTATGTTCAGTCTATTCTGAGAAAGTAGGTTCTAATACTGGTGAAAGAACTCCTCAGCAGTGAGAGTATGGGCAAGTAGACAAAAGCAATGTTTCCTTGTTCCATGTCCTTTTCTATGGACTAGACCAGGAGGTGTAATCTACATATAGGAGGAGTCTTCTCAATTCAAATAGTCCAATCAAGAAATCTCTTTACAGGTAAGCCCAACTGCTTGGGTTTTAGTTTAATCCAGATGTATCCCACTTGACAACTGAGATTAGCTATGCAATGAGAAAATGAGAGAGAGAGAGAGAGAGAGAGAGAGAGAGAGAGAGAGAGAGACAGACACAGAGAGACACACACACACAGAGAGAGAGAGAGAGAGAGAGAGGGAGGGAGAGAGAGAGTCATGGCTAGGAATGGTGGAGAACGAGGTATACTGAAGATACAGCACATTCTAAAACCCATCAAAATTCTTGTGCATTGGTACCTTTAGAGTAAGTATAGCCACTAGTTCTCAACTGCTTTAAAGACACTGAGTCACCCTACTGTTTTCAGTCTATGCATAATCTTTGAAGATTAGAAGAAAATCAGGGCTGCATTGGCAGGAATTGGTTGGGAAGTTGGATAGGTAGAGACAGGTAGACCAGCTTGGGGAAAAAAAATGGACAGAAGCAGAAGACAGGCTACTCAGCCACCAAGGAACAATTTGTTTAAACTATTGTTATCAAGTTAATCTTTGGGTGAGAACCAGACAAGTTTTCATCCTGAGATTTGACATTTGTGTCCAAGTTGGTTTTAAAGAAGATATGTGCTCAAAACTACAAAGTTTCTTTTTTTTAATTTTAATTTATTTACATTCCAAGTGTTATCTCCTTACCTGATTTCCCTCTCTCCCAGAAACCCCCTTTCCTTCCCTATCCCCTCTCCCCTTGCTTCTATGAGGGTATTCCTCCACCCATCCACCTATTCCCACTTTCCCACCCTCAATTCCCCTACACTGGGGCATCTATCAAACCTACATAGGACCAAGGACCTCTCCTTCCATTGATATCCGACAAAGCTGTCTTCTGCTACACGTGCAGCTAGAACCAGGTGTACTCTTTGGTTGGTGACTTAGTCCCTGGGAGCTCTGGGGGTCTGGTTGGTTGATATTGTTGTTCTTCCTACGGAGTTGCAAACCCCTTCAGCTCCTTCAGTCCTTTCTCTAACTCCTCCATTGGGGACCCTGCACTCAGTGCAATAAAACCACAGAATTTTGAACAAATTTTCTAAGCAATGGCTGGCTTTTTCTGAAACAGTTTTCCTCTACTGACCTCTACTGGGTAATTGAAACAAAGCCGAACGAAACACACAGGCAATCAGTTTAAACTGGGAGCAAGCAAAAACAAAGAATGCCAGGACAGACAGACAGACACATGCACATGCACATATGACTGTTGAGTGCTTCAAAAACATATAAACGATCTTTATTATTTTGCTATTATGCCTTTAGTCTAGTGGAGAAGTCACAAGTAGAATTCTAGATGCAAACACAAGACTCCTGAAACACATAGAAGGGATCTGAATGTGGAAAAACACATGGAGTTTCCACAAGCCAGGGTCTCAAAAGCTGACATTCTGCACCACTATTTCTAGAAATTCCCAAAGGCATAAATAAGACTTACATTGTCAACAGATGCCCCTCATCTGAAGAATAAAGAAGCCAGGCAGTGGTGACGCATGCCTTTAATCCCAGCACTTGGGAGGCAGAGGCAGGTGGATTTCTGAGTTCGAGGCCAGCCTGGTCTACAAAGTGAGTTCCAGGACAGCCAGGGCTACATAGAGAAACCCTGTTTCAAAAAAAAATGAAGAATAAAGAAAATGTGATATATTTACACAATGGAGAATCACTCAGTGGTTGAAACAAATGGCATCATAACATTTGCAGTCAAATGGATAGAACTAGAAAAATATCATCCTGAAGGAGCTACCCTAAGCAGTTAAAGGCAAATATATCATGTGGTCACTTATAAGTGAATATTATCTGTTAAGTAAATGATAATCAAGTTACAGTGTACAGACTCAGAGAGGTTGGATAAGGAGGAGGGTTATAGGAGAGAAGTGTGGTTCTCCCATGGATTTATGGGAAATTGAATAGATTGTGTGGGTAGACCAGGGTGGAGAGAGTATGGGAGTGTGAAGCCCGAGGTTATGGTGGAGGGAGAGAGTTTGAGAAAAGACAGCTGGAATTTAGGAGCATTTGGGAGGTGATTTGGAAGCTTAGTGCATTGGAAACTTCCTGGAATCTATCAGGGTAATGTTATGCAGGATTCTTAAGAATGAAGGGCACAAATGAATCCACACTCCTATGGTCACTTGATCTTTGACAAAGGAGCTAAAACCATCCAGTGGAAAAAAGATAGCCTTTTCAACAAATGGTGCTGGCTCAGCTGGAGGTCAACATGCAGAAGAATGCAAATTGACCCATCCTTATCTCCTTGCACTAAGCTCAATTCTAAGTGGATCAAAGATCTCCACATAAAACCAGACACACTGAAACTAATAGAAGGGAAACTAGGGAAGAACCTTGAACATATGGGCACAGGGGAGAATTTCCTGAACAGAACTCCAATAGCTTATACTCTAAGATCAAGAATAGACAAATGGGACCTCATTAAATTACAAAGTTTTTGCAAGGCAAAAGACACCGTCAAAAAGACAAAGCGGCAACCAACTAACTGGGAAATGATCTTTACCAACCTTACATCCGACAGAGGGCTAATATCCAAGATATACAAAGAACTCAAGAAGTTAAACTCCAGAGAGGCAAGTAACCCTATTAAAAAATGGGGTACAGAGCTACACAAAGAGTTCTCACCTGAAGAATATCTAATGGCTGAGAAGCACCTAAAGAGATGTTCATCATCCTTAGTCATTAGGGAAATGCAAATCAAAACAACCCTGAGATTCCATCTCACACCAGTCAGGATGGCTAAGATCAAAAACACAGGAGACAGCAGTTGTTGGCGAGGATGTGGAGAAAGAGGAACACTCCTCCACTGCTGGTGGAATTGCAGGCTGGTACAACCACTCTGGAAAGCAGTCTGGCGGCTCCTCAGAAAACTGGGCATGACACTTCCGGAGGATCCGGCTATACCACTCCTGGGCATATACCCAGAGACTTTACCTGCATGCAATAAGGACACATGCTCCACTATATTCATAGCAGCCTTCTTTATAATAGCCAGAAGCTGGAAAGAACCCAGATGTCCCTCAACGGAGGAATGGATTCAGAAGATGTGGTATATTTACACAATGGAATACTACTCTGCAATTAAAAACAATGAATTCACGAAATTCCTAGGCAAATGGTCAGAACTTGAAAATATCATCCTTAGTGAGGTAACCCAATCACAAAAGATCACACATGGTATGAAGTCACTGATAAGGGGATATTGACCCAGAATCTCAGAATACCCTAGACACAATCAGCATATCAATAGATTTCTAAAAAGATGGAAGGAGAGACCCCTGGTCCTGGAAAGACTGGATGTAGGGGAACGCCAGGACAGAGTAATGAGAGGGGGTTGAACGGAGAAAAGAGGGAGGGAAGGGGGCTTATGGGACTTTCGGGGAGGGAGGAAACGGGAAAGGGGAAGTGATTTGGAATGTAAATTAAAAAAATAAAATAAAATAAAATTAAAAAAAAAAGAAAAAAAAAAGAATGAAGGGCACAGAGTCTGAGGAGTCTGAACTAGCCACATTTTGTAGCCAGACAAGGCTTTAAATGGTGGCAATGAATTACCTTCAGTTGAGATTTTGGCCAAGGAGGTCCTGTGGGGATCCCTAAGAACCCAAACTGATGCTAGGAGAGAGGTTGCTCTCTCAACACTAACAGTGGTACCCCATTGTCCTGAACAACTTCCACATAGTAGAATGTACAGAGGTTAACTGGTGTTGGCTTGGTGCCCTCACCTGTGTTTTTACTCTCTTTAGCATGATAATGTACTTTGCAGATTATAGAAAAAGAGAAACCTGCCCAGACCACATGAAGCTCAAGAAGAAGGAAGACAAAAGTGTGGATACTTTGGTCCTTCTTAGAAGGAGGATCAAAATACCCATGGCTCACAACCAACCAATGGACTGAGAATAGGGTCCCCAATGAAGGACTTAGAGAAAGGACCCAAGGAGCTGAAGGGTTTGCAACCCCATAGGAGGAACAATAATATGTAACAACTAATACCCCCAGAGCTCCCAGGGACTAAACCACTAACCAAAGAGTACACATGGAGGGACCCATGGCTCCAGCTACATATGTAGCAGAGGATGGCCTTGTCAGACATCAATGAGAGGAGAGGTCATTGATCCTGTGAAGGATCAATGCCCCAGTGTAGGGAAATGCCAGGTCAGGAAAGTGGGGAGGGGGGGATTGGCAAGCAGGGGAAGGGCGGGATGAGATAGAGGATTTTAGGAGGGAAAACTAGGAAAGGGGATAACATTTGAAATGTAAATAAAGCAAATATCTAATTTTAAAAAATATTAAGATGCCAAAAAAAGAATGATCTTTGTATTAACACTTTCCTGTAGGTCACTACAGCAAAACACTGATAAATAAAAGCTCTCTAAATAAAAATAAAATAAAAGAGAGAGAGAGAGAGAGAGAGAGAGAGAGAGAGAGAGAGAGAGAGAGAGAGAGAGAGACCAATCCAGTCACAAAACCTTCCACATACCATTTTTTTGCCTGTAAAATATACTAGGGAAATAGTAATTCAGAACTTATAGGAGTGGCCAGCCAATGTTTAACTTGAGACCCAAGCCAGGAGAGGGAGCCTGTACTCTATACTGCCTGGATGCCTGAATGAGCAGAAACCTGAAACTGAATAACCCAGAGACCTAGGATAGAATGAAACACAGTTGGTCTTTAAAAAAAAAAATCTGTGAAATGATTCCTAACAATATTCTGTTATACTCACTGCTTTGTCCAGTCATCATCCAAGTGCCTTCCTCTGGTAGCATATGGGAACTGGTGCAGAGACCTACAGACTTTATTCAGAAAAAGAGAGTGTGTGTGTGGGGGGGGGGCGGTAGGGAATAGAAGAGGGAGAGATTTCCCCTTGGAGATCTGGGAGCCCCACAGAAGAGGTAGAGGAAAGACTTTAGGAGTGAGACAGGATAGAGGATATAAGGAGAATATGGCCCAGTAAAACAACTAAGCAGGGCTCACATAGGTTCACAGAGACTGAATCAGCAAGCACAGTACCTGTATGAGTATGTACCAGACCCTCTGCATATATATTATGGATGTTAGTTAGGTATTTTGGTGAGACTCCCAGTAGAGGGAGCAGTTGTATCTCTGACTTATTTAACAGCTCCTAATGTCCCATCTCAATATGAAAGCTTTCACCTTGTCTTATTTTATCTTGTTTTGCACTGTTTTGCTTTCATCTCCTGGAGGTCTGCTCTTTTCTGAAGAGTAAACAGAGAGGGTGAGTGGTAGTTTGAGCTAGAAGGAATGGAGGGAGGAGAGACTGTGGTTGGAATGTATTGTATACAAGAAGAATCTATTTTCGAGAAAAATAAAGACTTGCATGGACATTGATTTCTGAATCACCCATGAAGAATAAGTCTATAACTCACAGGATGATAGAACTGGTCTCTTCCCATGCACTTGTCCTTTTGCATTAGGTAACTTCCCATTGGAAATCTCTCACAGGAAATTATCATGTGGCTCTGGGATGCAGACAAATCAGACAAGGTGACTTCATTCTAGAAGCTGAGCTACAGTGAAGCATATTAACTAGGTAATGTGAATTACTATAAACAATGAAAGAATCAGGGTGATATTTTTAGGAAGCTGGAGGATGGCCCCATGTGAGAGAGACAAGCTCTGACACTATGTATGATACTCTGCTATGCTTACAGACAGGAACTAGCATACCTCTCTCCTGGGAGACTTCATCCAGCAATAGATGGAGGCTCATGCATAGACCCACAGCCAAATGTCAGGTGAAGCTTAGGGAGGGAATATTGCTGAAGAGGGGAAAATAAAAGTGAGCAGACCAGAGGGGTTGACACCACAGAAGACCTACAGAATCAACTAATCTGAGTCCATGGGGGCTCACAGAGTCTGGGATACCAACCAGGAAGCATGCATTAGCTGGAACTAGACTTACTACACATTTGTAGCAAATGCACAGTTTGATCTTCATGTGGGTCCCCCAACAAGTAGAATGAGGCTGTCTTGGTCTCTGTTCCCTACCATTGAATCCCCTTCCCCCTACCTGGACTGCGTTGTTGGGCCTTAGTGAGAGAGGATGTTCTTAGTACTGCTGGCACTTTCTAGACCCTCCTAGGGTGTCCCAGAGTAGGTGGTACCCAAGGGGGGTCTCCCTTCTCTGAGGAGAAGGGAAAGGGGCAATAGGGGAGGGATTCTTAAGAGTGGGACTGGGAGGAAAGGAAGGAGGAGAACTCTGATCAGGATGTAAAGTGAATAAAAAAACAATAAATTATTGGAAAAGGAAAAGAAGCAAAAGGATGGGAATGAGTGGAGAGTAAGTATTCGGTGTCTGGTCTCAGACACCTCTGAAGCATGACATCTAAGATCAGATCTGAACACAGGTCAAGGACATCCACATGAAGAGGAAAATGGGATGAGAAGTAAATGAAGCAAAAGTAATGACAGGTCAAGTACCCAGAGGCTAGAGAGAAAGGCATCTGATTGATGTATCACTACCATCAATGTGCTAGTGTGGACAGTAGTAAACTGGATGTGTCTGTGGGGGCAGTGGGGTTGAGGAGTTAGAGGAGAGTGGGTGCAATAAAGGTCGTCAAAGGGGATTAAACACAAGAAAATAAATCTTGGTTCATCTTTGAAGACAGCCCCACAGCTGTGGCTATGTGGTAAGTGGTCTGTGACCACAGGAGAAAGGGAAAGGGAAGTATGTGTGGGGGTGGAGTGGATTTGTAAGGGTTGGACTGAAAGGAAAGGAAGGAGGGAAACTGTGATCAAGATGTAAAGTAAATAAAAAATACAACAAATTATTGGAAAAGAAAAATAAGCAAAGAAGAGCCAAGTAGAATCTCTAGTTGCTTGGGCAAATACACTGGTTATGGAAATGGAAATGAAAATAGAAATTCTAGAAGCAATGGTATTTGCTGATAGAACAGATATTGATTAGTGAGATTTAATCCAAGTTGGCGGGACACTCAGATAAGGATTCCCTTTTCAAATAATAGATACTAAAATGAGGTCTAAAGATAGGTATGGGAAAGACAAGCAGTTGACTCCAGTTCGAGTTTCATCACTTAGCAAAAAAACAGTGTGGGAGAAAGAACCCACTGGGCAATAAGTTACAGACCAGTTTTGGAACTTCAGCACCATTCTCGGGGTAGGATTGGAGGTGGATGTTAAAGCCCAGAAGAGACAACCCTTTCCACAAACTGACCCAGTATCTCAGTCTCATCCAGGAGTCCTGATTGATGGCTCACTAATGAGCAAATGGCTCTCACTGCTCTCAGTTAAGGATGCTCAAAAAGGGAACATTCCCCCACATAAACTACCAAGTAAGAACCACCATTTACTTCATATGTGTTAACTTTAAACAAAGGACAACTGCTGGACTAGTTCTCAGCATTTTAAAAACAAAAGGTGTACTTGGCATTCTTAATGAATGTAGACCAATGTAGAAAATGTAGACCAAAAGATGAGCAATGTGCTGTAATCAAAAGGTGATGCTTTAAGACATGTGGAGTTCTCAGTGTAGAATAGGGGCAAAGGCTTATATGATCTACAAAACCAGAATATGTGACCTGAGATGAAATGTAAAGCCTTCCCTCCCCTTCATCATTCACCTACCTATCCCATTAGGGCAGCTGTTTGTAGAGGATAATCTTGTTTGCTTTGGAAGCAAGCAATTAAAAGGCTAACAAACAAAATTAAAATGTAAGGAATAAAATTATATCACACTATAAAATCATCTTTCCATTATTAAATGAGAACATTAATAACTTTGATTTAATAAATATCCTTCCGTTCTAAACTCTTAAGCCATTTTCATGTCATATGTGGATTCACCAGGAGAGGGCGCGATGATACCATTGTTCTTTTCTTCATATAAAAATTTAAAGAGGCTGGAAAACTCATAACTATACTTGATACTTGAATACTGGCTTATCACTGATTGAAACAACTAGAGATATTCTGATGTCATTAAAGAGAATGTGGGTTATGGTGAAGAGACCTGGGGCTGAGTTCTGGAGGGAATGTTGAAAGACACAGTTAATTGTAACTATTTCAAGAGTACTCAGTATGAGAATACATTTATTCAGAGTGGTAAAGCTACAAACTTTGGAATATAAAATATCATGTAAGGAACAAGAACTAGAGGATGGTGAAGTCACAGCTTGCCTGACGCAGAGAATGAATTAAAGGGTGTTCTAGCAATTTAGGAAAACCCTATTTCAATGATAAAAAGATAAAAGGAAAGCTAGGAATGAGGTTAAGTGGTAGAACACAGACCTATCACATGTGAGTGAGTAGATTCCATCCCTAGTACAACATCCGCAGGCACATGAGCACATACACACAGAAAAAGAAAGAAATGAAGGAAATTCTAGTGAATTATGTAACATAATTATCATTAAAAGAAATAAAAATAACAGATGGGAGCAACTATCTCTATTCTGCCCAGCTATAAGCTGTAGGCATCTTCATTCACCAGTCATAAATAACTTGTGGACAAGGTCACATAGCATCACTTGCGTCTACATGTGGACTCTCCTCTATGGGGCAACCAGATCTTGGGGGTCCTGCATTTAGAATTACAATACACAGCAACAGACCAAACCTCAACATACTCCTATTTTTCACCACTTTTATCCCATCTGCAAACTGAAAAAAAGAAATCTCTTCAATTTTATCTGATGTTACTTCCAGATGTATTGAATTCAGATATTTTCCCCAATATTTCCACCTTCTACCAAGGCTAATTTTGAAGGAAATAATCCCTAAGTGTGTGTAAAAGGAACAAGTCATTGAAAACATCCAGGGTCATTAATATTTTCCTAAAAGAGACACATTACCAGGGTTAAAAAACACTTGTCTTTCGGTGCCTGGAGAGAAGGTCAGTGGTGAGAGAGGACTTGCTGCTCTTCCAGAGGATCCAAATATCATCTGTAATTACAGCTTTAGGAGATCTAACACTCCCTTCTGGCTGCTTCCTCTAAGGGCTCATACATGCTTCCTCTAAGGGCTCATACATGCATAGGGCTCTCTCTCTCTCTCTCTCTCTCTCTCTCTCTCTCTCTCTCTCTCTCTCTCTCTCACACACACACACACACACATACACACACACACACACAAACACAAGGGTAGGAGAAAGAATCTTTTTATTTTACTTTATTTTTTTATTTTTTTTCCTTTTTTGAGGAATAATTTTTTATTGAATATATTCTTCATTTACATTTAAAATATTCCCTTTCCTGGTTTCCCCCCGGCCCAGAAAACCCACATCCCATCCTCCCTCCCCCTTCCTTCATGAGGATGCCCCTCCACCCAACCCACTCCCACCTACCCCCCCCTCTATTTCCCCATGCTGGGGCATCTATTGAGCCTTCATAGGACCAATGACCTCTTCTCCCACTGATGCCTCACAAAGCATTCCTCCACCACAAATGCAGCTGGAAACATGAATACCCTTTGGTTGATGGCTTAGTCCCTGGGAGTCCTGGGGGTTTGGTTAGCCAACATCATCCTTCTTCCCATGAGGCTGCAAACCCCTTCAGCTCCTCCAGTCCTCCCTTCTACTCTTCCATTGGGAACTGCACGCTCAGTCCAATGGCTGGCTGCTAGCATCTGTCTCTGTATCTATAAGGCTCTGGCAGGGTCCCTCAGGAGACAGTCATATCAGGCTCACTTCTTGGCATCCACAATAGTGTCAGAGTTTGGTGACTGTTTATAGGATGAATCCCCAGGTAGGACAGTCTCTGGATGACCTTTCCTTCAGTCTCTGCCCCACATTTTATCTACATAATTGCTGCTGTGAGTATTCGCTTTCTAAGAAAATCCAAAGCACCCACATTTTGATCTTCCTTCTTCTTGAGCTTCATGTGGTCTGTAAATTATATCTTGTTTGTTCTGAGCTTTTGGGCTAATATCAACTTATCAGTGAGTGCATACCATGTGTTTTCCCTTGTGATTGGGTTACATCACTCAGGATGACACTTTCTAGTTCCAACCATTTGCCTAAGAATTTCATGAATTCATTTTTTTTAATATCTGAGTAGTACTCCATTGTGTAAATATACCACATTTTCTTTTTTCTTTTTTTTTATTTGTTGCTTTTTTATTTTTATTTTTTTATTTTTATAATTTTTATTTTTATTTTCTATATTCTTTATTTACATTCCAAATGATTTACCCTTTCCCAGTTCCCCCACCTCCCCAAAAGTCCCATAAGTCCTCTTCCCTCTCCCGTTCCCCATTTACCTAAGAATTTCATGAATACATTGTTTTTAATTGCTGAGAAGTATTCCATTGTGTAAATATACATGGAAAATATCTCTGATAAAATTGAAGAAATATATAGAAAACCACGTTAAGATTGACTATTTCATGGAAAAATTATACAGATAGAATGGTAGGCATAAAAATATTCCTAAGTTGATTGAAAGTGGAATTATAAACATTTTCTGATAAAATTGAAAATCTACAAGGAAAATATTTCTGATAAAACTCAAGAAATATATAGAAAAACACGTTAAAACTGACTATTTCATGAAAAATTATACAGATAAGATGGTAGGCATAAAAATATTCCTAAATTGATTGAAAGTAGAAGTAAAAATATTTTCTGATAAAATTAAAGATTTATATGGAAAAT
Source organism: Tokudaia tokunoshimensis (assembly GCA_036184795.1). Lineage (NCBI taxonomy): Eukaryota > Metazoa > Chordata > Mammalia > Rodentia > Muridae > Tokudaia > Tokudaia tokunoshimensis. Next base: position 47,204,869 of record BTHU01000016.1, read on the forward strand.
ATCTTTGATAAAATTGAAGAAATTTATACAGATAAATTGATAGGAATTAAAATATTCCTAAGTTGATTGAAAGTAGAATTATAAACATTTTCTGATAAAGTTGAAGATTTACATGGAAAATATTTCTGATAAAATTGAAAAAAATATATGGAAAAACATTAAAATTGAAGATTATCATGGAAAATTATACAGCAAATGGTAGGCATAAAAATATTTCTAAGTTGATTGAAAGTGAAATTATAAACATTTTCTGATAAAATTGAAGATTTACATGGAAAATATCTCTGATAAAATTGAAGAAATATATAAAAAATGCATTAAGACTGACTATTTCATGGAAAAATTATACAGATAAAATGTTAGGCATAAAAATATTTCTAAGTTTTTTGAAAGTGGAATTATAAACACTTTCTGATAAAACTGAAGTTCTACAAGGAAAATATTCCTGAAAAAAATAAAAAAATATATAGAAAAACATGTTAAAACTATTACATGGAAAATTATACAGATAAAATGGAAGGTATAAAAATGTTCCTAATTTGATTGAAAGTAAATTTATAGACATTGTCTGATGAAACTGAAGATCCATATGGAAAATACTTCTGACAAAATTGAAGAAAAATACAAAAAAATGTTAAAATTGAAGATTATCATGGACAATTATACCAACAAAATGGTAGGCACAAAAACACTCCTAAACTGATTGAAAGTGGAACTACAAACACCCCCCCACACACACATACACACAAAACCGAAGATCTACATGAAAAACACCTCTGACAAAATCGAAGAAATACATAGAAAAAATGTTAAAATTAAAGATTATCATGGAAAATAATACAGTCAAAATGGTAGACACAAAAAGCATTACTAAATTGAAAGAGGAGTCACAAACATTTTCTGATAAAATCGAAGATCCACATGAAAAACATCTCTGTTAGACTATGCTTTATGTTGGGGAATTGAGTCTATTGACATTATAAGATATTAAGGAATAGTGATTGTTGCTTCCTGTTATTTTTGATGTTCTTTTTATGTTTGTGTGGTTACTTTCTTTTGGGTTTGTTGGAAAAAGATTACTTTCTTGCTTTTTCTAGGGTGTAGTTTCCCTCCTCATGTTGGCATTTTCCATCTATCATCCTTTGTAGGGCTGGATTTGTGGAAAGATATTGTGTAAATTTGGTTTTATCATGGAATATCTTGGTTTCTCCATCTATGGTAATTGAGAGAATTGTTAGGAATAGTAGTTTGGGCTGGAATTTGTGTTCTCTTAGGGTCTGTATGAAATCTGCCCAGGATCTTCTGGCTTTCATCGTCTCAAGTGAGAAGTCTGGTGTAATTCTGATAGGTCTGCCTTTATAGGTTACTTGACCTTTTTCTCTTACTGCTTTTAATATTCTTTCTTTGTTTAGTGCATTTGGTGTTTTGATTATTATGTGCCGGGAGGACTTTCTGGTCTGGTCCAGTCTGTTTGAAGTTCTATAGGTTTCTTTTATGTTCATGGACATCTCTTTCTTTAGGTTAGGGAAGTGCTCTTCTATAATTTTGTTTAAGATATTTACTGGCCCTTTAAGTTGGAAATCTTCACTCTCTTCTATACCTATAATCCTTAGGTTTGGTCTTCTCATTGTGTCCTGGATTTTCTGGATGTTTTGGCTCAGGAGCTTTTTGCATTTTGCATTTTCTTTAACTGTTGAGTCAATGTTTTCTATGGTATCTCCAGCCCCTGAGATTCTTTCTTCTATCTCTTGTATTCTGTTTTTGATGCTTGCATCTATGACTCCTGAATTCTTTCCAAGATTTTCTATCTCCAGAGATGTCCCACTTTGTGATTTCTTTATTGTTTCTACTTCCATTTTTAGATCCTGGATGGTTTTATTCAGTTCCTTCACTTGTTTGTGTTCTCCTGTAATACTTTCAGGGATTTTTGTGTTTCCTCTTTAAGGGCCTTGACCTTTTCACCCATGCTCTCCTGTATTTCTTTCAGGGAGTTTTGTGTTTCCTCTTTAAGGGCCTTTACCATTTGACCCATGTTCTCCTGTATTTCTTTAAAGGAGTGATTTATGTCCTTCTTGATGTCCTCTAACAGCATCGTGAGAAGAGACTTTAAATCCAACTCTTGCTTTTCCAGTGTGTTGGGGTATCTGGGATTTGCTGTGGTGGGAGAACTGGGCTCTGATGTTGCCAAGTAGCCTTGGTTTCTGTCGGTAAGGTTCTTGTGCTTGCCTTTCGTCATCTGGTTATTTCTGGTGTTAGTTGTTCTTGTTGTCTCTGGTTGGAGCTTGCCCCTCCTATGGCCCTGTAAACCTGTGTCTGTACTCCTGGGAGACCAACTCTCTTCTGGCAGGGTCTGTGCACAGAAGGCTGTGGAACTGTCTGGTTCCCTGGTGCAAATGGCGGCTAGAAGGGAAGACTCCTGTCCCAGCTGCTCCAACGATCATATGCCTTGTGCTCTTCTAGCTGTACCCCTCCAGAGAAAAGGTGGAGATCTCACCTCTGCATCAGAAGTAAAATCGCTGCTGGAAGATCATTCTCTTCTGGGGGGCTAAGTACAGAAGGCTGTGGAGCTGCCTGGTTCCCTGCTGCAAATGGCGGCCGGTCACATTTTCTATATCCGTTCCTCTGTTGAAAGACATCTAAATTCTTTCCAGCTTCTAGCTATTATAAATAAGACTGCTACGAACATAGTGAAGTATGGTTCCTTATTACATGTTGGAGCATCTTCTGGGTATATGCTGAGTTATAACTGGGTCCTCAAGTAGTACTACATCCAATTGTCTGAGGAACTGCCAAATTGACTTCCAGAGTGGTCATACCAGCTTGCAATCCCACCAGCAATGGAGGAGTGTTCCTCTTTTCTCCACATCCTCACCAGCATCTGCTGTCCCGTGAGTTTTTTATCTTAGGCATTCTGACTGGTGTGAGGTGGAATCTCAGTGTTGTTTTGATTTGCATTTCCCTGAAAACTAAGTCTGTTGAACATTTCTGTAGGTGCTTCACAACCATTCAAGTTTCCTCAGTTGAGAATTCTTTGTTTAGTTCTGTACCCCATTTTTAATAGGGTTATTTGATTCTCTAGAGTCTTAACTTTTTCAGTTCTTTTTATACATTGGATATTAGTCCTCTATCGGATGAAGGATTTGTCAAGATATTTTCCAAGTCTGTTGCTAACCATTTTGTCCTACTAACAGTGTCCTTTGCCTTTCAGTATCTTTGCAATTTTATGAGGTCCCTTTTGTCAATTCTTGTTCTTACATCATAATCCATTGGTGTTCTGTTCAGGAAATTGTCCCCTGTGTCCATGTGTTCAAGACTCTTCCCCACTTTCTCCTCTATAAGCTTCAGTGTATCTGGTTTTATGTGGAGGTCCTTAATCCATTTGGACTTGAGATTTGTACAGGGAGACAAAAATAGGTTGATTTGCATTTTTCTACATGCTGATGTCCAGTTGATCCAGCACCATTTGTTAAAACTGCTGTCATTTTCCCACTGGATGTTTTTAGCTCTTTTGTCAAATATCAAGTGACCATAGGTGTGTGGATTCAGATACGGAAATCCATCAATGTAATCCACTACATAAACAAACTTAACAAAAAAAAAAAAAGAAAAAACTCATGGTCATTTCATTAGATGTTGAAAAAGCATTTGACAAAATTTAGCATCGTTTCATGTTAAAAAATCTTGGAAAGAACAGGAATTCAAGGCCCACACCTAAACATAGTAAAAGCAATATACAGCAAACCAATAGCCAACATCAAACTAAATGGAGAGAAACTTGAAGTATTCCCACTAAAATTAGGGACTAGAAAGACTGCCCTCTCTCTCCCTAATTATTCAATATAGTACTTGAAGTTCTAACTAGAGCAATTAGACAACAAAAGGAGGTTAAAGGGATACAAATTGGAAAGGAAGAAGACAAATTATCACTATTTGCAGATGATATGATAGTATATATAAGCAACCCAAAAAACTCCACCAGAGAACTCCTACAGCTGATAAACAATTTCAGCAAAGTGGCCGGATATAAAATTCACTCAAACAAATCAGTAGCCTTCCTATACTCAAAGGAAAAACAGACTGAGAAAGAAATTAGCGAAATGACACCCTCACAATAGTCACAAACAACATAAAGCATCTTGGAATGATTCTAACCAAACAAGTGAAAGATCCATATGCCAAGAACTTCAAGTCTCTCAAGAAAGAAATCAAAGAAGACCTCAGAAGATGGAAAGATCTCTCAAACTCATGGATTGGAAGGATTAATATTGTATAAATGACCATCTTTCCAAAAACAATCTACAGATTCAGTGCAATCCCCATCAAAATCCCAACTCAATTCTTCATAGAGTTAGAAAGAGCAATTCTAAAATGCATCTGGAATAACAGAAAATCCAGGATAGTTAAACTATTCTCAACAGTAAAAGAACTTCTGGGGGAATCAGTATCCCGCACCTCAAGCAATACTACAGAGCAATAGTGTTAAAAACTGCATGGTATTGGTACAGTGACAGGCAGGTAGATCAATGGAATAGAATTGAAGACCCAGAAATGAACCCACACACCTCTGGTCACTTGATCTTTGACAAAGGAGCTAAAACCATCCAGTGGAAAAAAGATAGCCTTTTCAACAACTGGCTCCTAGCATGCAGACTACTAGTTCTACTACTACTACTACTAGTACTACTACTACTAGTACTAGTAGTAGTAGTAGTAGTACAACTAGTAGTACTAGTTGAACTACTAGTTCAACTGGCGACTAGCATGCAGAAGAATGCAAATCGATCCATTTTTATCTCCTTGTACTAAGCTCAATTCCAAGTGGAACAAGGACTTCCACATAAAACCAGACACACTGAAACTAATAGAAAAGAAACTGGGGAAGAACCTCAAGCACCTGGGCACAGGAGAAAATTTCCTGAACACAACACCAATAGCTTATGCTCTAAGAACAAGAATTGACAAATGGGACCTCATAAAATTTCAAAGTTTCTGTAAGACAAAGGACACTGTCAATAGGAGAAAACCAACAAATTGGGAAAAGATCTTTACCAACCCTACATCCGACAGAAGGCTAATATCCAATACATACAAAAAACTCAAGAAGTTAGACTCCAGAGAGCCAAATAACCCTATTAAAAAATGGGATACAGAGCTAAATAAACAATTTTCACCTGAGGAATATCGAATGGCTGAGAAGCACCTAAAGAGATGTTCAACATCCTTAGTTATCAGGGAAATGCAAATCAAAACAACCCTGAGATTTCACATCACTCCAGTCAGAATGGCTAAGATCAAAAACTCAGGAGACAGCAGTTGTTGGCAAGGATGTGGAGAAAGACAAACACTCCTCCACTGCTGATGGGGTTGCAAGCTGCTACAACCACTCTGGAAATCAGTCTGGTGGTTTCTCAGAAAACTGGGCATGATACTACTGGAGGAGCCTGTTGTACTCAGAGGATTACCCAGCATGTAATAAGGACACATGCTCTACTATGTTCATAGCAGCCATATTTTTAATAGCCAGAAGCTGGAAAGAACCCATATGTCCCTCAACAGAGGAATGGATACAGAAAATATGGTATATTTACACAATGGAATACTACTCAGCTATTAAAAACAATGAATTCATGAAATTCTTAGGCAAATGGTTGGAACTGGAAAATATCATCCTAAGTGAGGCAACCCAATAACAAAAGAACACATGTGGTATGTACTCACTGATGAGTGGATATTAGCCCAGAAGCTCGGAATACTCAAGACACAATTCACAGATCAAATGATGCCCAAGAAGAAGGAAGAACAAAGTATGGATATTCTGGTCCTTTTTAGAAGTGGGAACAAAATACCCACAGGAGATACATAGACAAAGTGTGGAGCATAGTCTGAGGGAAAGACCATCCAGAGACTGCCCCACCTAGTCATCCATCCCATATACAGTTATAAAACCCAGACACTATTATCGATGCCCACAAGTACTTGCTGACTGGAGCCGAATATAGCTGTCACCTTGGAGGCTGTGTTAGTGCATGACAAATACAGAGGGGGACACTCTCAGTCAGCCATTGAACTGAGCATAGAGTCCCCAATGGGGTAGCTACAGAAAGAACCCAAGGAGATGAAGGGGTTTGCAGCGCCATAGGAGTCACAACGATATGAATCATCCAGTACTCCCAGAGCTCCCAGGGACAAAAACATCAACCAGATAGTGCACATGGTGTTACCCATGACTCCAGACGCATAGGTAGCAAATGATGGCCTTGTTGGACATCAAAGGGAGGAGAGGCCCCTGATACTGGAAAGACTCGATGCAGCAGTGTAGGGGAATACCTGGACAGGGAAGCGGGAGGGGGTTGATTGTGGAACAGAGGAAGGAGAGATGGATCATGGGACTTTCGGGGGTTGGTGGGGGGGGGGGGAACCGGGAAAGGGGAAATGATTTGGAATGTAAATAAAAAAAAAACTTAGAAAATAAAAAAAAAGAATATATCTAATAAAAAAATAAAATATAAAGACCACCACCACAGCCTCCCAGAGACTACCGAGCCAGGTCCATGTGTCGCCACCCACTCCAGTCAAAAAATAGTTGTGGATAAAAATGAGCTGGCACAGAAGACCAAACTAGCCTAGCAGGCTGAACGGTATGATGATATGGCAGCCTGCATGAAATATGTCACTGAGCAAGAAGCTGAGTTGTCTAATGAGGAGAGGAATCTTCTCTCTGTTGCTTATAAAAATGTTATAGGAACATATAGGTATTCTTGAAGGGTCGTCATAAGTATTGAACGAAATGCAAAGGGTCCTAAGAAAAAGCAGCAGGTGGCTCGAGAGTACAGAGGGAAAATTGAGACTCAACTAGAGGCATCTGTAATGATGCACTGTCTTTTTGGAAAAGTTCTTGATCCTCAACGCTTTGCAACCAAAAAGCAAAGTCTTCTATTTGAAAATAAAGGGCGACTACTACCATTACTTGGCTAAGACTGCTTCTGGTGATGACAAGAAAAGAATCATGTACCAGCCAAAGCAAGCACACCTAGAAGCATTTGAAATCAGCAAAAAGGAGCTGTAGCCAACACACCCCATCAGACTCCGTCTGGCCCACAACTTCCTTGTGTTCTACTGTGAGATTCAGAACTCCCCATAGAAAGCCTGCTCTCTGACAAAAACAGCTTTTGATGAAGCCGTTGCTGAACTTGGTAAGTTAAGTAAAGAGTTGTACAAAGACTGCACACTAATAATGCATTTACTGAGAGACAACATTGTGTACAATGGATACCCGAGGAGATGAAGCAGAAGCAGGAGAAGTAGCAGAAAATTAACCGGCCTTCCAACCTTTGTCTGTCTCATTCTAAAATTTACACACTACACCGTTTGTCATCCATGCTATCCTATAGTTTTTTGTTTATTATTTATGACAGGTTGATGTTATTTCTATTTGAATTTCTTTATTTTCCTTGTGTTTTTTATGTTTAACATTAGGGGATTAGAGCTAGTTATCTTTAGGGAGTTACTCATTGTAATATTTAGGTGGCTAATATGGGATGTGGAGTTATTACATGTCTTACACATGTTTGGCATAGTACTTTTGGTACATTGTAGCTTCAGAAGAGTCAATGGTAAAACTGTTTCCATGTCTAAACAAAGAAAACTGACTACATATTAGTTTGTGCTGGTAGAGAATAAAAAGGACAACTGGTTCAAAAGAAAGAAAGAACAGAAGGAAGGAAGGAAGGAAGAGAAAGAAAGGAAAGAGAGAGAGAGAGAGAGAGAGAGAGAGAGAGAGAGAGAGAGAGAATGAAATAATTTTTTTTAAAAAAATACCTAATAGATATCATGATATTTTAGGTAACCTTTGAAAAACAGCTATTATTTATATACCAAAGATGAAAAAGAGAAGGAGGAGGAGGAGGAAGAAGAGGAGCAGGTTTTGAACACCATGACCATGTGAACAAATATAGAAGATGGGAAATCTATTTGAAGTCTATTTTAAATATCAAATTAACAGTCAGGATATATATAAAAGAAAAAAGTAATTAACAACAGTGAAAGACCAAGAACCGCAACTTTTTAAGTAATTTGTAGTTTGTGATGAATTACTTCCCTAAAATTTAAGAGGTGAAGCAAATAGATAATTAACCTCAAGTACATTGGGGACTCACCCACATCAGCTGATGTATATATTACATATGTATATAGTTACTATAGTATTATGACATATACTATAATATAATAATTATGACACATATAATACTATAGTAGTATGACATATAGCTAATACAAAAATTCAGATGAGGCAAAATACTGGACAATAGTTGATGATAGATAATTGATAAGATGATAGACTGACAGACAGGCAGATGAATAGATACCACCAAGATGACTATGAAAAAAGAAAGTAATTATCTAGTAAACACTGATAAAAATTGCAGATGTGTATAAAATAAAAAATATTTTTATATATTTAAAGGTGCAATAACAAATGTTAGAAAATAACTAAAATGTAGAGAAAATTAACTGAATAGTTAGTCAAACTTAAGAGAAAAATGTTTTAATCATGAATACAATGGTAGAAGTTTAGTTCAAAAATACTAAAACAATATTACAATGAAATGGAGAAAATATGGTATTATTAATCTTGACAGATTAATCTTGACAGTTGGCATACTTCATATAAAAGAAGATGATGTATCCAATCAGAATAAAATTCAAAGTACCAATAAGATATTAACCTCTGTTATAAAAATTATAAGGAGTAATCTAAGTTGTATAAAAATATTAAAAGTCAACTGTAATATCAATCAATAAAACAGAAATAAAGCAGACATTTGTCATATTAAGTTAACATTGTAATATTAAGTTGTTGATGCAATAAATTTAGTAAAATAGCCTATTAATAGAGCTTCAAACTGATTTTTTTTCTAGAAGACCATTTGGTAGTAGAAATTAAAAGATAAGTAATAATGTGAGTTGTCTTGCTATGGTTTGAATTAGTGTCCAAAAATCTCAATATGTAAAAGCCTGGTGTCTCTATTAGGAGGTACTTTCAGGGGTGAAGCCTACTTGTTGGGGATCAAAGGAAGGAAAGGCCCTTGGTCCTGGGAAGGCTAGATGCCTGCCACAGTGTAGGGGAATGCCAGGACATGGAAGAGGGAGTGTATTGATTGAGGAACAGGGGGAGGGGACTTGGGTTATGGGATTTTCAGGGGGAAAACCAGGAAAGGGGACAACATTTGAAATGTAAATAAAGAATATATCTAATAAAGAATAAAAAGAAAAAAAAAAGAAGTGAAGCCTAGCAGGAAGTCCATAGGTCACTGAGGACATGTCTCACAAAAGGACAGAGACCCAGTCTCAGCTTCTTTCCTTGGCTCAAGATGTGATTGTTCACTCTGACTCATCCTCTTGTTATGTCTTGTTATGTTGTGCCACCCTCAGCAGAAGTCTAAAATGAGTCCAAGAATATCTCTCTCCTTCATGAGTAGCCAGTCTCCTTAGGTATTTCAGTGTAGAGGAGAAAAAAAGCTAGCTAATTAATTCATTGACCAAGTAATTGTACTTTGGGAATTAATGCATCGGTGTAGGAAGAGACAAGAGAAAGGGCCAGAGAGCTAGAAGTTCTGCAGCTGGTTGGGAGGGTATCTCAAAGGTATGCCAGAGACCTGGGATCGGGAGGCTCCCAGGAATCAGTAAGGGTGGCCTTAGTTAAGATTCACAGAAGTGGGGATATGGAATCTGAAGGGCCACCACCTCATGTAGCCAGGCAGGAACCCCGGTGGAGCCATAGGGGCACCAAATCAACTTCAAACCTTTCAACCCAAAATGTATCCTGTCTACAAGAAACACAGGGAAGGGAGATGGAGCAGAGACTCCAAGAGAATGTGTATTCAAAGAATTGAAAGAAAAGATGAAAAGAACCAACAGTATTTATCCCGATATAGAATTTTTCAGTTTTTCTTGATGTGAAGAAATGTATTTATTTTACTCTTTTACAATTATATATGTTCTTTAATCAAAATATCCATCTCTTTTTACACGTTCATATCTGTATCATGTGTGATCTACTACATTTAATTGGAGTTACTTCAGTGAAAATATATGGGTTTTTTTTTGCTTGAGTGAGGTCAATATACCAGGGGTTCCATCACTAAGGAGAATGAGTTTGCTCTCCCTGCAACCTTTAACTGACTGCAGCTCTTCTGGTACAGAGCTACTCTGACAAGCTCCTCTTCTATAACAGAATGTTCATGGACCCAGGCTTATGAATGTAGCTATAGCTGCTGTGAGTTCACAGTGCATAAACTGTGTAACATCCATAAGGAAGTACTCTGCAGCACCCATGTCCTTCCTTTACAAATACAGAGGTGGATGCTCATAGCCAACCATTGGACTAAGCACGGGTATGTATATCATTATACATACTTTAAAATGCCTATCATAAAAAAGACAGATAGTAGCAAGTATTGACAAGGATGGGAAGATATGAGCTTCCTCATGCATTGGTGGTAATACTCTTATAGTTTAAAGTTTGTAACTTAAATCTGCAAAGGACAGAGATCCTATTGCCTCTAGATAATAAATTAGACTATAAGGATGTAGTCCATATTTATTCAGTTAATCACTAGACATGATGATTCTTCAATACACGAGTGTGACTCTAGACATAGCCCAACAATACATTTAGAAGAAAGCTTTTGATGAGAGCTTCAAATTGCTTTATTTCAACCCTTAGGACCAAGCACGTGGAGTGCTGTGGTGGGGCTCTAAGACAGAGAGTCAGTTATGTTTCTCATTCTGCTTTTTCACCCTGTATCAACCAATCTCACTTTATCTAGGAAACCATTGTGATTGCCTCTCCTTCTCCTTCTGGTCATGTCCTTGCCAGGTTATACATACATACATACATACATACATACACACACACACACACACACACACACACACACGTATGTATGCATATATTCTATGGGGTGAGATTAAAAACAACAAGAAAAAATGCCTTTTACAATGCAAACTGAGTGATCTCTTATGTAAAGATGGGGAATTAAAGACCTGTTCTTACTGATCATACCCATTGTTGTGGTTTAAATGAGTTTCCATAAAGTTTTTCTCTTGAAAGCTTAATCCCCATACTTTCATTTAAATTGTTTTGGAAGCAGGACCTTAGAGAGGGACTTAAAACTGAACATGGTTGAAAGTAAGACCTCATGATAGCTCCAGCTGCTTCATGGACAGGAGAAGACTGACTTGAATGAGCAGGCTTGCTCTGTCTCACCTTGTGATGCCCTCCATCTTCTGCTCTATGTAGCCACAGAGCTCTGATGAAATGTTAGGCACCTTGCAGGGTCTGTCATTCAGCTTCTCTATCCCTAGAACTGTAAGCCTATTGGTATAGGCATTTCTAAAATGGCTATACATTTAAACATTAAAGGGCACAGTATATCCTTTGAGTACCATATATACTATAAAGAACTTTCCGAGAAAAAAAGCTTGTTTTTACAATGTTACTATGCAAAGTTAGTATAAGAGTAGCAATATAAATGACACTACAAAGCTTTTAGACTGTAGAAACAAAGAAAACTTATCCTTTATAAACAACTCACACTATTTTGAAACATGATATTCAGTTCTGTAACTCAATAGATATAGCATTTTGGTAAAAAGACAGAGTAAAAGTCTCTAGCATTAAATAAATCCCTTATCCGTTGTTGGAACTCTACCAGAAAGACATAGCAATGGGATTGGAGAGGCTTAGAAACTTGCTAGACAGCTCAATTTCAAGGGTATTATCCTCAGACATCATTACTCAACAAACAAAGCAGCCATATAAGCTTGGATCATACTTGATCCACATAAGTACAGAGTAGCCAGGACAGGGGAGATAGCCACACATAAAATCAGCTTTAAAGATAGCATTTGGAGCCTTCCCAGTAATATGAGATTTCCTGACATCTGGAAAAACACAATTTAATAAAGAAAACTTAAGACCCAGATGTGTCTTTCTTCTAAAAAAAAAGAAAAAAAAAAACAGAAAACCATAAGCAAGTTGCACAACATCCTAAAGGAACAGTAGGGAAATGTAGTGATTTTTCTTAATAATATTATGATATATCACAAAACACGTGAACAGTAGTATTCAGGCCCATTAAGAGAAAACTTCTGTCTCTCAGCCAGAAGATTAGAATCTACCTTTGAGTGTAAACACGTCATTGTCTCCTCCCTTAAGAGTTAATCCAGTTGGGTCTATCACCTGGCCAAGAGATGAGTCCTGAGGAAGGTGGGGCCACTTTAAACCATACTGAAGACGTGAGGGGAAAGATACTTTTCTTTTCTTTTCTTTTTTTCTTTTCTATCCTTTTCCTTTTCCTTTCCTTTCCTTTTCTTTTCTTTTCCTTCTTTTTATTGGATATTTTCTTTATTTACATTTCAAATGTTATCCCCTTTCCTGGTTCCTGCCCTCCCCTGAAACCCCTTATCCCATACCCACTCCCCTTGCTTTTATGAGGGAGTTCCCCCACCCAAACTCTTTTGCATCCCTGACTTCGAATTTCCCTACATTGGGGCATCAAGCCTTCACATGACTAAGGTCCTCTCATCCCATTTATGTCCAACAAAGCCATCCTCAGCTATATGTGGCAGGAGACAAGCTTCCCTCCATGTGTACTCCCTGGTTGGTGTTTTAGTCCCTGGGAGCTCTGGTGGGTCTGGTTTGTTGATATTATTGCTCTTCCTATGATGTTGCAAACTCCTTCAGCTCCTTCAGTCCTTTCTCTAACTCCTCCCTTAGGGACCCCTTACTGATTCCAATGGATGGCTGTGAGCATCCACCTCTGTATTTGTCAGGCTCTGCCAGAGCCTCTCAGGAGACAGATATATCAGACTCCTGTCAGCATACACTTTTTGGCATCCACAATAATGTCTGGGTTTGGTGACTGTATATGGGATAGATCCCAGATGGGACAGTCTTTGGATGGCCTTTCCTTCAGTCTCTGCTCCACACTTTGTCTCTGTATTTGCTCCCATGAGTATTTTGTTCCCCTTTCTAAGAAGGACTGAAGTACCTACACTTTGGTCTTCCTTCTTCTTGAGCTTCATGTGGTCTATGAATTGTATCTTGAGTATACAGAGATTTTGGGCTAATAAATGAGGGCATAACATGTGTATTCTTTTATGATTGGGTTATCTCACTCAGGATGATATTTTCTAATTCCTTCCATTTGCCTAAGAATTTCATGAAGTCATTGATTTTAGTAGCTGAGTAGTACTCCATTGTATAAATGTACCACATTTTCTGTATCAATTCTTCTGTTGAAGGACATCTGGGTTCTTTCTAGCTTCTGGCCATTATAAATAAGACTGCTATGAACATAGTGGAGCATGTGTCCTTGTTATATGCTAGAGCATCTTTTGGGTATATGCCCAGGAGTGGTATAACTGGTTCCTCAGGTAATACTATGTTCAATTTTCCGAGAATTGGCAGACTGATTTCCAGAGTGGTTGTACCAGCCTGCAATCCCACCAACAAAGGAGGACTGTTCTCTATACCCTGTGCAGTCATTTATGGACCACAGTCTTGAAGGTTTGTTAAACCTATTTCTCCTGAGTCCTCATTCAAAAAGCAACAACCTTCCCCTTCTCTTCCTTGTATCTTTTTTCTTCTTTTGGATGCTTGCCAAAAACCCATATGTGCTTTTCAGAATCCTTGAGGTTTCCCCACTCAGTTTCTAAGTTTCCTCCTCTCCTACTTCTGTCATGTGCCTGCTTATAAAAGGCATGGCCTTTCTTTTTCTTCTCCGCATCTTCCTACTCCATGATGCACTAAAATTTACAATTTACCTACAATAAGTATTTTCTTTTAAGCATTATAAAGTTGTCTTATGTCTTTCTTTTGAATCTGTTCTTAGGTTCTTTGAAATAGATGTCCCTAGTAACAACAGCTGGCACTCAAGAAGTAGCTCACAAAAACTGTCTCCTGAAAAAATGGCTAGAGAGCAAAAAACATTCTGTAGGAAATTCAAACCCAAGATTATGTGATCAGCTATACTTAGTTTTCACAATCAATTCAACTCATCAAGAGTTATCCTTCCCAGACAAGCTTCTTTACCTACAGGACTCTTATTTTCTAGACAGACATACTAATTTGTGGAAAATCAGCATGCTTTTTCACTATTTATTTTTCAATTTCAAGGATCAACAAATGGTAATCTATTGTGTTTTAGTCAGGGTTTCTATTCCTGCACAAACATCATGATCAAGAAGCAAGTTGGGGAGGAAAGGGTTTATTTAGTTTACGCTGTGGAAACATTGTTGTTGATCACCAAAGAAAGTCAGGACTGGAACTCAAGCAGGTCAGGAAGCAGGAGCTGATGCAGAGGCCATTGAGGGATGTTTCTTACTGCTTGCTTCCCCTGGTTTGCTCAGCCTGCTTTCTTATAGAACCTAGGGATGGCACCACCCACAATGGGCCCTACCCCCCTTGATCACTAATTGAGAAAATGTCCTACAGCTGGATCTCATGGAAGCACTTCCCTAACTGAAGCTCCTTTCTCTGTGTTAACTCCAGCCTGTGTCAAGTTGACACACAAAACCAGCCAGTACATATTGTTACTGCATCTTTCTCCTGGATTTATATTTATTCGGATTAGAATGTTCCACTCAGTAGTATTTCATGTGACGTTTTATTTTAGATGGTATATTCTCTATGGGGGTTTCTTATAATACTGCCCAGAGGTCTCACCCTAGAGATTTGGTAAAGATATGAATATGATATGCACAAGGTATTTCATAGCTATATTGGAAGCTGTGGGACGGTAAACAATGCTAGGAAGCTTGGTGGGTAGAGTGGGTCGATGGGTACACACACCTGAGACCATAGGCGCCTCCCCACTCCCTGCCAAAATCCTGCCCTGGAACACTTTCCATGCTTCCCACATAAAGAAACATGACCTGTGGTCACGTAGGCCCAGAACAGAGTTCTCCATGTTAACTCTGAGAGTTTAGCCAATAAGCTTCCCTTCCCAGACATTCTTCCCTACAAAAGGTATTTAATCTTGGGTTCATCCTGAGAAATAAGTACACATAGAATTTTCATGATGAACAACCAATAAACAGTTTGAAAACAAGGACTTTCTTTCATTGAGAACCACCATGGGAAACATGGAGTAGGCCTTTGTCTACAAAGACACTGCCTATATCTCCCAAAGAAGGTCCATCTGTGTCCTCAGACAACAGCCACTACCTTCACCAAAGAGCTAAGTGGGCATTTCCAGTCCTGGCTCCAGGATAGATGCTGTCCTTAGCCTTCAGGCCCATGGACCTCCAACATTTCATTCTCAACTCCTCTGCGAGGAACCCCTTGGACAACTGGTTGTCCGGGGTTCTAGGAACCCCAGCTTTGACTTTCCCATATCTCAGACTGTGCTTACCCACACCTAGAGCAATGTTTGTCTGAGGAGTTGTTGGATTAAGTGCAGTCAAGCTCCTGGGTTTAGCCTCTAAAGAGGCCATGCTCTGCAGCAGGGCACAATGAGCAGACCCACAGGTAACTGTTCAGAACATGTTCATGTGTGTGAGGAGAATCCAAGGAAGAACTACTTCTGTCTGAATTCAAGAATAAGGTGGCTAAATCAGTACTTGGTGCACAAAGACTATCAGAAATCTGGATTGGGAACTGTAGAACTGCTTTCAATTTGATTTTGTTATTGACAGACTCTTAGACTTTAAGCAAATTATTTAATTTTCAAAATTTGTTCATTGAAACCAATGTTCAAAAATGATATGATCACATGGTACCTTGTATATCCCATAATATTTTCGAATACAAGCAACTTATGTACAGTAAATTCTTTCCTTCTCAAATCTGCTTGTTTTACCTACTTACAAAGAACATTAAATAATAGTGAGTTCAGTATATGTCTCACTTCATTCACTGGGGCACTTAAGCTAGGATGCAATCCAAGAGCAAAGAAACCATATTGAAATCCAAAGTTATTTTTTTAAAGATATTGAACTTTCAAAGACCTTTTAATATTAGAAGTGAGAATAAATCGATGAAGGTATATTGTCACTGAGCAGCAGTTAATCACTTAGCCTGGGGTACAATATCTTATTCAGCCAGTACCTTTAAGTCATTGCTCAGAAATATAATAATCAATGTTACTGCAAAATGAAGATACTTTGCAGTTGAGTCTGAGTATAAATTACTTGCAAAGATCATTTACATATCTCTTCAGGCCTTATTATAGTTGTCTGGGAAAGAGATTTTTCTATAGTAAAGTATGAAAATGTTGCATGATGTACATGTAACAGATACCTACCTCCATCAGACTATTTAAAAGCATATTAACCTGGGTCTAAATTGAAAAAGACTGCCTGTAGTTAAAAGAAATTCATCTACAGTCAAGGCACAGTAGATGTGTCTTGCTTTTCCCAACTGTTCCTACATAGTAACAACTGGATTTGCTGATCATTTTTCACCTCCTCCCACAATCCTTACCCCCAACACCCTCCACTTCTCCTCTGAGCAGGTTGGGGAGGGGGCCCTGGATATCCACACACATACATCCTGGTACTTCAAATCTCTGCAAGACTAGATGTTTCCTCTCCAACTGAGGCCAGACGAGGCATCCCAGCTAGAAGAACAAATTCCACCACCAACAGTTTCTGGGATAGCCTCAATTCCAATTGTTTAGGACCAACATAAAGGCAAAGCTGCGTATCTGCTATACATGAGCAGAGAGGCCTAGGTACAGTCTGTGTATGTTACTTGGTTGGTTGTTCAGACTCTGAGATCCCCAAGGGTCCAGGTTAGTTGACTCTGTTGATCTTCTTGTGGAGTTTCTATCCCCTTCCAGGCCTACAATCCTTCTTCCTATTCTCAAGCTCCATCCACTGTTTGGCTGTGGGTATCTGTATCTGTATTAGTTAGATGGTGGGTGGAGTCTTTCTGAGATACGAATTTTTCAGGCAAATGGAAGGAACTTGAGAATATCATCCTGAGTGAGGTAACCCAGTCTCAAAAGGACATATGTACTCATTTATAAGTGAAAATTTGCCATAAAATAGAGGTATGATGTTACACTCCACAAACCCAAAGAAGCTAAACAAGAAGGAAGCCCAAGCAAAGAAGTTTGGGTCTCACTTAGAAGGGAGAATAAAATGGTCCTAAGAGGCAGATGGAAGGAGGGAACTGGGAAGGAGGAAGTATGGAGAGGGGAAGTATGGGGATTCAGGACCATCTCCTTCCCATAGGGGAAGGACAGGAGACATTGATAGATGGCCATGAAAATTAATGGAAATCTGCAACTGATTGGGCCAAGAAGGTAGGGGGCAATAACAGACCCAGCTCAAGAGCTATCCTATGGGTAACACTAACACTATTAATTATACTCTCTTATGCTTGTTGATCATTTTTAAACAGAGCTAATTTTAAGAAAAACAAAAAGAAAGAAAGAAAGAAAGAAAGAAAGAAGAAAGAGAGAGAGAGAGAGAAAGAAAGAAAGAAAGAAAGAAAGAAAGAAAGAAAGAAAGAAAGAAAGGAAGAAAGAATGGAAGGAAGTAAGAAAGGAAGGAAGAATGGAAGGAAGTAAGAAAGAAAAGGGAATCATGATTCAAGGAAGACATTTACTTCTGGAGGATTTCATTTTCTAATTGCCTGTGTCATTACTTAACAGCTAGACTCCAAATTAAGTTGTAGAATTTCTCCTTAGCTTCATTTTGCTTCTGCATAATGAACACTCTCCAGCCTCATCTGTAAGAGTGTGTCAGCCAATCCACCATCACCTTGCGGATTACTATGCTCTCAACTCTGCTATCATTTATGGCTTTAAATTCTTAGAACAGCAGCTAAGGCCACTGCTATTGTGACTTATGAACTGACTTCTCTCCTGTGAGCTCTTTCAGTCAGATGGATTAAGAAGGAGAAACCCATTGTATTGTGAATTCCAGGTGTGTATAATAAAGCTGTTGAAAGTTAGTGATGGTAAAATCTGCTTGAAAGACAGAAGCTTGCATTTAAAAAAGAATATGTCCCTAGTAGTCTTATAAATTCACCACTGGTAAAACTTACTCCCTATGACTGATGTTCAAATAACAAGAGATGAAATAGTCTGTTTTCTGATACAAGTTTTCCTCTCATGTAAATTTTACCTGTAACTCTTACTAGGGAATACTTTTCTCAAATAGAAATATACTTATTCTCCTTAACAAATCAATTATTAGGACATTTTAATGTATACTATGAGTAAGTATTAGCTAATTGATACAGATTTAGATGAAAATACTATCGAAGTAGACGTCTTGCTTTTTGAAGGGAAAGATTCATCTAAAATTAGTGTATTTTTGTACTATCAATTAGAGGATTGTGGTAAAGTCCATGATAAAGATCAAGAATACGTAAATTTTGTAAAATGTGTTAGTAAACATGCAGCAAGAATTTGCAGGGCCAGGTACCTTTTTATAAGAGCACAATGTCTCCTTTGTTCTGATTCTCAGTTTCTGATCTGGTACCTGACAGTTTGATATGGTTGATTAACTGTGGTAAAATTATCCAACAGAACATATACATATACACACATTAATTTTTGCAAAATTTCTAAATATAATAGATGTCACATAGATATCACAAGAGTGGAATTCCATTAGATAAAATATTAGACAAAATACAGATGATAAAAATGGCTAAACCTTTTTGTTTTTATTTTTCCATTTTAATAGAAAAACAATCTTCTTTTTCCTTTGGGTATCATTTAAGTAATATTCCCCCACAAGTCCATGTGTTTAAATATTTGGTCCCCAAGATGGCCCTGACTTAGAATACTGTGGAGCTTTTAAGGACTTATGGTTATAGCCTAGCCACAGACAAATTGAGCATCCTCTTTTCTTCCTTCATTAAGAATGTTATGCCCACTCCCATAGCTGGGACCTACTGTCACTGTAAAGCCCAACTAATCCCATTTTTGAAAAAACTCCATTTTTTTGCAAGACCTCAGGATAAACTCCAATTCCAGGAAGAAAATCACAGAATCCCCCTAAGCTAACATCTATGGCAACGCGCCCTCCTTAGCAATAACCAGTTAGGCTAAAATAACAGTGTCAAGGTGCATATCCTTCAGAGACTAGATAACTTACCCATCCTGCTTGTCAGGTGGTTTTGTCCCTGTATTCGATTCAGGCAGATTATACCTCAAATACAACTTTTAGAATATTATATTATACCCTTACTCAAGAGCTCATAATAAAAGACCCTTATGTGTTTACTCAAAATTGGATCCTCTATGGTCTTTGGGATAATTACAACTTTTGGGCATAATATCACAAACATAATTTTCTGTCTGTATTCCCTGAGCACTGAGCTGAAATACTCTTTTTCTTACACTGTCTTGTAACCTGACCCCACTCTAAAATAAACAAAGTAAACCTGAAGAGTGTTATCTGCTTCCCTTTTCAAAAAATAAGAGCAGGTACTAAGGCCACATGAAAGTGAAGTAGTGATTACATATTCTACTTCATTATTCATCATGGAAATCAACCACACTGTCCAGGCAAGTTTTGGTACTTAATCTTCTCAACTTGATTTTATTCTGCAATCCTTTGCAATCTTTGGGCAGGTTTTTGACAGCTTTTTCAAGAAGGATTTGCTGAGCAGCAAAGACTCTCTCCCACAGTGAATAGCACCTTCTGGTGGGCTGCCAGATATAAAGAAGACCAAATATATGTTGCCATACTATCTTCTAAATATTTATGTTTATGCCAATAGTTTAATGTTATTTCCAACTTTGCTTAAATGAACTTCTTTTTGCAGTAGGAAGTACTCAGTGCAAAGACTAATGCAGGGTATGTGGGACCATGCTACCAGACAAGCATAAGAACTGGTAAGGCTGAATGAGCTCAAACCCTGGGAATGTCAGAGATTTGAGAACAGCAGGAGTGGTGTCATTACCTAATTTCAGAGATTTGAAAATGGTAGGAGTGGAGCCATTTCCTACCTGTCTCTGTGCCTAGTTTAGAACATGTGACCATGATTCCATACTGAGAGGACCATAGGCAGTTAGTCATGTAGCATAACACCTGGAATTCTTCTCCATGTTAATGGGGTATCTAAATAGCCTTGAACCTTCCTTTCCTGCGTATTCTTTCCCCACAAAGGTATATAATCCCTGGTTCACCCCAAATAAAGTGTAAGCATTCACATTCATCATCAAATAAAGCAATATGAACAATCAAGGATCATCTCAGAGAACTGCTTCATTAATGAACTCTAAGGGAAAGGCCTTCACCTTAAAGAGTCACCTCCAAATCTCTTGAGGAAGGTTTTTTCTTCCAGTCCCTCTGGTACTCTCAGCATCTGTTCTTTACTAGGCCAGATCCTGTTCTGCCTTCCCATTGCTGCCTGGTACTTAGTGCCTTGAAGGGGAAACAAAACTTGGACCCCCATTCCTGACTTCCCCTCTCAGTGGTATACCAGCAACTCCTGGGTACCCAGAATGGATACCAAACACTGTGGACTCCCCATTTTGGACTTTATCCTGCCTCCTTCCAGCACCTAGGCACCCCCAGTGGAGAGGCAGGATGCAGTACAACACATTAATGACTGATCAAACTCCTGAAACTTTGTGACTCTTAAACTCAGTGCATTAAATGGGAAAGGTGTAGCAACCTCTCCTATTCTCAGAGGAAAGTGAGAAGAAATATGGGAGGAAAAATATGTAAGAATCAGAAGTTGGAAAGGAGTCTTCAGAACATGATGCAACCATAGTGCTCTAGAACTAATATCAGATGTGGATATCTTCACAAAGCCTACCCCAGATCAAACTGGTCACAATTTTAGCTTGTATTACAGAATGACTCTTAGGACTTCATCCATAGTTGAGGAGCAATTGAAAACTTGTGACTGCTGAGACAGCGTGCTGGACAATTTTATGTCAACTTGACACAAACTAAAGTCATCTGAGAAGAGAGAACCACAATTAAGAAAATGTCTCTATAATACTGGGCTATAGACTAGTAATTGATGAGGGAAGTCTTGTCATTTATGAGTGGTGCCATCCCTGGGCTGGTGGTCCTGGGTTCTATGAGAAAGAAGATTGAGCAAGTCTTAAGGAGCAATCCAGTAAGCAGCACCCCTTCATGACCTCTGTGTCAGATTCTGCCTCTAAGTTTCTGTCTTGTTTGAATTAGAGTCCTGACACTGTTTTATAATGACTAGTGATGTGGAAGTATAAGCCATATAAACCCCCTCCTCCTCAAATTGTCTGTCTTATCAAAGCAATAGTAACCCTCACTAATACAGGAAGAAAAAGTGATCTTTGCTTAGGGTTGTGGCCTCTGGTAAGTTGCGCATAATCTAGTAAACTGATCTACATGCCTGCAAATGTAAGCAGTACCAATTGTACTCAGCAGTTTATAGGGAAAACAAGAGGACATGAGGCTGGGAAGGGTATGTTTTGGGAGCCAGAAAAAGAGAGAGTGTTGGAGAACTATGACCAAAATACATTGTATGCATATATGAAATTATCCACTAATAAATAAAATATTCTAAAAAAGGAAGTTAGAGAGACGCCTCATGTGTTAAAAGCAATTGCTGCTCTTATAGAGGACTTTGTTTGGGTTCCTAGAACCCACATGGTAGTTCACACCTGCAATTCCAATTCTATGGGCTGTGATTGTCTCTTATAATTTCTGTGCCACCAGGCATACATGTGGTATATAAAAACACATGCAGACAAAGCACTCGTGTGTGTGTGTGTGTATGTATGTAAAATATTTAAAATATTTAAAAAATTATCAACAAATGGTTCAAAGCAAAGTTCATTGCTATTTGTCTGGCTGCATACTCTACTCACTAATAAGTACTGTTGTTGACTGCTAGAGTCACAATTCTTCACTGATATCAAATCCAGCTTCTGGGCTTTCCAGTGTACAAGAAGATAAACAGCTCTCCATAGGATCCCTCCAGGCCCTCAATACCATATTGGGATTGTTGGGCCATTCAACTTCAATGACTGAAAAATTACCAAGTTTGAATTCTCTCCAATATTCAGATAGCCATTGTTGGCCTTTCCAACCCTCTATTACTTATAAGCCATTCTAATGAATTCCATTGTTTGATTTTCTCTCTCTGTCTGTCTGTCTGTCTCTCTCTCTCTCTCTCTCTCTCTCTCTCTCTCTCTCTCTCTCTCTCTCTCTCTCTCTCTCTCTTTCTCTCTGTGTCTGTATGTGTATGTGTGCGTGTGTGTGTGCGTGTGTGTGTGTGTTCTATCAGTTCTGTTTCTCTAGAGAACTCTAACACACCAACTTTTCAACATTCTGAAAAATTTGTTTGTTTTTTTTATGTGAAGTTTGATTTTAGGATGTTTAGAGTTACCAGACTCATGACCTAAGAAAAATAGATCTGCATATTGACTCTGGGCTATGGAATGTCATTGTTCTGCCAAATCAGCCAATGTTACAACATGGAACAAAGAAGAGTTGGACAGTTACTCAAAGTATGTCCCCTTTACTATAACTAATGACAAAAAACCAATACAATTTTTTTGTTCTTAATTAGCACAAATTATAAGGGGATATAGATGGTAGATAGATAGATAGATAGATAGATAGATAGATAGATAGATAGATAGATAGATAGATAGATAGATAGAGATATATCCTTCCACCTGGGATTGCACAGAAAGAAGGATCTGCCTCTGAGAGGTGAACTAAAGAATAGAAACATGGGGCAAAATTGAGGCTTGTATAGTATCAGAGACAGCCTATCAATATATAATATGGAATTAAATAAAATTATTGAATTATTTACTTTCCAAATCAAAAGACCTTTCTGTAAGTGATACCATAACATCATGTGGTTCTTTGTTTTGGGTTGGTTGGTTGGTTGCTTGATTTTGTTTAATTTCATTTGGTTTACTTTTTCTAGTATTGAGGATTAAGTAGAGTTTCATACATGTTAGGCACTCTAGAGAAGCTCACTACCTTTGAACAGCTTGCTCTGCCCTGTCTTGGACTGTTTTGACTGTAGCCCAAGTAGGCCTTCAACTTTTGATTCTCCTCCCTCAGAGATTTCCAAAGTTGCTGAAACTACAAGTCCATGACACTAAACCCAAATATGGTTTTATTTGAAGCATATTATTAAATAGGAAAGCAGAAAGGTTCAGTCATGGTATTTGACCAAGAATTAGAAACATAAACTTACTTTGACATTCCATAGCTCATGTGCTATAGGAATAGGTAGCTCTTCCTCTGTAGAAAAGTCATAGAAAAAGCATCGAGTTTGCTTTGCTCAGTGGATTGACAGCATGAAGTGAGAAACTGATCACCTCTAACTTTTACTTTTGTGATGTATTTCACATTACATGTGAAAAATTAAAACTGTTGTGTACATAAGCCTATGCAGCTCAGCATTCATTTATTGAGAGAGTAGATTAGACTATCACATTAAGCAAAAGTCCTTGTATTTTCCTAGGAAAACTTTAGCAAATGTCTCAGCATCCTTCCACCACTAAACTGGGAACACTCCTTTTGGTCACTGCAAGAGTGAATAAGAAATTGGATGATGTATTTTCTCCTAATCACCTCTTCCCTTCAAAAAGTAAATAAGTTCTTATGATTCATGTGGACAAAATGTTAAAAATAAATCGTGTTTCATTTTCATATAGTCATCTTAGCTGGATTTTAATTTCCTTAAGTGCATAATATATGCCATGTGAGTAGTTAGAAAAGAAATCTTTATTCTACTATAAAAAATATTAAGGACTTAATGATGGCCCTTCCTTAAGATTATTCATTTTATATGAGATTCTGAGATTCTGAAATCACCACAGACTATTTGGGGGTCTGAATAATTAAACAAACTCTACTTCTAAAATAGGAAAAATTGTGAATAAGTGAGGAAAGATTGTAGTTATCCATTTCACAGTGGATCAGCATTATAGAAAACAATATAAATTTGCTTTGGCTTCACATTCCTTTCTGGTGGGAACTCTGAACCATCATCTATCAGTAACATTGAGAATATCAAAAGGCTGTAGAAACTTGCAGTAGCTTGCTTTGTAATTCCATATTCCACAAAAATGAGTAGAATTTTATGTCTCATTTTACACATGGGTAAGAGAATAAATATGATGAATCTGAAATACCTACTTATAGTAGAAGGGAGTTGAATGTTTAAAACTTGATAAACAAAACAAAATGCTACAATAGTCAGAGATACATAACAGGCAAATCTAAAAGCTCATAATTCCAAAGATATAATCAAATAATCCAATTTGGATTATAATAAAATGCATAAAATCAATATCTATAAAAATACTGTTAGTGAATTAATTCATCAATTAAATAAATAAATTGTGAGAAATAAGCAAATTGTCTAATAAAATAACTGCAGGTAATTTTTATAGCAACCTTATTTTTAAGAGGTTGTAAAACACTTAAACTGAGGATTGCACGTAGAGATTTTCTTCCAAAGGGAACAGTTTAAAACATAGGATATGAGAGCAAATTTTCATCTGACCAACATGAAAAGCATTTCTTCAGTCTACGTTAGCATCAACACTGGTAAGTTATATAGATGGCAGCATGTTCCTATAATATTATGTAATGACATTTTACTTCTCTTTAAAATGTTTTTTTCTTCTTCAGACACCTGATTTGAGTTCAACAATGAGAAAATTATTAAACTGTGATTGAGAGACACTCTACAAACTACCTGATCATTGTTTCTTAAAACTGATGATGTCATCACAAATAAGGAAAGCCACTGAATCTGGGGGTATAGAACAGTTCCAGCTACTCATGAGGCTAAGAGAGAAGGATTGCTAGTTGAAGGCCTACCTGTACAACTGAGTTAAAGTCTACCTCCCAAAATTACTAAAATTCTGTCTGTTTTACTTAGGTTTAAAGTACTGTGAAAAGACATAATGATGAAGACAACTTAGAAAAGAAAACATTTAGTTGGGCTTCTGGTTTCAGCAGGTTAGAGTTCATGTTGTTAGAACCAAGGCATGACAGAAGGAGCAGTTGAGAGTTCACACATGGATCCATAGGCAGAAGACAAAGAGGAGCACATTGAGAGTGGCATAAAGCGTTTGGAGCTCAAAGCCCACACCCAGTGAGACTCCTCTTCTAATTAAGCCATACTTCCTAATCTTTTCCAAACAGTTCAACCAGCTGCAGACTAAGTATTCAACCGTATGAATTTATGGGGCCATTCTCATTTAAACTGCCACACTGTGAAAATGTAAAAGATGTGGAGAATGGTGTGTGTGGACCTTTACTTTAAACAGGAAGTTTCTGACCAGTTTAATGTCTTCAGGTAGTTACAGGTTAACTGTTGTGATTGGCTGAGGCATAGATATTTGTTATAAGATTATTAAGTTAGATTGTAGCATATTCATACCTAAATTAGATCATAGCTTTGTACATACAAATTCAAAGAATTGAGGTAGCTTTATTTAAATCAAATTTAGTGCAATTTATCAGAGGCAAGGAGCTGCATCCTAACTATTATGTTTAGTATCATGCCAGAAGCCATAGATAATAAAATTTAAAAAGTTAGTAAACAATACATAAACTGAGAACAAGCAAATCTAATTGTCGTTGACTCCTGAGGACACAGTTACCTAGAAAATTCTTCAAATCAATTACAGAAAAATTGAAGGATACAAGGTAAATGTACAAAAGCTCATAGCCTTCCTATATAAACAATAAAGAGGTAGAATTTAACATTTAAAACATGATATGTATATTCTCATCTGTATATATTTGCATCTCAATATCACTAAAATATAGGTTGCTACCTGGTTTATTTATAAACTTTTTAGATGGAAAGTCTTTTTTAAAAATTGGATATTTTATTTATTAACATTTCAAATGTTAACCTCTTTCTCTGTTTCCCCTCTGCAACGCCCCTATCCCATTCACCTTTATCCTACTTCAATGAGGGAGCCCCACCCGACCTACCCAATCCCTCCTCACCATCCTAGCATTCCTCTACACTGGGGCATCCAACCTTCACAAGACCAAGGGCCTCCCCTCCCATATATGCCAGATAAGACCCCTTCAGCTCCTTCAGTCATTCCCCTAATTACTCCATTGGGGTTCCTGTGTTCAGTCCAATAGTTGGCTGTGAGTATCAGCATCTGTATTGGTCAGGATCTGGCAGAACCTCTCAGGAGACAGCTGTATCAGGCTTCTGTCAGCAAGCACTTCTTTGCATCAGCAATCTGTCTTTGGTGTCTGCATGTGGGATGGATCCCCAGGTGGAGCAGTCTCTGGATCATCTTTCCTTCAGTCTCTGCTCCACTCTTTGTCCCTTTAGACAGGAGCAATGCTGGATTAAAATTTGGGAACTGTGTGTGTGGAACCATTCCTCAACAGGGGGCACATGCCTAACCTCTGAATACAGTCTCCACAAGTTCTCCCACCCCCTTTTTGGAGTATTTCAGCTGCTATCATCCTTTTGGTGTCCTGGGAGGATCTTGCTTTCCTGACATCTGGGACTTTCTGTTTGCTACCCCAAAATCTCCATCCCCCATTGCTATTCACCTCTGTTCAATTTCCTGAGCCTCTGTACATCTCCTCCATCTCCTCCCATAACTTATTCCGCCACTCTTTTCTCCTCCCCCACTTCTCTTCTTCCCAAGTCCCTCTCACTCTCTACTTCCCTTGATTATTTTGTTACCTCTTCTAAATGGAACTGAAGCATCCACTTTTTATGTTCCTTCCTCTTGAGCTCATGTGGTCCATGAGTTGTATCACAGGCATTTCATACCAACTACCCAATACTCACCTATCAGTGAGTACAAACCATGTGTGGTTATTTGTGACTGAGTTACCACAATCAGGATGATATTTTCTAGGTTCATACATTTGCCTGAAAATTTGATGAAGTCTTTTGTTTTTAATAGCTGAATAGTATTCCATTCTGTAAATGTACCACATTTTCTGTATCCATTCCTCTATTGAGGGACATCTGGGTTGTTTCCAGCTTCTGGCTATTATAAATATGGCTGCTACGAACAAAGTGGAGCATGTGTCTTTATTACACGTTGTATCTTCTGGGTATATTCCCAGGAGTGGTATAGCTGGGTCCTCAGGTAGTACAGTGTCCAATTTTCTGAGGAACTACCAGACTGATTTCCAGAGTGGTTGTACCAGCTTGCAATCCCACCAGCAAAGAAGGAGTATTCCTCTTTATCCACATCCTCATCAGCATCTACTGTCATCTGAGTTTTTCGTCTTAGTCATTAAAACTGTTGTGAAATGGAAACTTCTTTTAATTTTTTTTATTTGATATATTCTGTATTTATATTTGAAACATTATTCTCTTTCCTGGTTTCCCCTTCAGAAACTTCCTATACCATTCCTCCTCCCCCTGCTTCAATGACAGTGTTCCTTCACTCATCCACCCACACCTACTTCCACATCCTGGCATTCCCCTACTCTGGGGCATCAAGAATTCACAGGACCAAGAGCCTCTCCTCCACTGATTCCCAACAAGGCCTCAGCTACATATGCAGCTGAAGCCATGGGTCCCTCCATGTGCATTCTTTGGTAGGTGGTTCAGTCCCTTGGAGCTCTTGGGCATCTTGTTGATTGATATTGCTGTTTGTCCTATGGGGTTGCAAACCCCTTCAGCTCTTTCAGTCCTTTCTCTAACTTCTCAATTGGGAACCCCTAACTCAGGGCAATAATTGACTGCAAGGACATCCCCGTCCATTGATGACAGTTCCATCTCCTAACTCCTCCATTGGGGTTCCCGGTGCTCAGTCCAATGGTTGATTGTGAGCATCCACCTCTGTATTTGTCAGACTCTGGCAAAGCCTCTCAGGATACAGCTATGTCAGGCTCCTGACAGCAAGTACTTCTTGGCAACCACAATAGTGTCTGGGTTTGGTAACTGTATATGGGATGGATCCCCAGGTGGGGCAGTTTCTGGATGGCCTTTCCTTCAATCTGCTTCACACTTTTTCTCCGTATTTCTGCCCATAGGTTATTTTGTTCCCCCTTCAAGAAGGATCAAAGCACTTAAACTTTGGTCTTCCTTCTTCTAGAGATTCATGTGTTCTGTGAATTGTATCCTGGGTATTCCAGGCTTCTGGGCTAATATCCACTTATCATTAAGTGCATACCATGTGTGTTCTTTTGTGATTGGGTTATCTCACTCAGGCTTATATTTTCAAGTTCCATCCATTTGCCTAAGAATTTCATGAAGACATTTTGTTATTGTTGTTGATTTTTCTTATTTTAATTTATTTGCATTTCAAGTGTTATCCCCTTACCTGGTTTACCCTTATCCTGGAAATCCCTCTCCCATACCCCCTCTCCCTGCTTCTATGAGGGTGTTCCTCTACCCACTCACACACTCCCACCTCCCTGCCATCAATTCTCCTACACTGGGGCATCTATCAAACTTTCATAGGATCAAGGACTTCTTCTCTCGTTGATGTCTGACATTGCTATCCTCTGCTACATATGCAGCCAGAGTCATGTGTATTCCTTAGTTGGTAGCTTAGTCCCTGGGAGCTCTGGGGGGAGGGGGGGGTCTGATTGGTGAATATTGCTATTCTTCCTATGGGGTTGCAACCCCTTCAGCTCCTTCAGATCTTTCTCTAACTCCTCCATTGGGGACCCCTAACTCAGGGCAATAGTTGGCTGCAAGTATCTGACTCTATTTGTAAGGCTCTGGCAGGGCCTCTCAGGAGAGAGCTGTATCAGGCTCCTTTCAGCAAGCCTTTCTTCGCATCCAAAATAGTGTCTGGGTTTGGTGACTGTATCTGGGATGAATTCCCAGGTGGGAGAGTCTCCGGATGGCCTTTCCTTCAGTCTCTGCTCTACACTTTGTCTCCATATTTGCTCCTGTGAGTATTTTGTTCTCCTTTCTAACAAGAACCAAAGCACCCATTTTGGTCTTCCTTCTTCTTGAGATTCATGTTGTCTGTGAATTATATTTTGGGTATTTCAAGGTTCTGAGGTAATACCCATTTATCAGTGAGTACATACCATGTGTGTTCTTTTGTGATAGGGTTACCTCGCTCAGGATGATATTTTCTTTTTTATTTTTTTGACATTTTTTAATTGAATATAATCTTCATTTACATTTCAAATGCTAAAACCTTTCCCAGTTTCCCCCATCCCTGAAAATCCCCAAACCCTCCTCCCATACCCTGCCTCCAAGTATTTGCCCCTCCACCTTATCCACTCCAACCACTCGCCCCCTCGATTTCCCTTTGTTGGGGCATCTATTGAGCCTTTACCTGACCAAGGACCATTCCTCCCACTGATGTCCGACAAGGCATTCCTCTGCCACATTTTTGGCTGGAACAATGTGTACCCCTTGCTTGATGATTTATTCCTTGGGAGTCCTGGGGCATCTCAGTGATCGACATCCTTGTTCTTCCCATGGGGCTATAAACCCCTTCAGCTCCTCCGGATCACCCTCCAACTCCTCTGTTGGGGACCCCACATCCAGTCCTATGGTTGGCTGCTAGCATTTGCCTCTATATATGTAAGGCTGTGACAGAGCCACACCAGAGACAACCATGACATGCTCCTTTTGGTATTCACTTCTTGTCATCCATAATAGTGTCAGGATTTGGTGACTGTTTATAGGATGAATGCTCAGGTAGGGCAGTCTCTGCATGGCCTTTCCTTCAGTCTCTGCTCCATGCTTTATCTCCATTATTATTCCTGTGAGTATTTACTTCCCTTTCTCAGAGGAACCAAAGCACCCCCAATTCAGTCCTCCTTCTTGAGCTTCCTGTGAACTGTGAATTGTAACTTGTTTATTTTGAGCTTTTGGGCTAACATCTACTTATCAGTGAGTGCATACCATGTGTGTTCTTTTGTGATTGGGTTACCTCACTCAGGTTGACACTTTCTAGTTCCATCCATTTGCCTAAAAATTTCATGAATTCATTGTTTTTAATAGCTGAATAGTACTCCATTGTGTATATATACCACAATTTCTGTATCCAATCCTCCGTTGAAGGACATCTGGGTTCTTTCTGGCTTCTGACTATTATAAATAAGGCTGCTATGAACATAATGGAGCTAGTGTCCTTATTGCATGTTGGAGCATCTTCTGAGTATATGCCCAGGAGTGGTATAGCTGGGTCCTCAGGTAGTACTATGCCTAATTTTCTGAGGAACCACCAAACTGATTTCCAGAGTGGTTTTACCAGCTTGCAATCCCACCAACAATGGAGAAGTGTTCCGCTTTCCCCACATCCTCTCCAGCATCTACTGTTCCCTGAGTTTTTCATCTTAGCCATTCTGACCAGTGTGAGGTGGAATCTCAGTGTTGTTTTGATTTGCATTTCCCTGATAACTAAGGATGTTGAACATTTCAGAGCCATTTGAGTTTCCTCAGTTGGGAATTCCCTATTTAGCTCTGTATCCCATTTTTAATAGGTTATTTGACTCTCTGGAGTCTAACTTCTTGAGTTCTTTGTATATATTGGATATTAGCCCTCTATCCGATGTAAGATTGGTAAAGATCTTTTCCCAATTTGTTGTTTGCTGTTTTGTCTTATTGACAGTGTCCTTTGTATTACAGAAGCTTTGCAATTTTATGAGGTCCCACTTGTTGATTCTTGTTCTTAGTGCATAAGTTATTGGTATTCTATTCAGGAAAATTTCCCCTGTACCCATGTGTTCAAGATTCTTCCCCACTTTCTCCTCTATAAGCTTCAGTGTGTCTGGTTTTATATGTAGGTCCTTGATCCACTTTGACTTGAGCTTTGTAAAAGGAAATAAGAATGGGTCGATTTGCATTTTTCTGAATGCTGACCTCCAGTTGATTCAGCACCATTTGTTAAAAAGGCTATCTTTTTTTCCACTGGATGTTTTTAGCTCCTTTGTCAAATATCATGTGACCATAGGTGTGTGGGTTCTTTTCTGGGTCTTCAATTCTATTCCATTGATCTTCCTGCCTGTCTCTGTACCAATAACAAACAGTTTTTATCACTATTGCTCTGTAGTAGAGCTTGAGGGCAGGGATGGTGATTCCCCCAGGAGATTTTTTTGTTGTGGAGAATAGATTTTGCTATCCTGGAATTTTTGTTATTCCAGATGAATTTGAGAATTTCTCTTTCTAGATCTATGAAGAATTGATTTGGGGTATCGATGGGGATTGTATTGAATCTATAGATTGCTTTCAGCAAGATGGTCATTTTTACTACATTAATCCTGCCAGTCCATGAGCATGGGAGATCTTTCCATCTTCTGAGATCTTCTTCGATTTCTTTCTTCAGAGGCTTGAAATTCTTGTCATACAGATCTTTCACTTGCTTCATTAGCGTCACACCAAGGTATATAATATTATTCGTGACAATTGTGAAGGGTGTCATTTCCCTAATATCTTTCTCAGCTTGTTTATCCTTTGAGTAGAGGAAGATTACTGATTTGTTTGAGTTAATTTTATATCTAGCCACTTTGCTGATGATGTTTATCAGCTTTAGGAGTTCTCTGGTGGAAGTTTTGGGGTCGCTTATGTATAAGATTATATCATCTGCAAATAATGATATTTTGACTTCTTCCTTTCCAATTTGTATACTTTTGCCTCCTTTTGTTGCCTAATTGCTCTGGCTAGGAATTCAAGTACTATATTGAACAGATATAGTTCAGATAGTGAGGGAAATGGGCAGCCTTGTCTGGTCCCGGGCTTTAGTGGAATTGCTTCATGTCTCTTTCTGTTTAATTTGATGTTGGCTACTGGTTTGCAGTATATTGCTTTTACTATATTTAGGTATGGGCATTGGATTCCCAATCTCTCCAAGACTTTTATCATGAAGGGATGCAGGATTTTGTCAAAAAGCCTTTTCAGCATCTAATGAAATGACCATGTGGCCTTTTTTCTTGAGTTTGTTTATGTAGTGGATTGCATTGATGGATTTCCCTATATTGAAAAATCCCTGCATCCCTGGGATGAATCCTACCTGATCATGGTTAATTGTAGTTTTGATGCATTCTTGGAATTGGTTGGCCAGACTTTTGCTGAGTATTTTTGAATTGCTGTTCATGAGGGAGATTGGTCTGAAGTTCTCCTTCTTCGTTTGGTTTAGGTATAAGCACTATTGTGGCCTCATAGAATGAGTTGGGTAGTGTTCCTTGAGTTTCTATTTCATGGAATAGTTTGAAGATTATCGCTATTAGCTCTTCTTTGAAGATCTTATAGAATTCCCCACTAAACTCATCTGGTCCTGGGCTGGTTTTTTTTTGTTTTTTTTTTTTTTGATCGGAGACTATTAACAACTGCTTCTATTTCCTCAGGACTTATGAGATTATTTAGACGGCTTATCTTGTCCTGTTTTAATGTTGGCACACAGTATGTATCTAGAAAGCTGTCCATTTCCACAATCAAGATTTTCAGACTTTGCTGAGTATAAGCTCTTGTAATATGATCTGATGATTTTTTGAAATTCCATGGTTTCTGTTGTTATATCTCCCTTTTCATTTCTGATTTTATTAATTTGGGTAGTGCCTCAGTGCCCTCTGGTTAATCTGACTGAGGGTTTATCTATCTTGTTGATTTTCTCAAAGAACCAGTGCCTGGTTTTGTTGATTCTTTGTATACTTCTTTTTGTTTCTATTTGGTTGATGTCGGCCCTGAGTTTGATTATTTCCTGCCATCTACTCCTCTTGGGTGTATTTGCTTCTTTTTGTTTTAGAGTTTTCAAGTGCACTGTCAAGCTGTTAGTGTACACTCTCTCCATTTTCTTTGTGGAGGCACTCAGAGCTATGAGCTTTCCTCTTAGCACTGCTGCTAAGTTCCATAAATTTTGGCATGATGTATCTTCATTTTCATTAAATTCTAAAAACCCTTTAATTTCTTTCTTTATTTCTTCCTTGACCAAGCTATCATTGAGAAGAGTATTATTCAAAGTCCACGTGAATGTGTGTTTTCCATTGTTTTTGTTTGAACTTAAGAGCAGCCTTAGGCCATGGTGATCTGATAAGGTGCATGGAATAATTTCAATATTTCTGTATCTGTTGACACCTGTTTTATGACCAATTATTTGGTCAGTTTTGGAGAAGGTACCATGAGGTGCCAAGAAAAAGGTATATTCTTTTGCTTTAGGATGGAATGTTCTATAAATATCTGTTAGATCCATTTGGTCCATAACTTCAGTTAGTTTCACTCTGTCTCTGTTTGTTTTCTGTTTCCTTGATTTCTCCATTGTTGAGAGTGGGGTGTTGAAGTCTCCCACTATTATTATGTGGGGTGCAATGAGTAGTTTGAGCTTTAGTAAACTTTCTTTTTTGAATGTGGGTGCCCTTGCCTTCTGAGCATAGATGTTCAGAATTGTGAGTTCATCTTGGTAGACTTTTCCTTTGACCACTATGAAGTGTCTCTCCTTATCTTTTTTGACAACTTTTGGTTGAAAGTCAATTTTATCCGATATAAGAATGGCTACTCCAGCTTGTTTCTGGGGACCATTTGCTCAGAAAATTTTTTTCCAACCTTTGACTCTGAAGTAGTGACTGCCTTTGTCACTGAGGTGGGTTTCTTATAGGCAGCAAAATGTTGGATCCTGTTTATGTATCCAGTCTGTTAGTCTATGTTTTTTTATTGGGGAATTGAGACCATTGATGTTAAGAGATATTAAGGAAAAGTGATTATTGCTTACTATTATCTTCTTTGTTAAAGGTGAAATTCTGTTTGTGTAGCTAACTTCTCTTGGGTTTGTTGAAAGAAGATTGCTTTATTGTTTTTTCTAGGGTTTTGTTTCCTGCCTTGTGTTGGTATTTGCCACCCATTATCCTTGGTAGAGCTGGATTTGTGAAAAAATATTGTGTAAATTTGCTTTTGTCATGGAATGTCTTGCTTTCTCAGTCTATGGTAATTGAGAGTTTTGCTGGGTATAGTAGTCTGGGCTGACATCTATGTTTTCTTAGGGTCTGTATGACATCTGCCCAGGATCTTCTAGCTTTCATAGTTTCTGGTGAGAAATCTGGTGTAATTCTGATAGGTCTGCCTTTATGTGTCCCTTTTTCCCTTACTGTTTTTAATATTCTTTCTTAGTTTAGTTCATTTGGCGTTTTGATTACTATGTGCCAGGAGGACTTTCTGGTCTGGTCCAGTCTGTTTGGAGTTCTGTAGGCTTCTTGTATGTTCATGGACATCTCTTTCTTTAGGTTAGGGAAGTATTCTTCTATAATTTTGTTGAAGATATTTACTGGCCCTTTAAGATGTAAATCATCGATCTCTTCTATACCTATAACCCTTAGGCTTGGTCTTCTCATTGTGCCCTGGATTTCCTGGATGTTTTGGGTTACAAGCTTTTTGAATTTTGTATTTTCTTTGATTGTTGAGTCAATGTTTTCTAAGGAATCTTCAGCATCTGAGATCTTTCTTTTATCTCTTGTATTCAGTTGTTGATGCTTGCATCTTTGACTCCTGAGTTCATTCCAAGGTTTTCTATCTCCAGAGACATCTCACTTTGCAATTTCCTTATTGTTTCTACTTCCATTTTTAGATCCTGGATAGTTTTGTTCAATTTCTTCACTTGTTTGTTTGTCTTTTCCTGACATTCTTTAAGGGATTTTTGTTTTTCCACTTTAAGGGCTTCTACCTGTTGTCCCATGTTCTCCCATAATTCCCTATGGGAATTTTTTGTTGCCTCTTTAAGGACTTTTACCTGTTGACCCATGTTCTCCCATATTTCTTTAAGTGACTTTTGTGTTTCCTCTTTAAGGGCTTCTTCCTGTTGACCCATATTCTCCTGTATTTCTTTAAGGGACTTTTGGGTCTCCTCTTTTAGGGCTTCTACCTGTTGATCCATGTTCTCCTGTATTCCTTTTAGGAGCTATTTATGTCCTTCTTGAAGTCCTCTATCAGCATCATGAGATGTGATTTTAAATCTAGCTCTTGCTTCCATGTAATGGAGTATCCAGGACTTGCTGTTGTGGGAGAACTGGGTTCTGTTGGTGCCATGATGGCTTGGTTTCTGTTGGTAGTGATCTTGCATTTGTCTTTGACCATCTAGTTATCTCTTGTGGTAGCTGGTCTTGCTGTCTCTGACTGTGACTTTTCTGTCCTGCAGGCCTGTGTATCTGTACTCCTGGGATTCCCTTTCTCTCAAATGCCCTGCATACAGCTGGTTCTCCAGGAAGTATCAGGAGATGGGGTCTTCCCTGTGGCAGACCTGGCAAGGGTCGAATGCCCTGTGTGCTGCTGGTTCTCAAATGCCCTGCACACCTCTAACTCTCTAGAAAGTATCAGGAAATGGGGTCTCTCCTGTGGCAGAACTGGCAGGGTTCTACCACATAGGAATGAAAGGTGCAGGCAGTGGCAGAGGAGGAGGGAGGGGAGTATGATATTTTCTAGTTCCATCCATTTGCCTAAGAATTTCATGAATTCATCATTTTGAATAGCTGAGTAGTACCTCATTGTGTAAATATACCTCATTTTCTGTATCTATTCTTCTGTTTAAGGTCATCTGGGTTCTTTCCAGCTTCTGCCTATTATAAATAAAGTTGATATGAACATAGTGGTACATGTGTCCTTGTTGTACGTTAGAGTATATTTTGGGTATATGCCCAGGAGTGGTATAGCTGGGCCCTCAGGTAATGCCATGTCTTATTTTCTGAGGAACCTCCAGAATGCTTTCCACAGTGGTTGTACCAGCTATCAATACCACCAAAAATGGAGGAGTATTCCTCCTTCTCTACATCCTCATCAGCATCTGCTGTCATCTGAGTATTTGATCTTAGCCATTCTGAATGGTGTAAGGTGGAATCTCAGGATTGTTTTGATTTGAATTTCCTTGATGACTAAGAATGTTGATCATTTATTTAGGTGCTTCAGAGCCCTTCGAGTTTCCTTAGTTGAAAATTCTCTATTTATCTCAGTTCCCCATTTTTAATAGGATTATCTGGTTCTCTAGAGTGTAAATACTTGAGTTTTTTGTATATATTGGATATTAGCCCTCTATCAGACATAGGATTGGGAAAGATCTTTACCCAGTCTGTTGGTTGCCATTTGTCCTATTGACAGTGTTCTTTGCCTTACAGAAGCCTTGCAATTTTTTGAGGTCCTACTTGTTAAATGTTGGTTTTAGAGCATTAGTCTTTGGTGTTCTGTTTAGGAACGTTCTTCCTGTGCTCATGTGTTTGATACTTTTCCCCACATCCTCTTCTATTAGAGTCAGTGTATCTGGTTTTATGTGGAGATCCTTAATCCACTTGGGCTTAAACTTTGTACAGGGAGAAAAGAATGGAACAATTTGCATTCTTCTAAATGCTGACTGCCAGTTGACCCAGCACCATTTGTTGAAAATGCTGTCTTTTTTCCACTGGATGGTTTTAGCTCCTTTGCCAAAGATCAAATAACCATAGGTGTATGGGTTCATTTCTGGGTCTTCAATTCTATTCCATTGATCTACCTGCCTGTCACTGTACCAATACCATGCAGCTTTTAACAGAATTTCTCTGTAGTACAGCTTGAGGTCAAGGAAGGTGATTCCCCCAGAAGGTCTATTGTTGAGAATAGTTTTCACTATCCTGGGTTTTTTGTTATTCCAAAGCAATTGAGAATTGTTCTTT
Organism: Tokudaia tokunoshimensis; assembly: GCA_036184795.1. Classification (NCBI taxonomy): domain Eukaryota; kingdom Metazoa; phylum Chordata; class Mammalia; order Rodentia; family Muridae; genus Tokudaia; species Tokudaia tokunoshimensis. The sequence goes on from BTHU01000016.1 coordinate 47,241,406, forward strand.
CTAACTCTGTGAAGAATTGATTTGGAATTTTGATGGGGATTCAATTGAATCTGTAGATTGCTTTTGGCAAGATGGCTATTTTTACTATATTAATTCTGTTGGACCATGAGCATGGGAGATCTTTTCATCTTCTGAAGTCTTCTTCAATTTCTTTCTTCAGAGACTTGAAGTTCTTGTCATACAGATCTTTCACTTGTTTGGTCAAACTAAGATACTTTATTTTGTTTGTGGCTATTGTGAATGTTGTCATTTATCTAATTTCTTTCTCAGCCTGTTTACCCATCGAGTAGAAGAAGGCTACTAATTGGTTTGAGTTAATTTTTTATCCAGCCACTTTGCTGAATTTGTTTATCAGGTATAGTAGTCCTCTGGAAGAGTCTTTGGGGTCACTTAAGTATACTAACATGTCATCTGCAAATAGTGATATTATGATTTCTTACATTCCAATTTGAATATCTTTGACCTACTTTTGTTGTCTAATTGCTTGAGCTAGAACTTCAAGTTCTATATTGAGTAGATAGGGAAAGAGAGGGCAGCATTGTCTATTCCCTGATTTTAGTGGGATTGCTTCAAGTTTCTGTCCATTTAGCTCGATGTTGGCTACTGGTTTGCTGTATATTGCTTTTATGGTTTAGGTATTGGTCTTGAATTCCTGACCTTTCCAAGACTTTTAACATGAAGGGATGTTAAATTTTGACAAATGCTTTTTCAGCACCTAATGAAATGATGATGTTTTTTTTTCCTTTGAGTTTGTTTATGTTGTGGATTACATTGATGGATTTCCATATATTGAACCATCCCTGCATCCCTTGGATGAAGCCTGCTTGATCATGGTGAATGATCATTTTGATGTATTCTTGGATTCAGTTTGTGAGAATTTTATTGAGTTTTTTTGCACTGATATTCATAAGGGAACTTGGTCTGAAGTTCTCTTTCTTTGTTGGGTCTTTGTGAGGTTTTGGTATCAGTATAACTGTGGTTTCATAGAATGAAGTGATTAGTGTTCCTTCTGTTTGTATTTTGTGGAATAGTTTGAAGAGTATTGGTATTAGGTCTTCTTTGAAAGTTTCATAGAACTCTGAATTGAACTCATCCAGTCCTGGGCTTTTTTTGTTGGAAGACTTTTAATGACTGCTTCTATTTCATTAGGGGTTTTGGGACTGTTTAGCTTTTTTATCTAATGTTGATTTAACTTTGGCATTTGGTATCTGTCTAGAAAATTGTTCATTTCATCCAGATTTTCTAGTTGTGTTGAGTATAGGCTTTTGTAGTAGGATCTAATGATTTTTTGAATTTCCTCAGTTTCTGATGGTATATCTTCCTTTTCATTTCTGATTTTGCTAATTTGGATACTGTCTCTGTGCCCTCTGGTTAGTCTGGCTAAGGGTTTATCTATCTTGTTGATTTTCTCAAAGAACCAGCTCCTGGTTTGGTTGATTCTTTGTATAGTTCTTCTATTTCTACTTGAATGATTTCAGCTCTGAAGTTTATTTCCTACCATCTACTCTTCTTGGGTTATTTGCTTCTTTTTGTTCTAGAGCTTTCAGGTGTGCTGTTAAGTTGCTAGTTTATGCTCTCTACAGCTTCTTTTTTGAGTCACTCAGAGCAATGTGTTTTCCTCTTTCCACTGCTTTCATTTTGTTACATATGTTTGGGTATGTTGTACCTTCATCTTCATTAAATTCTAAAAAATCTTTGATTTCTTTATTTCTTCCTTGACCAAAGTATCATTGAGTAGAGAGTTATTCAGCTTCCACGTATATGTAGACTTTCTGTTGTTTTTGCGGCTATTGAAGACCAACCTTAATCCATAGTGATCTGATAGGAGCCATGGGATTATTTCAATCTTCTTATATCTGTTGAGGTTTGGTTTGTGTTCAGTTTTGGAGAAGGTACCATGAGGTGCTGAGAAGAAGATATATTCTTTTGATTTAGGGTGAATTGTTTTATAGATATCTGTTAAATCCATTTGGTCCATAACTTTGTTAGTTTCACTGTGTCTCTGTTTAGTTTGTGGTTCCATGATCTCTCCATTGCTGAGAGTGGGGTATTAAAGTCTCCCACTATTTTTGTGTGAGGTGCAATGTGTATTTTGAGCTTTAACAATGTTTCTTTTATGAATGTGTTTGCCCTTTTATTTCTATATCTTTTTTGATGACTTTTTGTTGAAAGTCAATTTTATCCGATATTAGAATGATTACTCCAGCTTGTTTCTTGGGACCATTTGCATGGAAAATTGTTTTGCATCCCTTTACTCTGAGGTAGTGCTTGTCTTTGATACTGAAGTGCATTTCCTGTATGCAGAAAATGCTGTGTTCTGCTTACTTATTCAGTCTGTTAGTCTATGACTTTTTATTCGAGAATTGAGTCCATTTGTGTTACAAAATATTCAGGAGTAGTAATTGTTACTTCCTATTTTTTGATGCTATTTTTATGTTTGTGTAGCTATTTTCTTTTGGGTTTGTTGAAAGATTACTTTCTTGCTTTTTCTAGGGTGTAGTTTCCCTCCTTGTGTTGACATTTTCCATCTATTATCTTATGTAGGGCTGGATTTGTAGAAAGATATTGTGTAAATTTGGATTTGTCATGAAATACCTTGGTTTCTCCATCTATGGTAATTGAGAATTTTGCCAGGTATAATAGTCTGGGCTGGAATTTGTGTTCTCTGAGGGTCTGTTTGAGATCTGCCCAGGATCTTCTAGGTTTCATAGTCACTGGTGAGAAGTCTAGAGTGATTCTGATAGGTCTGCCTTTATATGTTACTTGACCTTTTTCCTTTACTGCTTTTAACATTTTTTCTTTGTTTTGTGCATTTGGTGTTTTGACATTATGTGACAGGAGGAATTTCTTTTCTGGTCCAATCTATTTGGAGTTCTATATGCTTCTTATATGTTGATGGGTTTCTCTATCTTCAGGTCTTCTTATTTTGTCCTGGATTTCCTGGATGTTTTTGGTTAGCAGTTTTTTGCATCTTGCATTTCCTTTGACTGTTTTTTCAATATTTTCTATGATATCCTCCACCCTGAGATTCTCTCTTCTATCTCTTGTATTCTGTTTGTGATGTTTGCATCTATGACTCCTGATTTCTTTCCTAGGTTTTCTTTCTCCAGAGTTGCCTCCCTTTCTGATTTCTTTATTGTTTTTACTTCCATTTTCAGATCCTGGATGGTTTCTTCAATTCCTTCACCTCTTTGGTTATGTTATCCTATAATATTTTAAGGGATTTTTGTGTGTTTCCACTTTAAGGGCTTCTACCTGTTTACCTGTGTTCTCCTGTACTTCTTTAAGGGAGTTATTTATGCCCTTCTTAAAGTCCTCTATCATCATCATGAGATTTGATTTTATATCCAAATCTGGCTTTTCCAGTGTGTTGATGTATCTAGGACTTGCTGTGGTGGAAGAACTGGGTTCTGATGATGCCAAGTAGCCTTGATTTCTTTTGGTAAGTTTCTTGATATTGTGTTTCACCATCTGATTATCTCTGGTGTTAGTTGGTCTTGCAGTCTGTAGTTGGATCTTGTCCATCCTGTGGTCCTGTAAGCCTGTGTCAGCACTCCTGGGAGTCCAGCTCTTTCCTGGTAGGACCTGTGTATGGAAGGTTGTGGGACAGCCCCTATTGGCCAGTTTTGTGTGTCAACTTGACACAGGCTGGAGTTATCACAGAGAAAGGAGTTTCAGTTGGAGAAGTGCCTCCATGAAATCCAGCTGTGGGGCATTTGCTCAATTAGTGATCAAGGGGGGAGGACCCTTGTGGGTGGTACCATCTCTGGGCTGGTATTCTTGGGTTCCATAAGAGAGCAGGCTGAGCAAGCCAGGGGAAGCAAGCCAATAAGCAACATCCCTCCATACCCTCCACATCAGCTCCTGCTTCCTGACCTGCTTGAGTTCCAGTTCTGACTTCCTTTGGTGATGAGCAGCAATGTGGAAGTGTAAACTCAATAAACCCTTTCCTCCCCAACTTTCTTCTTGGTCATGATGTTTGTGCAGGAATAGAAACCCTGACTAAAACACAGTCCCTGCTCCCGGATGCAGATAGGGATCAGAATGACCCTGTCTCAGCTGCTCCACTATTCCTATGCCCTGTGCACTCCTGGCCAGTCCCACTTTGGACAGTTACTGAAGAGACAGTGGAGATCTCACCTCTGGGTCTGGGAGTGAGAACACTCCTGGGGGATCAGCTCTCTCCTGGCAGGACCTGTGCACAGAGGGCTGTGGAACAGCCCCAGATCCCAGGTGCAGATGGTGCCCAGAAGGATCTTGTCCCAGTGCTCCACTGTTCCTTTGCCCTGTGTGCTCCTGCTAGTCCTGCTTCAGACTTCTTATGTCCTTCTTAAAGTCCTCTACTGTCATCATGAGATGTGATTTTAAATCAGAGTCTTGCTTTTCCATTGTGTTGGAGTACCCAGTGTTTGCTGTGGTGTGATGTGGTTCTGATGATACTAAGTAGCCTTGAATTCTCTTGCTTATATTCTTGCCCTTGCCTTTTGCCATCTATTTTTCTCTGGTGTTAGCTGGTCTTGCTATCTCTGACTATTACTTGTCCCTCCTGTAAGTCTGTGTGTCAACACTCCTAGGAGACAAGTTCTCTCTGGGAGGAATTTGTGTATGGAGAGCTGTGGCACAGGGTCAGCTCAGGGGTGCAGATGAAAATCAGAATGATCCTGTCCCAGGTCACTCCTTGGTTGCTATGTCCTGAGGGCTCCAGGTGGGTCCCTCTTGGGCCAGGTATTTGAGTAGAAGTGGTGGTTTTACCTGTGCTTTCAGGTGTGACAGCACTCCTTGGAGACCTGCTCTGTCCTGGCAGGATCTGGGTATGGAGAGCTGTGGCACAGGATCAGCTCCAGGCAGAGATGGAAACTGGAAGGCTTATTTATAAATTCAATGAAATAACAACCAACCAGTTATCCCTGAAAATTACGTACAGCAAACATTATATGGACTTAGCAAGTTATATTTAGGAATATATAATGTATATACAAATACATATATGCATACAATAACAATTGATGAGAAACAACCATGAATTTGAAGGAGAAGAGGAAGGTATGCAGAAAATAAGAGAAGTGAGAAATGTTGTAATTAAATCACATCCTCAAAAACAAGCAAATAAAACACATAGGAGGTTTTGTTAATATCAGTGTAGTCTAAAGTTTCTATTGTGAGTCAAAAGATCTAGGACACAGTCCTCAATATGGAAGGACAAGAAATTCAAAGGCTTAATGTTTTCCAACTTTATGACCCAGTATAATGTAATTGATCAACATGATGTGGTAAGATGAGCTTTCAAGACAGGAAAAAACATGTAGAGGAATATTAAGTATATATTGTTAACTGGTAGCAGTCAATACAAAAATCTATGTGTAATTATGGCAACTACTTTATATTCTTCAATGAAAACTATGCTAACAATGAAAACATCAAGGATAATTAGTGGATAGAGGGAAGGAATGACCAATATGTAGCATATCTAGGACATTAATGTTCTGTCAATGGGACCATAGACCTTATTATACCTTTTTCTAAACATTAAGAATGCACAACACAGCAAGAAAGAGTCCTAACACTGCTGTGAGGTTTAGATGATAATAAATCACTGTAGTTTCCTCAGTTACAAGAAATATACCACTCAGATGGGAGATATTGAACACAGAAAGGTGATAGATGAATGTGGCACAGAGAATATGGCAATTTCTTAGCTTTTCGGTCTTCTGTTTTTCTGTAAACTTAGGATCTGTCTCAAATACAAGCTTTTTAAAAATCCAGTACCACAATCTCAATCAATGCTATATTATGTTCAAGTATCTCACCTGCTATTCTGTTTTAGCAATGACTTATTTAATTCATTTGACAACTCATCCTTTATATATCATAGAAAACTATGTTCTCTATAAATAAAATCTTACATGGTCAATAAAAATGCATAACTAATGAGTCTCTTACAAAACCTAACTTAAATTTAATAGAGGGAGTTCCCAAAGAGAGTCAAAGAAAATGTTACTCTCTTTAAAGTAACAATTACATAATGCAATAAAAATAGCTTCATATACACATGTAGAGAAACTAACATTCTTATTAACTATAAAAATCCTTTATATGCTTATATTTCAGTTTTTATTTAAAATTTACTGTAATGGAGTCTGGGCAAAAGGAAGGAGAAGGGGGTGGGGCACATGCAAGGGACACAGCAACAGGATGACATGGCCAGGGCCATAGCTTCTGTTGTGGGAAAGATAAAGAAAAAAACTAGGGCTGGAACTGGTATGGAAGAGAGAAGGGGAAGATACTGTAGCTGCATTCCCCCACTCCCAGGAAAGACCTATTGTCCCCAAAGATTACAAGTCCCTTGTTCTGCCCCTGGCCCCAGTAGCTCTTTCTGATGCTCCTGTTGGCTTTTCCCTGGACTCTGTGGGTTTACCGAAAGTATCCCTCTGCCTTCCCTGCTTTTGCCCCTCCTCAATAACATCTCTCTCTAAAAAAGAATCTTTATTCCCCTCCTCTCTCTCCTTCCTCCTCCTGGGACAAAAACAACAACAAAGAAAGCACCAGCTCCCCATGAAGGGGGTGCAGTGACAGACAGTAGAGAAGGGGACAGAAGGACCTACTAGGGAAAGGCTCACAAATCCCCAGAGGGATGAAAGACAAGGGCAACAAAGGTCGACGGCAGTGACTGGTGATGTCCTTTGCTACCCTGGCTCATTCTCCAGGGGACTTCAACACAACTTCATGAATAGGCTCTGATAGAGAAAAGAAAGAAGCAGAAGAAACATTGTTAAAACCTAGTGGACTCCTCTTTCCTTTGTCTAGAGGCTCTTTGGTGATTGGAGAATGGTGGGAAGAACAGACTGTTCCATGAAGAGCTTCTTTCCACTCATCCTTCTCCCACTCACCCTTCTCTCCCATCGACTTGAGCTCACCAGTGCTCAGAGGGAAGTGGCAAAGGGCTCACCAGTACCTAAGATATAACGCAATGCTGTGGAAGAGGCTGCCACCATCCCTGCAACTACCGTTGGACAAATCTCACTAGGACCTTTGTTGCAGAGCTAAAAGACATGGTGAGATCCCTGGCTGTGCACCTTCCTGTGGTCCACAACATAAGGTGAACTCAGCATCATGACACACGCGTAACATGACACCTTCTCCTTGTGTTATACTGTGAACACTTGAAGTCGATCCTTCGATCCTTTGTAGCAAAAGCTGCCTTGCATTTCTCACATATGAGGGACTGCTGTGTTGAGTGCACTTGTCACTGTTGAGGTGATCTAGTCTAGGGATATGTTGAGGTGGGGGTTAGGACTGGGAGCACAGGTCTAAGGCTCCAAGGTGAGCTATGCCTCACATCTACCTAGATTCCTCCAAAATGCCGTTCTAAAAGTCCCAGCATTTTCCACACACCTTCAATCCTTAGGCAGGAAATCTGTCAAGCCAAGACTCCACTTCTGCCCAGAGGAGGCTTTCCTTTAGTCCAAAGACCCACCTCCTCTAATTTACTAAAACCTGCTCCCAATAACCATGAGGCTCATTTCGCTCTTCCCTGGGAGAAGTTCTATATGCTTATATTTTAACTGAAAATTAAAATAACAAATAATCTTTTACTATAAAATCACCAAGAAAATTCATTTTATAAGAAGGACAAAAGTTCTGGATATTTAGCCTAAACACTAAGTAGCAAGCACATACATTAAGTCAAGTCCCATCTTTCACTTTCAACTAGAGGCAACTACATTGCAGCTTTATTAATTGTGCTATGATTTTTTTTTTAAAAAAAGCATCGACTAATTATTGCCAAAATATTTGAATTTATTATTGTAGCGGGTTACTGAACTGTAGTTATGTAATCTTATGAAAGTACTCCTAAGAATACTTTAATTGATAAAACTAGGAAATTGGTCTTTGGTCACTTAGGCCACCTAAAATTTGCTAGATCAAACTGGTCTCTGCACCAGCTGTAAGTTCCTATGCAGGGTGCCCCTACCCTCAAGGCTATGAGAAATGCTTGATCACAGAAATGCTATTTCCTCACATCTGTCGGCAATACTTGCTGCAGTTTTGTCATGCTTAGCCATTTTCTACTTTTTCTTTGTGTATGCTAAGTCTGCTAAGCTCACTCCGACAGACCCTTTCCTACTTATTATGGTTTGTTCTACTATAACCTACCAATCTCAGTCACACCCCTTTCCTAATTGTTCTTATTTGTATGTACTAACATAATCTACTATTATCCATCTTTATCCTTTTCTATTTGTTCTTAGTTGTGTATACAATATAACCTACTAGCATCATTTAGACTTAATCATTCTTACTCATTCTTATCTCTGTATACTAATATAACCTACTAACCTCACTCAGGCTTACCCATTCCCTTATGTACTTATTGGTGCACATGTATTTGAGCATATTCAAAAAATGTGGAAGTTTGCACACTTATCAACAGAATCAAGATTAAAGACTTATTTCACTCAAGTATTACTCCTTTCACCTTTGAACAGTATCTATCTTACTACTCCTCAACACATTCTTTGGTAGCTGCTGTTCTGTTTCCATTTCTAAAATTTTATCATTGAAACATGTAGTGGAGGGTGCTAGAGAGTTTACTCAGCAGTTAAGAACACTTGTTACTTTTGTAGAGGATATGAGTTTATTTCCCAACATTCACATGGTAACTTACAAACATCTATAACTCCAGTCCTAGGGGGATATAACATTCTATTCTGACTTCTGTGGGCACCAGGTATACACTTGGTACAAATTTATGCTGGCTAGTTTTACATTGGCTTACTACAAGCTGTATGCATATGAGAGAAAGGAACTTTAAGAGAGTGTTTCCGTAAGATCAGGCTGTAGGACATTTTCTTAATTAGTGATTGATGTAGGAAGATCAAGCCCATTGTGGATGGTACTACAATGGACAGGTGATACTGGTTTCTTTAATAAAGTAGACTGAGTAAGTCAAGAAAAGCAACCTAATAACTGTAGCACTCCACCAGGATACATAAGCCAAATAAACTCTATCCTCCCAAATGCTTTATCATAGCAATAGTAATGTAGTAATGCTAATTAAGTATATATATATATATATATAAAACACTCATACTATTTTCTTCTTTTTGATGATGATGGACTAAATCCTGGCCCCCAGACTTGTTAAGCAAGTTACTCTCTCAGCCATAATCTAATTCATTATTGACAACCATATTATTGTGGAATTGATGTGTTGCAGTTTGTTTACACATTTCTCCATTAAGAGAAATCATAGTATTTCTAGCTCAGGCATGCTATAAAGTTATGGAAATTTTTGCATATTTTCATTTTTATATGAAAGACTGGATATAGGGGAATGCCAGGACAGAGAAGCGAGAGGGGGTTGAATGGGGAACAGAAGGAGGGAAGGGGGCTTATGGGACTTTCAGGGAGAGAAGAAATGTGAAAGGGGAAATCATTTGGAATGTAAATAAAAAAACTTAGAAAAAATAGTTGGTTTCATTATGACATAATGCATACATATAATGCATGTTTTCATTTTAAAATTAACTTTGAAATTAGTTTGTTCTTCAACAATTTCATGCTTATAATTAAGGTATTTTGTTTACAACACCTACCCATAGACTCTCTTATTTTCCTTTTTGCCCTGCCTATACTCCTCTCCCTAGTTCTACCAATCACTTTTCCCATTTATGACATTTGGTTTTGTTTCATGACTCATTTACTTTATTTAAGGACATCTGGGAGAGCATTGGATTATAACTGACAATTGAGAACTGGTGGTGTTATCACTGAATATGAAACTGAAGGCAATGACTCCTTGTCCCCTTGAATCTATCAGTAACAAATTGTTTAACAGTGAGGAATAGGACTTCTGAGCCCTACTTCTATCTTTGTCTATTGTTCATGGGCCCATTTTTGTGAAGATCAAGTAGAAGCACATGAAGTTGCTATACGTTTCTAATTGCAAAGGCTATGGATTGCTGAGAAGCTGACATTTGAAGCCCTTCCCTTAACTTTCAGCCCTTTCTTATGTCCCCTGCATCTGCCTCCAGAGTTCTTGCTAAACTGTTGATGGAAAGCCATCAATACAAGTCTTCTTCATGTTGTATTCTAACATCTTATGTAGGTAAATCTCTATATTATCTATACCTGTTCACTAAAAAACGACTTTTTTATTAAGGCTAAACAGCATTTGGTTTGTCTATAGCAAACTGTATCTCAATCATGTTCACATATCACTCAGTTATATATAAAATAAATATAAAAAGTTTCCTCTGGGGTAAGAGTCTGAGAATGGACATATTCTACATTTTGGTGTGCACTTATACATACACATAAACATACATACACAAGTACATATACACAGCTGTACACACATAAATACACACATTCATGGATATACACATAGGCACATACATACATAAACACTCACACATATATAGACCTATACACAATCACAGAGAAGAGCACCAACCATACAGACACACAAATATGTACACAGACACTGACACATATGCATTCACAAACACAAATACATACACTTACACATATACACATATAATACATACATACATAAACACAAAGATTCATGCACACACATTGACAAATATGCAGACATACACATACATATAAATACATAAAGGTACACAGACATATGTATAGGCAGATACAGACACATAGATAGATAGATAGATAGATAGATAGATAGATAGATAGATAGACAGACAGATAGATACATAGATAATAGATACATAGCTAGATGATAGATAGATACATAGATACATAAATACATAGATAAATGGTTTGTAGATAGATAAATACACAGAAAAACATACACAGACACCAAACACACCCATATACCCACATACATACATACATACACAGATACATAGACACACACACAAAACAGGTGAACATACATATAAATACACACGCTGTCTTAGGTCTTAGTACAGGGGTTGTGAATTCTTCCTCTGCAGTAGAAACAAACCACTAAGGCCAAATGTGTGGTAGGGAGTCTCTGACTGGAGGCTCAGAGTGGCCATTGTGGATCTGTGAAGGTAAAGCCTAGATTGTGTTGGAGACCCCGAAAGGCTGGAGATGGCAGAGTCATTGGGAACCTGTCAAGGAGAGCTAGAGATTGGATACGGAACCAACCCAAAAGAGAGAAATGTGTTACATTCAACAAAGCAAGAAGGAATGAGAAATACAAGGTACCATCTAACCACTCTTACCAAAATGCCAAGTTCTGCTGCCTCCTATAGCTGGAACTTGGTCCCTCCATTTGACTTGAGTTTTCATAATTGTTGACTCCTTGATGGTTTCTAGGGAATAACTCAAACTTACTCCTCTAGCAATTTGTAGCATTAACTGGTATTAGTCTTGATCTGATGGCACCATTTATTCCATTTAGTTACAGGCTTTTCTTTAAGCTAAAAGCTTTAAGTTTAAAAGATTAAAAAAAAATTCCTTCAACACAGGACTTGACTCCAATATTACATTTCTCAGTGCTTTTTCCCCTCCAACTGTACATTTTTTAAATTTTTTGCCCTATTTGTTCCTTTTCATTGTAGATCTGCATAAGAATGATCACTAATAACCACATGATACAGTCAATACTAGGTTATCTTAAAATCACTTTGGTAAATGACATTCATCTGAAGCTCTTTAATTTACCCTCAGGTAGATTCTTAAGACAATAACAAAAGGCAGATAGAATATTTTTTCTTAGTTAGGATTTCTATGTCTGGGTTGAAATACCATGATCAAAAGCAAGTTGAGGAGGAAAATATTTGTTTGGCTTATACTTCCACAGCACTGTTTATCATAAAATTAAGTCAAGTCAAGAACTGAAGTGGGATAGGAACCTGAAGACCTGAGATGATGCAGATGCCAAGGAGGAATGCTGCTTACTGACTTGCTCCTCATGACTTGCTCAGCTTGCTTTCTTATAGAACCACCTCCAGGACTTACCCCACCCACAATGGGATGGGAGGCCACACCAATCACTGACTAAGATAATGCTTTACAGATTTGTCTACAGCCAGATTTTATGGAGGCATTTTCTCAATTGGGATTTCTTTCTCTTGTATGATTCTAGCCTGTATAAAGTTCACATAAAATTAACCAGCATAGTATCAGAAGAATGGTTTCTAAGCCAGTTGTTATTGCCCTCAGCTGATATTGCTCTCAATATTACTGTCTTAAATGCTGCTAGGATGGCCCATTAAGCCCTACTTAAAGCTTTTCTAGTCCAATATCTCAGCGTCTTCCATATTTCTTCAGCAAAATCCATGTTCAGGCCTATTCCAGAAATACTCTAGTCCCTGGTACCAACTTCTTTCTTAGTTACTGTTTAATTGCTGTGGAGAGATATATGACCAAGGTAATTTATAAAACAAAACACTTAGCTGGGGGCTGGATTATAGTTTCAGAGGGTTAGTTCATGATCATCATGGTGGTGAGCATGGTAACAGGCAGACATGGCACTGAAGCAGTAGCTGGGAGTGCACATTTTGTTCACAAGTTGTGCGCAGAGATAGGGAGGAAGACTAAGTCTTGGAAGGCCTTTTGAAACCTCAAAGCTCATACCCAGTAACATTTCTTCTCTAATAGAGCCACACCTTTTAATCCTTTCTAAATAGTTCCATGAACTAGGAACCAAGTACTCAAATATACGTCTATGGGGACCATGCTCATTCCAACCATCATAGATACATACACATTGACACACATATAGATACACACGCACTCACACATAAACACACATACTATATAGGATGGTTTTGTGTGTTAACTTGATACAAGCTAGAATCATCAGAGAAAGGAGCCTCAGTTAAGGAAATTCCTCTATGAGATACAGATATAAGGCATTTTCTCAATCACTTATCAGTGGGGATGGGCTCAGTCCTTTGTAGATTGTGCCATGCCTGAACTTGTGTTCCTAGGTTCTATAAGAAGGCAGGGATAACAAGTCAGTATGCAACACATCTCCATGGCTTCTGCCTCAGATCCTGCCTTCAGGTTCCTGCCCTGTTTGAGTTCCTGTCCTGACTTCCTTTGGTGGTGAACAGCAATGTGGAAGTATAATCTGAATAAACATTTTCCTTCCCAAATTATTTTTTAGTCACGGTGTTTCATCACAGCAATAGAAAACACAACTAACATATACAGACAGACAGATATACATGAAAACAAACACACACATACACAGATATTTGACACATATTCACACATAGATACATACATGAAGACATACATAGATATACTTAGATACACATATACACAGACACATTAAACAACAACAAAAAATCATTGTATTATTGGGCTGGAGAGGTTATTCAGTGCTTAAAAAAATGCTGTTCTTCCAGAGGGTTTAGTTCATCCTTTGTCCAGAGGATTCAGTTCCTAGCACATACATAGAAGTTTACAACTTTGTCTAACTCCAGCTCTAGGGAATTTGAGGCCCTCTTCTAGCTTCTACAGACACTGCATATACATTTACACATAAATGCATGCAGGTACAATAATCACATGCATTAAAAAAAGAAACAAACATTTTTTATATAAAAGAACATAGAGAAAAAGAAACAAGAGCTTACCTCCAAGCTCTATGTAAAAGATAAATTTCACATTTAAATAAGAAGAAAATTCCCAATTAATCTTAGCATGTATACTCAAATATTACAAAATCTAAAAAACAAAATACTATAATCAAAGAATTTCTGGGCCCAAAGATTTCAAATAAGGTGAAGTATTACCCTGTAGCAATTTAATTGTTTCATATCACCACTGTCTAGGTTAAATATAGGTACATTAAACTTAATTAAAATAGAAGATTAGCAGAATAGATTTTTAATAGCATAATCCAATAATATGCTGTCTGTATCGGACATAAAAGAGATCTGAAGACACAAACAGTTTAAAGGGTAAAAAGATGAAGAAAGACATTCTGTGTGTGGTATAACTAAAAGAAATAAGTTACTCCACAAAAAAAAAGATAGACCTTAAATAAAAAATTGTTACAAACCTAAAATTTTCATGCAGAGATCTTCAAGTTTTGAATTTTATGAGCTATCACCCTTATTAAGGTGGGTGTTTTAGTGATGAATTTTTTTTTTAAATTACCTTTGCTTCTGTAACTCTTCTATACTCCTGTTAGAGATCCCTGTAAAATCTCATGGATTCACTAAGCTGGACTTTGGAACTTAGTGTTAACTTTGATGGATAATGGGATCCCTTTCTGGGGTAAATGGGGTGTGTTTTATTTGACCAGGAAATATCTCTAAACAATTTATATTTCTAGCTTTATGTTTTAGCTATTTGATATTCAAGGAAACCTCTGTCAGACATTAGACTGTCAGGGTTGGCCAGACTGGTTCAGTCAGGAGGGCGCATCAGAATTTGTATTCTCAGCATATATCTAAAAAGTTAGACTTGATGGTAGGTACCTATAATTCCAGTATTGAGGAAGCAGAAAGTAAAAGGGAGGGGGGCCTGAACTGCTAGTTGACGAGTCTTCCAGAATGGGTGAGCTTCAGGTTTGGTGAGAGACCCTTCTAAAACAAAATACGGAGAGTACCCAAGAAAGACACCCAGAATTGACCTCTGGGACACACACACACACACACACACACACACACACACACACACACACGTGTGTGTGTATATACATGTTTGCATACAGACACATGTATATAAGCAAGCATTAGCTAGCAGGCTAAATACAGCTCAAGGCATTATAAGAATGAAATAAAAGCATTTTGCAATTGAATTCACGATGATCTCAATATCTACTATATTGAGTTTTTGCCTTTTCCAAAAAAAAATTCAGTATTCTTTCTCATTTAACTTCAGATTAAATAATTTCCCAGTTCTTCTCAAGCATTCTTACTTTAGTAGAAAGGGTATAATTTGATTCTCCTAGTTTTGACTAATTTTTTTCAGGCATGATGCTAAAACCTTAATATATAAAAAATGAAACAATTTCTCCCCTTTCATGTTTCTTCTTGCTCTTCATGTATAGGGTAATGGAGTTACAGACATGTTATCTATTGAAATTATAAAAGAAGTACCATGGAGGGTAATGCATACACATTCTGGCATTGATGGTGACCATGGAAAATTCATGTCATCCACGTCTGGAATGAGTCTTAGCTATGAGAGGCTTAGCTTCACAAGAAATCAGTCATTCAACTGGGGATGAAACTTTTGGCAGAGACTGTCTTAGTTATTCTTTGATTGCTGTGAAGAGACATCATGACCAAGGCAATTCTAATAAAAGAAACCATTTAGTTGGGGCATTGCTTAAAATTTTAGAGGTTTGGGTCATGATTACCCTGGCACTGGAGAAGTAGCTGAGCAAGTAGAGAAAGAGAACAGGACCTGGTTTTTGAAACCTTAAGTCCTCCTTCCACTGATACAAATCCTCCAACAAGGTAACTTCCTAATCCTTCTCAAGAGGGTTTTACTCCCTGGAGTCAAAGCATTCAAGCACGTGAGTGAGTCTGTGCATTCTTATTCAAACCACCAAGCTGGGAGTATCAGGCAGAAGAACCAGAAAAGGCTGGGACAGAAGGAGCTGTTGGTGTCTTCCACACTTGTCTCTCCCAAGTACATTATTTCTACTTTCTAATTCCCCTCCCAGCTGTACCTAAAAAGACACGCAATATGGATTTAGTAAGCAATTGATCAAAAGGACCCTAAAACACCTTGAAATTAAGCTTTTTCTTTTCTCTTCTTTTCTTTCTTTCTTTCTTTTTTTTTTTCCTTTAAGAAGGATGTAGGGACATTTGTCTACCATACATGCAATGTAATAAGCTGGCACCCAAAGACAGACCATCAGTAATTTAAACAACAAATATAAGAACAATAATAGGCTGCCACAATATCCTCTGTTTACCATATATTATTGCACACCAAAAGTAACATATTCATTGCATTAAGTGCTTGAAAATACTGGGCAGATATCCCATGACTTACCTTGGGATTCTGTCCCAGTAAACCCATGATAAGTTGAAATTATCATAAATTTAAAATTCCATGCACTTAACTCACTACATATTATAGCTTAACCTAATTAATCTTAAACATACTTATATTACAGTTGGGCAAAGTCATCTATCAGAAAGCCCATTTGATTCTGAAGCATTGGATACGCCACATGATTTAATGAATACAGTGAACATAGAATGCTGATTATTTTCCCCTATGATAATGGAAGACATGGCTGTCCCAGCTGCTGCCCATCAGGAACCAATGTCTTGAGACATATCAGTGACCCATGGAAATATCCAAGTTTGAAACTGAGAGTTCTGCTGAACATAAATGCTTTCATACCACTGTAAAACTTAAAGGAACTAAGTTGAATCAGGACAGAAGCAGTGGCTGAGAAATCACATATGATCTACAAGTTGCTGGCAGAAAGAGTGAAAGACTGGGTCTAAGGTAGGCTTTTGAAACCACAAATCCTACTTCTGGTGAAACATCTCCTCTAAAAAGGCCATACCTCCTAATCTTTCCTAAGCAGTCGACCAACTAGGAATGAGCTAAGCATTCAAAAATTATGAGTCTTTGAGGGTCATTTTCATTCAAACCACCACACTGGGAAAGGGTCAGAAGGAAAGATATTCCTAAACCTTTCTCTAAGATTTATACAATCAAAATTATCACTCTAGTACAATTTCTAAAGCATCCTATAATCATGATATCTACTGTGTTTTGAAATGTTTGGCCAGTTGCAATTGGAAAGTAGTAAATTAAAATTTAAATGAGGATCACCTTAAAGGTGTATGGGAAGCCAGGAGGTTAAGGACTAAATGCATCTGGATTAATGTTTCATGTTCAAATGTGCACTTCAAGTCATAGCCATTGATTCTCATATACATATTATGTATATATATATTATATGTATATATACACACACATATATATTAATGATTTAGAAAAAATTAGTGCTTCTAGTTCCTCTATTCCACAAATGATGTTATGGACAGAAAGGTCAGATAATTAAAGCTCACTAAGGAGAAGGATCCAGCACCTATCATAATCTTAGCACATAACAGCCTCTGCTGTGTGAACAAAATGTCCCCTCCTTCAAGAACAGTGTATCAGTCATGAAGATATGTCTGGGATGAACTTAGAGTCTGTAAATGGAGGGATATCTCAGCACTGAAAATAAGAGGCTAAATGAGACCTTTGTCCAATATTCCTTTTATTTTCCTGTTAAGGATAAAAAGTTGTTTAGAGTATGGTATTATATATCATTTTCTACATATATTCTCAGTTCTTAGAACACTGTTTGGGATATAAAAAGTAATAGGAAATGTGTACTAGCTAAGTAAATGATTTGTAATGCAAACTTGCTTTCCAGCTCCTAAATCTGAAATTCAGCTCCTCTTGACAAATATCTCCTGACTTCAAGTATAAACATATACTCTCAGGAAAGTAGAAAGGGGTGTTAGAGTGAATATAAAAGACAAACATGCATCATGAAGAGCATGCTGCATCAGAAATGCATGTGCAGTATAATTGTCTGGTCAGACAATGGTTTCACAGGACTCGGCAGATGAGGACATGTCTGCCAAAAGCTAGACGCAATACATCAGTAGTTGTCATTTTCAACTGGTGCTCTTTGTCTTGAAGGACAGTTTCTCTGCCAGTTTTCTTTTAAGCTACTTTCAAGGTCACTGTCACTACTGAGATCTGGGTGTTGGTCTAGATCCAGGTATTCCTGGCTTCTCAAAATTAATTAGGTTCCCTAGCCCCACCTCTCCCAGAGTACCAGCCCTGGCTGTACTCCTGAATTCTCATCCCTAAGCCCTAAACCCTAAGCCCTAAGCCCTAGTGATGTTCTATGAGGACAGCCATCTCTCCTGTCTCTTTGTACTTGAGTCACTCTCTGACCTTAGCCCCATAAACTGGCACACTGTTTCAGACACTGCATTCCTGATCCCTGTCCTACTGCAACTGAAATATTTGTGTCATCACCTTAAGAACTATTCCAGAAGGAAAAATGTGTATTAATCTGTGGCCTAAGTCCAAAATCAAAAATTAATTAGAATCAAAAATAAGAAGTCCCATCTAAAACATAGAGTGGTTATATGAAGTTCACGTCTGTCTTCTGTTAGTTTCTTTAAACTGCTTTAAAATGCCCTTCCTGAGTTCAAATAGGGTGTGACCCATAGATAGATGATAGATAGATAGATAGATAGATAGATAGATAGATAGATGATAGATAGATAGATAGATAGATAGATAGATGATAGATAGATAGATAGATAGATAGATAGATAGATAGATAGATAGATAGATAGATAGATTGATAGAATTAGCTGGTTACAAATCTTCATTATGATAACTATCCACATAGGTCTCTGCCCTGCCCTCCTTACTATCTGAACTCTACTGAGATTTCTCAGTCCAGAAGTACAGGGGCAGTTACTGTTCACACAGAGATCAAAGGAATAGGGGATACAGTTAAAAGACTCTGTCTAAATCCAGTCTAGGATGGGAGCTGGTCTGCAGCTTAGCCTAGAGAGAGAGACAGCAGCTGAGGATGGAATTCACCCCATTAGCTGTCAGACCCACTGTTTCACTGTGTAATAGACTGGCTTGGTGGATGTAGAAAAAAGTGAGAAAGTGGGCACAAAGGTGAGACTTTGTGGCTTTCAATCTTTTCTTTTTCCTTATACCCATTCCATAACACCTGAAACACATTTAAAAGGATGTAGAAGTATCTCCATCTACAATATATACAACTATTACAAGATAAAGCCATTTACAGACAGGTACAACAGATATATAAGTAATCTTGTCACAAAATACTAGCTATGTAGTATACTAGAAATGTGGTGCTAGATATTTATGTATGCTAAAGATATAAACATGTTTGAAGTGATAGGTTGAGTGCTTTTATAAGCTAAAGTGCTTGGTTAGCTAGTAGGATGTTTCCTGTGGCTTATACAGCAACTGTATTTTAAACAACTGTGCGACTGTGAGAGAGTTTCGTGGTGACCCCAGTTTTAAGTGACGGGAGTATGGATATAAAGCAAAGAGAAAAGGGATGACTAATCTAAACCTTCCGAACATGTTTCTACAAAAAAATCACCAAAAGGGCTTGAAATCAACCCCACTCTGAGGCCAACCAAAGACAGGTTCAAAGAAAGGCCCTTAACAAAGCTTTCATGTGGACACCTCAAGGCAGGGTTTGGAAGATTCCAGTATGTATCTCCAAGTGAAATCCTCTAAATCCATTGCTGTATTTTGCACTCCAGAAAGATAAAGTGGGAAGTTAGACTGGATAATGACCTTTAGTCTGGAGTCTTCTGTTCTAGGGTAGCAGATGAATTGGGATTGGAAACATGAACTTGGGCAAGTGTTGGCTCTGAGCTTGGCTGTTCCCTCGCACCCCGTGCCACACCAGGGCACAGTCCGCAACTCCCGCCCAGCACCACTTTGCTCTGACGTCCTTCTCCAGAGCTCTGACGATCGCCCCCGCCTTCCGCCCTTATAAAGAGACTTTTTCCAATACCCGGATCGATCGATCGCCTCACCCCTCTGAGTCCACATCGGGCTCCTTGCCGGGGCCCCTCCATACACCTCGATCCTCCCTCTGTCGGTGTCCCTCACAGTCCCGGGCTCCGGACCCCTAAAGCAGCTCCGAGTGACCGCAAGGTAAGAGCCCTGAGAGAGCAAGAGCTGGGGCCGCACCCTAGGGGCCGCGGGGAAAGACCGACTCTACCTGCTGGGGATGTCCCCTCCGCTTAGTTAAAAAGCACTTGTAGCTCTAGAGGTGCTAGCGGCTTTAAGAGTCTGGGTTCAGGCGATCCAGGGCGCGGAAGCAAAGGGGAGCAGGACGCCGGGGAGTTTGGGCGGAGGGGGAGTTTGGTGACTGCGCTCACAAAGGCGGAGCCCACCCGGTCTGGGGCGCTCCAGTACATCCCGGAGGTGAGTGATTGCACCCAGAGCCCCGTCGCCCACTTGCAAAGCTCAGACCCCGACAAAAACTTACGCATGTGAACTGGGGTGAAGGAAATAGCCCCGGTTGTTCGGAATAAGAGAACAAGAATTCTGTAAGAACAAGCTTTATTTTAGAAGTTGTCATCAGTCCTCTTCATTCGAGTTTTCGTATCCGTGACTGTGGTTTACACATCTCCTTATTTTAAAATCCTTTTCTGTGGAGACCAGGATGAGCCGCGGGGTGGGGGTGGGGGTGGGGGTGGGCGTGGGGGTGGGGGTGGGGTGGACATGACATGAACTGAGGACAAAGGAAGATTGAGAGGGATTGAGAGGGTCCTTCTTTTAAACAATGAAAACATACTTAGTTGTCACAGTAAATTGATTTTTAAAAAGATTTTCCTAGTTTGGGTTGGGGGGGTTGTTTTTGTTTTTCCTTTTCTTTTTTTTTTTTGGAGGGGGTATTTTTGCCAGATATTTTTATATTGGGTTACTTTTGGACCTGTTTTCTGAAGTCTGAAAGGATACGTAAAGAATGAAGAATGGAGAGAGAAAGAGAGAGAGAGAGAGAGAGAGAGAGAGAGAGAGAGAGAGAGAGAGAGAAGAGGAGAGAAGAGAGGGGAGAGGGAAGAGGGGAGAGAGAGGGAGGGAAGGAGGGAGGGAGGGAGGAGGAGGGAGACTTTCTTGGAGTATTCCTTTAGGCTACATTTAAATTAATGAACAATTATTAAATCTTGACTTAGTTTCAAAGGGCAAATACAGGCATAATCATTGTAAACAATATGTTGACAGAAGAACTGAGGTATAATACAAACAGACTTAATGTGAAGGAATTTATAAAATACAAAAATTATTGTAATTGCATTTATGCTCACTCCTTTTTTGTTTCTTCGAATGCAAAACATTAACTTGTTAAGCAAAAACAGAGCAGTGAACTAGACACTTGTTGGCCATGATTAGTTTATGGGATTTCAATGCAAGCTTTTTCACAAAGGAAAAAAAAAAGATGTCTGGATCCAGCTGCTTATTTTTGGCAGCCTGTGTAAGCATAGTGCTTGGCTGCTTAATAATGCATTGCTGTATTTTCTACAGAAGAGCTGATGAAGTAGCCCTCTGTGGAAGGATCTGCACGGTACCCTAAATAAAAATGCCTTTCCATGTAGAAGGACTGGTAGCTATTATCCTGTTCTACCTCCTTATATTTCTGGTTGGAATATGGGCTGCATGGAAAACAAAAAACAGCGGTAATGCAGAAGAACGCAGCGAAGCCATCATAGTCGGGGGCCGTGACATTGGTTTGTTGGTTGGTGGTTTTACCATGACAGGTACGTTTCCCTGTGTTCCCTTCCCAGGCTGTCTTGTATTCGGATGGAGAAATCAATCATGGCCTTTTTTTCCTTTGGAGCTCTTTCAGTCCACAACTTATATTTTAACATAACTTCATACTTAATTTAAAACAAAAAGAACATGGTTTAATTTTAGTTATTCTAGACAAAAAAATTTACAATAAATCACTGAACTTAATATTAGGGAAGCAACATGATCTCTCTTGACTGGCTAGTGGGTAGGAATGTTAAAAACAAGAAAGGAGTGGAGGAACGCTGTGAATCCATGAGACAATGTGATGGTGTCTTGATGTGCCCATTAATTCAAGCATGGGGTTGTGACTAAGCTCTCTGAAATGACAAGTGAATGCTATCTAATTGTAGTTTTTAGCCTAAATAGATTATTTTGGAGGCAGTCAAATTCTAATCTAATTATTCATGTTAGAAGTCTACTTTTTCATTTAATACCTATTTTCCTAAAAGGAAGCAATCTACAACAATAAAAGTAAGGTTTTCAGGATCCTTGGTATAAAAAGGAAAGAATCAAGGTGTGTCCTCAAAGGAATTCACAGGCCATCATCTGGATCTCTCTTTCTCTATAATCTCCTTTTTGTTAGGAGGGGCCCTTGTTTGTTCTTTCTTTGGCCTAAGAGTGATTTCTGTAGTTTTTCATATTTGTCTTGGTCTCCAAAAATAATTCTGATAACAATATAAAATTTTGTCTTATAAATTATTGGCAACACTTTGACTAACAACATATTAGATCTGAATCTTACTTTGCATTTTCAACACTAGCAACATGATACATGCTTACTGGAACTCTTGATGTCTCAGTAGAAAAATGCCGTAATAGAAATAATATGAAATATCAATTCCTGTGCAGACCTTTTATTTAAAGACAGTTGACGTTGTGTGTTAGCTAGGAAATCTACTCTCCTATGAAGACAGCCTTTCTGTTGTCAACATTTTGGCCATCTGAAATCGATAGTATCCTATATGGACTATAGATTTTTTAATCTGTCAAGTATTCAAATTGTAAACTCAGGTATATATTCACTCACTGTAGATGAATTCATACGTTCTTTACAGGAGGCTCTGTGAAAGGGTTATAGGGAAACTCAAGTGTTGTCTAGTTAGCACAGATCAGCACCAGGTCTTTTGATAAACACACTCACAATTCCTCCATGTTGTGCTATGTGCAGCTTTCTTATGGGTGTACTATGTCTCTTAAAAAGGGTACTTTGTACACACAAATAATAAAAAGCTGTTAAATGTCCAAACATTTTAATCATTGCTGATTATTATACTATTCTACTATTCTATAATAATATATTTCAAATAGTCATACAATGTTGCAAATCTGTTTCATATAGTCATACAATGTTGCAGAATTTGTTCTTTCATTACTTGCAGTTTTTTAAAAAATATGATACACCATTAAAGTACATAAAAATAGTCAAATGAGGATGTTATAAAGTGTTATCATAGTCTAACTGACTTGTTAACAACTCTTTCTCAAAGCTCAGAAGACCATTGGTCAATATGACCATTTATTTAAAATCTGAACAACATTGTTTAAGCTTCACTAGATTCAGCTGTTCACATGGATTTCATAAGAAATAGAGAGTGAAAATATAGGTTCTTTTAAAATATATAGTTGAAAAGAATTTGTGTTCTTGCTCATTATTTCAGACACACAGAGACAGACACACACATACAGACAGACAGACAGACACACACACACACACAAACATGTCTGTGTGTGTGTGTGTGTGTGTGTGTGTGTGTGTGTGTGTGTCTGTGTGGAACAAATTCTGGCCCAGAAAGGACTTTATCAATAACAAATGGAAAAATTGTTTTTAATCATGGTAATTGACTACGTTTTCAGTTCTGCATTATAATAAATGAAATCACTTAAGCACTAATTTTGTTTTTGGATGAAGGACTGAAAACCTACACAGTGAAATGTAATAACTCATAAGCTCTGTGCTCTTTAAAATCTTAGAGCCATCTTTATTCTGAACCAAGGTATTGCTAGCATCATATCAGTTTCAGTCATCTTAACTCAAAGATGAAGTCTCAGGTTCTGAACCTTTTAAGAATAGATTACTTCTGGTCCTTGTTACATATACTGTGTGCTGGATAGGGAAGGGAAATTCTCAAAGTTCCCCAGGAATGAGAATGAGAAAAGCAGTGAATGGTGTGAAGCCATCTGTGAAAATGGGAGTCTTTGCTGTACAGTTCCTGTTCATGTCAGTATTGAGGACTTAAATTTCACATTAAATAGTCCTGAAATTCTTAATCAGAAAGTCTTCTCAAGTTAATTTTTTCTTATATTTTTAAGACTGTAATACAATTATATCATTTGTCTCTTCACTTTCTCCCTCCAAACTGTTCCATGTATCCCTTCTTGCTGTCTTTAAATTGCTTCTCTTTCTTTAATTGTTGTTTTACACATACACACACACAAATAAATGTACATATGTATATTTTTTAAGGTAGTATTAACTTTAACACACTCTTCTTTGCATATTGGACAAAAAGGGGGCTAAATTCTAGTATGAAAAGAGTCAATAACATCTTAATGGTATAAATAAGATTCCTATACATAGGAATGTATTCTTTTATGTTGCATTCTTGGTTGGATTATTCATGCTCCTGTCTGATAAGAGTATTAAGACCAGGGATCCGTATCATCACACATGTACTGTACACAGGCATCACTCTGAATCTTTCTGTTATTTTCTTAGAAGTACATAAAAAATCTAAAAGTTCTGTTAGCTTATCTTTTTCCAGTAAGAATGAAATATTATGGGTCTGTGAGGCATTAGTGGAAGGTATTGGTTCTGAATATGATAAAAATTCATTATATGAAATTCTCAAAGAATTAATAAAATTTTATATGAAAGAATAGAAGAATCAGATCTATTATCTAGTGAGAGAAATTAGTAGCTTGTAAGTCTGAGTTTGCTCAGCCAAAGCCTGCTTTGTTTGGTTCTATAAATGCTTCTATACAGTTATTATACTAGACAACATTTGTATATCTGAAGAAAACATATCTAAGAGAATATCATAATGAGTACTAACTACATTGTAGAGTTTAATATAGACACATGAAGCCAATGGCTACTGTGTTGGATAGATGGACTTAGGGCACAGCAGATGAACAGTGTTACAATATTACTCTTTATGCTATTTCAGCCACCTGGGTTGGAGGAGGTTACATCAATGGGACAGCTGAAGCAGTATATGGGCCAGGTTGTGGTCTAGCTTGGGCTCAGGCACCCATTGGATATTCTCTGAGTCTAATTTTAGGTAAGTGGGTATTAAGATCTCAGTGACTCACTCAGTACTCAGCATAAAGTATAAAAAATAAGAAAAGCAATGTGAAGAACTATTGTAGAGAAAATTTCTAAGTAGCAATTACCAGAAATTGTTATGTAGTAGCATAACACCAATGCTTGGATTATTAATCTCCTGATTATGAACTGTGTAAAAACTCTTTGATCCTGTAGGCATTGGAACAGTGAATTTCTTAAACAGCTATGATTTATTTCTTTCAAAAAGTAGTGTGGATATATCATTAAAGCCTAATCAACTCAGTTGTCCTGTGTTCCTTTTGGTAAGTCAAACTGCTAAAAGTTTGAATATTATATAAGAGAGTTTCTCACTTTGTTACACAAAATGCTTTTATTGGGCCTTGTGCTTAGTCATAGTGTCTAAATATTGGATTGTGTGACACAAATGTATGAAATGTATGAGGATCCGGCTATACCACTCCTGGGCATATACCCAGAGACTTTACCTGCATGCAATAAGGACACATGCTCCACTATATTCATAGCAGCCTTATTTATAATAGCCAGAAGCTGGAAAGAACCCAGATGTCCCTCAACGGAGGAATGGATTCAGAAGATGTGGTATATTTACACAATGGAATACTACTCTGCAATTAAAAACAATGAATTCACGAAATTCCTAGGCAAATGGTCAGAACTTGAAAATATCATCCTTAGTGAGGTAACCCAATCACAAAAGATCACACATGGTATGCAGTCACTGATAAGGGGATATTGACCCAGAATCTCAGAATACCCTAGACACAATCCGCATATCATTAGATTTCTAAGAAGATGGAAGGAGAGACCCCTGGTCCTGGAAAGACTGGATGTAGGGGAACGCCAGGACAGAGTAATGAGAGGGGGTTGAACGGAGAAAAGAGGGAGGGAAGGGGGCTTATGGGACTTTCGGGGAGGGAGGAAACGGGAAAGGGGAAGTGATTTGGAATGTAAATTAAAAAAATAAAATAAAATTAAATTAAAAAAAAAAAAGAAAGTACTTTAATACACACTGACCTGGTCCATGTCTTTCAATTCATGTGCCTCATTTTTGTCATCAAGTTGCCCAATGGGCATATGCAGTATTAGATGTGCTAAGAAATATATATTAGTTTTATATTTATATTAGAAATGTATATTTATATTAAGTTGCTAAATATTTCTTGGTACTATAATCATAGGACATGTAAGACATGTTCCTTAGTACGTATTGATATCGTAATAAATCATTTTCCTGGAGTGGGGGAGGTAGTATAGTAAAAAAAGTATCTATCATAATTTTTTTGTTCCCACAAGCCCTTGTTTGATTTGTTTTAGGTGGCCTGTTTTTTGCAAAACCTATGCGTTCCAAGGGATATGTGACTATGTTAGACCCATTTCAACAGATCTATGGAAAGCGCATGGGTGGGCTGTTGTTCATTCCTGCACTGATGGGAGAGATGTTCTGGGCTGCAGCAATTTTCTCTGCATTAGGTAAGAACTGAAGATGGTTCTACTGAGTCATCAATTCCTAATCAAATGGTTTGGCCTCTTTTTAAAATGTCTTTAAAACCATGCTCAAAACCATATTTATTCTTATAGAATCTCAACAGAAATTCTATACTTACTAAACTATCGAGATAGTGGTGAAAGAAATCTAATCTCAGCTTCATTTGTTTTGAACCTGAATCATATCCTTATAAAGTGTGGTCATGAGTTATAAAGATCAGGAGTTGTTTTTTAAGGTATCTATGAGTTGGAATAAAATACACTTAACTAAGCACAACTAAAAGATAAGTTTGATCAGAAGTGTAAAAACTTGTCCTTTAGCCAAAGGTTTATGGAAATTCCCTAGTCTTAAACAAATT
Organism: Tokudaia tokunoshimensis; assembly: GCA_036184795.1. NCBI lineage: Eukaryota > Metazoa > Chordata > Mammalia > Rodentia > Muridae > Tokudaia > Tokudaia tokunoshimensis. The sequence goes on from BTHU01000016.1 coordinate 47,267,854, forward strand.
TAAATAAAAGCTTTTTTTACCTTTAAAGTTGTACTTCCAGTAATTATTCTGACTTCTGCAAGCACATGTTACCTCTTCATGTTTTCCCTTCCAATGACTGTCAGGCTGAAACTGATAAATGTATAGAAAATTAAACTTCTCAAGGATTTTTAAAAAGCAGTAATATTGTTACATGTGATGCACTCTATTAAAAGCAAATGTAAAACAAAGTGTAAGTCTCAAGAGTAAATAACAGTTGCAGAGAAATCGGACCTCACAGCCTGTGGATAGAATAGACAGGCCTTCAAGCAAAGCCATCTAACTAGACATGTAAATGTAAGTTCTTCTCGAAAGAATGATACTATGGGCAGTCAATGGTAAATTAAAACCAGAAATGATGGAACACAGGGAGAATTCTCTCAGAAGCTTAAGTGTTTTCTTGTTAACTTGTGAAAGGTTTTCAGTCCCTAACTTCTCTTCAGCCCAGTCTGCTATTCTTGGAGATGCATATTTAGAGGTTAAAACAACATGGCCAGTTGTTGAAATGTAAGCATCCTCAGGCTCCTGTCTTAAGTAACTGGAGATGCAAATCCTGCGGAAGCTGTGCACTGCCTCACGTGTGTTGCTGCCGCCTTCATTCTACCAGCCTCAATTCAGCTCTAGAGCCACACTAAACTCTTCAGTTCTCCTGGATACTCAGTCACCCTCCTCACCTCTGTCCATCTCTCCCTTCTACCTGCCTCAGCCAGACCTTCCTCACTGGGATCAATGCTGAAGTCTCCGTTTCCAGTTTGCCCTCCTCTGGTAATCAACTCTTTCTAAGTTCAGGTTTTATTACTCTCTTTTCTTTTAAAACTAAAATTTTCAACAGGGTCTACAGGCCCGGCAGAGCCTTTGCTTTCTTTTCTTGCTACGCCTCCTGCATTTATTCTCCAGAATTTTGAGTCTTCCATCTTGCCTCTGACACTTTCCAAATCCATTTGCCTAGGCTTTGGACTCACCTCCTGTGTTTTTAGTGGGACTATGAAAAAAATCTTTAGTTTCGATCTACTACCTTTAGATCAAGGCAGATCTGTTGCTGGGCAGCTGTAAAGTTGAATCCCCACAGCCCTCTTCAGTGGACCAGGTGGCCACATCCTACACAGGGCTTCCCATCTCTTCTCCAAATGTAAGGGCAAGCCTAAAGTCTACAGCCAGGGACTAAGTGGTTAGAGCAAACGGAATTTCCTTTGGTGTTAACATATGCCAGACCATGAGCTTGTCTCCTGGCTCCAGTATTATCATATGTAACTTCTGTACTTGGATTAGTTCACATGCACTTTGTCTCCCTTTCGTTCCAAATTCCTATATACTCTAAGGTATTTTTCTTGACCATGGAAGGAAATGAGTGATGGTGGGACAAGAAAGACAATTGGCTGGCTCATAAAAGACACGAATACCTCTGAAAAATGACAGGCCCCTCTGCTGGACAACAGTCCTCACTTTAAAGCCTAATGATATAATATATACCCCAACCTTGTGCTCATTAGCTAAGAAACAAGGGGATTTTGTTTGACACTAAAAATTTCAGGTTTAAGAACAGTCTGCCTGCTATGGTATGACAAAAAGGAGAGAACAGCTAAATACAAAATGCTCTCTCTGGCTCAATAAAGATTCTGAATAATAGTCCTAAAAGGTGAATAGAGTTAATGAGCTGATGCTTATATGGCATTTTACAATGCGAAACATAGTAGCTAAACTCTGCACTTCAATATAATTACTTCTGCAGATATTTGTGTATGTCTTTATATGTGTTTAAGAGTTTCTGAAAACATGTTAACAGTCTTTCCTTATACACATACATATAAAATAACATATATACACATATATAAACTTTCCCACACATATTATGAGCACATATATGTATATGTATATATATGTGTGTATGTATATATATATATATATACATATATATAAATTTATATATATATATACCCCCTTGATAGAAATCTATAGTCTAGCAGCACATAAGTATCATAAAATTATTATCTTTGCTGGATATATTTCAAAAGTACTGTTTGTAAGAAATAATCCTGGGACACTTAAGAACAGACAAGTATAAACTCTATCTGTGCTCATCTTCATTTCACTAGGAATGAGCATGGGGAATGAAAACAGAGGTGAATCTTTTCTCTGCAATTGCTACATTTATTTAAAATAGCATACAGAAGAGAGCATTCTCACTGTGTATTCAAGGTATGAGTAACCTCCGCGAACCTCTGGCGGGTGGCTAAGTTCACAGCTTTCATCTGCACAATCACTTCTGAATAACCTCTTCCAGACATGACTCAAGCATTTATCCTTTTCATGTCTTGCCCACCAGGTTAAACAAGATTTGTTGCCTCATGTTCAGATCCAGCCATCACTGAATGGGTAACACTAACATCCTGAAAGTTCTCCAGAACCTATGACTTTTGCTATATCTTCTTTGCTTATCATGTCTTCTCACTTGACATCTGCTTGTTGAATCACACTGCACTGTGTCAACATTTAGTACCATTCAATACCAGCCTGGTGCTGCCAGATTAGGTCTGATTATCATTTGACCCAGAAATAAACCAAAACTTTTGATAGTATCTTAGGATGCTTGAATAAAATGGCTTCTTACATTTCTAGTAGTTAAATTCAGTGATTTATTTCATAACATTATACTAGCAGATGTAGTTTTTTCCTCACTACAATTAATGTAAACATATAGAAAATATTTTCAGAAAAATTCAACTCAGATGTGATAAAGAGGCAGGAGACTTCACTAAGGCTACTGAGTTGCAACCAAATGGTAGCCTCTCCAAAGGCTGAACATCTAGTGCTGTGAACCTTGTCTATGATTAAATTGCTTATAACTTATAGCTTGGAAATGTTATGAAAGCAGAAAACTGCAGCAAAACAATGACATAGATTTTCAACTAAAATTCCAACATTAAAAATAAGCTTCACGGGCAGTGGTGGCGCACGCCTTTAATCCCAGCACTTGGGAGGCAGAGGCAGGTGGATTTCTGAGTTCGAGGCCAGCCTGGTCTACAGAGTGAGTTCCAGGACAGCCAGAGCTACTCAGAGAAACCCTGTCTCAAAAAAAAAAAAAAAAAAAAAAAAAAAAGAAAAAAAAAACCAAAAAGAAAAAAAAAAAACCAAAAAAAAAAAAAAATAAGCTTCAGACAAATAAAGCTTGTTAAGTATCAATACAACAACTCCTGCAATTTTTAAAAGCACTGATAGATAATTGGTGTCTTTTGTATTTGAATCATAGGTACTTATTATATTATTCTTTGTATTCAAGGAAATTGTTATATTACCATAGTTACAGCTGAAAAGTATTTTGTATTAGTGTTTCAAAACAGCCTGAACTGCTTTTTAAAATAATGGATGTTCCTCTGTGGTAGGTGGTATACACTGAGAGCATGCCAGTTACAAAGTACAAGAGATAGCAGTGTTCCAAACTGCCCATTCATAAAATTCTCAATGTAAAGACAGACACCAAGGAACACAATAAACAGTGTAATAAGGCAAGAAATCAACCAAATTGATGAGGAAACTACTAAAACTATGATTTTCTCTTTCTTAATTTTGAATTTATTTATTTTATTATTTTATGTGTATGAATGTTTTTCCTGCATGTATGTATATACACGGTGAGTCTGGTGCCAATGAAGGTCAGAAGAGGGTGTCGGATCTCCTAGAACTGGAGTTATAGATTGTCATGTGACACCATTTGGTTCCTGGCAACTGAACCAGGGTCCTCTGCAGGAATAGTATGTACTCTCAATCACCGATCCATCTATCCAGGCCCTAAATTTGATTTTTTCCAATAATATATTTATTGATCATTTGGGAATTTCATATCAGAAACACCAATTATCCTCCTTCCCAAGTCCTCTCTGCTCCACTCCCAACCCTTGCAACACCCTCTAAAGAAGAAGGAGGAGGAGGAGGAGGAGGAGGAGAAGGAGAAGGAGAAGAAGAAGAAGAAGAAGGAGGAGGAGGAGGAGGAGGAGGAGGAGGAGGAGGAGGAGGAGAAGAAGAAGAAGAAGAAGAAGAAGAAGAAGAAGAAGAAGAAGAAGAAGAAGAAGAAGAAGAAGAAGAAGAAGAAGAAGAAGAAGAAGAAAAAGAAGAAACACAACATACAACAAGACCATATACTCACTCACTGGAGCATGGTCAAACTCCTGGTGGCCAGACCCTTAAAGAAAACTGAGTTCTTCCACCTCCACCAAATGGACCCTGCCAGAATCCATCAATTCTGGAGAACTATGCTCTTGCTAACTGTAAAGAGCAAGAAAGCTACATGTGCCACAGTATGACTCACAGAGAAAGAAGAGCCTAGAAGAGTTTTTTAACAATGCCTATTCCCTACTCTCAAAGAAACTTACAATCTAGACAGAAAACCATCGAAAAACTATGATTTTTTTAAAGCCTGGATTCTTCAATAGGTTGGCATTCTGGGGAGAAGCTATGCATATACCAATTATACAACTTTTAGAGATCTGTCAAGTCTTTGAGAAAGAAAAAAAATGAAAACTCCAATTATTCATTTTATTATTTTCCCCTATAAATTTGACTTAGTTCTTTGGTATCTAGTAGAATTTGTCTGTTAGAGTGGGCTATCACAAGAAAAATAGAAATAAAAATTCATTGTAAATTATGGAAATGGCTACTCTTCCCTCTTAGAAAGACTTCTTATGGATGTATGGAAGTTCACTGTACATAATTAAGTTAGAATTTCATGTACTGAAGGCATTACAAATTCTGAGAATGGAATTGAATTTACCCATATTTCTAATTGTTCACTTAATGTCTTACATAGATTAACTAGCAAAAGACTAAGTTCAGATATATCGTGTTATATGTAGAGAGATATATAATTTAATAAGACAAAAATTCAAAACAACAATTCTTTTCCACTGTTTTCATTGTGCACATCTCACAAGCCCCTGGGACATGTCTGTTGTGGCTACACTTTGGAAGCAAAATCACTTGTGTTTCTTGCCCACTGAGCTGCCTGATCATTTTCTTCCAGGGGCCACCATCAGCGTGATCATTGATGTGGATGTGAACATATCAGTCATTGTCTCAGCACTCATTGCCATTCTTTATACCCTAGTGGGTGGGCTCTACTCTGTGGCATACACTGATGTTGTTCAGCTATTCTGCATTTTTATAGGACTGGTAAGTGACATCACTCTCATTTTCTCTCCTTCCTTCCTTCCTTCCTTCCTTCCTTCCTTCCTTCCTTCCTTCCTTCCTTCCTTTTTGTCTTCCTCCCTCCCTCCCTCCCTCCCTCCCACCCTCCCTCCCTCCCTTCCCTCCCTGCTTGCCTGCCTTATTTTCTTCCAAAAAGTAATATGTATTTTTAACTCAGTAAAAATCAGTGGGTATATGATTTTTCCATAATAAAAATACACAGTAGATTTAATGTATTTGGTGTTTTGATTATTATGTGATGGGAGGAATTTCTTTTCTGGTCCACTCTATTTGAAGTTCTGTAGGCTTCTTGTATGTTCATGGGCATCTCTTTCTTTAGGTTAGGGAAGTTTTCTTCTATAATTTTGTTGAAGATATTTACTGGCCCTTTAAGTTGGGAATCTTCACTCTCTTATATACCTGTTACCCTTAGGTTTGGTCTTCTCATTGTGTCACGAATTTCCTGGATGTTTTGGGTTAGGAGCTTTTTGCTTTTTGTGTTTTCTTTGACTGTTGTGTCAGTGTTTTGTATGATATCTTCTGCACCTGAGATTCTTTCTTCTATCTGTTGTATTCTGTTGGTGATGCTTGCATCTATGACTCTTGGTCTCTTTCCTAGGTTTTCTAACTCGAGGGTTGTCTCCCTTTGTGATTTTTTTTATTGTTTCTAGTTTCATTTTTAAATCCTAGATGGTTTTGTTCATTTCTTTCACCTGTTCGATTGCGTTTTCCTATAATTCTTTAAGGGATTTTTGTGTTTCCTCTTTAAGGGCTTCTAGCTGTTTGCATGTGTTCTGTATTTCTGTATGAGAGTTGCTTATGCCCTTCTTTTTTTTTTCTTTTTTTTTTAATTTTATTTTCTAAGTTTTTTTTTATTTACATTCAAAATCATTTCCCCTTTCCCGTTTCCTCCCTCCCCAAAAGTCCCATAAGCCCCCTTCCCTCCCTCTTTTCCCCATTCAACCTCCTCTCGCTTCTCTGTCCTGGCATTCCCCTACATCCAGTCTTTCCAGGACCAGGGGTCTCTCCTTCCATCTTCTTAGAAATCTATTGATATGTGAGTTGTGTCTAGGGTATTCCGAGATTCTGGGTTAATATCCCCTTATCAGTGACTGCATACCATGTGTGTTCTTTTGTGATTGGGTTACCTCACTAAGGATGATATTTTCCAATTCTGACCATTTGCCCAGGAATTTCGTGAATTCATTGTTTTTAATTGCAGAGTAGTATTCCATTGTGTAAATATACCACATCTTCTGAATCCATTCCCCCGTTGAGGGACATCTGGGTTCTTTCCAGCTTCTGGCTATTATAAATAAGGCTGCTATGCATGTGTCCTTATTGCATGCAGATAAAGCCTCTGGGTATATGCCCAGGAGTGGTATAGCCGGATCCTCCAGGAGTGTCATGCCCAGTTTTCTGAGGAACCGCCAGACTACTTTCCAGAGTGGTTGTACCAGCTTGCAATTCCACCAGCAGTGGAGGAGTGTTCCTCTTTCTCCACATCCTTGCCAACAACTGCTGTCTCCTGTGGTTTTGATCTTAGCCATTCTGACTGGGGTGAGATGGAATCTCAGGGTTGTTTTGATTTGCATTTCCCTAATGACTAAGGATGATGAACATCTCTTTAGGTGCTTCTCAGGCATTAGATATTCTTCAGGTGAGAACTCTTTGTTTACCTCTGTACCCCATTTTTAATAGGGTTACTTGCCTCTCTGGAGTTTAACTTCTTGAGTTCTTTGTATATATTGGATATTAGCCCTCTGTCAGATGTAGGGTTGGTAAAGATCATTTCCCAGTTAGTTGGTTGCCACTTTGTCTTTTTGACAGTGTCTTTTGCCTTGCAAAAACTTTGTAATTTAATGAGGTCCCATTTGTCAATTCTTGATCTTAGAGCATAAGCTATTGGAGTTCTATTCAGGAAATTCTCCCTTGTGCCCATATGTTCAAGGTTCTTCCCTAGTTTCCTTTCTATTAGTTTCAGTGTGTCTGGTTTTACGTGGAGGTCCTTGATCCACTTGGAATTGAGCTTAGTGCAAGGAGATAAGAATGGGTCAATTCGCATTCTTCTGCATGTTGACCTCCAGTTGAGCCAGTCCTTCTTAAAGTCCTCTATCACCATCATTAGAAGTGATTTTAGGTCTGATTCAAGTTTTTCAGGTGTGTTGGAGTATCCAGGACTTCCTGTGGTGGCAAAACTGGGTTCTGATGATGCCAAGTAACCTTGGTTTCTGTTAATTATGTTCTTATTATTGCCTCCCACAATCTGGTTATCTCTAGTGCTACCTGCCCTCACTACATCTGACTGGAGCCTGTCCTTTCTGTGATCCTGGTTGCTTCCGAACTCCACAGAGTCAAGCTGTCTCTGTGATCCTGTGATTCTGGGATCCTATGATCCTGAGATCCTGGGTGTGTCTGAGCTCCTGGGAGTCAAGCTGCCTCTGGGACCCTAAGATCTTGGTGTGACCAAGCTCCTGGGATCCTGTGATCCTGTGTTCCTAGGGGTCTTAGAGCAAATGGGAGTTTAGCTTCCTCTGGGTGTTGTGGGACTAGCTAGGAAGTTTGCGCCCAAGGTCAGCTCAGGGCACAGGCCCAAACAAACAGGAAGGAACCCATGCCACTAGTCTGTGTGCCTGGGTCCTGCTGGTCTCAGTCACTCCAGGTATTGAGACAGATGTTGTGTCCTCCTCACCTCTGATTCTATGATTCTGGGCAGGTTAGAACGCTGGAAGTAGAGCTTCCTCTAGGTTTTATAAGACTGCCTGCCAAGTTTGCACCCGAGGTCTGCTCAGGGCACCAGCCCAGACTGGAAGGCCCTCTCTGATGTTTAGCAGTGGAAAACAACTACATTTCCCAGCCAACCACACAATCACATGGGATCAACATATACATTTCAGTGTACTTTGCTGATGAGCAGTAATGTTTGTTAGGTCCTGTGAGTTTAAAGTATTTTCTACTTTAAGTGATTTCATTCCACATAGCCAACAGTAAGTTAAATAATGTCTGTATGCTTCTACCTGTTCATTCTTCCCTGACTCCTTTCAACTCTGCCTCTCTTTACCAGTTCTTAGGCACATTTTTCAATCTCTGTTTCCCTCCCATATTAATGGATATTTATCTTTGCTGAATTCACAAGAAGCATAAAAATGCATGCGTATCTGTATGTGTAGGTGTGTGTATGAATATGTGGGTGTATGTGATGCAATATTTTCTTCTCACAAGGTTCATCTGACCACTTCTATGGTTTATCTGATTCAAATAATCAAACGCATGAGTATTCAATGACTTTTTTTCATTTTTTTCTAAATCAGTGTTTCATGACATCACATAGAGAACATAATTTCAGTTCCTTCTCTGTTTTAGAAAGATCAGCTATTAAGCTATGCCAAATCTGAGAAATATAAACTAGGAACATGACCCATGCATATCCAGAACAGTTAAGATCATAGCCAATGCTCCAATGTTATTCTTTGTTTCAGTGGATCAGTGTTCCTTTTGCCTTGTCACATCCTGCAGTCACTGACATTGGATTCACAGCTGTGCATGCTAAATACCAGAGTCCCTGGCTGGGAACCATTGAATCAATTGAAGTCTACACCTGGCTTGATAATTTTCTGTTGTTGGTAAGTGGCACTGTCATCCAAGAAATGTGATCTAATTGTTCATAAAAATCAAAAACGCGTTCAGGATTTCACATGTGTATACAAGGTTTCACCTGCTGACTCATGACTATATCTGAATTAATTCTTTTCTTGGAATGGTGGAGCTACATGTTGACTAATGGTAGCCTACATAATGTGGACAGTAAATGGAATCCTAAAGGTCCAGCACTATGTTCTGTGTCCAGAGTTTTACAATAATAGAATCTTGTAAATCATTCAATTACCAACTGTAACATAGAGATTTACCTGAAATGGAGAGCCAGGCCACCTAACACTTCTGATTTGTGTTTTGAAACAAAGCATTAAAATATACTTTATTCTGCTATGAGTAGTTCATGAGAAATGTCATTGATGTACTAACTTACACATTTAAAAGTAAAAGAATTGGTTTTGTAAGAATACAGACTTGAGGAATGTATTTATGAATTTTACAATTTAACTACTTTACTTTTTAATATGTGTGTCTCGTATTGGAAGGAAAATTACTCTATGTTATGCTGGACACAAATGTAATAAAAGATAAATAAAACATGCCAAAGTTAAATCCCTGAAGAAAAACCACAGATGACATAGCAAGTTCCTTCAACTTTTCCCTCACTTATATACCAATTCCTGAATACCAGCTTTCCATTAATCTGACAATTGGAGATGTATTAATACTCTAGGGGAAAGTCAATAATCTTCCATACTTCTCTCAGACAACTGCTCTAGACCCCGATCTCTACCTGTATCATATATGCAGTGGTCTCACAGATACCTAGGCATCATTCTGTTTTTACTTGTTTTCGTGTTCGCATCCCCTCAAGAAACTCTCATCTTCCTGTATGTCCAACTAACTCAGGTGTCATTTCTACAGGTTTTGTACCTTGTTCTGCAGGCATCCACTTATCTCCTCTCTCTCATCCTCACATAACTGTTTCTCAACTTAGTTTCCATTCAGACTTCTTGTAGCCTATTTTAATTCCACAAAATTTTTTGGTTTTATGTCTTTAATGAAAATATTAAGCTTACCTCTAGTGTATATATTCATATTTATAAATTGTTTATATATACTGTGCTAAAATATATGTAATCTAATTAGAAAACTAAATAATGGTACATATTCTATAAAATGAATATAGACAGAAGCTCTGATACTCTCTTCAGTGCCCCAATGAGCATTGTGCACACTCCCCTTCAGTAAAATACTACAGTGCATTGACTCTTCCAGAGGAGTGTGAAAAGTGTGTATTTCCACCATTCACATGTCCACTCTATGATTAACATCTATAGACATTCATTGGGCCACATGATTCATATTTCATCACATGATTTTCAGAATCCCAATTAGTTTTAAAATTTTTTGTGACAGTTGGGATTCCTGCCCCAAAGTAAATTGAAAACTTTGTAAAATTGTGTAATTTTAAGGTAGCTAAAAGCAGTCCAATTAAGAAAAAGAAAGAACTGTTTAGTGTAGTCCCAAAGGAAATATTTCAAAGAAACTAGGATTTTTTAAAAGAATCATTGTCACTTATTGACATGCCTTCTGTGGATGGTTTAACAATTATCATTACTAGATGTCTTAGGATCAACAAAATTTGTTTGTCATAGTTTGACTCTGAAGTCCAGAATTGAGGCATTGGCAAGATATGTCTGATGAGGGCTGACCCTTCATAGACAACACATTCCTGCTGTGTCTTTACTTGGTCGAAAAAGGAACTAACCTCTCTGAATTGTTTCTGTTTTTTTGTTTTATTAACAAAATTACTAACTAGATTTATAAGAACCCCCATTTTCATGATATAATTAATTCACCCAGAGTCAATAATGCTACAGATTTCTCCACCCAGAAGATTAGAATTTAAACTGACAAACACTGACGTGTTTGCTATACTGCAAACGCAGTTGTAGCAGTTGCAAATTATGTTCTGTGGAGCATTTTTCAGACTGCACAATCTACTAAAACTTTGCAACTGATGAAGTGTTGCAAAACTTCTAAGAAGCAACACTTTCATTTGCTCCCATCATTTGACTTACTCTGAATCCATGGGTTCTCATGCAGATGCTGGGTGGAATCCCATGGCAAGCCTACTTCCAGAGGGTCCTCTCTTCATCCTCGGCCACCTATGCTCAGGTGCTGTCCTTCCTGGCAGCTTTTGGGTGCCTGGTGATGGCTCTACCTGCTATATGCATAGGAGCTATTGGAGCCTCCACAGGTAAACATCTTGCATCTTTGTCACATTTCCAAGGTAGTGTCCCAAACCCCTAATGGCTGTTCTCTCTAGGCCACATCTCTATTTCCCCAACAGAGTAAATGAATTCTTTCTCTATGACCTGATCGTGCCTTTGCTATAGCATTCAATAAATAAAGTTCTAGTTCTGTGTTCTCTACCCACTATTGTTGCTTAATGATGAAACATTTGGGAACACCCAAATTTTGGTATATTAGCAATTGTATTCTGTCAACCAGGAGATAACTATGATGCACATTGTATAACCACAATGATGGGGGTTTAAAAATACTACTCCATTCTGAGTTTAACTATAAAGGGAAGAAATGAACACTGAAGACTTTCTAAATCTTGGTGAGCCAAAGAGTTGCAAATATTGCAAGCCACTGCTTTAGGGGATCATCATCCTTCTGTCATTATGGTCCCCAGGAACCACTATGAACATTTGGTTAAGATAGAGAAACTAAATACTAAGATAACAAAAGAGAGCAATACAAAATTATGATTTTGTTATTGGCCTCTAGGAAACATTTCTTAAGTCTTGCCTTTCATTCTCTTGAATGTAATCATGCCTGTCATTCATGTTTCTTCTATGGTAGAAAGAGGAAGCTAGAATCCCCCCACAAGCACACTGACACCTTTCAGGAAGGTTCTGTCTTTGCAACCTAATCACCTCCTTGCCTAAAATCAATGTTATTGCCTTGTGAACTTGGGTTTCAGAGACCTAGAAGAGGTGTAAACATAAAATCACAAGAGCATAATAAGAGAAACTGAGATCTGTGGCCAATGGAGAATTTTATGAACTTCAGAGCTAAGTTACAGCTCTCTTAATTGTGATTATGAGGCACCATTTGAATGAAAATTTGTAAATTTACCCACATTGAGAAACATTCTCTAAGTTGAATCCATTAAAATATATTAGAAAAAGTTTACCTTTCACCCTGTTTTCTCTTATAAAAGGAATGCTATTTATTGAATTACCTTGGTGTATTTTTATTTTAGTTTTTATAACAGGAATCATGATTCATAGTATAATCTTCCCGTTCCATGTCCATACTTGACATAAAATAGTAATTGAATGGTAAAAGCATTGTCCAAGGTCTTCATCAGCATCTGCTTCTATAAAAAGAAAATAGGTTTTGCTTCACAAGAGCAGATAAATCCATTCCCTCTTGTGGGTATACAAGAATGTGTAAGCAAGTTAGCAAAAACAAGAATACAGTTTTCTGTTTCCTAGATTAGCTGTACATTTAGTATTATTATCTCTTGTAACTTAATTTCTCAGTTGCAGCTTTAACCCTGGTAGCATATGGGCATAGCTTTAATTATAACTGTAATGGGAAGTAGAAAATGGCAAGAACTAATATTTGTTGGCCCTGACATCGTAACATCAAAAAAGATCAGCAAATATCAAAGAAGACAGCAAATGTACATATACAGGTCCCTTGTCTTCTTCAACATAGGTTGTAACCAAACCAATCCCAATGCAGGGACAGTGAAATGGTTTAAGAGTGAAGGCATTTGCCACTAAATTTGACAACTTAAGTTCCATACATGGCAACCAATGGTGAAGGAAGCAAACTGACTTCCACAAATTGGTTTTTTGACCTCCACAGTCATATGCCATAACACTTGAATGCTATACATGCACAAGCATACATGTATGTGAGCACACACATAAAAGCACATAAATAACAAAATAGAAGTTGTGTATTCAAAGATAAACTAATGTTTCAAGTCATTTTATTATACCAATTCTGAAGATCTCCCAGATACCTAAGCCTCATGGATGAAAAAGATTTACCCTTAGCATAGCCTACCCCTCTTTCTCTAATGAAAACTCCACATACAGTGAAATTGCTTAGAAGCAAACTAACTCACAGGTAGGCACAAGGCTATGCTTTCTTAAGGAAAAGGGTGAATGGAGCAAAAATCTGTTATGATTTCAGTGTATACAAAGGTCCCTGGGCCCCATTCAGTTTCAAGCAATCTAAAGAAAATGCTTTCGTTTAAGAAAGTTTGTTATCTGTAATTCTGAGTGAGCTCCACTGCACATAAAGAACATCTGGCTTCCAGGGCCCAGCAGGTATAACTAAACCTGAATGCTATCAACACTCAATGAACTCAGGCAGGTCAGACATATCACATGACCAGCATATGGACTTCCCATCTCAGTAGACCACGTGAGGGCTCTCAGTAGTGATGGTTGTTTCTGCTCCACAGACTGGAATCAGACTGCATATGGGTTTCCAGATCCCAAGACCAAGGAGGAAGCAGATATGATCCTCCCGATTGTTCTGCAGTACCTCTGCCCTGTGTACATCTCCTTCTTTGGGCTTGGTGCTGTTTCTGCTGCTGTCATGTCTTCAGCTGACTCGTCCATCCTGTCAGCGAGTTCCATGTTTGCTCGGAATATCTACCAGCTTTCCTTCAGACAAAATGTAAGGCCAGCCTTTTAATTTCTCATTAGTAGTAGTACTAGTAGTAGTCATTGCCAATGCATTTGCTATATTTATTATGCATATAGTATTGCAGGTAAAATCTCTCTAATCTAAAATGTTAAATTTGGAATGCTCCAAAATCCAAAGCTTTTTGAAAACCAATAAAATGTTACTAGTTGGGTGTGTCATACTACGAAATCTTGTACTAAATATAGTATATAAAATAATAAACATAGTATATAAAATCACCTTCAGGCCATATCTACAAGGTTTATATGAAACTTGTAATTTCTGTTTTAAAGTTGAGTTTCACTCCTAATGTATTTCATTATGAACATGCTAATATTCCAACATTCAAACGTAAGCTCCTCACAATATAAGATGCTTCTGCTGTCAAGCATTTTGGATGAAGGATACTCAAATCTATGCATACATATTGAGACTATACTGTAATTCATGCCTTATGTTGGCTCAAAGCACATATTTAAATATAGTGTATTTATTTATCCTCAAATGAATCACAGTAACACATGCCATTATTTATTTTCACAGTAAAGGAAACATACTAGTGTAACTTTTCCCCAAGAGAACAACATGTTACTACAGTTTAAATTTCTTGTTTGTCTTGTTTGTATTGTCTAAAAGATAATACAGCTTCATATTTTTTAGGAAAGCATTTAATCTGCTTAAATATGCTAGGGTCCTAGAGATACCTAGTAGCCATAAGTCATGGTGAACTACTTAACACTATTTTTATAACAACTTCTGTGGTGTTTGAATTCCACAGAATGCCTTTAACATATAGTAAGTAGCCTTTCTATTTGATTTTTCTTATGGAACCAAAAGGCTCTAGGACAGCTTGCTACTGTAGTCCTTGGAAAATAATAGACCTCTCTCAAGAACGTTTCTCTATCATATACAGCTTACTTCTCACCAGGTTTCTTAAGTCATAGTCAGCAAAATAAGTCCATTGGAGCCAACTATATGACTTAGTTTTTTTTTTTTAAAATGTGCCTGCTAACAAATCTGATGGTCCATCTGTGGAACCCCACATGATTAGAACTGACACTTGCAAATTCTGGTCTCCACACATGTACCATGGCATGTATATATTTACACAGAGGTATGTGTCTGTATTCACACAATTCTAAAAAATGGTCCATTAGTACTTCATCATGAGTATTCCTTAGAAACATCAGATTTGAAGCATTAAAAAAAAAATCTTTTTGGTAGGACTCTTACAAGAATAAGCTGTAAAGTTGCCCATACTCTCAGTACCACATGTGAGTGAAATATCACCTTGCCATATTTTATGTGTGACATATGATCTTATTTTAGCTCAGCTTTCCCTCTGTACATTCAGAAGAAGGCTTCATGGTCTCATTTTCTTCCTATGGTAAATATAAGCCTTTGCACCCAAGTGCCATAGATTACATCAGCTTTGGACCCAGGAGACTGGATAAGATCAGTTTTAAAGCATAGAAACATATCCTATTCATCATTTAAAAAGCCAGCGCATTGTTGGCAAAACTGACTGTGCATTGATTCCTCACAGGCATCAGACAAGGAAATTGTGTGGGTTATGAGGATCACCGTGTTTGTGTTCGGAGCATCTGCCACAGCCATGGCCTTGCTGACGAAGACTGTATATGGGCTCTGGTACCTGAGCTCTGACCTTGTCTACATCATCATCTTCCCACAGCTGCTCTGTGTACTCTTCATCAAAGGAACTAACACTTATGGGGCAGTTGCTAGTTATATTTTTGGACTTTTTCTGAGAATTACTGGAGGAGAGCCATATCTATACTTGCAGCCCTTAATCTTCTACCCTGGTTATTACCCTGACAAGAATGGTATATACAATCAGAGGTTCCCATTTAAAACTCTCTCCATGGTTACCTCATTCTTTACCAACATTTGTGTTTCTTATCTAGCCAAGTATCTATTTGAAAGTGGAACCTTGCCTCCAAAATTAGATGTATTTGATGCTGTTGTCGCAAGGCACAGTGAAGAGAACATGGACAAGACCATTCTAGTCAGAAATGAAAACATCAAATTAAATGAACTTGCACCTGTGAAACCTCGACAAAGCCTAACCCTCAGTTCAACTTTCACCAATAAAGAGGCCCTCCTTGATGTCGATTCCAGTCCAGAGGGATCTGGGACTGAAGATAATTTACAATGACCCTATCTAAAATATACAGAACAGGGCATTACTGTAGGGTAGTACTGGAAAAAAAAAGGTTTGGAGCATATATTACACATGTCAAAATATAAATGTTTAAAGGAAAAAAGTTTTGCAGAAGTAAAATAAGTTATAATGGATGAGTTCAGAAAATCTAACAATTGCACAGTGAGAGGGAATCAAGCATGAAGGCAACAGCTTTATTTCTCATCAGAGCACTTTTAATTTTGAATAGCTTTGTTAAGCATATAAAAAATGCATAAAGCCCCAGCCAAAGAAAGTGACCAAATATTATTTATATTTATTATGGAAAAGGAGACTATATAATAAAGAGTCTATGGGAAGGAGATTGGATGGTCCTGATCATCTTCATTAGCTAATGCACTGGACACAAGTTTAATTACTACAACATGGAGGTTATGGATTTATTCACAGTCACTACTGTGAATGATACAGTGAGTTAGCCAGTTCACTTCTCTCCATGTGTAGGTTGTCTTCATGATCTGAACTGTGGCATTTACTGTTTTTCAAGGTGTGCTTCCTTATCTTTTCTTGTCATCTTGCATGTGCACTTTCTCCATTCATCCCTCCATGTATCTATCCCCTCCTCGTCTCTACTCCCTCTCCTTTTTTTCTGCCCTTTCTCTTTCTTTCTCCCATCTCTTTTTCTTTTCATATTTTGTTTTTTTGTGTGGTGCTGGAAATCTATTGCAGGGCCTTGCACATTCTGGGTATGAACTCTCCTACTGAGTTACATAACAGTCCCACAATAATTTATTTTTTTCAGTGATGCCATATATTATTCGAAGCACAAGCAACACAAACAATATCTGATTTAATAGTGACATTTTATGTGTAAATGATAGAAAACAGAATCTATGTTGGAGTTGGATAAAAGCACGGAGCTCTTTAACTATACCCACAATTGCCATCTGCACAAAGAGAAGGGCCCAAAGCCAAGCATGAAATGGCTGTTGGGCAGCATTACAGCAATAAGTCAAGAAGAAAAGTAAAGGAAGGAGAAGAAAAAACAGATTTCTATATCCAGCTTTTACATTAAATGTTGTTACACATTACAAATATAATGTCTTGGCTTGTCTTCTAAGTCAGTGTTGGAGGCAAAGTTGAGCCATACGTAAAGAGAGGTTTCTGTCTAACATATGCTACAGGTGGCACCTGCTTTATCAGCATGCATTCGATGCATATTTATTACCAGCAGTTCCCAAACACCTCACCAAGAAACTGGAAAACAAAACCATGTTTACTTTTGGACATTTATTAATAGAATAGTTTAGTGTTCAGGATCTAGTCTTGACATTGTTCCACATTTTTATATGTTCCACATTTTTATGGACACATTTTTATGTTCCACTGGACAGATCACAATGAGTATATATATTGATTTTCAAATGTAATAGAAAACAAAAAGTAAAATCAAATCATATAAAGAAGAAGCCATTATTTTAATACCTGTTGTGTACATGGATTCCAAAAGGTCAGTCATTAAATGTAGTTTTGCTTCTCTTTGTAATATTCAGAATTACACACACAACTTGCGCCCCCAAACCCTAGAATTCTTTTTATAGGCTACAGTTATTATCTCTCAAAGCATCAAAAGGTGGAACTCCTTTGTTTAAAAATGTGACTTAAAAATTCCTAGTGTGACTTTTAAAATGTAAAGTTAAATAATTTTATGTATTGTATTGTCCTACTTTTCAGTGTTGTCTCCACACTTAAGCCACTTTACTGATTTGTGTACGTATGTAAGGAAGAGTATTCATTTACTCTCCAGTCTATCTCAGAATTAGCTGACTAACTATGGACTATTTGAAAGTATGGAGTCTGAGGTGCTCAGATGTGGGGTGAAAAAATGGTCAAAGGAAAAAGAAAACACAGATAAAAAATAGAAGACTTTGGGCATGAAAAACTACTAGTGACAATGAGGAAGTTTCTGATATACATGGTATTTCAGAGCCACAAGGTCTTCCAACATAGACAAAAGAGTGAATTTTGGCAAACTCATCATCTTGTGTACTTCCATCTAATTGTTAAGGTGTGTTCTTGCATTATGAACATGATGTAGCCTCATTCTCACTGTAGAGCAAAGCAGGTTCTTTTCACATACATTTTGTAATGTTCTTAGTCAACAACTTTGCAACTAACCTTGTGATATTTAAAGTATTAAAATAGCAAAAAATGAGAGAAGTATTCCAAGATATTTATTTATACATACTCTGGAATGAATTCCATGATTTCCATGCAAAGGATGATGCTTCAAGGTGTAGAAGGTCTGTTCTCTATTGGAATGGTGACATCTCTAAGTTATTCCAGAATCAGGCAGTGGACCTCATTTTCAAATCCCAAATGAATCAAAATAATGGAAATGTTTCAGCCTCTTGCTTGGAAGAATTATCTGTGGATAGCATTGGAACAAGATAGGAGTTTCACTCCCATATATTACCAATGATTATACTATGTTTCTTAGGTAGTTTTTGTTCCTCTCCACATGTTCACCATTCAAGCTTGTGGCTGAAATGATTTATCAACAAGCTGTCAAATGCTCAGTGCCAAAATCCAATTTCATTGTTATACTTTTAAGTAATGAATTTTATGTGAACATTATATGAATGTAAGCTTGAAATTAGTGCATTTAATATAATGTGAATTGAAATTTTTATTTGTAAATAATAGATTAGCATTATATTTTAAACATAAATCATCACTTTCCTTTTTGTCCTATAAAATTTACTCTGGCATTATATGTGACTTGTTATAAGTTTGCATAATGTATGTTTGCTAATGCATAGTCAAATGCATATAATGGTTCGAAAACCTATATTTTTTTCTGTCAAAATATTATACAAAGTTATACTCATAAGTAGATTTACAAGTATACATTAATGTGTTCAAATGTAATGATACTGTATTAAATTATTCCATTGAAATTCAGGATATCATGCCTAGATTTGATGTTTTGGGGGGCCTCTATTTAAATATAAATCACGCTTAAAGACAATTATGCAATGCAAGTGAAATAAACAAATGTATAGAAAGATATTTAGATGTCAAGTGGGAAAACTGCAACTTGTAACATCTTAGAACAATCTCTACATCTTATCTTAGAAGCAGATTTACCCTCTCTTAAATTATATAGGCCTTTATTTGAGTTGAATAAATATCAAAGTGTCCATTCCATCACTATAAAGATGTAGTTTTTTTTAAAATGGCTACCTTATCACTGTTGATATAGGACGTATAGCCAGAACACAGTGACAAGCCAGTTCTTCGTATTCTCCAAGGTTCTACTGAAGTTTCTTGTCTAAACCTTTCAAGGAGTTTTCAAAAGTGATATTTTATCGAGGTTCAGAAGACCTTTGTCTTCTTTGGCCAAAACCATATGCATTATGTACATAAGACATATACAAGGTAGAAGGATCTAAAAGTTCATAGAAGAATAAAATGTACTTCTGACAAGGAAATATATCATGTCCATCTACCATTGAGGATATTCTTCCTTATATCTAAATTCTGCTTTATCTCAAATATTCTACAATAAAAATTATTAGAAAAATAATAACGCAGAAAGCATAAAAGCAGGGCCAAACATGGTATAACAGTAGTGAAGTCCACCTTTTCAGGAGAATAAGGCAAGAGGGTTGGAAATACATGGCTTTTCTGGGCTACAAAGTAAGCCCCAGGCCACCTGGGCAACTTAGTGAGTTGTTATATAAAAGATGAGGGGTTTTAAAAGATGGCTGGGGATATAGATCACTGGGTAGTATGCTAGCCTAACTTGTGTGAAATACAGGGTTCAATCTCTGTTGTTGGTGAAATCAGAGTGTATATTCTAGAGAAACTTAGGAAGCTAGAAAAAAATGATGCCCCTTGCTAAGAGTGTACCATCAGTGTAAGAACTCCATCAACAGCACAGTGAAAATAGCCATCCTGTCTTAATGTTATTTTTAGAGTCTCTCTCAAAAAAAAGATTAAAGTTCTAAAATAAATAATAAATTATGATGATTCTGTTTTGATTCTATTTTTAGTTGGAAAACTAGTTATCGATTTTTAAAGGATACTGTGTAATGTATTTTGGAGCCAAATTTGAGTGCCGATTTAACAATTTGTTATCTGGAAACAATGAAATATTTAAACCAAAGATACTATAGAGTTTGGAGTAGTAGATACAGTGAAAGAAGTAACTACAAATTAGTTCCAATAGCAATATATATATATATATATATATATATATATATATATATGATCTGAGAATCATGCTTATGTTAGAATTATTGAAATTCTAGAAGTTTTTATTTCAGCTATGCAGCACTTTTGATTTGAGCAAATCTATGCTCTAACATTGGACTCTAAAAACTTGAGTTCAAAAATATATATAATTTCTCAAAAGACAAGGATGAGATGAATTATAAGAGGGGCTTCATGAATCTAAAGGAACAAAGGCAGCTGCACTGTGAGTCAACTTGTCAGAAAGATACTAAGGAAGAAGATAAAGAGATTTAGGGAGAAATGATAATCAGTGTTCCCACACAGATAAGTTTGTTTGTTTGTTTGTTTGTTTATCCTTACAAGGCAGACAAATTTCTGAGTTCAGGGCCAGCCTGGAACAGAGCAAGGTTAGGCTCAGGTATGGTTGAAATGGTAATTTCAGGATGTGGTTCCACCCAATTAGCTTATATTGTCTGTGTTTAACAGAAGCAGGCAGATCTCTGAATTCTTTGCAATGCTAAACGAAAATGTGTGTTTACTGTCTCCTAAGAATTAAGGGACTGGGGTCACGAGAATCTGATTCATAGGATAGTCAAAAGGAAACCTGGAGTAAATGACTAGATTGATATATAAAAATAAAAGTCTGGGCTTATAATCTGCAATAGACAAGTTATCCAGATAATTTTTAGAATAGTAAAAGAGAACTGCTTGGAGAACAGTCTTGATCACAGAATAGCAAGAGAAAGATGTACATATAGAGAGAGCTCTAGAGATCTCCAGAAAAAGCAGATTAGAGAAAAAGAAAGAAAGAACAGAGAAAAAACAGGCTGGATAGTTGTCTTGAGCAGATAATGGGCTACCAGCTTCAACTTATGATTTATTCCCTCTCTAAGCAGAGGCTGGTCCTTGCCATATAACCATGACCTTAACTGAGAAGGCCAAGTTTTTCTCTCACTGTGTATTTTTGATTTTTGGTCAATACCACTTTCCTTGGGTACAAAGGAAGGAATAAAAACTGAAAAAGGCCCTTAGATATTTGAAATGAGAGTGGAATGCTTAGATTTGTTTCTATGTTATGTTTCTGATTATGTGAATGAAAGCATAAAATGTTTTAAATTTTCTTTTTTATTTTGTACATGAGTCTAACATAAACCAAGCAGGTCTCAAATTTACTATGTGGCTGAGGATGGCTTCCTGCTTCTGCGTTCCTTGTGTTAGGATTATAGGCATGCATATAGAATATTAAAGAGATGTAAAATATATGAAATTGATATTGTAAAATTTAAAATTTGATAACTAACTAAATAATTTGGCCTTTAAAGCATATACGGTAGGGTGAGGGCAAGTGCCAATGGCTACAAAGCAAGATTACTTGAATTTAACAAACAAAATCAAACTAAAAAAAATATTTTAAATTGTCTAACTCTATGTAGGTTAAAATGTCCCAGACATAGATAGCCATTGGCATGAACTGTGAGCTGTGACTAAGTGCAGTGAACAATGAGGGCTGAACCCATGAGAGAATGTGACCACCCCAACTCATTTGTTCTTGCTCACAGAGCTAAAGTACACAGTGGGTATGACATGTCTGAATCAACATCAAGTTCACATTCAGCCCTTAGGAGAAACCTAACCTATATAAGGCTCATTTCATAGAAGATCCCTTGTCATTTTACTCTAACTCATACAGTTAAATGTTTGGTTATGATTTTCCTACACTTTACTTTTTATAGAAAACTCCTAAGATCTAAAATGTGGACTTTTAAAACTAGAGACATAAGAATGTAGCATGAAGAGGAAAGTACATTATTAGAATCCTGTCATCATTAGCTCATCCTTCTCGTCCTCTAGGAGAGAAGTCAAGCTATACCCTTAATGAATTCCAGTTACTGGACCAAGAACATGCTATTTTTGGAGAAAGGGTTCATACTTGTGTTGACAAGAAAGGAGAATAGGCTCTGGATCACTTCCAGAGTTATAGGGATCAAATATGACAGGGGAAGACCACCTGAAAATCAAAAAATTTAAGAAAATCAAATAAGACAGTAAATTGATCTGCTGATTCCTTGACATAAGAATAGGCTAATAACTGGCTTAGACATAAAAATATCTCTAGCCAAAACTTCAGCTATAATAAGACACTAAATCTTTTTGGTTACGGAATCACTAAGATTCTTCATGCCCTTCTTAATATGGAATAAATGAAGATTTATTACATTTGATTATTAATAAAATTAACTTATTAGAAAGACTGGCTCAAGCAAGAAGCAAACTTTCATCCTTAACTGATCTTTGCACCCTGCATAATCCATATGAAAAATCTTAATGGTACTAAAAATTTGGTTGTGAGATTCATATATTGCAGAATGTACAGCTCTGACAAGATTCATCCACTGGGATGCTGACTTGACTTGCCGTTCCAGCCCCCTGTTTCCTGATACTGTTCAGAGATTTGCTTCCAGAACGGCTTTAGGATTGCTGTTGATTCTAGAAAACCTCAATTCATCCAACCTTTCAGATGAATCCAGACAGAACTTCAGTCAAGCCTTACCCTTGGGGAGATGGAAAGAGTAAATCAACTATATTCCACCCGTGCCCAGTCATCAGCCACCATTGAATAAGTTGCAAGAAATGGTTATGTGGTAGGACCAATCATACAGGTTCCCTCTTAGGCTAATATAAATAACACTGCCTGTCCTGACATTACCTCATTCTTTGAGGAAACCAGAAGCTAATGTGTGGCAAATCTATTCAATTAAACACTCTAGTCACAAAGAGTAAGCTCATTTTGATAAGACATAGAGTCTGGATGTGATCTGGCTTTCTTAGCAGCATCATCATATAATGGCTTACTACAAAGTGCTTACTACAAAATAATCAAGCCACCAAGTGTTCCACTTTCTAGCAAAGGAGACATAGGAATAACCCATGACCTGGGCTACTGACTGTCATAGTATAGAAGTAGATTACAGGATGGAGAGATGAAGACCACTTGAGAGCAGCACTGCAGGGCATATGGCATTCTCCACAGCAGAGCATTCAACTAAGCCAAGTGATTTTATATGGTTTTATGTCACCAGAAGTAAAAATAAGTGGATCAGGATGCAAGGGTTGAGGAAGCAGGTACCTGCCTAGTAACTATTTCTCCTACTGACTCAGTGGGAATCTGTGCTCCTTATCCCTGAAGTTCTAAGTTCTGCAGAGTAGGAAATCCCAGCTTGCAGAGTGGAAACATTGTGGAAATGCACACAGCAGGAACCCTATTGAGAAAGTTCAACATTTGCGAGCTGAGCATTTTAGGTTTCTTTGAAAACACTCCATGAAAGGCAAAGTCATCATTCCAACTGACATTATTGGTCTTGAAAGAGATATATCTAGTATTACTTGAGAAACAATCTAGTGCCTCTTCATTCTCTCTTACTTTCTTGTAAGGATACATGGACAACTGTAGTGAACTAACATGGGATTGATAGATGGTCTATGCTTGAACAATATATTTGCTAGCTAAAAGTAAAAGGAATATACAAAGAAGAGTAGAGAATAATAGTTTTTCTGACCCTGACATAGGGGCTGGGATGGCAGCTCTGGTTTATTGTATTTACTTCCCTCTTCACAAATCCACTAGAACCTTGAAAGTTCACTTAAAAGTGTTAAGTAACTATTAAGAAGGTTGTGTTATTCGTCCTTTATTTTCACATCACCTCAATTGTGATCTAACAGTATCTTAGATATCTAACAGTGAAAAACATAGGTAAACAACATTATTTATTTTTAACCAAATTTGAATTACTTGCTAAAGATTTAAACTTGAATATTTTTATGTTAGAAAAAAATTAATTTTTTATTAATATTCATGAGGCATCCAAGATAGGATAAGGCATCAAAAGTGGGATAAAGTTTGGCATTATGGCTATTATCATTCTCTCTCTATCTCTCTCTCTCTCTCTCTCTCTCTCTCTCTCTCTCTCTCTCCATATATATATATATATATATATATATATATATATATATATATCTGTCTTTCTAACACACACACATGTGCACATACACACAACTAATTTAAAATATATCACTATGGTACAACACTTTAAGATGATATATAAATTTTAAGATATCTGTGTAACCCTCAAAGTATGTTTCAAAATAATAATTTGAAAATAATTAGGAGTTTCTTTCTTAGAATCCTGGTTTCTAAAAGATCTTGAAATACCAGTTTGTTTGTTTTTTTTTTTTGCAGGTTGCATTGATATATTTATGAATATATGTAACAACATTAAAAAACATTCAAAATCATTTAAAGGAAGTTTCAAGTTGCATCTCACTTGTTTCTAAAGCTCATTATTTCCATTTAGAGTACGTTGATCGTCAAAGCATGAGTCATTTTTGTTAACATTCCCTCTCCGTGTTGAATCCAAACAGAAACATGGTTAACTTTTAGGATAAATCAAGAACATCAATGAATTGTAGGACACATTTTTATTCCAAAAAAATACTTTCAGTGATACTGGAGTGCTTTTAGCCCACATTAAGCGTTCCAACATTGGCTTGATGTTATGGTTCTTAAATCTATTACTTGAAGATTAAATTTTTCCAAATTTTCTCTTTTTTTTCCAGAGTATGAGTTGGCCCCATTCCTACCGCTCCACTTTGGAAACACATTTGCTAACATTTCTTTATGGCTTAAACCTCTTACATGCTTTTGTAAAGTATTTTCTGAGGATGTCTATTGTGTAAAGGACATTAGGCTGAGCATGAGCTGTTAATCAGTCTGTTTCTCTAGTAAAGTTTCAGAAAGGATCAGAGACACACGATAATCACTTTCAATGAATATTTCAGCTGCGTAGCAAATGTTGCTCTTTTCCTTCATCTGCCTATGGTCTGGGTTTGGCATTATTCTAGATATGACCCTTGACTAAGAGAGACTAAGTATTATTGTTTCTTTTGGCTCAAAATATATATAGTTTGTTTGTTTTTAAAGAGATAGTTATAGTAAAAAATATCCTTAAAATAGTTACGTGCATATGTACACACACACACACACACACACACACACACACACACACAGAGAGAGAGAGAGAGAGAGAGAGAGAGAGAGAGAGAGACATAAACAACATTTCTAAAAGCATAGAAATAATCTGTCCTCTCAATCTTTGGAATAAATAGTTCAGTATAGGGGGTGTCTAATGTGAAATACTTATCCTTAAGTAAGAGCAGACATCTCTTAAAGTTAACTTATGTCCTTAGCAATAGGAAACATGTTGTAGAACCAGAATTGGAATTAGAATCAAGGAGATAACACCTAGATCAGAATCATACTACTGTATATATCTTGTCTTCAAAACTTTAAAATTTAAAAATCCACATTATTTGTCTCAAAGAGATTTAGGATCATTAGTTATCTTATTGTTTTACTTATGTGGCCATAATGATTAAATATATTTTTTGTCTTTCATTCTTTCTTAAAATTTTAGTATTACTATGAACAGAATGAAGATGGGCCAACTTTACCTCACATGAGCATTTACTTATTTTCAATTTCATGATTGAAATTGACATGACATTTAACAAACCATAATCACGTGTGCAATATATATATAATCATGCATATAATATATTTTAATAAGCCAGGGTTTGAAGATTATTTTTGTTGGAATTATAGTTTTATAATTTTTTATTGTGAAAAGGAAACTTGCAAATAAACATATTGCTAGATTTGGCAGACACAGAAGTGGACACATGAAATAATGGAGTATTGGGTCAGGGTGGGAGTGGTGAGAACATTTTATGACAGTTAGAAGTAAAAGGACCTGGAGATACCAGAAAGAAATATCAGACATTAAGACACAGCAGAGCCTGGTATAGCAGATCCTCAATGGCAGCAACTTGTTAAACATTAGGCAACTTATCCTTAAAGACAGAATTAGTAATAGTTTTCCGCTGTGGGACTACTGGTCCCAGCTTCCCTTAAAGACTATGGAAGTCATTTCTACCCATTTTTTTTCCATAAGGAGAAACTTTCTTTCTTCTTTTGTAGGCACTTTGGCCAACCGAACATGTGGGTGATATTGTGCCCCTTTGTCAGAAATAAATACTGCTGCCTAAGATTAAACCAGGTCTCCATTTTGCTTTCCATTTCTCTACAGCTGTTCCCTTTTAAAGTAATCTAGCATATGATGCTAACATGTATAGGAAATTTGTGCCTTCTAGAAGCTCAAGCCTGCCCATGGACAAACCTCCAGGTTCTTGTATGCTCCCTGACCCAGACCAGAGGCAGACAGGCAGGGCTACTTTTTCTCTGAGGCAGCCTTTCCTTTTCACTCTACCTCTGCCCTTTCTCTTGTACCTTACTGCACTGCTGTAAGAGATGTCTGACCTAGGTGTGAAGTCATGCTACATTCCACCACAATACACATGCAACATAGAAACTTGGAGACAAGGTAATCTGTTGGACATAATCTTAGGGGCTCACTAGAGTTTCAATTACTAGAATTTTCTTAAAGCTCATTCATTTGAAAGCACTAGAAACTTCGCACTGGCTATGAGACCACTCCTTCAGCTAAAACCTCTGACAACCACCTACTGGATCCAAAGCTCCTTAGTCCTGAAATTGTCTGTTATGTCACAGGTGCATTTGGTTATTTCTAGATGTCTTAGTTATGGATTCTATTGCTATAGAGAGATACCATGACCACAATAACAATTATAAATGAAAATATTTAATTGTGGCTGGCTTATCGTTCGTGGGTTTAGTCCATTATTATCATGGTAGGAAGTATTGTGGCACACAGGCTGATATGGTGCTGGAAACCTAGGCTGAGGCCTACATCTAACTCCTCAGCTAGTATACATCTAGCTCCTCAGATAGCAGGAAAAGGATATAAGCAACTTTTGGTTCTAGCTTGAACTTCTGAAACCTCAAAACCCATCCCTAGTTCCACACTACTTCCAAGGAGTCCATACCTATTCTAACAAGGATATGCCTCCTAATAGTGTCAGTCCCTATAAGCCTATGAGGGCCATTTTCATTCAACCCACTACAAGGATACTCACAACTAGACATTGACCTCTATCTGTACTTTGGTCCTAGTTCCAATCAGGGGTTCCTAATTTTCTGCCCCCAAAGTCACTCATTTGGCCTATTTGAAAGATGATTTAAAGAGGCTCTAATTAGGAGAATTGAACCTAGCAACTCTCCCTAGCCTTTCAATGCAAATATGGCCTCAGAATACATTGACCACTGTTGAACCAAATTTGAAGCTTTTAATTTCTAATATCCATATTGATTTATGTAACTTTATAAGATGAAATGGCATCATAGTCCAAGGTGTCCTCCCCCATAAAACTTCTAGCTCACATAAATTGTTCTCAGGGCTCTGGATTACAATCATGCCCAAAGACAGAATGCTAGCCATTTCTGCTCATCCTCTAAACGTTTATCTTCATAAGAGTCCTTTGCCTTACACCTCTTTGGACTTTTTTGGCCTACATGTGTTTCTGCGTCTTGAAGTCTAGAAAATCCTGCTTGTATCTTTAACAGCTAAGTGGTAAAAAGCATTTCCAGCTGTGGATATTTAGAATACTGGTATCAGTCTTACAAGAATTAACTTTTGCTTATGGATAATAATGGAAAAATGTTTCGTGCTGCTCTTCTCTGCTAAGATGACTGGCACTGGAGTTGGATGTTGGCTTATCTGTTCCAGACCCAAGTATGTTTACTTAAACTTTCCTCCAAAGTCTCTGTCCTGGGTTTGACCAGTCACCTGACTCTGTGACAAGGAAGAGAGAAAACCAGAGCAGCCAGGAAAAAGACACTTTTCACTTGAAAAAAATCTAAAATGTAAACTAATTCTCATAGAATTTACAAATATCAAGGTGTTTAAATCATTGGATTTTTCCTCTTTTATTTTTGATTTTTGTTACCATCTTTAAAGCTTTTGTTGAAACTTTAACTTTCTACATTTTAGAATTTATAAATTCATACTAATTTTAAAAGGATGTAGAGATAATCTTAATTTGCTACAACATACCATGTATGTAACTTGAATTCAACTCTTGTTTAAGACAAGGATATAGGATTGATGGGCTCACCTTGGAGTACCGTGTGGCCTGCCTCCATTTTGGATCATGACTGGGGCTTTCTTTTGAGTAATAACAACAATTTGGCATGTGACTTTGACATCATCTTTACTAAGATTAGAAAGGACATGCTATGTGATTATACCACCATCTTAGTTAAGGTGACCATGTGATATAAACCAACTAAGGTAGTACCCATTAAACAACTAGACCCATTAAGAGCCCTTGCCTTATTGTATCTTTCTTTTATTACACTAAGGAGGGAACACCAGGATTCCAAGATGGGTTTGGTTTGAAAATTAGACAAATAAAAGCTGGAATTTTGTATGAGTACATTATAAAAGATGCAGAAAAATGAGATTCCAGTCACTCTGTGATCTGTACTTATGATTTAAACTTTATCTGCACACTAAGGAGTCTTTAATTCAAGAATTCTAATTTTTAAGGCTCAAACTTAACAGAGATAAAACTATAAAATCGTAATCTTATAAAAGAGTTACTAGCATGAGAAATATGTTAAACATGATTAAGACACAAATTAATGGTCAGGCATGCTAAGTACAAATGTAATTTAATTACAGAGACAAATTTACAGTGAGCAATCAATTTATAAGTTGCATTATATAGCCTTCTGTATATGTTGTCAAAGACTGAAACAAGTAACTGAAAACAATTTTAAAGTAAACATGAAGTTTGTTTAGTGTAAAATAACATTTAAAATCAATTATACTATAGTTAAATATAAAATTGTGAGTATTTGAGTAAAATGGGTTAAATTTATAACATACTTACATGGGAAGAAAAACCCAGGCTAAAGTAGTTTCCTTGGATGGAACGAATTTTTCTCCAATGGAACAATATCCCACAAGAATAAGTTATATACAAGCCTTATTACAAGACAAGGATGCATGGGAAGTAAGTTTTACTAAAAGTCTATTGCTACTGCCACCTACTGCTTCAGCCATATAGGCAAAACAAAACAAACAAACAAACAAAAAACTACTACTCACTTAAACAGGAATTACTCATCATGTCTCACATGACACGAGGCATGGATTCTCTTGTCCAATGAATGTATTATCTGTATCCACATTCTAAATGTTTCATACAACAAAGAAAAATAGCAATTACTCTTGCCCTCAGCTTGTCCCAAAATGACACTTGAGGATGCTATGATCAGGGGAACCTTATATATAAATCTACAACCCAACTGGGATAGAAACTTCTTGCTAGAACAATTGGTCATGTCTTTTATCCTGGTATTTAAATTTTCCTTTTAGTAAAAGCTAATTACTATCAGGGTCCACACTAACCATTCATGTCTCCTGATTAAAGAAGAGTGCCATATACCCTGTCACCAAACTCAGCACCGAAAATTTGCTTAAAATATCCATTCTTTGACTGTTTTCTATCTGTAGAATCAACATATTATTCTATTAAAGGATATCCTGAGTCTTTAGCTTCTTCAGGAAGAGATGACATAGATGAAAGAGATTATGTCCAACCTGGGGCTCACCTCTGTTACTTTGAGAATATTCGATAGTCTCTACCCAGATAGAGTTCTCCAGGGCCAGTACCTATACTCTCACTTTGAAGCCTATGAGGAATATAAAAGCATGGGAAGTGATTCTTGTGGATGTTTTCTAAGAAATTCCAAAAGTCAATGTTTGTTAAAGATCATTTAATTTTTTATTTGGTTTTACAAATTATGCCTCTAAGCAATAAATCTATTTTTAAAGAGAGTTATCTTAAAATGTATGCTTAGTGATGTCAGTATGTGGTGACTAAGAGATTTTACCTTAGACAAAAGGTGTAAAGAGTTGGCTTAAGCTTTGTTAATTTAGTTTCTGCTACATATAAGTTATTTATTACAAATTTGATATGACCGACTGCTTTTATCACTCATCTGTTGGTTGACGATTAATTTTAGAAAACATTATAAAATAACTCATTTACTCTTGACATGGTAGTCACTGACTCAAACAGTAATTTAAAATTTTGTAGAGCAGCTGTTCTCAACATGTGCGTTAGGATCCCTTGGTAAAACTCTATCTCTAAAAATATTTAAATAAATTTTATAACAGTAGCAAAACTAAAGTTATGAAGTAGCAATGAGAATAATTTTATGGTTGAGGAGGCCATTATAATAAGAGGAGCTATGTTAAAGGTTGGCAGTATTTGGAATGTTGTAAACCACTATTATAAAGAAGTTCCTGATGAGAAATCAGATTAGTGTTTAAAACAATGTACAAAATCCATTATATATAAAAGCAAGGAATACCACTTAGTCACTTTCTCTTCAAATTCAGTCCTTAGATGCTGACTTTAACTGACTTCCTTTACTAAACTTCCAAATGTCTGTTCCTTATGCAGGAGTCGAATATAATCAAATAGCAACTTAAGAGTTATTCTTTTCCTGAGCTCTGGTACATGATCTAGCCAGTTGTACAATTGCATTTAACTTATGTTAATCTTGATGTAAAAGTTTTTCTTATGTTGCTTTGTGTCTTAGTGTTCCCCACAAACTTATATAGTTATTACCTCCAGACTTATGTTCTAGATCACTGCTAACTGTTTCATCACAGCACTTTGGAAGGACCTATTTTGTGGCCCTCCAACTGCTATTGCCTTCATGGCCCCTCTGTCAGGCTTGAAATAGTTACTGAAAGACCAATCAACACCACTAAACCTATAAAAGCAGATTGAATGACTTCTAAAAGGGGACAAATAGCCCATTGTTAGCATTTCCTCTAGGCTCAGCCCAAAAGTTACTTAGCAACAGTCAGATACAAGCCTGACTCACAAATAAAATGACTGTTGGGTTCTCTCTCTCTCTCTCTCTCTCTCTCTCTCTCTCTCTCTCTCTCTCTCTGCCTCCCTCCCTACCTCCCTCTCTCTCTTTCTCCCTTCTTTGTCTCTCCCCATGCATTCCCTTGTGGCCTTTTTCTTCCCTTCTTTCACTCTCCTCTCTCTTTCTATCCTTCTCTGTCTGCTTTCTTTCTCTTCCTCTACTCCCTTCCCCAGACCCCCTTCCCAGGTCTCAAATAAACTTCCTTTATACTAGACCTGTATATGGCTGATACCTGGGGAAGGGGGTGGGGGTGGAGGTGTCTTAGCATGGGCCATTTTATAAAACATATCACTATGCCTTCTAACTTATTACCTTCTTGCCACTTTGGACATTGTTTGGGGGACTCAGACCTACAACATGACAATTAATGTATGAATATTTTTATTGTAGACATAAGGGAGAAAGCAGGTCAAAGGAAAAGTCTAGGCTAAACGTTGTTGGCACACTAAATCAGATCATGGGAGGAGAGAAGGGGAGGGAGAGGACCATAGAGGACCAAGAGGTCAAGATGTACCATCATGTTTAGGAAATGAAAGCAGAAGCCCAGCACTTGGGAGGGAGAGATTTAGGGTAGAGGACAGGGAGAGAAGTACTAGGAGGAGCCACACGTAATGAGTGCTGCTGGGAGAGATGGCCAATGTTTGCTTTTATATGTTAACAGAAACTTTAGTTAGCAATCTGTCCCAGGTTTCTGAGAGCTAACACCTTGCAGACCACGGAAATCATTTTCACCCCCATGAAAGCCCACCTCCCATTTTTGTCTGTAGGATTTTGGTCATCTACTCATACATGTATGACAAAATGCCCCTTCACATTGAATAAACCTAATCCTACCTAATACCAGACCAAGTCTCTTTTCCTTTCTACCTCCAATTTCTACAGTTGCTTTATTTTAAAATAATCTAAAAGTCGGGACATTTAAAGTGTTACCTCTGTTTCTTAGTCTACCTACGCTGGATACACCTGACCAGGAATGATTTTGGATTCTCTTTAGAAGCCAGTAAATATATCAAGTAAAAACTATATTAAAATTAAAACAAAACAAAACATTTTAAGGGCCCAGCCTTTATAAACTCAAAGTATATTCAGACTCCATCTTGTCCAGCTTGGTTTCATGCTGGACTTAGGCACTGGAACAAACACAACTTGTTCCAGGAACCAAGACACCTGCTAGCAACAGCCATAAACTTTCCTAATAACAGCTATTCCACCTTTAGTGATAGACAATTGGCTCTTAGGAGGAAAACACCTAATGTTCCAGATTTCTCAAAATAGATAGCTCAAGTTAGACACAATTGTACGTAACAATCTGAAATCATTGCTAGCCAATAAAAATGTGCCAAACTATAATTTCTCGAATGTTAACTAGTCATATAACTGCCAAGTTTGAAAGCCTCTCATCCTGTTGAAAATATGATAAACAGGAAAGGCTTCTATACCCATCCACTGTGTTGGAGAGGTTGGAAGACATGAGCTTGAGCATAAAGACTCTTTGCTTTTCCATGTGATTTGTACTCCTGGTAATCTGTGGTGTTCTGTGGGGACACCGTGATCTGAACATATCACTTTAAAATTAAAAAAAGAAAACAATAGTAACAACAACAAAAATACTTGGACATCTGATTTTATTTCAAATATGAAGACATGATCCTGAGACGATTCAATGAGACCACAAAATTTTATGAGTGCCACTATTTTGCCTTATACCATGTGATAACATTAGCCAAGGTGGTAGTAAAGTCACATGCACTTGCCTTCTTTATGATACCATTAGAAAAATGACTGCTAAGTCACATGATTGCTTCTATCTTGATGAGCTCCCTAGCCAAGATTTCAGGAAATCACATGGTTGTTTTCTGTTCAAGGTGAACTCAGCTCCATGCTAAAGTAAGCCCACCCTACATCTGGAAATTCCAAGTCCTTGTGAAATTCACCATATCACAGGTAAAATCTGACTTGTTATACCTTTTTCTTTAAAAACTAATTAGATTTATATGAATATAAGAAGGGATGATACCTATGCCCAGGCAGGTAGACCCAAAATAGCAAAATGAAGAAGAGTGGGAAGAATTTCATGTTCTCAATTTTTTTCTTTTTTTGTTTTATTTTATTTTAGTTTTATTGAAAAAGGAAGTAAAAAAGATGTTATGATAAAATTAAAGATTTACATGGAAAATGTTTCTGAAATACTTGAAGAAGCATATAGAAAAACCCATTAAGATTGACAATTTTCATGGAAAATTAAAGAGTAAAATGGTAGACATAAAAAATTGCTAAATTAATTGAAAAAGGAAGTAGAAACATTTTATGATAGAATTGAAGATTATCATAGAAAATAATACAGTTAAAATGGTAGACATAAAAAGCAATACTAAATTGATTGAAAGAGGAATCACAAACATTTTCTGATAAAATTGAAGATTTACATGAAAAATATTTCTGTCAGACTATGTTTTTTGTTGGGGAATTGAGTCCATTGATGTTATAAGATATTAAGGAATAGTGATTGTTGCTTCCTGTTATTTTTCATGTTATTTTTATGTTTGTGTGGTTACTTTCTTTTGAGTTTGTTTGAAAAAGATTGCTTTCTTGCTTTTTCTAAGGTGTAGTTTCTCTCATGTTGGCGTTTTCCATCTATTATCCTTTGTAGGGCTGGATTTGTGGAAAGATACTGTGTAAATTTGGTTTTGTCACGGAATATCTTGTTTTCTCCATCTATGGTAATTGAGAGAATTGCTAGGAATAGTAGTTTGCTCTGGTATTTGTGTTCTCTTAGGGTTCATATGAGATCTGCCCAGGATCTTCTAGCTTTCATCGTCTCAGGTGAGAAGTCTGGTGTAATTCTGATAGGCCTGCCTTTATAGGTTACTTGACCTTTTTCCCTTATTGCTTTTAATATTCTTTCTTTGTTTAGTGCATTTGGTGTTTTGATTATTATGTGTCCGGAGGACTTTCTGGTCTGGTCCAGTCTGTTTGGAGTTCTATAGGCTTCTTGTACGTTCATGGACATCTCTTTCTTTAGGTGAGGGAAGTTTTCTTCTATAATTTTGTTGAATATATTTACTGGTCCTTTAAGTTGTACATCTTCACTCTCTTCTGTACCTATAATCCTTAGGTTTGGTCTTCTCATTATGTCCTGGTTTTCCTGGATGTTTTGGCTCAGGAGCTTTTTGCATTTTGCATTTTCTTTAATTGTTGAGTCAATGTTTTCTATCGTATCTTCAGCACCTGAGATCTTTCTTCTATCTCTTGTATTCTGTTGTTGATGCTTGCATCTATGACTCCTGAATTCTTTCCAAGATTTTCTATCTCCAGAGATGTCTCACTTTGTGATTTCTTTATTGTCTCTACTTCTGTTTTTAGATCCTGGATGGTTTTGTTCAGTTCCTTCACTTGTTTGTTTGTGTTTTCCCATAATTCTTTAAGGGATTTTTGTGTTTCCTCTTTAAGGGCTTTTACCTTTTGACACATGTTCCCCTGTATTTCTTTAAGGGAGTTATTTATGTCCTTCTTGATGTTATCTAACAGCATCGTGAGATGAGACTTTAAATCCAACTCTTGCTTTTCTGGTGAGTTGGGGTATCTGGTACTTGCTGTGGTGGGAGAACTGGACTCTGATGTTGCCAAGTAGCCTTGGTTTCTGTTGGTAGGGTACTTGCACCTGCCTTTCGCCAAATGGTTATCTCTGGTGTTAGTTGGTTTTGCTGTCTCTGGCTGGAACTTGTCCCTCCTATGAGCCTGTAAGCCTGTGTCTGTACTCCTGGGTAATCAACTATCCTCTGACAGGGTCTGTGCACAGAAGGCTGTGGAGTTCTTTGGTTCCCTGCTGTGGCTGGAAGGAAAGACTCCTGTCCTAGCTCCACTGATCATATGCCCTGTGTGCTCCTAGCTGTTCCCCTCCAGAGAGAAGGTGGAGATCTCACCTCTGCACTCAGAAGTGAAAGTGCTGTAGGGAGATCACTCTCTCCTGGCAGGCTAAGCACAGAAGACTTTGGAGCTGCCTGGTTCCCTGCTGCAAATGGTGACTGGAAGGGAAGTCCCAGAAGCAACATTCATGTTCTCAATTTAAGTGAGTTGAGTCTGTTTTTATCTGATAGAGTTGAGTCACAGCATAAAGTTTCTCTCAGAGTTTCAGAAGAGTAACTTCCTGAGGAATGCCACAGGCCAGTTCCAGGATGGGAAAATAATTGCTCTGTTTTGTTCTCCTTTTTCAAGTCACAAAGTCAGGGAGCCAGCCTAATCCAGGACAGAGTTAGAGGACAAACATATTATTCTGGATGGAAAGGCCAAGTCCCATATAAAGCCAGTGTCTCAACTTAGACTGGTCCGGAAATTTTGACAACATAATTTAATACATTCTGCTTTTTTTTTTTTTTTTACAGAAGAATTTTATTAGGGCTTACCGTTCCAGAGGGTGAGTCTATGACCATCATGGTGGGGGAGAATAACAGCATGCAGACAGGCATGACTCTGGAGCAAAAGCTGAACGTTCACATCTGATCCACAAATATAAATCAGAAGGAGCTACTGAGAATGGCATGGACTTTTGAAACATCAAAGACCACATTCTGCTTTTGATAGGAAGGGATGATATCAACCAGATTAGCATATAGGAGAGAAGATAGGATATTAGGTTTAGAAGTTTGAGGTGGTTGATGAACCAGTCTGCTTAAAAGCCATCTTATAGTAAAGACAAACTACACTCATTCCTGGGTATGATTAAACCTCTATTTCTCATGGATTGGGCTATGACCACCTGTAACCTTCACATTCTTCACTGTCTGTTCCAGGGAACAGCAATCATATCTTTGTTTCAAAATTATCATGCAACTCTTCCTTTGTTTCAAAAGGTTATGCCTACATTGTATGAGTATGATGTTAAAACTACCTTGCAGTCACATCTTTTTGATTTCAGAAGGTCATTATAACTAACTTGTTATGCTTATATTCTGCTCCTGTAACCCTGTTTATTTTGCCAACAAAATCTCCCATGTGGAAGCCCCATACCCTAGAGCTATAAAAACCTCTTCCTCATGTCCAATGCTAATCTCTTGAACCCTAATTTTAGGGAGAGACAGCTGTGTACATGAATAAAAGGCTCATTTTTAATTCTTGTTTTAATTAGTTTGGCATTGCTACTTTGGGTCAGTAGTCTTTCTCCTCAAATCTTTGGAATTAATATGATAAATGTGAAGTGCAGAGATGGAGAAATATAGCACAGCACAGGAGTGAAAATAGAAAAGAGACTTAAAGTTGCAGACTTTGAACCTTTGCTGTTTTAGCTAGTCAGGTTATCTAAGTCAGAGAAATTTGAAGGAGGAAAGTACCAAATTCAGGCAAGGTGGCTGGCCATTATGTATTGAAATTGGAGTCAGATCTAAAGAGAGACTTTTGCTTTTGGAAATGCCTGTCTTTCTCTTATTTTCACATCTCATCCTCCATCAATTTTTATCTAACAGAAAGACTATAACTCTTAAATAAATATTGTGACTTTTATATTCAGTACAAGGTCTCTTGCATTTCCTAACATATTGTTAGATAAAAGTATACAAAAGTATTGTCTTTACAATATTAGCAGAGAAAGTCCTTCAAGGAAATAAGGATTTGAAAGACTACAAACCTCCTTAAGTGGAAAATCCTGTTAAATAGTCTGTGACTTCATCAGAGGATTTAAGGTTAGCTTTTTCAAATTATTCACTTTATTTTAATATTCCAATGATTTTTCCTCACCTATTTTAAATATAAATTCAGTGACCTTTAGTATATTTACAGTTTCGTCACACCATTTTCACTATGTAATCACAGGCTACTACTCCTATCATCCTAAAAAGCAGTATGAGATAATTTTGTTTTCCTATGAGTTAAATTTTTACTATTTTTAAAATAAATTAATTTTCTCATGACTTATTTCAATTATGCTTTTTGGATGTCAGTACACTATGTACAGAACAACACACAGCTTACTTGTTTCCATTAGCTTTAAAATGTGTCATTATCAATATAAAATATTTCAAATGAGGGGTTCCATAAAGTACAAAGAGTTCAACCATCAGAATTCCTTAGTCTCAAGTATTTTTATCAGCATAATTACTCATCTGTGTTAAATTTTGTCAACTAGATTAGTTTCCCTATAAACAACAACAAAAATTAAGGAAGATATTTTTTTCTTCAATGAAATAGCTATTGATAAATCTCTATTCATGTAGATTTATTCTCTGCCTTGAAGTCATATGAGTGACAGAGAGTGGCTCTGGTGAACTCTGAGTGACATGTTTATTCCTGGAGCAGCCAACCTCAGATGAACTACTTTGCAGTTCCCTCATGCTTGGACAAGGAAGGAATATGACAGAGGGAAGCAGGGTATGACCTTCTGTCATGCAACAGGCATAGCAAACACTCCCCAGGCTTTCCTGTTGGTCACAGACTAACGGAAGAGAGGAGAAATCACAATGAAAAGCAAAACAAGGAAGGAGCTTTTCAAAACCTAGATGGAAAGCAGTTAGAATATTGAATTTCTACAGGATTGTAACAGTCCCCAGGAAAGTGGACTTTGTCTGCCTCATCCCTTGACTTCAGACTTCCAGAACAGACAGCACACTGAGATGGAGACACCTGATGCAGCTCAGCAGGTTTTCAGACTCTGGTCTTATTCCCTTTGCATTAGTGATGTGCTTTCATTGTCTTAATTGTCATAAGACTGAATTTTCAAGTCCAGTGGATGTTTCCTTTTTTTTTTAAAGATTTATTTATTTTATTATTTGTAAGTACACTGTAGCTGTCTTCAGAAACTCCAGAAGAGAGAGTCAGATCTCTTTACAGGTGGTTGTGAGCCACCATGTGGTTGCTGGGATTTGAACTCAGGACCTTCGGAAGAGCAGTCGGTGCTCTTAAGTGCTGAGCCATCTCACCAACCCCCCAGTGGATGTTTCCTAACAAAGATATTTTACTGCTTTGCAATACATCAACACCAGTGGCTATCATGTAAGTCCCCATATTCCCTACCTTTTCTGACTACCAATTTAATACTATCCAAATCTGTGTTTTTTGAATTGCAATTCCTAAGAGCACCAAGGAAAGACCTTTATATATTCAGTTTCTGTATTGCAAAGTGGCCATAGACATTTGTCTTTCTGAATCTGGGTTATTACTCAATATGATTTTTTTTCTAGTTCAATTCACCTACTTGCAAAGTTTATAACTTCATTTTATTAGAGATGAATAGTATTCCATCGTGTGCATGCACATAATTTTCAGTATTCGCTCATCAGTTGAAAGATATGTAGGCTGTTTCAATTTCCTACCGATTGTAGATAAAGCACAAATGAATATGGCTAAGCAAATATCTGTGAAGTAGGATGTCAAGTTATATGCCATGGAGTAGTATAACTAGACCATGTGGAATTTTTTTTGATGTTTCTCTACATTTATTCCCAAAGTTATTAGAGCAGCCTACAATCCCACAAACAGTGAATAAGGGTTCCCTTTTCCCATACCTCTCCAGCATTTAATGCTAGTTGTTTTGTTAATCTTTCCATTCTTACTGGAGTAAGATGAAATCTCCATGTTTTTTTAATTTACATTTTACTAGTTGCTAGGGATAATGAGACGTCATAAAACTAAAAAGTTTCTGCACAGCTGAAGAAATAATCAATGTGATGAAAAGGAAGGCCACAGAATGGGAGAACATCTTTGAGAACTATAAATTAATCAGAGAACTATTATCTAGAATATATAAATATTATAAATACAAAGAGTCAGAAAACAAATGACCCATTCAAATAAGGCCTTGGGATAAAAACTTATAGTTCTCAATAGAAGACAAAGAAGAAGGTAAGAAATATTTCAAAATAGAGTTCATCTTAAAGATGCTTTTTTTTCTACAGTATATGTTTTTGCCATTATTTTTGTTAAATATTAAGTGATTAATTTATGTATATTTATGTCTGGGTCTTTGATTCTATTTTGTCCCTTTCACCTACATTTTTGGTTTTGAGTTAGTATCTTATTGTTTTTATTACTTTGGTTTATTAATACATCATGAGATAGATGACATTCCTTCCAGCATTTTCCCCTTTATTTTAGAAATGTTTTGGCTATCTGGGGACTTTGTAGTTCCATATAAATTTTAGGATAGATTTTTGGGAATATGTGAAGAATAAGATGGAGTTTTGACTGAGATTTCACTCAATCTATAAATGTCTTTTGGTAAAATGATTATGTTCATAATACTAATTTTACCAATCCATGAACATGGGATATCTTTACACTTTCTAATAACTTTATCTCTCTTTAGATGGTTAAAGTTTTTGTTATAGAGTCTTTTCGTATCCTAGGTAAGGTTCAAATGCTAATTATTTTATTTTATCTGAAACTATTGTGAATGGCAATGTGTGTATGATTTCCTTTTCTATCAGCTTGTTTCTGGTGAGTAGGCAGGCTATTGATTTTGTCTGTTGTTTCTGGGTTCTATGACTCTTCTGAAATTGCTATTTGTTTCTAGTTTTCTGTTAGAATATTTGAGATCTCCTATGTATAATATATTATCCACTCAAAATTTGACTTCTTTTTCTGTCTATATCCTTTTAATTTCCTTCTCACACCTTATTGCTACAGCTAGTGTTTTTAGCACAGTATTCAAAAGGGTAAGGAAACTAGACAGTCCTAACTCATTCCTGACTTCATTAGCATTGCTTTAAACTTTTCTCCATTCAGAATAATGTTGGCTGTATGTTGGGAATATAGAGTTTTTACTATTATGAGGTATGTTCTCTTTGGCCCTATGTTCTCTAAGACTTTTGTCATGCAGCTGTATTGGGCTTTGTCAAAGGCTTTTTATACATATATGGAGATGATTATGTGGTTTTGTTTTTAGGCCAATGTATGTAGTTTATTACATTTATAGATTTACATATGTTGAACCACTCCTGCATCTCTGGTACAAAGCAAACTTAGTTTTGGTTGATAATCTTTTTTATGCATGTCTGTATTTGGTTTACATGCATTTTATTGAGCATTTTTGAAGTCATACTGGTTTCATAGAAGAAATTTATAAGTGCTCTCATAAGGGTCCATGATTCACCAAAGAATGATATCCCAGACTCAAATAGTATGCAAAACCAATGAGTGTTTTATTCTGCGGAAGTCCAGCATTCAAGGGTCTACAATTCACCAAGATGAAGCTACCTAGGTGAGATCACAGGCTCAATCTAAAGCAGATTAGAGGAATTCAAAGGAGGGTAGGTGACCTTTATCTTGATTGATTGACTTGCTCTTTAGGGACATCTAGGGAAGAAGTATGTTGATTGATCTCTCCAAATGGGCAAAGGATGTAAAGATATTTTAGTCCCATGTAAATGATCATCAAAAGGTAACTTCAGCTGAGGAGTTCAGTAATCAAGTGGATAAGATGACCCATTCTGTGGACAGTCAGCCTCTTTCAACAGCCATCTCTGTTATTGTTCAATGGGCACATGAACAAAGAGGTCACGGTGGCTGAGATGGAGGTTATGCTTGGGCTCGACAACAAGGACTTCCACTCACCAAGGCTGACCTGGCTACAGCTCCTGCTGAATGCCAGATCTGTCAACAGCAGAGAACACTGAGCTCCAGATATGGCACCATTCCTCAAGGTGAGCAGCCAGCAACCTGGTGGCAGATTGACTATATTGGACCACCCACTTTCTTCATGGAGTAGATACTTATTCTGCTTATGGATTTGCATTTCCTGCACATAATGCTTCTGCAAAAACCACCATCCATTCTCTTACAGAATGCCTTATCCATCGTCATGGTATTCCAGAGAGTATTGCTTCTGACCATGAACTCATTTCACAGCCAGAGAAGTGCAACAGTGGGCCCACAATCATGGGATTCACTGGTACTACCATGTTCCTCATCCTGAAGCAGCTGGTCTGATAGAAAGATAGAATGGCCTTTTGGAGACCCAGTTACAGTGCCAAATAATTGGCAGCAGCATGAAGGGCTGGGGCAGAGTTCTTCAGAAGGCAGTATATGCTTTGAATCAGCGTCCAATATATGGTACAGTTTCTCCCATAGCCAGGATCCATGGATTCAGGAATCAAGGGGTGGAAAAGGGAATAGTTCCAATGATCATCACTCTTAGTAATCCTCTAGGAAAATTTTTGCCTCCTGTCCCCTTAACTCTAGGTTCTGTTTGCCTGGAAATTTTGTTTTTAGATGGGGGAGTGCTCCTACCAGGAGCCACAACAAACATTCCATTGAACTGGAAACTCACACTTCCCCTTGGTCATTTTGGGCTTCTAATGCCCTTAAACCAATAGACTAAGAAAGGAATAACAATATTAGGAAAGATAATAGATCCAGATTGCAGTGGGGAAATTGGATTGCCTTTCCACAATGAAGGTAAGCAGGATTATGTCTGGAGTGCAGGAGATCCCTTAGGGTGTCTCTTAGTACTACCATGTCCTGTGATTAAAGTCAGTGGGAAACTATAACAGTCTAATCCAAGTAGGATGACAAAGAATGCAACCCATCAGGAATGAAAGTATGGGTCACTTCTCCAGGAAAAGAGCCAACACCTGCTGAGGTGCTTGCCAAGGGTGGAGAAATACAGAATAGGTAGTAGAGGGAAGTAGTTATAAATACCAGCTTAGGCCATGTAACCAATTGCAGAAATGAGGATTATAAAGTAATATGAATGCTTCTGTTTTATTTTATTAAGGGTATATTTGTCATTCTTCCAATTTCTTTAACATCAATTGGTATTTAAGTTGAGACACTAAAAGAATGCTCCCAAGGGACATTGCCCCATTGTAAATTTACAAA
This sequence comes from Tokudaia tokunoshimensis, assembly GCA_036184795.1. NCBI lineage: Eukaryota > Metazoa > Chordata > Mammalia > Rodentia > Muridae > Tokudaia > Tokudaia tokunoshimensis. The sequence continues at coordinate 47,309,505 of BTHU01000016.1, forward strand.
TGTATTTGCAATTGTACAAGGAATAGTTTTATCATGTTAGGTGTATTCATGACTTTGTTATTGTTTCATGTGGACATGAGATACTATTTGTGTCAAATTGACAAGGCATGGATTATAGTGGCTATTCTTGGTTGTCAACTTGACTATATCTGGAATGAACTACAATTCAGAAATTGAAGGCTCACCTGTGATCCTAATCTGGAGGCTGGGAGATACAAGTTTCTGACCTGGATCTTGGCATCGAGATCTTGATACATACTGACTATGAACCTTAAAAGATTAAACAGGGAGATCTCTGAGCTCAAGGTCATCTGGAATGAAGCAAGTCCCAGATCCAGGCATGGTGGCACGTACCTTTAATCTTGGCCACACCTTCTGCTGGAGACCTACATAAGGACATTGGAAAAAGGAAGATTCACTCTCTCTTCTTTGCCTGCTTGCCTTGTGGGACTGAGCAACTGCTAGATCCTTGTACTTCTATTCACAGCTGCTGCTGATCATTGTTGGGGAGTTGGACTACAAACTGTAAGTTGTCAACAAATTCCCTTACTATATAGAGACTACCCATAAGGTCTGTGACTCTAGAGAACCCTGACTAATACACTAGATCTCTGAGGACATTCCAGAACCATTTCTAAGGGTCAGGGAGTTGGAAACTGTTGCTGAATCACTGCTCTTGCCTCAGGCCAGGTGGCTGGGCAGCTTCTGATGGTAAGGCAGCTTCTGATTGGTTACCTGCAGTCTGTGTTTTTCCACTAGTTGTATTTCCCTTATTTGTCAAGTTCTGGGAAATAGAACCTTAGGCCTAGTCTCCTGAACTTCTAGTTTGAAGCCTACCATGGAATCAGCCTTGCTTTGTCTTCTCACTTTCTTTCTTTCTTTCTTTCTTTCTTTCTTTCTTTCTTTCTTTCTTTCTTTCTTTCTTTCTTTCTTTCTTTCTTTCCTTCCTTCCTTCTTTCATTCTTTATTTTCTTCTTTCTCTCTTTTACATATATAGTTATATCTAGTTAAGACAAGATTGACTATATATCTTCTTTGAAGGTCTGGTAGAATTCTGCTGTGAATTCACTCAACCCAGAATTTTTTTTGGATGGAATATTTTTTTTTTCAGTCTCCTCATTTGTCATGAGCTGCTTAAGTTTTGACTTCTCTGTTTTGTTTTTGCTATTTGCCTAAATCTATAAATTCATTCAATTCTCTTCTCCAGTCCAGCTTAATGGAGTTCAGTTTTTATAGTATTGCCTTATAATCTTCTGAATTTCTTTGAAGTCTGTTGTAATGTTTTCCTGTTTGATTCTGATTCCGTTAATTTTAGTCTTCTTCCTTGTTTTGTTCACTTGAGTCAAAGGTCTGTCAATTTTGTTTATTTTTCAGAGAACTAGTCTTTGGAATTGTTGCTTCTTTCTATTTTTTTCTTTGTTTCTACTTCAGATATTTCTGCTCTGAATTTTACTATTTCTTACTGTGTTTTATAAAAAAAAAGGCCAAGGATATGTTTTATAGACCCTGGTATGGTGTGGTGGGAGGATGTACCTCAGTGGGCCCATGCTGAGGGACAGTCCTCCCCCCACCTCACCCTCTCTACCCCCCTACCCCCCACCCCCACCCCAAGGTACCAGCCATAGTATAGAATAAAGTGAGAAGGCTAGGATGACTCCATAACAGGCTTCAAATTAGCAGTTCAGGACTGGGCAAGTCCAGGCTAGTCCAGGCCTCAGAAGCTTCCCTTCTACCTGGATTGAGGCAAGGTCAATAGCAGTTTCCAGACTTCTTCAGGAACAATTACCAGCCCCCATAATTGTGATCACAAAAAGAGAAAGAGTTGTAAGAATATGTTCTATGGGGTGTATGGTGAGGCGTGGGTGAAGGGGGTGCCTCAGCGGGCCCATGCTGAAGCATCCCTTCCCCCTGAGGGACCCACACATGAAGGTATAGTATAGAATAGAATTTATTTAAGTCATGAGGAGGAGAGTTAAGAAAGTTGTAGAGGCAGAGAAAGGCAGAGAAGGAGAGAGTAGAAAAGTAGAGGTTGGCCTTGTCCTTGTGGAGAGAGGGGGGAAGGAAAGGGGGAAGGGAAGAGCTCAAGAGGGCAAGAGAGAACAAGAGAGGAAGAGAGCCAAGAGGCAAGAGAAAGAGGAGGGGCAAGAAGCCCCTCTTATAGTAGGCCAGGCCTACCTGGCTGTTGCCAGGTAACTGTGGGGAGGGGCATACCTGGATGCTGCCTCATAACCCTGGGGGTGGAATCCAGACAGAATACCATGACCCAGTAATGGAATGTTCCTAGAGTTGAAGTAAGATAAATGTTACCTTCCCTGGAATCCACTAAATCAGGCCTGCAGGCTCTCTTGGTTTTTCTCTCTATCATGGTAATAACAGACACCAGCATGCTGGACTTCAACAGAATAAAATACTCTTGAGTTAACATACTATTTGAACCTAGGGTATTGATTATTTGCAAATCATGAACGCTTACATTTGGTGCTCTTGTCCAGGATTCACTAAAGACCCCATGACCCAAATAATGAAGTCATTTTTTTTTTCTGATTGTTAAGTCCTGTCACACAGTTGGCTTTTGTCCATCTCTGTGTTTCTGTTTAGGGTTTGATCTGGAGGCCAAGAGGGACAAAGTGGACTAGAGTTTTGTTAACCAGCCAGGGGCAATGGAGGACAATCCCAACCCCCTACCAGAAGTAGGAGAACTTGCTAGTTCTCATTTGGCTTCTGAACTGGCTATGGGTCTATGGGCCTCCCATGCACAGGGAGAAAGATCGTCTGAGACAGCCTTCTGCTTTTTGTTTTGGATTCCTGGGAATATCCTTCTGTGTCTGTCTGTGTATATTCTATTTGTGCTTTTTGTCCTCTTGTACAAATTTTTCTTTGATTCCTAGGAAAGGATAGGCACAAAGCACCCCACTGGGCTTGGTCCTGAACCATTTTAAGGACTTTCTCCAAGTCATAGAAGACTCAGGTCTGGTTGCTCATACAAGCAAACTAACCATCTTTTACAGGAAGGAATGGCTCACCTATAAAGTAGGATGGCCTGAGGAGAAGATTTTCCTTCTTCCCATCATTTACAGAGTAAAGGTTTAGTTTATGAGGCATAGGGTCATTCATACCAAGTATCATATATCACCATATGGCAATACCTGGTAGAGAAGCCCCCTGTTTGGATAAGAGCTTTTTATGTTACAGGACTTACCACTCCACACCCTTATTCCTCTAAAGGAGTGTTAGCCTCAGCCCCCTGCCTTGCTCCCCATTTATGCTCCTGAGGAGAATCTCTGTCCCCCTCTTTATGTTCCTGCTCCTGCTGCCACTGTCCTTGCCTAGCCAGCACAGGTGGAGAGAGGAGCAGCACCTGACTTCTCTGACTCTCCTGACTCCACTTGGAGTCAACCTATGGTCCAGACTATGGCCTTAACCCTCTGGGCAATGGGACCCCCATATGTTGAAGGGAGATAGTTCATGACATATGTGTCATTTGCCATGAATGATCTTTACAATTGGAAGTTACAGAACTCCAAATTTTTAGAGAGACCATCAACTCTCATAGATCCTATAGATTCAATCATACTGACTCACTAGCCCCCCTGCGATGACCATGAGCAACTGTTTCAGGTCCTTGTCATGAAAGAAGAGAGAGAGGAGATACTGGGAGCCGCCCAGAAATTGGTTCTGGGAGCAAATGGGCTGCCTAATCAAGTTCAGGCTGATATAGATTCAGCCTTCCTTTGACTCAACCTGACTCGGATTTTAACACTGCTAAAGCTAAGGAGAGGCTCCATGTATGCCACCAGATTCTGATGGGAGCCCTTAGAGGCCACCAGCCACAAATTTATCTAAGGTGAGCCAGACAGGTGATACAGGGAAAGAATGGGAACCCCAGGGAATATCTAGAAAGATTTTTTGAAGCTTATAGGACCTATACTCCTTATGACTCAGAAGCTAGAGAACACTAATCAGATGTGAACATGGCTTTTGTTAACCAAGCTGCCCCTGACATCCATTGGAAACTTGAGCCTGTTTCTGGCACCCAAAAAACAGCCTCTCTATTTGGCTTTGAATGGCAAGACTTGGAGAGAGGTTTCAAGGGACAACCGACTTGCACCTACCAGCCTCAAGGATTCAGGAACTTACTATCTTTGAGTAGGCACTGCATGAAGACTTGGGTGAGTACCAGTGGGTCTACTCCCAAATAGCAGTGTTCTAGTATGTATTGCAGGTCTCTGAGATACATGCCAAGAGGCCACATGAGATCTGCTACAGGAGCTGAGTGAACTTGACTACTGAGTGTCTGCTAAGAGGGCCCAGCTTTGTCAACTTAAGGTCACCTACCTGGAGTACATAATCAAGGGTGGGGGCAACACATGCTGTTGGACACATGGAGGCAAATCACCCTTAACATTCCAGTTCTATCAACCCAAAGGCAAGTGCGGGAATTTCCGAGAGTTGCCAAGTTTTGTAAACTCTGGGTACCAGGGTTCACTGAGATAGCCTATTATATGAGGCCACCAGGGGCCAAGAAGACAAAATAGAATGGACTCCTGAGATAGACATGGCTTTTAAGACTCTAAGAAGAACCTTATTGGAGGCACCAACCTTAACCCTCTGAGACATTCACAAACCTTTCCACCTGTATGTGGATCAGAGAAAGGGGATAGCAAAGCAGCTACTCACCCAAACTTTGAGACCATAGAAAGAAGTTATTTATTTAAGAAGTTGGACCGAGTGGCCCAAGGATGGTCAGTATGCATCCAGATCATAGCTACCACTGTCCTTCTGGTCAAGGATGCTGACAAAATAACCATGGGGCAGGAACTTGTTATCATTCCCTGCCCCATACTATTGAGAGGACTTATCTACTCAGCTGGTGACTGTCCAATGCCAGACATTTTCAAGCTCTACTTTTGAATCCTCCTAGCATAAGATACAGCCCATTATTTGTCCTAAACCCAGCCACCCTGCTATCTGACCTATCCTCAGATGTGCAATATGATTTCTCTATAATCCTGGAGCACATCCAGAACACCATGCCCAACTTGATCGACATAACCTAGCCAGACAGGAATGTATCTACTTCACAGAAGGGAAAAACTTTATCCAGAATGCAATCAGGTATGCAAGGGCAGTGGTAATGGACTTGGACTCTGTTATTTGGGCAACTGCTTTGCTGCCAGAAACTTCAGTCAAGAAAGCTGAACTAAAGACTCTAACCCAGGCTTTAAAACTGGCAAAAGGAGCCATAGCTAACATTCACACTGACAGCAGATGGGATTATTGACTGCTGAAGGAAAAACTTTCAAAAATAAGGAAGGAATACTTGCTTTATTGGAGGTATTATGACTTCTTCTTAAAGTGGCCATAATTCATTGCCCCTGACATTAGAGAGGGACATCATAAATAGCCCAAGGGAAAAAGCTGATAAAGCCAAAAGGCTGCTTGAGCTTCCGCTGCCAACATCCTGGTAGCGTTGCTACCCCCTGCACCCCCCGCCATCCCTGAATATACTGCTGAAGACAAATGACATCAGGTAAAATGTCAAGGAGTGATGGATGGTTGTTGACCTCTGAAAACTGACCATTATGCCTAAGGATTTGCTAATCCATCAGATTCATCGAGCTTCATGTCTGGGTCACCAAAATCTGAAGGAATTGCTGTGAGGTGCAAGGTACAAAATATTTGACTTAGAATACTTGGTTAATCAGGTACTCTCAGACTGTGCCACCTGCCAGACTGTGAACTCCTCAGGCCCCTATCATGGAGCTGCTCCAGAAACCAGAATCAGAGGTCAATGGCCAGGGGCTAATTGGGAAATAGATTATACAGAAATGAAACCAGGAATATATGGATATAAGTACTTGCTAGATTTTTTTAGGAACCTTTTCAGGATGGGTAGAAGCCTACCCTACAAAGAAGGATACTGCCAATGTAGTGGCAAAGAAGCTTCTGGAAGACATCATACCCGGGTATGGATTGCCTACCTTATGTGGGTCTGATAATAGACCAGCATTTAATCTTTAACACAGGTTCTGGGGACCAACTGGAAATTACATTTTATATATATAGACCCCAAAGTTCAGGACAAGTACAGAAGATAAATTAGGCACTAAAGAAAGTTAATTAATTAAATTAATTGACCAAATTAATCCTTGAAACTGGTGGTAACAGTGTCTCTCCTACCTTATGCCTTATATAGGGCTAAGAACACCCCTCTATTTTAGGTGCTCCCCTTTTTGAGATCCTACTTGGAAGACCCCTCACATGCTACCTAACTCCAGTCTAATGTCTTAGCTGAATATGACCCACATAAAATTTTAAAATCCTTGGCAGCTCTCCACAGGTTCCAGAAGCAACTTCGGCCTGCCATTCACCATGTTTATGACTCTGCTCCTTCCCATAACCCTCATTGCTTTGAACCAGGTGATAGAGTCTGATTCAAAAATATAACCACAAGACTCTGGAAGTTTGTTCTAAAGGACTTCACACAGTGATCCTGACCATGCCTATGGCTGTTTAGGTGGATGGGATCAGGACATGGATGTATCACTCCCACATTAAGCCTGCCAGCAGAGATGATCCAGCAGTTGAGGTCCCAACAGAGGAGACTTCCAGCAAACTGACACAGGAAGGATGGAAGGTTACCCCATGCCCTGTAAATCTGCTGAAACTGTTACTCCGGAACTCCTGATCCTGCTTGCATGTTGTTCATGCTTTCCTGCACAAGCCCCTAGCCTCCTTACTATCTGGGTACCCCTAGGGGTTGATGCATCAACCTTGTCATCAACTTCACAGTGGCTGGAAGGAAGGTCAATTGGATTGCCAGTTCTTAACTTTTCTCACCCCAGACTTAGAACTGTTAGTTACCAGACTAAAACTCTGCATTGGAAATAAGGTACCCCCAACCTATTCCCACCTTTGCAATCAGACTGTAACCCATACTTTTGCAGGATAATGGTTGGTGAACTTGTGCCTCAGGGCTTACTCCATGCATTTATGACCTGGTTGTAAATACAACTGATGATTTTGTTGTTGTTGTTGTTGTTGTTGTTGTTGTTCTAATACAGCTTGTACCCAGAGTGACTTACTACTCTGGGGAGGATGTCATCAACCAGCTAGCCCCTCAAAATAATTGGGTTAAAGTGGTGGCCATTTCTGCTGTGTTACTAGGTTCTCTTCTTGGCAAAGGGCTATCTAGACCTGCTAGTGTAGGGGCCTCAGCCATAATATTCCAAGATAAAATCTACATTAAAGGTAAATTTACATATTTTGATGCACTTACATTTTTATTTCAGTCTTTCACAAGAGGCAAGGTATATAAATTCCTACTTGTTCACTATACCAGAAACCAAAACATTTTGGAGTCAGTTGTGTTGTGATTTCCCAAATGGAGATGCTCGGTCTATACAAAAAATTTAATTTGGTTAAGGATTGTATGGCAATACATATATATTTAAACTATTGAAAATGAAAAAAAGTTTTAGTCTTATGCTCCAATCCAGCCCCTATTCCAGACTAGTGTGGTTCCTTCCATTCTCAAGCAGCTTGTGAAACTTCCTAAGCAAACTTACTAAAACTAGCTAATATCCAGGCAATACTTAATGAGTCTACAATTCAGTTTTGATAAAAGAGAGTTAATTCTTGTTACATTTACAGTAACTCTAGCTTTCTGCTGCAAGGCCTTCAAATTCAGTTATCTGAAACAGATAACAATTTTAAAAACACCTCTTAATTCAGATGTTGTTTCTACCCAGAATACTTTTGCTTCATTAACAAAGAAGATAAAGTTGCAGGGCAATTGCCCTTTGACAAACAGAAAATGGAAGTTTCTTTCTAACCTGATGAGTTCTTTGCTTGTAACTACTCTTAATTTTCAGAACTCTATTAATTTTCTGTCATATTATAAAACTACTCTCTCAGAAACCCAATTTTGTTATAAAAGTTGCACAGAAATGCTTTTAATGGTATAATGATAACCAGAAAGCATAAAAATACTATTTACATGAAAATATATGTAAGAATATTGTTGTGTTTTATAAAAAAGAAGAAAGAGAGCTAGGATATGTTTTAAAGAGCCAGGTCTGGTAATATGGGAGGGGTGTCTTGGCAGGCCCATGCTGAGGCATTCCTTCCCCATGAGGTATGAACCATAAAACTGGTATAATATAGAATAGAGGTTATTTAGGGCATGTCTGTCTTTCTTTTATTACTTATTTACTTATTTATTTATTTATAAAACACAACATTTGGTGCTGAGTCTCAGATCTAGAAATTTTCAGGTTAACATCTCCCACTGCTACCACATGAAATTCTAGCCATATAGGATCACTCACTAAAGTCTCCATCCAAATACTGGTAAATTGATAAGCTCCCAATATTCACAGTCTCACTTTAGTACCTCTACCCTTGGGTGAGCTCTCACTCTCTCCTCAAGATGGTTTTCTTCAGGCTCTCTCTTGTATGCTGCTGAAAATCCTAGGCCAGGCCTAGGTGAACCATTCTCCCTCAGACTCTGAGCCATACAGCTCAGGCACTGGTCTCACAGCTCAACCGATAGATTACTGTGTGTAGACATAGCTGGTCATTTCATTCTAGTTATGAATCTATCCTCAGGATGCTGCAAGTAATAAGATTAATAACTCCTACTCTCACCCAGAAGGGAAAGGTCTTCATTGCGAAGTCCCAGGCTCCCTACTGGGATGCTTCCTAGTCGAATTCACAGGCTAAATTTGGCCCTGATATCCATAAAACAATAACTCTAAATGGCCACTTAGCAACAATTTATAAAGAAAATTGTGATCGAAAAACATGGAACTATTTCTATGTAAACTTCTTCCCTCCCCCTCATTCTTTGGCTGCTTTATCTCTTCATTCTCACTCCAGGCTCCCTGCCCCTTTGACTCTGCAGCCACCACAGCAGCTAGCCTTAGGCTCTCCACTTTCCTTCTTGTTCTCTTGCTTCCTGCACAACCTGATTCCACAGCAGCCAAGCCAGCTGGCTGGAGCTCTGGCAGTAAAGACAGGGCAGTGTTCGTGGTGTGCTGCTTCTGCCCCATCGCAGGTGCATGCGTGCCCCTGTATGCTCTCTCTTGCCCCACCCTGCATACTGCCCTTCAGCCCTAAGCACACTCATGGCATGCTGCACTGGAATGGAGTTGCTAGGAGAAAAAGGGAAAGCTGCTTCAGGTGCTCAAACTCCTGTCAGCTGCTTACTCCAGTAGTTAGTCTTGTCTCTGGTTTCCTTCCATTCTGGTCTGCACCAGTTCTACTATACTCTAAGCCAGATGTGACATGACAAGAGATCCCTATGCTATATTGGATCTTTCCACATACACACAACTCCCTATCCACCAGACAAAATGTGTCTGTTCCTTTATATGTTTAACTCTATGAATACTTAGCCACGTCTGCCATCCCATTCTAAGATACAACAAACACATGGCTTTTCTCTGGGTAGAGCTGCCACATCAGCACCAGCTTACTAAGGGCAGTCACATGGCTGGCTGCAACTTCTGAACCATCTTGGTTAAAGGCAATCTCACAACTATCCAACAACTTTGTCACAGGCAGTTCCCATTTCCCTACCATGTTTAGAAAGGTTTTCATGTGATTTCTATCCTCTCTTGGTAAATAACTGTTTTAATGTCAATTTTAAAAATTCACAACATTAGAAAGGTTAAAGTTCACTGCCTGAAGTTAAAGGTCATTGGCTTAAATATACATTTAGCCTTGTTTTTGTTACTATCATTAAATTACAATATTATTTATCTTTTTTGCTAGATACATGCTGGAACAACAGGTTGTCTAACTCAGATACTTTTAGTAGACACTGGCTCTCAGTCTTGTCAGAGATCTGCTAAATGTAATGTTAAACGTTTAAGCTTATTATGATAAACAGACACTCCCAAAGCCTAACAGTGACCACCCCACCCCAAGGTCTCCCAGAAGATATGGACACAGTGACAAGACTACCTGGATTATGGTATGATAACCACTGAAAAACACTGCTCCTTTGCTTGGTCTGCTGCCAGGGCTTGGCCTACACTGTGGACAGAATATACACAGAGTTAAATGTCTCATATTGCCTGAGACAAGGTGAGTCATATGATCAACTATCATATTCACAAAGTCATCAAATTTTCAAGTCTCCTTTGATTGCCATTTAAATGTAAACTTAAAATTGTTCCTCATTATACTAAATTTATGTATATTCAGTCTCCTAGACATAAGGAAAAAGCCCTTCTTGCTCCTGCTCCATGAAAAGTTTTTTTCTTTCCTGAGCTAATCCTAAAGACTATTCATGGTATTAACAAATTTATCTCTTTTGTAAATATATAAGCTCCAGGAAACTCACTCAGAGCTGCCTCTCATGGACCAAATAGACTCCATCCAGATAAATACACCTACCAATCAATAGCCTAAGATTCTACGTGTTACCTGTTCCTGAGGATGGGATTTCTCTCCTGTTCCCTAGGATTGGGACTCCATTCACCACCCAACCACCAAGACCTAAGAACTTCAATGTACTCCTAAAAATTTTCTCCCAAATGTACTTAACATTATTAGCTACAACACACACAAACACTGTGTGAGTATGTCAGCATCTTGTCAAGTCCAGGCATTTACTCAAATCTACATCTAGGACAGCTCCAGAAAAACAACACACAGTTGGTTGCTTCAGCCTGCTCTGACAGACACAGAGACATCTACTGTAACTGTCCTTTCCTACCCACAGATGGTTCCACAGACCCTGGACAGCAAGTAAACAGCCAACTCTCCTAAGACTAGACCACAATCCCCATCCCCATTTTCTTAGGTTTAACAGAAACAGGTCAACTCAAAGTCAGCAGGAAATAGCTAAAGATCACAACAACCCTGTTCCTGCTTAACCATCACCTCTTTCTAGTTTTGGGGGTATTTTTTTTTTGAGACAGGGTTTCTCTGTGTAGGCCTGACTATCCTGGAACTGACTTTGTAGACCAGGCTGGCCTCGAACTCAGAAATCCGCCTGCCTCTGCCTCCCAAGTGCTGGGATTAAAGGCGTGCGCCACCACTGCCCGGCTAGGTATTTTTTAAAATTAAATCAAAATGGAGAAATGTTAGCATACCTTTTAGGCTTTGCCCAACAGCTACCTGACAACAGCCAGATAGGCCTGGCATATTGTAAAAGGGGTTGTTTGCCCCCTCCTCACTCTCTTACTCTCTTATTCTCTCTTACTCTCTTTTCTCTGACTCTTTACTCCCTCTCCACCCTGCTCCCCTCCCCCTCCCTTTCCCATCCCCCTCCTTATGTCTCTCTCTCTCTCTCTCTCTCTCTCTCTCTCTCTCTCTCTCTCTCTCTCTCTCCTCGCTTCTCAACTCCCTTTTCCATGGCCTAAATAAACTCTATTCTGTACTATATCTGTTGTATGGCTGGTACTTCAGGGTGAAGGGATGCTTCAGCATGGCCCCACTGAGGCACCCCTCCCTTCCACCTCTCCATACCTAGCTCTATAAGACGTATCTTCTCCCTCTTTCTTTTTTATAAAACAGCACTTTGGACTGTAAGAGATAAAATGAACTAGGGTTTTCTGTATACCAGATCTGTTTTCATGGCTATAACCATAATACATGGTATAAATAACTTATAGGAGAAATAATTTCTTTGTCGTCATAGTTTGAAGTAGCCATGAACTCAGGCAGGTGTTATAGTGCCAGGAGCTTATAGCCAAAGAAGAGTTTTTACCTCACTGTCAATAGGAAACCAAGAAACAGACAAAAAGGGAGCAGAATCCACATACCTCGAAGAGCCTTCCTCCAGTGATCAGTCTCAGATACTGCCTCTCAGGTTTACAAAAGTTTCCACAGTAATACCAATAACTGAGGTCCAAACATTTAGTATTCAAACCACAAGACTATGCAAGAATTCTATCCTCCCAAACTTTCTGGTGCTACTTTAAAAGACAAGTTCATAATCTGAAATGGTATGTAAGCTACAAAAATGTGCACTGCTCAGCACAACTAGGTAACAGGCTGTACAAAGGGCTACTCAGCTCTATCATTTACTGTAACGCCTGTCTGAGCTCAGGGATACTTCAAACTATGACTGCAAAGAAATCATTTCTCCCATAAGATATTTATATCATGTATTATGGTTATAGCCATGAAAATAGATCTGGTATACAGATCATGGCAAAATATAGACAGAACAAATAACATCCAGGGGAGATTAACGATCATATACATAATAAACTCAACACTCAAAGAATCTAAGCACCTTCCTAGAATAAAAAGAAAGCAACAGAGACATTTATTAGTTGAGTCCTTACGAACAAAGATCTTTGCCTGTGTAAGTTCCTGTATCAGGGTCCAAATTCTTTTGCTGAGTGCTATCCAGGAGGCAGGGTTAGGTGGGGGAGCAGTAATGACATCTTCCATTAAGAAAGCCTAAGATGCAGAAGCCACATTGTTCACAGGAAAAAAACCAAACAAACAAACAACTTTTTATATTGGGATACATTCCTCCAGGGTGACAAAAATAATGTTTCTCTTCTAAATGCATTTTTTTCTGCAGGACATACTTTTATATACAGTCTACATACTGTCTTAAGTGTGCATGAGTATACACACACACACACACACACACACACACACACGAAGCAATACTCATGAATGCATAAGGATCTAGAATTAAACAAGTTTACTTCAGGTTTCCCTGTATGCAGATACTCAGTGTAACTTCTCAGTTTGCAAATCAATTATCCTTGATATTTGCTTAGTCAAAGTGTAACAGAAAGAAAGAATGAGAAGAAACATATTTGTTGCTGCCACTGTTGCTTTATTTTCTAGTTTGTAGGCTATAAAATCAATACATAAAATAGAAAGTAAAATTATGATTCATAAGAGCTGACAGTAGGTCTGAAGAAATGACTTCCTTGAGGAGCAAGCTATAAATATAAGCCTATTGTGTTCATGAAAAACTGTTATTTACATCTACAAATGTAATGTAGTAGTTAATCACATTTTGGAGATGTTATTTGGTTCATGTAATTTTGTACAATGTTTTCAGTCTCCAAGTACAACAACAGTACCCAGACAGATGGCAAGAAGGAATGGAAGTTGGCAAAACAATTCGCCTTTTACTGTTTCTATGTAAAGGTCAAGGTTTGATTTAAGCTAACATTCTAGAACAGGATAAGTTCAAAAGGCATCCATGGAAATAACACACACACACACACACACACATACACAAATGAATAACAAATAGTTTTGAAAACTTTAAAAGGAGTGTTATTACAGCCTTGGTTTCAGTCAGGAAGAGAGGAATAAAATTAGCTATGTCTGAGAGAAGAGTACTCTGCTTTCCTCAGGAGAGTCCAAGAGGATGTGGTAGTCATGGAAGACCAGAAAGCATGAAGCTTTGAATTCATTTTATCATGGAGGAATTTACATAGGATGAGGTGGCTAGTCTATAAAATATCTAGCTAGATAGGAAGTATGGGAAATTAGAAATTTTTATGCATCCAAATGTCCTGTCTAGCACCTAGACCCACAAAATACTAAGAGACTTCCTAACTGAAACTCAACAGCCCCATCCCAGGTCTCACATTACAAAAGCTTAAGAGCATCCAACAATGGAAGGCATGGAAGAGTGGCTTCTTGTTGTGTGACTATACCTTGGCTTTGGCCATAAGCAGATGAAAGTGAAAATTATTTTCATTTTCATGAAAGATTTTTATCCTTTATAGTTTCATACACAAAAAGAAGAATTGAAAGCGGCAGAAAAGATTTTTTTGAAGAGAGTTCCATAGATCAAGGATGAGAGGACTAACTCCTGTTAGATACACTGAAGCAGACACCCTGACAGAACTCAATTCTGACTTTATTCCAAAGCAGAGCCTAAAGGAATCATTCATTGTTGTCGAAAACCAGAAAAGGATCAAAATAATTTAATATATATATATATATATATATATATACATATATATATATATATATATATATATATCTTCTATACTGACATCTATGGAAGCAGAAGGCCAGAGCATTGGAAAGAAAGCAAAATGATGTTCTATGTGATAGTAGTGACAGTAACAGAAGAAACAAAATTGTATATTCCTGTGGGCATTCCATGATAGAACAAGCTTATCTTCTGAGGCAAAGTTCCTAAGACACAGCAAGGCCTGATACCTGATCTAAAGACCAAATGAAAATTAGATATCTAGGGGTAGGATGTCACTGGCCCTGTGAACAATCACTTCTACAACATGGTAATAGTATGATGAAAAGTACTCACCAAGGCAAAGAAAGATAAAAAAAAAAAAAAAAAGATATGGTCAGGGATGTTGCAAAACTATTCAGGAAGCCTCTGTCCTTCAAAATGTGACTTTGAAGAAGCAGTGTTACAAAACCTAGGCGTTTCTTAAAAGTGAAGGATCATAGGATGGAGACATGGCTCAGATGACAACATTTTTACCTTACAAGCATGTGGGCCTACATTGGATACCAGCAGCCACACACACAAAAATATCAGGTATAGCAATGCATGCTCATATTTACAACATTGGAGAGGTGAGGATAAGTAGATCCCAGAAGCTCATTGCCCAGGAAGTTTACCTTATTAGTGAGCATCAAGCCAATAGAAGACCCATCTCAAAAATCAATATAGACAGTTCCAGAGAAAACCCACCCAAGGTTGCCATCTAGACTCCATACACAGATATATACTTATATACCTATCTTCATGCCTTAGTTAGGGTTTTATTGCTATAAAGAGTCAGCAAGGCTATGTCAACTAATTTTTTTTTAATTTTTATTTTATTAGATATTTGCTTTATTTACATTTCAAATTTCATTACCCCTTCAAAAACTCCCTATACTACAGTCCTTCCCCTGCTTACCAACCCCCCTCCCACTTTCCTGACCTGGCATTCTCCTACACTGGGGCATTGAGCTTTCATAGGACCTATGACATCTCTCATTGATGTCTGAAAAGGCCATCCTCTGCTACATATGGAGCTGGAGCCATGGGTCCCTCCATGTGTATTCTTTGGTTGGTGATTTAGTCCCTGGAAGCTATGGGAGTACTAGTTGGTACGTGTTATTGTTCTTCCTATGGGGCTGCAAACCTCTTCAGCTCCTTGGTTCTTTTGTCTAGCTCCTATGCTCAATCTATTGGTTGACTGTGAGTCATAGGTATTTTGATCCACCTTCTAAGAAGGATCAAAGTATCCACATTTTGGTCTTCCTTCTTCTTGATCTTCATATGGTCTGTGAGTTGTATCTTGGGCATTCCAAGCTTTTGGGCTAATATCCACTTATCAGCAAGTACATACCATGTGCATTCTTTTGTGATTGGATTGTCTCATTCGGGATGATATTTTCTAGTTCCCTCCATTTGCCTAAGAATTTCATGAATTCATTGCTTTTAATAGCTGAATAGTACACCATTGTGTAAATGCACCACATTTTCTGTATCCATTTCTCTGTTGAGGGACATCTTAAAGTCTCTGAAGAAAGAAATTGAAGAAGACCTCAGAAGATGGGAAGATTTCCCATGCTCATGGATTGGCAGGATTAATATAGTAAAAATGGCCATCTTGCCTAAAGCAATCTACAGATTCAATGTAATCCCCATCAAAATTCCAACTCAATTCTTCATAGAGTTAGAAAGAGCAATTTCCAAAAAACCCAGGATAGCAAAAACTATTCTCAACAATAAAAGAACCTCTGGCTGAATCACCATCCCTGACCTCAAGCTATACTACAGAACAATAGTGATAAAAACTGCATGGTATTGGTGCAATGACAGGCAGTTAGGTCAATGGAATAGAATTGAAGACCCAGAAATGAACCCACACATCTATGGTCACTTGATCTTTGACAAAGGAGCTAAAACCATCCAGTGGAAAAAAGACAGCATTTTCAACAAATGGTGCTGGATCAACTGGCAGTCAACATGTAGAAGGATACAAATTGATCTATTCTTATCTCCCTGTACAAAGCCCAAGTCCAAGTGGATAAAGGACCTCCACATAAAACAGATACACTGAATCTAATAGAAAAGAAAGTGGGGAAGAACCTGGAGCACATGGGCACAGGGGAAATTTTCCAAAACAGAACACCAATAGCTCATGCTCTAAGATCAAGAATTGACAAATGAGACCTCATGAAACTGTAAAACTTCTGTAGGGCAAAGGACACTGTCAATAGGACAAAATGGCAGCCAACAGATTGAGAAAAGATCTTTACCAATCCTACATCTGATAGAGAGCTAATATCAAATATATACAAAGAACTCAAAAAGTTAGCCTCCAGAGAACCAAATAACCCTATTAAAAATGGGGTACAGGACACTCCACCATCTTTGCTCCAGTGGCCAGGTAGTTGGGTCTGCCAGGCTCGGAGACAGACAGGCATAATAGCACTTGGGTCTAGGGCGGCTTGTGTGTACCCTGCTCCCAAGAGCTGGGCAGATCTGCAGTAACCAGCACACCAGCTCTGCTGTGGGACTTCTGCCTGGCAGAGGGAACCCCGCACTGGGTGGGAGCCTACCAGCTTCCCTTCCACGACCTCTGTTCCAATAGACTGCACTGAAGAGACAGGTACCCAGGTTCTCCCCAATATAACACCGCTTGGGACACAGCCTGTTGGGGCTTCCGTCTGCTCCCAAGAACGGGACAGCGTTGTGGTCGTCTGGGCGCCAGATCTGCTGTAGGCCACCCCTCTGCAGGGTGACCTGCACCACCGAGAGACTGCAGAGTGCACTCCGCCATCTTTGCTCCGGTGGCCAGGTAGTTGGGACTGCCAGGCTCGGAGACAGACAGGCATAATATCGCTTGGGTCTTGGGCGGCTTGTGTGTACCCTGCTCCCAAGAGCTGGGCAGATCTGCAGTAACCAGCGCATCAGCTCTGCTGTGGGACTTCTGCCTTGCAGAGGGACCCCCCAACCCCCCCAGTCTGGGAGAGATCACACATCCCTGCACAGGGCAGGAGCCTACCAGCCTCCCTTTGGCGACCTCTGCTCTGGAAATCCACTACACTGAGCCTTTGGATGTGCAGGGACTCCCCAATATAACATCACTTGGGGCAAGGCACATCAGGGCTCCAAAATCGCTCAGGACTAGGGCAGGCCTCAGAAATCGGTGCCAGGGGAATCTTGGTAATCCAGGGGGGCCAGAAATAGCTTTGCAGGCTCACAGGAGGTCCAATCAACAGTCAGTGACAGCAGGACCAACTAACATCAGAGGTAACCAGATGGCAAAAGGCAAACGTAGGAACGTTACTAACAGAAATCAAAGTAATATGGCACCATCCAAACCCAATTCTCCAACAGCAGCAAGTCCTGGATACCCCACCACACCCGAAAGACAAGATCTGGATTTAAAATCACTTCTCATGATGCTACTAGAGGATCACAAGTAGGACACAAATAAATCTAATAAAGAATTACAGGAGATCATGAATCAATGGTTAGAAGCCCTTACAAAGGAAACACAAAAATCGCTTAGAGAAATGCAGGAGAACATGGATCAAAACATGGAGGCGCACAAGGAGACAACACAAAAATCGCTTAAAGAAATGAATCAACGGATAGATGCACTTTCAAAGGAATCACAAAAATTGCATAAAGAAATTCAGATGAATATGGGTCAACAAATGGATGCCCATAGGGAGGCAACACAAAAATTGCTTAAAGAAATGAATCAACGGATAGATGCCCTTACAAAGAAAACACGAGAACTGCTTAAAGAAATGCAGGAGAAGATGGATCAATAGATGGAATCCCATGAGGAGGAAACACAAAAATCGCTCAGAGAAACGCAGGAGAACTTGGGTCAACAGGCAGAAATCCTGGAAGAGGTAATGCAAAAATACCTTAAAGAAATACACGAAAATACAAACAAGTGAAGGATCTCAGCAAATCCATCCAGGATCTAAAAAAGGAAGTAGAAACAACTAAGAAATCACAAAGGGAGACAACTTTGGAGATAGAAAACCTTGGGAAGAAATCAGGAATCATAGATGCAAACATCAACAATAGAATACAAGAGATGGAAGAAAGAATCTCAGGTGCTGAAGATTCCATAGAAAGCATCGACTCAACAGTCAAAGAAAATGCAAAATGCAAAAAACGTGTAACCCAAAACATCCAGGAAATCCAGGACACAATGAGAAGACCAAACCTAAGGATTATAGGTATAGATGAGAGTGAAGATTTGCAACTTAAAGGGCCAGTAAACATCTTCAACAAAATTATGGAGGAAAAGTTCCCTAACCTAAAGAGAGAGATGCCGATGAACGTACAAGAAGCCTACAGAACTCCAAACAGACTGGACCAGAACAGAAATACCTCCCGTCACATAATAATCAAAACACCAAATGTACTAAACAAAGAAAGAATATTAAAAGCAGTAAGAGAAAAGGGCCGAGTAGCATACAAAGGAAGACCTATCCAAATCACATCAGATTTCTCACCAGAGACTATGAAAGCCAGAAGATCCTGAGCAGATCTCATGCAGACACTAAGAGAGCACAAATGCCAGCCTAGACTACTATACCCAGCAAAAGTCTCAATCACCATAAATGGAGAGACCAAGACATTCCATGATAAAACCAAATTTTCACAATATCATTCCACAAATCCAGCACTGCAAAGGATAATAGGTGGAAACCGCCAATACAGGGAGAGAAACAACACCCTGGAATAAATGAGATAGTAACCTTCTTGCTTCAAGCCCAAAAGTAGATAACCACTCAAACATAAAGATAGTGTCAAGAATGGCAGATGGCAATAATCACTATGCCTTAATCTCTCTTAATATCAATGGTCTCAATTCCCCAATTAAAAGACATAGACTAGCAGACTGGATACGTAAACAGGACCCAGCATTTTGCTGCATGCAGGAAACGCACCTCACTGCCAAAGACAAACACTACCTCAGAGTAAAAGGCTGGAAAACAATTTTACAAGCAAATGGTCCCAAGAAACGAGCTGGAGTAGCCATCCTAATATCAGATAAAATTGATTTTCAACCTAAAATCATCAAAAAAGACAGATAAGGACACTACGTACTGATCAAGGGAAAAATATCAACCAACAAGAACTCTCAATTCTGAATATCTATGCTCCAAATGCAAGGACACCCTCATTCGTAAAAGAAACTTTACTAAAGCTCAAAGCACACATCACACCTCACACAATAATAGTGGGTGACTTCAACACCCCGCTCTCTGAAATGGATCGTTCAGGAAAGCATAAACTAAACAGGGACACAGTGAATCTAATTGAAGCCTTGGACCAAATGGAACTAACAAATATATAGAACATTTCATCCTAGAGCTAAAGAATACACCTTCTTCTCAGCTCCTCATGGTACCTTCTCCAAAATTGACCATATAATTGGTCACAAATCAGACCTCAACAGATATAAGAAGATAGAACTAATCCCATGCCTCCTATCAGATGACTATGGAATAAGGGTGGTCTTCAATGGCAACAAAAACAAAAGAAAACCCATGTACACATGGAGGCTGAACAATGCTCTACTCAATGATAACTTGGTCAAGGTGGAAATAAAGAAATAAATCAAAGACTTTTTGTAATTTAATGAAAATGAAGGCACAATATACCCTAATTTATGGGACACAATGAAAGCAGTGCTAAGAGGAAAATTCATAGCCCTGAGTGCCACCAAAAAGAAATGGGAGACAGCATACACTAACAGCTTAATGGCACACCTGAAAGCCCTGGAACAAAAAGAAGCAAATACACCCAAGAGGAGTAGAAGGCAGGAAATCATCAAACTCAGGGCTGAAATCAATCAAGTAGAAATAAATAAATCCATACAAAGAATCAACAAAACTAGGAGTTGGTTCTTTGAGAAAATCAACAAGTTAGATAAGCCCTTAATCCAGACTAACCAGAGGGCACAGAGACAGTATCCAAATTAATAAAATCAGAAACGAAAAGGGAGAGATAACAACAGAAACTGAGGAAATTCAAAAAATCATCAGATCCTACTACAAAAACCTGTATTCAACACAACTAGAAAATATCGAGGAAATGGACAATTTCCTTGACAGATATCAAATACCAAAATTAAATCAGGATCAAATAGACCATCTAAAACGTCCTATAACCCCTGAAGAAATAGAAGTCGTCATTGGAAGTCTTCCAACCAAAAAAAGCACAGGTCCAAATGGTTTTAGTGCAGAATTCTATCAGACCTTCAAAGAAGACCTAACACCAATACTCTTCAAACTGTTCCACAAAATAGAAACAGAAGGAACACTACCCAACTCGTTCTATGAAGCCACAATTACACTAATACCGAAAGCACACAAAGATCCGACAAAGAAAGAGAATCTCAGGCCAATCTCTCTTATGAATATCGATGCAAAAATATTCAATAAAATTCTTGCCAACCAAATCCAAGAATACATCAAAACGATCATTCACTATGATCAAGTAGGCTTCATCCCAGGGATGCAGGGATGGTTCAATATAAGGAAATCCATCAATGTAATCCACTATATAAACAATCTCAAAGAAAAAAACCACATGGTCATCTCATTAGATGCTGAGAAAGCATTTGACAAAATTCAGCATCCTTTCATGCTAAAGGTCTTGGAAAAATCAGGAATTCGAGGCCCATATCTAAACATAGTAAAAGCTATTTACAGCAAACTGGTAGCCAGCATAAATCTAAATGGAGAGAAACTTGAAGCAATCCAACTAAAATCAGGGACTAGACAAGGCTGCCCTCTCTCTCCATATCTTTTCAATATAGTACTTGAAGTTCTAGCTAGAGCAATTAGACAACAAAAAGAGGTCAAAGGGATACAAATTGGAAAGGAAGAAGTCAAACTATCACTATTTGCAGACGATATGATAGTATACTTAAGCGACCCAAAGAACTCCACCAGAGAACGCCTACAGCTGTTAAACAACTTCAGCAATGTGGCTGGATATAAAGTCAACTCAAGCAAGTCAGTAGCCTTCCTATACTCAAAGGATAAGCAGGCTGAGAAAGAAGTAAGATAAATGATACCCTTCACGATAGCCACAAACCATATAGAGTATCTTGGCATGACTCTAACCAAAGAAGTGAAAGATCTGTATGACAAGAACTTCAAGTCTCTGAAGAAAGAAATTGAAGAAGACCTCAGAAGATGGAAAACTCTGCCATGCTCATGGATTGGCAGGATTAATATAGTAAAAATGACCATCTTACCAAAAGCAATCTACAGATTCAATGCAATCCCCATCAAAATCCCAACTCAATTCTTCATAGAGTTAGAAAGAGCAATTCAAAAATTCATCTGGAATAACAGAAAACCCAGGATAGCTAAAAATATTCTCAAGAGTAAAAGAACCTCTGGGGGAAATCAGTATCCCAGACCTCAAGCTGTACTACAGAGCAATAGTGTTAAAAACCGCATGGTATTGGTACAGTGACAGGCATGTAGATCAATGGAACAGAATTGAAGACCCAGAAATGAATCCACACTCCTATGGTCACTTGATCTTTGACAAAGGAGCTAAAACCATCCAGTGGAAAAAAGATAGCCTTTTCAACAAATGGTGCTGGCTCAACTGGAGGTCAACATGCAGAAGAATGCAAATTGACCCATTCTTATCTCCTTGCACTAAGCTCAATTCCAAGTGGATCAAGGACCTCCACATAAAACCAGACACACTGAAACTAGTAGAAAGGAAACTAGGGAAGAACCTTGAACATATGGGCACAGGGGAGAATTTCCTGAATAGAACTCCAATAGCTTATGCTCTAAGATCAAGAATTGACAAATGGGACCTCATTAAATTACAAAGTTTTTGCAAGGCAAAAGACACTGTCAAAAAGACAAAGCAGCAACCAACTAACTGGGAAATGATCTTTACCAACCCTACATCTGACAGAGGGCTAATATCCAATATATACAAAGAACTCAAGAAGTTAAACTCCAGAGAGGCAAGTAACCCTATTAAAAATGGGGTACAGAGCTAAACAAAGAGTTCTCACCTGAAGAATATCTAATGGCTGAGAAGCACCTAAAGAGATGTTCATCATCCTTAGTCATTAGGGAAATGCAAATCAAAACAACCCTGAGATTCCATCTCACACCAGTCAGAATGGCTAAGATCAAAACCACAGGAGACAGCAGTTGTTGGCGAGGATGTGGAGAAAGAGGAACACTCCTCCACTGCTGGTGGAGTTGCAAGCTGGTTCAACCACTCTGGAAAGCAGTCTGGCAGTTCCTCAGAAAACTGGGCATGACACTCCCGGAGAATCCGGCTATACCACTCCTGGGCATATACCCAGAGGCTTCCCCTGCATGCAATAAGGACACATGCTCCACTATGTTCATAGCAGCCTTATTTATAATAGCCAGAAGCTGGAAAGAACCCAGATGTCCCTCAATGGAGGAATGGATTCAGAAGATGTGGTATATTTACACAATGGAATACTACTCTGCAATTAAAAACAATGAATTCACGAAATTCCTAGGCAAATGGTCAGAACTTGAAACTATCATCCTTAGTGAGGTAACCCAATCACAAAAGAACACACATGGTATGCAGTCACTGATAAGGGGATATTAACCCAGAATCTCGGAATACCCTAGACACAATTTGCATATCAATAGATTTCTAAGAAGATAGAAGGAGAGACCCCTGGTTCTGGAAAGACTGGATGTAGGGGAACACCAGGACAGAGAAGCGAGAGGGGGTTGAATGGGGAAAAGAGGGAGGGAAGGAGGCTTATGGGACTTTCGGGGAGGGACGAAACGGGAAAGGGGAAATGATTTTGAATGTAAATAAAAAAAACTTAGAAAATAAAATTAAAAAAAAAGAAAAAAAATAAAGTTCTCTTGGATCCTGGGGGGGTGGGGTGGAAATGGGGTACAGGACTAAACAAAGAATTCTCAACTGAGGAATACATAAAGAAATGTTCAACATCCTTAATCATCAGGGAAATGCAAATCCAAACATCCCTGAGATTCCACCTCACACCAGTCAGAATGGCTAAGATCAAAAACTCACGGGACAGCAGATATTGGAGAGGATGTAGAGAAAGAGGAACACTCTTCCATTGCGGGTGGGATTGCAATCTGGTAAAATCACTCTGGAAATCAGTTTGGTGGTTTCTCAGAAAATTGGATATTCTACGTAGCCTGAGGACCCAGCTATACCACTCCTGGGCATATACCCAGAAGATGCTCCAACATATAATAAGGACACATGCTCTACTATGTCAACTCTTATAAAGGAAAGCATTTAATTAGGGCTGTCTTACAGTTTCAGAGGTTTAGCTACTTATCATGGTGAAAAGCAAGGCAGCATGCAGGCATACATGATGCTGGAGAAGGAGCTGAGAGTTCTTCCTCTTAATCTGCAAGCAGCAGAAGGAGAGGGCCATACTATGCCTAGATTGAAAACCTCGAAACTGGCCTCAACAGTGACTTGTTTCCTCCAATAAGGCCACACCTACTCCAAAAAAGCCACACATCCTAATAGTGCCACTTTGTATCAGCCAAGCATTCACAAACATGATTCTAAGAGGGCCATTCTTTTTCAAAGCACCATACTCTCCCACAGACACACATACACACACACAAACACACACACACAAACACACACACACACACACACACAGAGAGAGAGAGAGAGAGAGAGAGAGAGAGAGTAGTAATAGTATTAGTAGACTTTGAAGGGCCACCCAAACTTACTGAGGTGGAAATATGCAAATTGTTCTAATTGTTCTCATTAGAGTCTGAACAGTAGTGCTCCAATCCAGTGGTTTTAAAACTGAGATGGACTCCAGAGAGTTTCAGTAATTGTTCTGGGATACCAAGTGAGAAATTTGATCTTTAGAAACTCCCCAGTTAGCTCTTATGTGCAGCCAGTTTGATGACTGAGCTTCAGACAAATGACCCTCAATTTGAGCAAGGGGAAAACCATAAGTGGCCAGGGTTGAGATAATATTTTCATTCTCAAGTACATAGGCAGATGGATGATAGGCATTATATCTGTGATGGCCTCAGGTACAGAACAGAGGCTCAGGCACATGCATCCAACTCTGTTATTGGTGGATAATCAAAGAAGTTAGAGAGCTGATGAAAATGTGAACAGAGGAGGAGCAGTCAAGAAATAAAGCAAAGCTTTTAGGACTGGTATCATAGTGTAGAGGAAGTCCAGTTAACTTAGATATATCTCAAATTTCTTAGAAAATACAAACCTGTTTTTTAAATTAACTGCTATTGGAGAGTAATATTAGCATAGTGCAAATTTTGAGTTTTATATTACACATGATTTCATCCACTAGAAACACTAACTGCTGGAGACCAAATGCAGCTACTTAAAATACTACAGCACAATATTTTACAAACACATACCCAAGGCCAACCACTACCTCTGCTCCTGCGTCCTCTTCTCATATAAATTTTCTGTTTAATTTCTGGTTATATTTCTTACGCTTCATTCTAATAGCTCATAATTAAGGCTTCTTTTGCAAATGTTATGGCTATTGTAGGGATTATGCATTTTCTGACTGTTAACATGACAAAATAGTTCTAAGATTTTTATTAATTTATAATTAGTTATTTATGATGGAAAAATTCCAATGTTTTCTCCAATCACCTAGGTCTGAGCTATTGTATTCATTGTGTAATATTTGAATAGCACAGTTATTTTGGAAATGCATATTGTGCCAGAATCAAATGTAAATCCAAGTAGATCTAAGATCTATTCATTTAACTTACAAGATAATGCTCTAAAAAATCCCACCAAAGAGAGGATTAAAATAAAATTGAGTAATAGGCCACTCTCAGCCAGAGAAAGAAAAATATGAAAATGACAGAATAGGGAACATCGAAGCTCTTACAAATGGTAACGGAGGAAATGGACAATATTGAAGACATTTGGTCAGAGGATGAAAGTAGGCCTTTATGACGACCAGAGAATTTACATGAAGTCTCCTGAAGTAAAGTGAGAGATCAGTGAGAATCTGAAAATTGGAACTTCTGCAATGGCTTCTCCCCCAAGAGGTCCATACATAGGAAGGTTGGTCCCAGTAAAGGTTGGTTTCAGATCCTGAAAGACTCATGTCCAATATGAGTCCACAGTTGAAGAGATTATTGAGGGTCTGACAGGACTATGTTAGTTCCTATGAGAATATATCCTCATACTTCTCCTGCCTGCTATAGTCACCATGCATTCCTGCTCCCACCAGGCTGATACCCACTATATTGTGATAAATCCAGGAGGTCCTTACCCAAGCTGAGCATACAGGTGTTCCCAAAATGTGAAGTTCTTGAAAATTATCACTCTACACTTTATCATAGTCAGGAAATGTGGCATACAGTACATATGTATATCCATATCCATATACATCATATCCATATCTGTATCCATATCCATATACATATACATAATGTTGATAGCCAGTCCCAAGAAAAGCCTGTGATCACATGCCTATAGAGTTTCATAAATTAGTATTTTTCCCAGGTTTGGTCTGGACTCTTTCAATGGTCAAAAAAAAGTACTTATATCTTACATTTTTCTGAACTATTACTGTGGCTCTTACAGATAGTATTACTCATTTATAGTATAGCTTATTTTTAATGTAATTATATTTGTATATGAAGCAGTTTTTGACTGCATGCCAGACTAGTCTATGAACATTTCCTTAACAGTCAACGTGTGTGCATGCACCAGGCTTCTTTTCCACAGTTTCACCTATTGTTTTATATATATGCTTTAGGGGACATTCCCCTTGCAGATGATTCCAAGGTCTCTATCAGTTGGCTCCCAACTCTATTCAGCCACTGGGAGGAAGTCTTTTATCCATTTATCTAATACCATCTTTGCCATGCATACCCATCCACATATCTAGGCCTCAGGTAGATGGTTATGGACATGGATTCTATTTATGATGCCACCTCAGAGAACTACTTATATCAGTGCCTATCTTTGACCCTCAATAGCCTAGAACTTCAGTGACTTCTTGCTCTGTGTCATTTTTAGTTGAGTCATCATTTGTTCTTTGGGTTTTTATTTCTTTCACAATCCCTTTAATGAATAATTCACAGGCAAGCTCCTAAATTGTGAATGATTCTGCACTGGATCTTGTCATGTACAATATCTTACTCAACATGGTAGTATTGGTTTTATCCAGTACCAGATATATTGTAAAAATTCAGTATGCATTTATATAGTTATACTACAATGGACATGAAGAATAAACTGAGTCAACAGAGATTATGAAAAGGAAAGTGGTTGGCAGGATGAGGCAGCACATGCTTTCAATCCCAGCATTCTGGAGGCGTAGGTAGCAGATCTCTGTGAGTTTGAGAATGGTTAGGTCTACAGATTGAGTTCCAGACTAGCCACGGTCACATGGTAAGACTCTATATTAAATAATAACAACAATAATAACTAATAATAAAAAGAATGATATTATTGTTGATGATGGTGATGATGATGATGACGATGATAAGGAGGAGGAGAAAAAGAAATGATCAGCCAGCTTTCTATACTGGCTACCTACTGCCATCCTGGACATTACCAACTCTACCTCTGGAACTAACTATATGGGTTAAAAGCTATAGAAGTCTAGTCTTGAAGGCAATGATTTTATTGAAACTATTTCATCTTGCCATGATAACAGAATTGATTACCTATAGTGAAAAATAAATTTCTATAAAACAAGACTTGTGATGGACCATCATCAGAGAATGAGACATCTCTCTCTTTCTCCAAATGCAAAAATATAAATTTTCTAAGACACTCAAATTGTAACCAGACTTTTTTCATCAGTTACTTCTAAGAGACTAAGTTGTTATACAGTACCACCAGCAAGAACTTAACCAGATAGGATTTGCCAAGAAAATGTTTCTGGTTTACTAACCCAACTCAGAGATGCAGTACAGACTGACACATGTTACTAGTACAGATCTGCTCTGTCAATCAACATTCAATACCACAAAACCAGGTGAATATTATAACACTATCAAACACTGTAACAGAGCAGATTTCTCTATGGAACACTTTTCCTGTCTGAATTTATCAAAGGAAGACAATACATCTTAGAAAATATTATATGCCTGTAAATTGTGTCTATAGGAAGTGACAGATTCCATTGTAGAGGGAAAAGAGATGCTCTTTGTGTAAGATATAATTTGAATATGTTGTTAAAATATTCTTGCTAGAATTAAGAGCATTTTATTCAATTAATAATTTGATTTCTTTATTTAATACTAATAGGTTTACTTTACCATTAAATTTACAAGGGAGTTTACAAACATAAATTTGTTAATTAGATCAGTATTATTTTGTGGCTGTTTATATGTTGCTAGATTCAGTGGTTACAAAGTACCACTTTACAAAGTAGGGGAATAAAAAAAGTAATTTTTATTTTCTCAGACTTCAATTTTGAGTTTAACTAAATTCTAAGTTAACACGCTATCAAGACTGACTGTCTCTTGAGTAGTATTTTATATTCCTGCTTTTGTTAGGTGATTTTGGTGGCTTATTACAACGATTTCTTTAGACAAATGGTACTGTCATGATTATAAAGAGCTAAGCTGTTTTTTTGGACACTGACTACAACAGAATCTACAAATGTAAAAAGATTCTTCTGAACCTGACCAATAGCAAATGTTTAGATCTAGTTCCTGTCCTTAGTGTCACCACACAACTAAAAGCCATATTCAGCCTCCTCTTCCAGTAGAATAGGCTCCTTCTATGTTTACTAGATTCACATAGGAGAAGACCTTCTGAAACATTTGCCGAGGGCTTCTACTGGTTAGGAAAATGTTTATCAAGTTAAACTGGTTGCAAGGATGAGGATAAGCAATTTTCTTTGGTGTTTTAGCTTACTTATTTAATTACTACAATTCTCTTTTGGTAAATATGTACTTTATATGTGCAAAACTCCAGATTTAAGCTTTTTCTTCTATTAGTACAGGATGACTTGAAGTTATCAGTCACCAGTTCTATAAAGCATAATTATGGCTGAAAAACCTAAGGCTGTCTACCATTCAATATACAACCAGCAGCTAGTCAATAAAATGTTTTTTCTCATTACCTGTGAGTTCTCCTTTTTATTAACAAGAATAAATTTGGCATCTAAATCATAGTGACATAGAACTTTAGTTGGTTTCTATTATAGGAAGCATCCACTGAAATCAGGCCTAGGGCATTTTAATAAAGCAGAGCTTGGGCTGCCAATGAATGACTGAGCTAGGACTGCTGAGTTCTTCAAGAAATGGTGGCTGTTTTGTTACTGCTGTTTACTTATATTTCACTGTTTTATCTACATGGAAACTATTCTCACCATGGAAAGTACACATGGTACCACTGCTTCTTCTTTGTTGCTCCAATAGGAGAAAGGATTAAATACAAATTCATACATTAGATTTGCAATTCCTTGAAAAAGCACCATTTCTAATTTTTTTAAAAAATAATTTGTAACGAATGCCAAAAATAGTGTCAATATCAATGTTCTGGGTTATAATCAGCCGGTGAATAGCCTTTCAAGACATGTAGCAAACAGTTCAAATGGGATCCTGGGCCTGTGAGATGGCTCAGTGGGAAAAAGAACAGGCTAACAAGTCATAGAACTTGAATTGGATAGCTGAGACCTACCCAGTGGAAAAAGAGACACAACCATGCTGCCCTATGACCTCCACATATGCACTGGTAGCATGTATCCTTCTCATAATAAATAAATAAATAAATAAATAAATAAATAAATAAATACTTAAAATCTCATTAGAAATAATGTTTTTCCCCAGCAGGATGTTTTCCATTGAATTTAAAAGCTCAACACTTCAGCATCCATTAGATTTACTAATTGAAGTTAATTTAATGCTCTCAGAGGCTAAAAAGCATGCACAGAGAAACACAGAAATTTAAAAGATTTTACTGGTTGATTAGCAGTGTGTTTCTGTAAACAGGTGCCACAGTGATTAGCCTGTCTGGGAGTAGATCTTGATGAGGAATATTAGTTTTCATTTGCATTAATAGCCTTTGACATCAGCAACTCTTATGCTGCTTGCTGTCCTTCTCAGTGGGTACTAAGGCTTGTTCTCCCCAGGACGGCTGGCCCTTTTCATTAAGAATTCATCAGAGAAATAAACATTCAGAGTTCTGTCCTACACAGCTTTGGAGAAATCTATGCTGGTGCTGGGAATAGAGAACACAAGCATGGGAGTCTTCTGCTTGCACAGGGTTCTAAGTTGTCTGCAAAGCTTTCTCCAGAAAGCTCTCTGTGTTCATATCAGGTTGTAAGACTTCCAATAATATGTTGATACTTCTCAAGTCCAATCTTAAGAAAATACTCTCATGAAATTTCTTATTCTAATGGCAGGTGCAGGTGATAAATAATTTCCTTTTACAAGCTTTAATCCTGGGGTGAGAAATTCCTAAATTTCTCAGTGATAGGCTTTGTTGATCTCAGTGATAGGCTCTATCAAACAATGCTGAGTGCCCATGTGGATGAGCTCTGCATAATAACTAGAAGAGAAACATGGGGTTCTCCACAAGAGAACTGAATTGAATGGAGATAAAAATAGAACACAAAACAAAAGCAAGAAAAATGAAGATGGAAATGAGATGAAAGCATTGTCCTAACTAGCTTAAACATAACACAAACTTGACTCACCTGGGTAGTGAAAAACCTCAACTGAAGCATAGCCTCCATCAGATTGGCATGTGTCCATGTTCTCAATTTCTAAATGATATCAGAGGTCAGAGCCAGCTGTTGCCTATACATCCCTAAGCAAATGAATCTGAGCTATATATTAAAAAAAAAAAGCAGATGGGCAAGCTAGAAGAAGCAAGCCAGTAAGCAGTGTTCCTCCATAATTAGAGCTTCAAGCTCCTGCTTTAAGCTCCTACCTTGGCTTTCACCCATAATGGACTTTAACCTGTAAGCCGACTAAATCCACTCCTCCTCAAGTTGCTTTTGGTGATGGTCCTAGAAACCAGATTCTCCAGTTAAGAATAAGCTTTCTCATTTCAGGAATATAGTATTCTCAAGATGAGATGCTGAGAAGTTTAACACAATAAGGACTCCCATCTACTTCTTAACTCATTACAGAATAACCTGGAACCAAGGTTAGAATGTATAGTGACTTAAACAAGGATGGCCCAAATAGGTCCATATTTTTGAGTACGTGGTCCCCAGTTGATAGAACTATTTGGGGGAAAAATAGAAGGCTTGTTTTTGCTGGAAGAAGGATGTCACTGGGCCTGACTTTGAGGTTTGAAAAGATTCACATTCCCCTGTGCTTCTCTCGCTGTGTCTCCTAGTTGTGGATGAGGCTTTCAAGCTATAAATGGTGCGGTTGTAACTGTCTGCTAACCCTGGCTTCAAGCTTCTTACCCCTTTCAAGGCAGACTCCATGCTAACGACTCTCCAGACATCTTCAGTGATAGATTAAACAGATTTCCTGGACTAAACAGATTTCTACATTTCCATCTTTACCTTCTACTTCTGAGATAGAGAAACATATTAAAGTATTAAGTTCTTTCCTGAATCATGAATACAACCCTTGTGATGAAGAGTAAAATTTCACTGGGGCCTGAGTCTTCCCTGATCTTTAACCCTCATTCACTAACTCAGTAAAATCAACATGGAGGTGTGTGCATCTTTTTGTTGAGAAATATCTATAGGATCTTGACTCTTATTTCCATAGTTACCTTCAGAGCATTGGTAAATAGACATCTTAGTTCCTGGGATCATAACTTTTGGTCATGAAAACCTTATGGATGGCATTTTTTTTCTGACACTCATTTCAAACAGCATCAGAGATGATGAGAGGTAACAAACTCCACAGAGGTGATTGGATCTCCCTGAGCTACTGTGACTTGGCAGCAGGTGCCAATTTTTCATCACCCAGCTGGTCTTCTTTATGCTGGTAACCACCTTCTGCACTGCACTCATCTTCCCTGGGAGGTTAGCATCTGATTGCAAAACTCTTGAAAATATAAACCTCTCTCCCAAGGGCCACAACAGGAAGCTTTTATATGCTGTTTTGTTTCTACAAATGTATTCCAGTCTTCAGAGTAGCGCAATTCCCCATGAGTTTGCCTGTGGTGATAAAAGGGTTGGAGTCTAATTCTTGATGTGATAACCATATGGACAGTGGCTCTGATGGAGAAAAGGAGTACAATTATGTTTTAGAAAATCTCAGAGAATATTCCAATAGAAAAAGTTTTAAAAGAGGATATTTTATCTCTTAACAATTTGATAAAAATCTAATTTTGAAGTAATTCTCTCCCTTCTGACACATATGTTTGTTTGCACATTTAGCCAGGGGCCAGCAATTTTCTTTCCAACTTCTTTATGCCTTGATTAAATTGAGAGAAGAAAGAATAGTGACATTGGGAAGAGGGGTGTTTTGACCTACAACTGAGTCAGACAGAAGTACAGTACCATTTAATAAAATTCTTTCTTCAATTTTATTTTGACCTTCATTCTGCTCATTGTAGTCTCTGAGGCCACACATCACATCCACTGTTTTTCATTATATGAAATTTCTTTGTTACTGGTTGAAAATCATATTTCAAGAGCTGTTTAAATCTAGGACTTCATTAGTTACAGAACTAAAGCAAAATCAAGTAATTCAAATAAATTTTCATCTTGTCACTTCTAATTTTTACTTTAATGTTTTCCTTTATATTTTACTTCAAAAATCTAGAGTGCTTTGATTATTTATTTGATCTGGTGATTTATTTTATGAAATAATTCTTCTATTTCTGTAACATAACACAACTTTTTCACTTTAAAACATATCCTTGGGAGGAAGGAAGTGTAACTAAACAATAGATCGTGTGTGTTCCGCATTAGCAAGGTTTTGTCTTCAATCCTAACACCAGAAAGTTTAAACAGACAGGAATATGTGCATTTTGTAAGATAACAATGTCTTGCAATATTCGAGTTTAGGATGAAATTCTTAGGCTTGGAGAGAAACCATATCTTTGTACTTTCCAGTGTTATTTTTCACTGATATCAGCACAGTTTTCATAGGTAACTGATTCCTTTCTTTGAAAAGTAGCAGTTAGGAATAGGGTGATTGAGACAAGTCAATGAGTCTGTAGCAAAACATAATCAAATTTCCGTGTTTCCTAAAATACATTAATATTTTGTGGTCTATTACAATTATGGTTTTTCTTTTAACCTTGTCTTCATGGGATATTTTAGATGACTAGCCCTTTTTGTTAATCATAAGAATAACCATAGGGAAACATTTTATAGCACACATGTATGTTTTGGTAAATTTTAACCAAATTCAAACATTGAATTTGTTTGTTTCATGTGGCAGACTTGGAGTACATGTTTCCCTCATACCATCTACATTACTACATGTTCTCCATTGCTCTCTGTCATCTGCCATGTGCATCTTATGAGGCAATTCTGGTTATGTACTGACTCTACAATTGTGAATGTGGTAGCAACAACCCAAAGATGAATATTTCCACCTTTTGTCTCAAGCCTGATTTCACATTTCTAAGGAATCACTTCCTTTGTATTATTCACTAGCGTCAAATATTAAAGAGTTCTATTATTCCTCAAGACACATATGGATTTTAATCATGATGTACTCAGAAGAAAGCAATCTATTAAAATTCCAATGTCCCACCTCAACCCAGGAATAGAGTCTTATTTTAATCACTCTTCACCCAGGTTGCAAAGTTGGAGAACTTTGTTCATTGAGTGGGTTTCTCAAACTTTGCAATTAGAAACAAAAAAAACTAGGAATTTGTGTGTATAACTTGTTATCTAATAAAAGATAACCTGAAAACTTACAGAGATGTACAGTATGTTCTCACTTTAAAAGAACATGTTATAAAAATGATATCAAATATGTCCTGAAGCCTTAGTAGCAAGAGTGAAAGCAAGAAAATCCTCAAGGACAAAGTTCAGCTTTGACGTATATCCTGGCATCCTGGCTAATTACAAAAGACAAACAAACAAACAACAAAAAGATGCTATGTACCTAAACAGAGAAACAACAAAGTGTCTGGTTGTGTTCTATTTCATTTGGTCTTGTTATTTCATTTTCGATATTTGTCATCTATGGCTTGAAGACAAGTGAAAAAATCTTACAGGAAAAAATAATTGAGAAATGTGAACCACAGATGAAAATTAAGAAAAATACACTAAATGGAGAGAAGCCTGAGGAAAAGAAGGTCCAGTGACAGGCTCAAAGTATAATCCAGCTCAAGGGGAGGTCTCAAGGTCTGACCCTTTTACTGAGGCAATGGAGCATTCACAAAAAGGTACCTAGCATGACCACACTCTGGAAGACTCATCAAGCAGCTGAAAGCATCAGATGCAGATATTTGCACCCAACCAATGGACAGAAGCAGCTGACCCATATTGTTGAATTAGGGAAGACTGAAAGAATCTGAGGTCAATCCTGTAGAAGGACTAGCAGTCTCAATTAATCTGGACCCCTGAGATCTCTCAAACACTTGACCACCAAACAGGCAGCATACACCAGATGATATGAGGCTGCCAACACACATGCAGTAGAGGAACACTGAGTCTGTGTTCATTCAGAGATGATGCACTTAACATTCAAGAGACTGGAGGTCCCAGGGAGTTTAGAGGTCAGGTGTGGTGGGGGTTGGGGACATCCATGTGAAGACGGGGTAGGGAGGAGGTATGGGATGTGGAACAGTAATACGGTGGACAGGGGTCAGGGGAATAAAACATGGAGTGTAAAAATATAATTAATCAATTAATTAATTAAAAAAATAAAAAAGAAAAGGAAAAATCCACTAACTTTAGATGCTAGAGTTCGAAGTGGTAATTGACTCTAATAGTATCTACCTACAGTGACTAAAGAGTTCAATAATATAATGGGAATAAATAAATCTTGACTTTTCTACTAAAAACCAAGGAATTTCTAGACTGTGGTCAATGGATATACATGCTTGTGCAGGATAAAGTTGCATTCCTTAATGTTTCCATAATATAATATCTGTTATTGTATTAACATAGAAATCACATAACTCTTAACTAGGTGATCCTTTACACCCATATGGAAAGACTGTTTCATAAAGAGGCAGACACTAGAACCATTTGAAGCCAGTCCCCCACAGCTGTATGAAAGTTTCTATTGCTGTGATTAAATACCATGGCTATAGAAAGTTGGGGAGGGAAGAGTTTTTGTTGCTTAGCTTCTACATCATACATCACTGAAGAAAGCAATTATGGCAGGAACTCAAGTATGGCAGAAATCTAGAGGAAGGAACTGATGTACAGGCCATGGAGGAGTGCTGCCTACTTGCTTGTTCTTCATGCCTTGCTCAGCTGCCGGGAGCCTTCCAGCCCAGAGAGGGTAGTAGTAGGGACATGGAGTAGGAGTCTGGTGATGGCTTTGAAGTCTGAGGGTCTCAGAGCTTTCTAGCTCTCTAACTGTACCGAAATGCTGATGACAACGTCTAAAAAGTCCTAAAACTTTTCTTGCTCTTTCTGAGGGTGAAAGACTGCTGGCTTAGGTGATTAACACCTGCTGCTTAACAGCTGAGGATTAAGCAATGTGGCCTTAGTTCTATCTCAGCAGGAACTCCTGGGCTCTAACTTTCAGCGTGCTAGTCTGAAGTTGTCTCAAGAAGAAAATGGGACACTACTATTAATAGACCCAATTTTATTTTCACTCTTTTAATATATATTGAAGCATGTTACTGTTTTTGAAAGAACAGATTTGAAGGACTTACTCTTTCCTGATAAATTTATACTCTCATTGACTGTTTAAAGATTCACCTTATTTGTTCATGATTGAGTCTTATTTTTATGTTCTAAATTGTATTTTCAAAATTAAAATTCTCTTCTTTATAGATGGCTCATTTTCATTTTTTAAGGACAAATAATATTGAGTATATGAAAATGGAATAATTCTTCAGAAATGTTCCTTGTCAATTTGAGTTAAAATCATAAATTATTTAATTTTTCTGAAAGGTATAAGAGAGTAAGAAATTAAAAAAAATATTTTTCCAATAAGGGAAAAAAAGAAAAAAGAAAATGGGACACTTAGAGAAGCGGTTTTAGTTTATTACTAAGTTGTAAAGTGTTTCCTATGAAAGCAGTCTAAGAGGGAAAAGCAAAAAGATCCTAAGTGGAGAAAGGGAAAAATTCTTCTAAGAGGGGAAAGGCAAAAATTCTACTCTAACTGTTGAGGGGAAAAATTTCTACTCTAATTCTTCATCTCTTTGTCCTCAGTACTTATACATCTTTCAGAATACATGATCACATGTTACAAAGTTCATCACAAGTTCACACAAAAATCAAATCATAAATTGAAATAGAAGTTACAACAGAGAATGTTTACATACATGTCCATTAGAAGTAATTAACTGTCCAAGACCTTTAACGTGAAAGGACGCTGAATTTTGTCAAATGCTTTTTCAGCATCTAATGAAAATGACCATGTGTTTTTTTTCTTTGAGATTGTTTATATAGTGGATTACATTGATGAACTTCCTTATATTGAACCATCCCTGCATCCCTGGGATGAAGCCTACTTGATCGTGGTGAATGATCGTTTGATGTGTTCTTGGATTCGGTTGGCAAGAATTTTATTGAGTATTTTTGCATCGATATTCATAAGAGAGATTGGCCTGAGAGTCTCTTTCTTTGTCGGATCTTTGTGTGATTTTGGTATTAGCGTAATTGTGGCTTCATAGAACGAGTTGGGTGGTGTTCCTTCTGTTTCTCTTTTGTGGAATAGTTTGAAGAGTATTGGTGTTAGGTCTTCTTTGAAGGTCTGATAGAATTCTGCACTAAAATCGTCTGGACCTGTGCTGTTTTTGGTTGGAAGATTTCCAATGACCACTTCTATTTCTTCAGGGGTTATAGGATGGTTTAGTTGGTCTATCTGATCCTGATTTAATTTTGGTATTTGGTATCTGTCTAGGAAATTGTCCATTTCCTCGAGATTTTCTAGTTGTGTTGAATACAGGCTTTTGTAGTAGGATCTGATGATTTTTTGAATTTCCTCAATTTCTGTTGTTATCTCTCCCTTTTTGTTTCTGATTTTGTTAATTTGGATATTGTCTCTGTGCCCTCTGGCTAGTCTGGCTAAGGGCTTATCTATCTTATTGATTTTCTCAAAGAACCAACTCCTAGTTTTGTTGATTCTTTGTATGGTTTTATTTGTTTCAACTTGATTGATTTCAGCCCTGAGTTTGATGATTTCCTGCCGTCTACTCTTCTTGGGTGTATTTGCTTCTTTCTGTTCCAGGGCCAGTCAGAATGGTTAAGATCAAAAACACAGGAAACAGCAGTTGTTGGCAAGGATGTGGAGAAAGAGGAACACTCCTCCACTGCTGATGGGATTGCAAGCTGGTACAACCACTCTGGAAAGCAGTCTGGTAGTTCCTCAGAAAACTGGGCATGACACTCCAGGAGGATCCTGCTATACCACTCCTGGACATATACCCAGAGGCTTCCCCTGCATGCAATAAGGACATATGCTCCACTATGTTCGTAGCAGCCTTATTTATAATAGTCAGAAGCTGGAAAGCACCCAGACGTCCCTCAATGGAGGAATGGATTCAGAATATGTGGTATATTTACACAATAGAATACTTCTCTGCAATTAAAAACAATGAATTCACGAAATTCCTAGGCAAATGGGCAGAACTGGAAAATATCATCCTTAGTGAGGTAACCCAATCACAAAAGAACACACATGGTATGCAGTCATTGATAAGGGGATATTAACCCAGAATCTTGGAATACCCTAGACACAACTCGCATATCAATAGATTTCCAAGAAGATGGAAGGAGAGACTCCTGGTCCTTGAAAGACTGGATGTAGGGGAATGCCAGGACAGAGAAGCGAGAGGGGGTTGAATCGGGAACAGAGGGAGGGAAAGGGGCTTATGGGACTTTCGGGGAGAGAGGAAACGGGAAAGGGGAAATCATTTGGAATATAAATAAAAAATACTTAGAAAAAAAAAAGTAATTAGCTAAACATCCATCACCTGTGTCAGCTTCCACAGGTTCACTTAAGGTTTAAAAACCACAACTAAGTTATTAGATAAGTTTTGTATAGATAAATCCAGTCAATATTTTATCTTCTGTCCTAGCACCTATAATAAAGTCTAGTTCCCTTTTTATGACCTTTGGTTAATTGTTTTACAACCTCTTGGAATGTGCTCTGAGTAGGAGAAAGTCTGGCTATCATTTAAGAACAATTAACTGGTGACACTTGGGAGACTGGCAGAGTTCTCAATGCAGTTTTGACTATCAGAAAAGGACCTAATAGCAGTCCCACTATAAAAGAGCTTTATAATCACGGATATAATTTTAGGAATTCCAATAGGATCATCATTAAAACTTAAGTCATCTATTTGTCTATATAGCGTCACTACAAGACAGTACATCTTCACGGATCTGCAGAGATCTGCTCCAAAGGGGTGTGCTATTACTTATTGATTATTTCATATGTATAATAATAACAGGAAAAGCATACTAATAGCAGGAATCTTTGCTAAAATGAGTCCCTCACAGCCTTGCTTAATGAGGGCTCACCTGTCAAAGATTATATAATAATCTAAAGCAGGCCATTTCAGGATGATCACCTGCTATTATATTAGTTTGTCCCATTATGGCTCCTGACACTCAGTCTGATTTATTATAGAACTCGGGACCACTATCTAAGAGAATGAATCAACCACAGTAAGCTGGGCATCCCCACATCAACCATTAATCAAGAAACTGTACCACAGAGCAATCTGGTAGGAACATTTTGTCAGTTTAGGTTCATTCTTCCATGATGGCCCTAGACTGTGTCAAGGTGACATAAAACTAGGCAGCATATCAGTTAATGCTGCTCAACAGAATAAATAGAGACAATTACTTCTGGTTACATGAACTACCACCTTATTACCTCTAGAAAAAATTGCCATAATCACAAGGACTGGAGAAGGCTTTTCTTAATTAAACCACATCTTAGATTACATTAATTAATCATCCCTGAACCCTGTCCTTTACTAAAGGGCAAATCATCTCTTTCATATGGAACAACAGAGCTATTATATGAAATTTCTTTACAAAAGACACTTAGTGTACCTGCTAACTTTTAAATCACTTGTATTTCAATCTTAATTTTCTGGTTTGCTTGTTTTGGTTTTGTAATTAATTTTTTAAAAATGTATTCACTTTACATCCCATTCACTGTGCCACCTCTGAGTCACTCCCTCCCATAATTCGCCCCTATCCCCCGTCCCCTTGTTCTCTGAGAGGGTGGGCACCGCCCTGTGTATCCTCCTACCCTGGCACATCAAGTCTCGGCAGGGCTAGGCACATCTTCTCCCACTGAGGGAAAAAACAAAACAAAACAAAAAATACAAAAACAGCCCAGCTAGAAGAACATATCCCACAGACAGTCAACAACTTTTGGGATAGCCCCCACTCCAATTGCTCAGAATATATGAAGACCAATCTATATATCTGCTACATATGTGCATGGAGATGTAGGTCTAGCCTGAGTATGCCCTTTGTTGGTGGTTCAGTCTCTGAGAGCCCCAAGGGCCCAATAGTTGACTCTATTGGCCTTCTTGTGGAGTTCTTTTCCCCTTCGGGGCTGCAATCCTTCCCCCTATTCTTCCACAAGAGTTTCCAAGCTCCATCCACTGTCTGGTTGAATGTGTACATCCATATGAGTCAGCTGCTGGGTAGATCCTCTCAGAGGACAGCCATGTTAGACTCCTGTTGGCAAGTAGAACAGAGTATCATTAGTAGTGTCAGGGACCAATCTTGTTTTTATCTTCCAACAAGTGTAACATTTTTCCTCCTAATATTGTGGTTCTATGACCAGCACATCAAATACCCATTATTAAGTATGCCAATTTTAGGGATCTGACAAGAAACTCCAGGAAGGTCACATAGCCTATACACCAGCCCTGCTTGATGAGTTCCCAGAATCATGTATATGCAGAATATTCCACTTAAACACCAAAAAGAATATATTCAGAATGTGTCTGAAATATGTGTCTTTGCTAAGAGTGTCTTGCCTTCAAATATTTGGAGTTAACCAAGGAAAATGGCCACTGCATGTGTTGTTTGGGGGAGTCACATGAACTTTTCTCTAAATTATACCTTACACTGGGACACAAAGCAAATCTCAACAAGTTTAGAAAAACTGGAATAATTCTGTGCATCCTGTCTGCCCATAATGAAATATAAAATCAACACTAAAAGAATCTCTGGGAATTACAGAAACTCTTAGATATTAAACAATACATCACTGAATCATGAATCAATTGGAGAAAAATCAGAAACATTTTTTAAAAATCATGAAATGAAATAAATGTGAAAATAATACAAAAAAATCTCCAGGAAATATTAAAAGCAGTCTAGAGGGAATTTTTTATTGCTAAGCACATAAATTTACAAATAAATATTTGAGTTTGAGGACAGCCTGGAAGAAGAAAGAGAAGAATGAGAAGGAGAAAGAAGGAGAAGAAGAAGCAGCAGCAGCAGCAAAAGCAGAAGCAGCAACAGAAGCAGCAACAGAAGCAGAAGCAACTACTATTAGTCTAAATGGACTCACTCCAAAACTCTAGCCTACTGCCAAAGAAGAACTACAACCCACACTTCTCAAATTATTCAAAACAATAGAAACAGAGGAGCACTCCTAATTTTCATCTTAGAAGCAATTATTACTCTAATACTAAAACCACATAAAGGTACAACTTCAAAAATGGACTGAGGTAATCCAGACGAATAAATATAAATGGCATATGTTCACTCTCATCTGTGTGTTCACTCTCGTCTGTGTGTTCACTTTTGACTGTGCGTTCACTCTTGTCTGTGGCTTCTTGCTCTAGATCTCCAGGTGTGAGATTATAAAAGAAATCAGAAAACTAAAAAGGGACCATGAGGGTAAAAGGAGGTCTAGAACGCATGGTTTGAAGACTAAGAGCACAGGTGCTATAAAAGAAGAAACCTGAAAAAATGGGTGGAGTTGCTTTAGTGGGAGAAAGTGTAGAAAGGGAATGGGAGGAAATAGAAAACTACACTAAGGATGCTTAGGAAAGACACAGTAAATATTTTATAAGCTTATTTAGAAATCTTCGTGTGTGTGTGTGTGTGTGTGTGTGTGTGTGTGTGTGTGTGTGTGTGTGTGTGATTTAAATGTAGGCACTCCATAGGAGGTGACAATGTACTCCCGAGAAATATACTTGGCCAGTGAAGTCCCTGGAGACTCCCGCAAACAATACATGCTGTGGCCATTGTCCTTGGTTAACTCCAAATATTAGAAGGCAAGGCATTCTTAGCAAAGACACATACTTCAGACACAGAACTTGAAGGATACTAGATAAAAAAAAAAAAAAAAACAAAAACAAAAAAACTGAGATGTCTTCAGTTCACTGCAGCTATGCCAACTCGGTTCACCTGACCAGATCCTGATGAATCTTAAGTCAGTTAACTTTTCTTCTCAGCCTGTCTACATGCCAGCACTTCAAAGTGCCTTGTACCCAAATTCAAATATTATTTGCTTATTAATGTTACCTGGCTATCTGAAAGTTCTACATTCCTAATTATTTTTATGGTTATTAAAAATTGTAGCCGGGCAGTGGTGGCTCACGCCTTTAATCCTAGCACTTGGGAGGCAGAGACAGGTGGATTTCTGAGTTTGAGGCCAGCCTGGTCTACAGAGCGAGTTCCAGGACAGCCAGAACTATACAGAGAAACCCTGTCTCGAAAAACCAAAAAAAAAAAAAAAAAAAAAATTGTAGTATGCTGGAAAATGTTATCATGGAATACAAGCCACTACACGAGATTCCTTTATTTATTAGATATTTTCTTTATTTACATTCAAATGTTATCCCCTTTCTGGATTCCCCTCTGAAAACCCCCTATCCCATCTCCCCCTTCCCCCTGGTCACCAACCCACCCACTCCCACTTCTCTGTCCTGGTATTCTGCTATACTAGGCATCAAGCTTTCTCAGGGCCTAGGGCCTCTCCTCCCTTTGATGTCCAAACAAGGCCATCCTCTGCTACATATGCAGCTGGAGCCATGGGTTCCTCCATGTGTACTCTTTGGTTGGTGGTTTAGTCCCTGGGAGCTCTGGGGGCACTGGTTGGTTCATATTGTTGTTCCTCCTATTGGCCTGCAAGCTCCTTTACCTCCTTGGGTCCTTTCTCTAGCTCCTCTATTGGGGACCCTGTGCTCAGTCCAATGGTTGTCTGGAAGTACCCACCTCTGTATTTGTTGGTTCTTAATTCAGGTATGTTGATTAGAATTACACAGACTTTTGAGCTCCCTCTCTCTCTCTCTCTCTCTCTCTCTCTCTCTCTCTCTCTCATCAGCATAGCTGTGATTCCAGACTATTAGATAGTGAGAGGGATTATACAGACTTATTGGGCGAGTCTTGTGATCTCTAAGATATAAAAGTGTTCTTCAAACTTAAATGTACTATTTTAAGAGCAATAGTAAAAAAAATCAAGTACAAGGAATTGGTCAAACTTGAACTTCAATCTTAACTAAGCAGTTTAACTTGGGGAGTAGGAGGCTTGTTTTCCTTTTCCGTGACAATGTCTAT
Source organism: Tokudaia tokunoshimensis (assembly GCA_036184795.1). Classification (NCBI taxonomy): domain Eukaryota; kingdom Metazoa; phylum Chordata; class Mammalia; order Rodentia; family Muridae; genus Tokudaia; species Tokudaia tokunoshimensis. The sequence continues at coordinate 47,351,057 of BTHU01000016.1, forward strand.
TGGAATACCCATTCCAAATGTTTTCAATACAGTGAGAGCAAATGTGGAAAGTTTAACTATGCAAACAATTCATTTAAAATGTAATCTTTAACAATCACCTCTCCTACCTATAATTTTTCCATTTTCTGTAGTATGGAACTGTAGGACCCTCAGGTAAGTAATTAAATGAATTAACCTGAACTCTAGGACAGCAAGTAAGACAAAAGAGGGACTGACCACTGAGAGTCTTAAGCAAGTTGACACCATGAAAATAACTCATGTGTCATTCTAGAACTTACAGAACCCCCTCTCCTTTCAATAGACTGAAAGCTGGATGTTGACACTCGGCTGAGTTCTTCCTCCTCTACTGTCTTTGATTAGCAGTGTTAAAGACAGACAGTACTTGGACTCTCAATGTCTTTCCTACTGGAAGAAGTACCTGAACAGACCTAACTGTAAAATAATTCAGCAGAAAAAATGCTCAATGTATGCTGTAGGTGGATTTGATCTATATAGGATAGCTCCTGCCAATGCCTCAGCTTTATGACTCGGTGTTAGAAGTCATTTTGACACAAGGTCTTTAATAACATTGCTGCTCTTTCTACAGTATTTGATAAACATGATTAATATATTCTGCAGATGATCTGTCACCCTGAGAGGCTGCTAAATGAATCAAGCTCATTAAGTGCTCCTTCTTTATTAATAGCACGAGTCACACTGCTGTGATGTACACAAGTTATTAGTAGAGGAGGCTTCTGCCTTGTGTTGCAACACATCTTAAAAATTAGCCAATGCAGAGGGGGACATGAATCATCATTACTGGAACCTGCCACATGACCCAGAGCCCTACAACTCCAGGCCTTGTAAATCGCATCTTAACTAGCTCACAAGACATAGAATCATCCAGATTGCTTTCTGAATATTATGTTAAAACAGCACTAAGCAAGAACAATATAAAATAAAGACAAAATCATCAACCCATACCCCCTCAAATAGATTTTTTAAATTCTCCCTAAAATATTGGTAAATTGAGTCTATAACTTGTGAGTGTAATAGTCTTTTGTTGCCAAGTATCAAAAAACAAACAAACAAAAAAATGGGCTGGGAGAGGAAATAGTATAGTTGTCATAGAGCATATAGAACCATTGAAGAATCTAACATTAAATATTCTTTTATGATAAAAGCTCTTAAGTTCTCAGCATGTTAGAAATTTCCCCAAATTGATAAAATAATATCCTCAAGAAAATTACCACTAAAGGCTAGAAGGTCAGCATTTAGTTGCTTCTACTAAAAGTGAAGTCCATGAGGAAACAATCTCAGGATGGAACAAGCCATGGACGCATCACTGTAGCCTAAGTTGCCTCTATACGTCTCAGGAATCCCCTTTGGGAGAGTGAGTTTGAAAGACCTATCACCAGCAGTATAAGTACCTTCATCACCCTCTTCCCAGGGGAGGTGTCTGAAAAATCAAGGTGCCACCTGGTATTTTATGCAACTGCAAAATGCCTAGCTAACTTGAGGCTAAAACAAGGGACCTTCCCCCCACTATTTATGTGTCTGAATAAAGTAAGTGGGTTTAGCAGGAAAGGGTGACTTCAAGAGTAAAACTCCATGAATCACAAATCAGACCCTTAGTTAACAGAGGTTAGTGTAAGGGTTAGGTAATGACAACAGAATGGTGTCTTATATTTCTTGTCCTAGAAAGAAGGGAATAGAAGAAAAAAAGAAGTTCCTACTGATGGCCACCGGATCTCTCATCACATGGCTAGAGAAGAGCCTGAAAAGGCAGTCCATACATAAGAAGTGGAAATATGAATCTCCGTAGGCCAGAAAGAGTAAATTTAGATATTTAGTAAAACCTGGGGACTGTCCTGATTAGCTACATATTTATGCTTGAAAACAAAGGAGGTAGATTTTAAATGTTCTTACATTATAAACAAAAACTAATAACGACATCAGGCAGCAGATGCCTGACTTGTTTAATATAGTCATTCCAAAGTTAGAGACATGTGATGCTCCTCTCCATAAACAGAAAATATGGTTTTGTTCATTCATTTTAAAAGATTAATCAGAATAGATCTTAAAATTTATTTTAAAACACAGTGGGAGAATGCTTACAATGTAATATTTATAAGAATAAACACGATATCCATACATGATTCTAGTTTTGTTTACATATGTATATACTTATTAGATTTCCAAGCTACTACACATAATGTATTACCATTTTTTTAGACTTTTTGATATTATAACATAGTTACATTATTCTGTCCTTTTTACTTTCCCCAAGGCATCCTATGTACACCACTTGATTTTTTTCAAATTCATAGCTTCTTTTTGTTAATTGTCATTACATAAATATATAAATATGACCTGTTCAGTGCTCCAATCAGTAGCCATGTTGGAGAGATGTTATTTTATAAAAGTAAGCAAAACTAAATTGATTCTACTATAAAATAACATCATGGGAAATCTATTTTAAATAAACAAAAGGGGGAGCCTATTTAAGGGGAGTGAGAAAGTAGAGAGGGATTGAAGGAGCAAGGAAGACAAAGAAGGAAGAAAGGAATGAAGCAAGAAAAGAAGAATTAAGAATTAAGGGATGATATTTTCCAGTTCTGGCCATTTGCCTAGGAATTTCGTGAATTCATTGTTTTTAATTGCAGAGTAATATTCCATTGTGTAAATATGCCACATCTTCTGAATCCATTCCTCCATTGAGGGACATCTGGGTTCTTTCCAGCTTCTGGCTATTATAAATAAGGCTGCTATGAACATAGTGGAGCATGTGTCCTTATTGCATGCAGGGGAAGCCTCTGGGTCTATGCTCAGGAGTATCCTTAGTGAGGTAACCCAATCACAAAAGAACACACATGGTATGCAGTCACTGATAAGGGGATATTAACCCAGAATCTCGGAATACCCAAGACACATTTCACATATCAATAGATTTCCAAGAAGATGGAAGGAGAGACCCCTGGCCCTGGAAAGACTGGATGTAGGGGAATGCCAGGACAGAGAAGCGAGAGGTGGTTGAATGGGGAACAGAGGGAGGGAAGGGGGCTTATGGGACTTTTGGGGAGGGAGGAAACGGGAAAGGGGAAATCATTTGGAATGTAAATAAAAAACTTAGAAAATTATACATATATATATATATGTATATATATATGTATATATATATATATATATATATATATATATAATGAAGAATAAGGGATGAGGTGAGGATATTAAAAAGGAGGGTGAGACAGAGAAAGAGGGATGAGAGGTGAAGCAGGGAAGGGAGGAAACAGGGACAAGTCATGTAAAAGAGGGAGGGATGAGGCAGCAAAGGAGGAGAGGTGTGAACAGCCCTGCTATGATTCAGGGTTGTTGGCTCAGGTTCATCCCTCTCTCTTACAAAAGGTGGCTTTAGGGCTGAAGAGATGGCTCAGCGCGTAAGAGCACTGACTGCTCTTCTGAAGGTCCGGAGTTCAAATCCCAGTAACCACATGGTGGCTCCCAACCATCCGTAATGAGATCTGACTCCCTCTTCTGGAGTGTCTAAAGACAGCTACAGTGTACTTAATAAATAAATAAATCTTTAAAAAAAAAAAAAAAGGTGGCTTTAGCTGCTGCATCTTCCAAAACTGAAGTCCACAGTGACCCCAGACACTGCCTATCGGATTTGCTCTGCCAACTAAATTAGTTTGAGAATTTAGAAAATATGATTATAACAGAAAACTCTCAGAGCTGTGCTATCAGTTTTTCCAGCGATATGGCCAAGTCTCCTCCTGTGAATTAGGTTAACTGGAAGCTGCACAACCTTAAATATGTAATTGGGAAGTACCATTAATCTTCCACAGCTTAAAAGTCCCAAGGGAAGTGAAAGCATGTCTGCTTATTGCTCTTTTTAGCTGTTGTGTTGCTCTTTTGTTTGTTTTTTATTCTTTGGATTCTTGTTGTTGTTGTCATCATTATTGTTGATGTTATTGCTGTTATTACTTTAGTTGAGTAGCTTCTGTGAGCTCAAATTTTTTCCAAAGAAAATTAGATTAAGATAATAGTTCAGTTGGTTTATGATACGATAGGGATTGACAGATCCCATTGATAGGAAAAATCACTCACTAATTAAACAAATGATGCTCCCTTGTTCATCATGATTTCCCTGGGGCTTCCCAAAGATGCTGCCTGCAGCCCCATTACCAGTGTGCGGAAGGCTTCAGGGGCTCAGGGATGCAGCTGTCTGAGTCAGACTGAAACATAGTTTATGGCCAGTATGACTTGTGGATGAAAAATTAGCATGTTCCTCAGGATGTTGAGTATGTTCTTTCTGCATAATGTTTATTTTAGACTTAACTTTGAGATATGGTTCCATAACATTAGTAGAAATCACTTGCTCTCTGTATTTTGTTTACTGGAAATCTCCAGCAGATATCACAATGTCTCCACATTTCAGGAAAATTTTATTAATAATGATTTTCTTCTGAATTCAAACTTATACAAATCTGTAATGTTTATATAATATATAATATGTAATTTTTATACAAATATATAATGATTTGTTGTTGGACATATTTTATAAAATGTTCACCTCTTGTATCTGCTTTGCTTTCTTAGAATTAATAAAAGTATTTTTGTGCTTTATTTTTAGTTAGCACATAGAATTGTACACATTGATAGAATAGGATCTGATGTTTCCATATATTTTAAATGATTAATTTAGGCTAGATTTTAAAAAACTTTTCACTAGGCTTTTCAAAATTCTATTCATGATCTTCTTTCTAGTTGGTTTACAATAAATGTACATGTTTCTGGGATATAGTACAGAGTCTGTGATTTCAATATAAATATTACACCACAATATAAATATTAGACCACTGTGATTATCATCTATCACCTGAAATACTGATAGTCCTTGTGTTATGGACAGAAGGTTTATTTTGGCAGATTCTTTTGATAGTAGAATAATACATAACTCAGCAATGACACTAGAATAAATTCTCATTTCCATTACAATATATTTCTGCAGCTCAGCTTGAACCAGATGTTGTAAGCTGAGAGCTAGCCTGTTGGGCTTTCCTCAATCCTGCTATGAATGCTACAAGTCCTCTCTGATTTCTCACATTAACAAGTCAAGGAGAGCAACAGATACTCTTAGAACACAGGCTGAAGCCATCATACTGCATCTTGTAGACTGACCATCTGTCCCAATATCCCTACTCCTAAATGACTTCCTGGGATGTGGAATTGTCAGTGTGAAAAACAACAGAGTACCTGTGTCATGGGGTCAAATGAAAATATGGGGTAGGCCTGTGTATCCATGGAGAAATTCTGTATCAAAATAAGGAATATGTCTACTTTCCAGTCATTTACCTTGTCTCAATAACTGCAAATATTATGGATTCCAGATCACCTGCATTGCATAAGGAATGTAGGTGGGGTAGTTTCCCTACAACCATGAATGGCCTCGTTCCCATCCTAGCTTTACCAATCGCTAAGCAAGGATAGGTTGCCTTTCTTTGAACTTCAGTATTCTGGTTTATACAGTAGAGTAAAACTGATGTTTAGGTTTTTAAATTTTCTATTCAGTTTAATTTTTTGAGGTTTTTCTCTTTATATTTGTCCTATAGTAACATGATTTCTAGCCATCTGTCCTGTCCCCATGACACTCTCTCCCTCAAAAATTCTTGACCTATTATACTTTATTATTGTTACCCACAAAGATACATGTGATCTGCTAAGTCCATATGCTCATATGCATGTGTGTTTAATTGGCGACTTGAGATTAGACAGCCTATCACTCATCTGTGGGGAAGACTGATTTCTCTCTCTCTCTCTCTCTCTCTCTCTCTCTCTCTCTCTCTCTCTCTGTCTCTCTCTGTCTCTGTATCTCTGTCTCTCTGTCTCTTTCTATCTCTCTGTCTTTCTGTCTCTATCTCTATCTGTCTCTCCATCTCTCTGTCTCTCTCTGTCTCTCTGTCTCTATCTCTGTCTCTCTCTGTGTCTGTCTCTATCTCTCTCTGTCTCTCCATCTCTCTGTCTCTTTCTGTCTCTCTGTCTCCATCTCTCCCCCCGCCCCGCTCTCTCTGTATCTCTCTCTCCAGCCATTAATTGACTTAAGTTCTTTACCTAGGTTGGGACCCTATGATATTTCACTAACCTGTGTTGGCATATCAGCTAATATCATCATTAAGCTGGTCTTGTTTGGGCAACCACAGTTTTGGGATTTCATGGATACGGTTGTTTCCATCATATATAGAAGATACTATCCTAAATCAAGCATCTGCTCTTCTGACTCCTATAATCTTTACACTCCCCCCCCCTTTGTACTATTTTCCCTGAGCCTTATGTAGAGGTTATATGTAAATGTATTAATTGGAGTTAGGTAACCAATTAATTTTAGCATTTTAGCAAGCTATGGGTCTCTGTAACTGTCTCTTTTAATTTCCTTTTTCATCACATTAAGGAAAATTTTACATATTTGTGGGAAGTACTTCACAATAAATTTATAAATGACTAAATAAATGAGTAATGAATGAAAGCATTCCCCAAATTCAACTTTGAAATCTAGCTTTCTTGATTCAGTCTCTAAACTACAGAAGTGTGAGTAAATGTAAGAAAATCAATGCTTCTTGGACTACATAAAATAAACCTAGAGAAGTCTTTTCTAGTCTCAATGGCTCCCACTAAAAAATTGGCTTCTTGGAATATGTGCAGCACTACAAGCTCAGGGTAGCAGGGCAGTTGCCTGCACAGCTCTACATTTCTCCAGACAGTGAATATTAGATATATTTATGAGCTTTCAAAGCAGAACAGGCTTTAATGCAATTTTGCTCATCTAATTGAGAAAGAAATATGGGAAGTGCTTGCCAGGCATGTCTGCGTAAGCCTCCCCTGGATCCATGGCATTTGTATCAATACAGGAAGTCATAGAGGTAAATTGAATTTAGAGACTTGTGAACAATAAGTCAATTTCCATGGAAAAGCCCTAGTACCGGATATCCATTAGCTTCTTCTTCCACTATTTTACTTGTTCGTGCTTAGAGCATTGCACAAAACAGACACTTGTGATAATCCCAAATGAGTCACTCTGAAAATCATTTGAAAGAGTTTGTTCTAATGGTGGAATCTTCAGTTGACATCTTCAACCGCACCACAAGCCACTGGATTCCTGTTTATGTTTTCAGTGACTTGGAAAAAAAGGGAATAGGTGAGTATATTTTTAACCATTCTTATGTCTCCAAGGAATACATGAAAAAAAATGTGGTTTAAAAGAGCCCATACTGACACTTTTTTAAAATAAACAAATACCCTTCCTGTTCCAACTTTGAGGGCTATGTCAGTGAACCAATGATACTATTAGATATCCAAAGAGTTCAACGCTAGAACTACTTACTATATATGGGCTTGGTTCCTAGTGAAAGTGATAGTGAAGCTCAGTGGAGCTCATGGTGCTCTTTGTAAACGATGAGGGAAAAGAAAGACTGAGTGCAGCTCCATGAAGCACTGTAGCTAGGCAAGATTCAAAGAGGAAAAGATGGGTAGGAAAACCATCATTTTTGTTCTCATTAATTTATCTACTTCACATCCCGACCATAGCCCCACACCTCCTCATGGTACCCCCTCACACAGTCCCTCCTCCAGCCCCCTCCCCTTCTCTTCCAAAAACCCTCCTCTTTCACCTGTGCATTCTCTAGTCTTTTGATGCTACTTATCGTTGTCTGAGCCCAATCAGAACATGACAAGTGAGAGTTTAAAGACTAACTCATCTATGATTAGTTCCTAGAAGACTGTTGACAAAGAAATGAGGCCACCTCTCCCAAAGCTTCTGGAAACAGTATACATCCACTTCTTAAGCCCTTCGGCCCTGAGTGATCACAAGGCCCAGGACTACTGCTTTATTTAAGCACAAAATCACTCAACTGAGGAAAGGGCCAAAAATAACTGTCAGTTGTGTAATCCTTGTTATAGCTGAAAACACATCAGAGTCACACAACTTAAAATTTTAAGATCACAGCTATTAAAAGAGCATCCAGCCCTGTAAAATGTCTGCATATTGCACTGTAACGAATGGGACAGACAGAGAAGATTTTGGGAAAACAGAGAAGGCTTTGTAGGTAAGACAGGCTGCTGAGATGGCTCAGTGGCTTAAGACACTTGCCACCAAAGTCAACGAACAACCTGAGTTTGATTTTCAGGACTACATGGTGGAACAAGAGAACTAACTTTTACCAGTTGTTCTCTGATCTTCACACATGATCCATAGTGCATATGCCCCCCCATACACACTAAAGAAAGGGTATAGTATAATGAATAGAACAAAATGGTCCCATGCTGATTTCAAATCCCAGAGTGGATCCCCAGGGAGCACAGGGATTACTGCTATCAGCTGTTTAATTTCTTTGCCTTCAGCAAAGAGGGAAGCAGATGTCAGCCTTCCCAAGAAACATGATGGAATACCATCTATATTTGACCTTTAAGGAAATATGGTGCCAGACACTGTGCTAGGCCTTTGGGTATTTCTAGTTCTATGTTTGGGGAGAAAGTTTTTGTTTAAGATGCACAATCCTAACCCCCTCCCCCCATTATCCATTGGAAACTGAGCCTGTGAGAGCCTAGCTGACATGTAAAAAGACAAAGTGAACTTCCACCACGACTGCTTCATCCAGGTTAGCAGCAACCAATTGGTCATGATCCAACACCTTTGAGGCTGGCTCACATTCATCTCATGCTCACAATGCTTTGTCCTTTGTTGGCACTGCTTAGCCAGCTGAGACACAAGGTCATTGGCAAATTGATTTTTATCCATACATACTAGGATTGAGTAGTTTGTCTTTCCTGATATCTCTATACTTAATTCCTAGCAAAGTTCTAGGATATTAAGGTTATCAATTATATCACTAGCTGTACTAGAAGCCACTTACAAGTTTTCTATGCCCACATGGCATTTTTCATGTCTCATTTAATTTTTGAACAACCTTATTTGGCATTCTTAGTATTTCAAAAGTCAGAGTATTATTGTTAGTATCTTAAATTTCCCATGAAAGGCATTCATTGAAGTTTTGAGACCCGGGTGATAGTAGAAAATGTGTGAAATTGTTGAAGAAACTAAGTCACTGAGGCCATGCTCCAGAAGCATATATTGGGATCCAACCTTCTCTTTAGAACTTTCCATGGTGAGGTGGGCAGTTTTCCTTCACCACCTGTTCCACACTATAATGATCTGCCTAACCACACACCCAGAGTGAAGAGACTAAGTAAACATGGACTGAAACATCAGAAACTGAATCAAAGTAAAACATTTTTGTGTAAGTTGATCTGTCTGTCTCACGTATTTTCCTACAAGGACAGATAGAAGTCTAACACAAGAGGATGAAACTAGAAAGTGTCATCCTGATCGAGGTAACCCAATCACAAAAGAACACACATGATATGCACTCACTGATAAATGGGTGTTAGCCCAAAAGTTCAAAACAAACAAGTTACAATTCACAGACCACAAGAAGTTCAAGAAGAAGGAGGACTGAAGTGGGGGTGCTTTGGTTCCTCTGAGAAAGGGAACAAAATACTCAGAGGAGCAATAAAGGAGACAAAGTGTGGGGCAGAGACTGCACTACCTGAGGATTCATCCTATAAACAATCACCAAACCCCAACACTATTATAGATGACAAGAAGCGCATACCAAAAGGAACATGTCATGGTTGTCTCTGGAGGGACCCTCTCAGAGTCTTACACATACAGAGGCAGATACTAGCAGCCAACCATTGGACTGGGCATGGAGTCCCCAAGGGAGGAGTTGCAGGGTGGTCTGGAGGAGCTGAAGGGGTTTACAGCCCCATGGGAAAAACAAGGATGTTGGCCACTGAGATGCCCCAGGACTCCCAGAGTTTAAACCATCAACCAAAGGGTACACATGGTTCCAGCCAAAACTGTGGCTGTAGAATGCCTTGTCAGGCATCAGTGGGAGGAGTGGTCCTTGGTCAGGTGAGGGCTCAATAGATGCCCCAACAAAGGAAATCGAGATGGGGGGAGGGGTTGGAAGTAGGTTGGGTGGAGGGGCATATACTTGGAGGCAGGGGGCAGGAAGAGGGGTTGGGGGTTTTGGGGGAGGGGGAAACCAGGAAAGGATTTAGCGTTTGAAATGTAAATGAAGATTATATTCAAGAAAAAAAAGAAGCATAGTATACAACTATATTTGCATATCTAGTAAGTGGCACATTTGCATACCAAGTAAGTGGCACAGCCTATGTCTAAATGTAATTGTTAAAGTGTATGCTAGCACACAAACTGTAGGTCTGAGACTTGAAGTCAAATGTCCTTAGTTTTGTATTTCTGGAAACCATCCAATGGCCTCTCCAGTTTGAGGTCTTAAGCTACCAAAAACTATGAGATCATAAGATATTAAACCTGAGAAAAGAATTGTAACACACTTGTTTGGAAAAAAAAAAAACTGTCTTTGTTTCTTCATACCAAACCCTAGAGTCTGAAATCCAGTGACTATGCTGTTAAGATGAGCTATTAGTTTTTGAGTCACACAGACTGAAATAGTCAGGAAACTTGTCAAGAGACTGTGACTGGTGAGGTCCCTACCTCTGAATACCAGAGAAAGGAAACTTGAAACCGACACTTCACTGTTTGTGGTGTTTCTCTACAAACAAATTTTATTTGTGAATTCTCCACTCCATTAACTCAAAGTAGGAATCCTATTTCTCTTCATTTTTATCAGTTTCAGGATAAGAATGCAGAAAGATCAGAACTTACATGTGGGTCCTAGACCTTGGCCCAGATCACCAATCTCTCTGAGTACCTTCTTTCATGTTTAAAAAATAAATGCCTATTTATTCTATTTTGCCTCAAAATTATCATGATGATAACTTTGAAAACTCTAAAGCAAGAACACACACACTATACATCCTCAATCAAATAGTACATATACTTCCAAGTTTGCCCTGTACCTAGAAGAATGTTGTCAAACAACCATAAAAATTAAAGGCTCTTGAAGTCTTAAAAACAATAACGCTACATAAAATGAACACTTAATATCTTTCCATGATAAATGAACTATTATGTTGTAGGTTTCCACATATATTTTTATGTAGCTGCCCCAATATAGAATGATTTCAAAGAGTAGCTGTGTATAAATCAGATGTGCTATCTCATTGGATCAGTATATTCCCTCATGCCTTTAGCAAGATTTCATCCTTTCCCAAATTTGAGTTTAGCAGGCTGAATTATGTCCATATATGTAAATATCTAAAGTTACTTATAAGACTTGTTCAGAATATAAAGAGCATGGAAAAACTATTTGTTTTTTAACATGAGTGTCTGTATGGTTTTCCCCAGTCCATGGATGCCTCTTGAGTAGCACTCAGGGATGTGTTTCAGTAACAAAAAAAAGGGGGGGGGGCTATAGTTTCAGCACTGGCAAAGAACAAATTAACTTTAATACAATAGATTTTCTGCACCTGTGTTTCCCTCACTAAAGAAAGAAAAGAAATGAATGGCTAAGCTCTCACCATCCAGCTCCAGCATCCTTAGTATCAGGATTGCTCCAGCTTTTGACTACATTTGAGGAAGAAGAGAATAGAGGTAAGCAGAGAAGTAGAATCTGGATGCTACATGAGTCTGTTCATCATTTACAGGGAGTTTCTATAAACACAGGGCATTCTTGGCAGATGATATAGTTGGATGTGCTCTGTCCATTTTGAAATTCTATTTGTCTATAGCAGCTTTTCTTTTCTCTGCCCCATTGGTTCAGCTGCAGCCTGTGAGGCTGCAGCCAGCCCTCCGAGCAGATGCTTTTGATGCACAGCTTTAAGCAGACAGGATGATGGAAATCCTGGATCCCCCAGGACCACTTCTCTAGTTTTTCCCATTACAGGGACACAGAAAGGCTCAACTGAGCAGCGTCTGGTAAAATACTGCACGCATATGAGAGAGAGAGAGAGAGGAGAGAGAGAGAGAGAGAGAGAGAGAGAGAGAGAGAGAGAGAGAGAGAGAGAGAGAGAGGAGAGAGAGAGAGAGAGAAAGAGAGAGATAGATTGCTATTTACCTTCTTGCTACCAACATTATGGGGAATTTCCCTTGAAGGATTTTCTTAATTTTGGTGAAAATAGTAACTCAAACACTTTATCTTTCCTAAAAAGGTATTTATATAATATTATTTGAAGCATGCTATATTAAGCAAAATAACCTATGCAGTGTAAAAAACACATAATCTTGTCATATGTAGAATCTTAAAGAGTCATCCATATGGGATAATTAAGGTTACCAAAGGTAGGGAAAGAGTTGAAGAAAGATTGGACAACAGGAATAGAGCCACAGTAGGGTACTTGTGCTACTGTTTATTGTAGAGTATGGTGAAGGTGCTACAAAATAGTCAAGAGAGAATTTTTAATGCTCTAAAAGATAGATAACTGTACAGGGATATAATTACTCTGATTTAATTATTCCTTAATGTGCACATCCAGCAAATCATCCCAACATAACCAATAACTTTGATCAATTACTATATGCCATCAGGATAGTTTTAAAAATGAAAACAAATAAATGTTGTATTCAGAAAAAAAATAAAACTATATTAGGAAACCAAAAAAAAAAATGAAAACACAACACCTTCTGGGTTTATATGTTACCAATGGGAAAGGCTGGGTACGCAAGAAAAATAATAAGAGCAGGGAATAAAACAGAAAAAGACTTCCCCAGAGCTTGCTGGAGGACTAAGGCAGTGGACTTCCTGCCTCTGCTCGGTTTTGCTTTGTGGTGTGAGTTATTCAACCCATATACAGGGATTGAATAGTCCAACAAAACCAAAAAGCATTTGAGGCTCCCTGAGTAATAGCAGGATGGAAAATTAGCATTAAGAGACAGTTCCTGAGATTGAGAAAGACTATTGCAACTGGAACTCTGAGAGCAAAGGAAAGATGGTAAGGAATCCAGGGATATCAACCTGAACAAAGAGTCAACAACTGTGGAAATGGCATAATGATGTTTGCTTTGCATTATTTTTTTAATGTAAACATTAGTGCTGGTAGAGAAGTGATTAAGTTGATCCTGGCTTATGAATACTGGTTTAGATTCAGATGCAAATGAAGGGAAAGAGTGATTCCCAAATCAGTGTCTTTCAACAAGCAAGTAAATCAGAAAATTTTATCAAAAAGGGATCCAGGAGAAGGAAGCAGATTTGGGAAATAAAAAGGAGAGAAAGTGGATGCAAGTCTCTCAGATTGTTGACATTACTAAGCAGCCAGAACTTAGCAAACACTAAGTAGCTGAGACTGAAAGGTAAAATATCAGAAAAAGCCACCTATTTTGCAGTTACTGAATTAGGGCTAAAGCTTTCGAGTATCACTGGCATAGGCTAGGGAGGAAATGTAGAATGGGAAATGGATTCAAGAACTTACAGTATCTGAAGGTTGAGAATGAATTGCCAAAGATGTTGGAGATAATGAAAGACATACTTTTGGGGAATCCAAGGCTCAGTAGCTTTAAGGAAAAAAAATTAAGAGATCAGTGGTAAGAAAAAATATGGAACATCAACACCACCATCAAATTTTCAAGAAATAAGTCTATATTGAAGCAACTTGTAGTTTTTCAGAGGAAAATGAATTATATTCTTGTTCTTATTTATGAATTTAACCCATTTGGATTTTCAACAGCTGATAAATTTTATACATATAAAGGAACATAGCATTACACAATCATAAAAATTCAAGGTTTTTTTTGAAATTGTGTCTAGTGGTCCAAGCTTCTAGCCCCAGATGCTCAAGGGGCAGAGGACAGAGGATCTAAAGTTCAAAGCCTGCCTGACTACAGGGTGAATTCAAGGAAAATATGCACAACATAGTGAAACCCTGTCACTGAAAAGAAAAAAAATAAATTGGGGCTGTGGAAAAGTGAGAGATGGGACTTAATGTAGGTCACTTGTCATATCTAGGGACCTGGGTTTAATTCCTGAGTACATGGGTACACTTACCACATGTACCACATGCACACACAATGTACAAGCCCCTGATATTCTAAGATACTCAATTATTTTTTGTCTAGAATTGTAAAAGTCAAATTTGAGTTTTCTATGTAGTATAGTCTTGTTTTGTTTTGTGTCTTTTGTCAAACAGGTCTACTAATAGAATGTAATTTTAAAAGTTGGTAATAAGATTTAAGTTAATTTGGGTTCAAAGTTTGTATTCCTTAAAATTATAACATTAATTGTAAATGCATATCTTCAAATTCATTCTTCTTTTTTAGTTCTACTCATTTTTATTATTTATTTTTTAACTTTACTTTTCTCGTATATATTATACCCTGACTGTAATTCCCCCTCCAGTGCTCTTAGTCCCTTTTCCTATGTCTCCTCTCCCCCACACTTAACTCTTCTTCGGTTTCCCTTTAAAACAACAACACAACAACAAAAAGCATGTTGGAGAGCCCTCTGGGTGTGTGCCCAGCAGTGGTATAGCTGGGTCCTCCGGGAGTGTTATGCCGAGTTTTCTGAGTAACCGCCAAACTGATTTCCAGAGTGATTTTACCGACACATACTCCACTATGTTCACAGCAGCCTTATTTATAATAGCCAGAAGCAGGAAAGAAGTCAGATGTCCCTCAATGGAAGAATGAATACAGAAAATGTGGTATATTTACACAATAGAATACTACTCAACTATTAAAAACAATGAATTCATGAAATTCTTAGGCAAGTGGGTGGAACTGGAGAATGTCATCCTGAGTGAGGTGACCCATTCACAAAAAAAATCACACATGATATGCACTCACTGATAAGCGGATATTAGCCCAGAAGCTTGGAATACCCAAGGAACAATTCACATATCCAAGGATACCAAGAAGAAGGAAGGAGAGGGGCCTGGTCCTAGAAGGGCTCGATGTGGCAATGTAGGGAAATACCAGGAAGGGGAGGCGGGAGTGGGTTGATTGGGGAGCAGGGGGAGGGAAGAGGGCATATGGGACTTTTGGGGAGGGGGGAAACAGTAAGAGGGAAATCATTTGAAATGTAAATAAAGAATATACCTAATTAAAAATTAAAAAAATAAAAAAGCAGGCCTCCAAGGGCCTAAGAAAATACAATCAGTAAAACCAGGCTCACACCCTCACATCATGGAGGAATGTGGCCACACAGTAGGAGGAAAAAGTCCCGAGTACAGGTAAAGAGTCAGGTGACACCCTCCACTCCCATTGTTGGGAGTTCTACAAGAACACCAACCTACACAACCATAAAGTATAAACAGAGACCCTAGCACAAACCTACAAAGGATACGTGTTTGCTGCTTCATTTTCTATTAGTCACTATGAGCCCTGCTTAGCTAATTTTGTGGCCCATGTTCTGGACTCCTCTGGCTCTTATAATCCTTCCCTGACTGGCTTTTGTGAGGTTGCCTTGTCTGTACCTAGTGTTTAGCTGTGGGTCTCTCCATCTGCTCCCATCTGTAGCTGTACAAAGACACTCTGATCATGATTGGGCTAGGCAGAGAGTATTTGCTGAGACAATTGGTCTTGGGGAGCATTTAGAGCCAATGTAGAATTCTAGTGGAACGGAAAATTGCTAGAAACCATGAGCGTTACCCTAATGAAGTCTCCTATTAGTTAGAGATACTAAGTTGAAATGACCATTTTCTGTAAGAAAGCAAGGCTCCTAGCAGTGCACTGTGACAAAGACTCAGCTAGAAAACCTTTGGTCTCATCTGTCTTGCTTGAAAGACTTGCTGGGACAATGTTGGCAAAGAACTTGTGGGAGTGGCCAACTGTCTTAGTCAGGCTTTCAATTCCTGCACAAAAATCATGACCAAGAAGCAAGTTGGAGAGGAAAGGGTTTACTCGGCTTACACTTCCACATTGCTGTTTATCACCAAAGGAAGTCAGGACTGGAACTCAAGCAGGTCAGGAAGCAGGAGCTAATGGAGGGATGTTCCTTACTGACTTGCTTCCTCTGGCTTGCCCAGCCTGCTCTCTTATAGAACCCAAGAAAGTCAATGAAATGATCACTAATGATATTCTGTTAGGGTCATAGAATAGTGCCTTGCCCAGTGTCATCAGAGAAATTGAAGGGAGGAAATACATTCTTAGTTTGTGGCCCTTACAAGAATGGACAGAAGACTGGGTTTCCTTGAATTGAGCGCACATGTGCACACCCCCCCACACCCACACATATACACGCACACAAATTCACACCTCTATAATATTTGTATAGTTTTGCTGCAGTAACAGAAGAGTTCTTATATAAGACATTAAAATATTCATTAAAAATACTTATAAGCGAGCTTCCCTTCCGCGACCTCTGTTCCCGCGGACTGCGCTGGAGAGACCGGTACCCAGGCTCTCCCCCCGATATAACATCACTTGGGACACGGCCTGTTGGGGCTTCCGTCTGTGCCCGAGGGCGGGTTGGCGCTGTAGTCGTCTGGGCGCCAGATCGGCGGGCCATCGTGACCACAGGGTGAGCGGCGCCACGGAGACTGCCCTCCGCCATCTTTGCTCCAGTGACCAGGTAGTTGGGACCGCCAGGCTCAGAGACAGACAGGCATAATATCGCTTCGGTTTCAGGCAGCTTGGGTGTAACCTGCTCCCAGGTGCTGGGCTGATCTGCAGTAACCAGCGCGCCAGTTCCGCGGTGGGACCTTCTGCCTGCTGGAGGGACCCCGCGCAGGGAGGGAGCCCGCCAGCTTCCCTTCCGCGACCTCTGTTCCCGCGGACTGCGCTGGAGAGACCGGTACCCAGGCTCTCCCCCCGATATAACATCACTTGGGACACGGCCTGTTGGGGCTTCCGTCTGTGCCCGAGGGCGGGTTGGCGCTGTAGTCGTCTGGGCGCCAGATCGGCGGGCCATCGTGACCACAGGGTGAGCGGCGCCACGGAGACTGCCCTCCGCCATCTTTGCTCCAGTGACCAGGTAGTTGGGACCGCCAGGCTCAGAGACAGACAGGCATAATATCTCTTCGGTTTCAGGCAGCTTGGGTGTAACCTGCTCCCAGGTGCTGGGCTGATCTGCAGTAACCAGCGCGCCAGTTCCGCGGTGGGACCTTCTGCCTGCTGGAGGGACCCCGCGCAGGGAGGGAGCCCGCCAGCTTCCCTTCCGCGACCTCTGTTCCCGCGGACTGCGCTGGAGAGACCGGTACCCAGGCTCTCCCCCCCGATATAACATCACTTGGGACACGGCCTGTTGGGGCTTCCGTCTGTGCCCGAGGGCGGGTTGGCGCTGTAGTCGTCTGGGCGCCAGATCGGCGGGCCATCGTGACCACAGGGTGAGCGGCGCCACGGAGACTGCCCTCCGCCATCTTTGCTCCAGTGACCAGGTAGTTGGGACCGCCAGGCTCAGAGACAGACAGGCATAATATCGCTTCAGTTTCAGGCAGCTTGGGTGTAACCTGCTCCCAGGTGCTGGGCTGATCTGCAGTAACCAGCGCGCCAGTTCCGCGGTGGGACCTTCTGCCTGGTGGAGGGACCCTGCGCAGGGAGGGAGCCCGCCAGCTTCCCTTCCGCGACCTCTGTTCCCGCGGACTGCGCTGGAGAGACCGGTACCCAGGCTCTCCCCCCAATATAACATCACTTGGGACACGGCCTGTTGGGGCTTCCTTCTGTGCCCGAGGGCGGGTTGGCGCTGTGGTCGTCTGGGTGCCAGATCGGCGGGCCATCGTGACCACAGGGTGAGCGGCGCCACGGAGAGTGCCCTCCGCCATCTTTGCTCCAGTGACCAGGTAGTTGGGACCACCAGGCTCAGAGACAGACAGGCATAATATCGCTTCGGGTTCAGGCAGCTTGTGTGTAACCTGCTCCCAGGTGCTGGGCTGATCTGCAGTGACCAGCGCGCCAGATCTGCTGTGGGACTTCTGCCTGGCAGAGGGACGCCCCCTCCCCCCCCCCAGGAGAGATCACACACCCCTGCACAGGGCAGGAGCCTGCCAGCCTCCCTTTGGCGACCTCTGCTCCAGGAATCCACTAGGCTGAGCCTTTAGATGTGCAAGGCCTCCCCAATATAAGATCACTTGGGGCAAAGCACATTAGGGCTCCAAAGTCACTCAGGAGCAGGCAGGCCCCAGAAATCGGTGCCAGGGGAATCCTGGTAATCCAGGGGGGGGCAGAAATAGCTTTGCAGGCTCACAGGAGGTCCAACCAACAGCCAGTGGCAGCAGGACCAACTAACACCAGAGGTATCCAGATGGCAAAAGGCAAACGTAGGAATGTTACTAACAGTAATCAAAGTAATGTAGGACCATCCGAACCCAACTCTCCAACAGCAGCAAGTCCTGGATACCCCACCACACCCGAAAGACAAGATCTGGATTTAAAATCACTTCTCATGATGCTATTAGAGGATCACAAGAAGGACACAAATAAATCTCATAAAGAGTTACAGGAGACCATGAATCAACGGTTAGAAGCCCTTACAAAGGAAACACAAAAATCGCTTAGAGAAATGCGGGAGAACATGGATCAAAAGATGGAGGCGCACAAGGAGACAACACAAAAATCGCTTAACGAGATGAATCAACGGGTAGATGCACTCACAAAGGAATCACAAAATTTGCATAAAGAAATGCAGAAGAATATGGGTCAACAGACGGATGCCCATAAGGAGGCAACACAAAAATTGCTTAAAGAAATGAATCAACGGTTAGATGCCCTTACAAAGGAAACACGAGAACTGCTTAAAGAAATGCAGGAGACGATGGATCAACAGATGGAATCCCATGAGGAGGAAACACAAAAATCGCTCAGAGAAATGCAGGAGAACGTGGGTCATCAGGAAGAAATCCTGAAAGAGGTAATGCAAAATTACCTTAAAGAAATACAGGAAAATACAAACAAACAAGTGAAGGATCTCAGCAAATCCATCCAGGAACTAAAAAAGGAAGTAGAAACAACTAAGAAATCACAAAGGGAGACAACTTTGGAGATAGAAAACCTTGGGAAGAAATCAGGAGTCATAGATGCAAACATCAACAATAGAATACAAGAGATGGAAGAAAGAATCTCAGGTGCTGAAGATTCCATAGAAAGCATCGACTCAACAGTCAAAGAAAATGCAAAATGCAAAAAACGCGTAACCCAAAACATCCAGGAAATCCAGGACACAATGAGAAGACCAAACCTAAGGATTATAGGTATAGATGAGAGTGAAGATTTGCAACTTAAAGGGCCAGTAAACATCTTCAACAAAATTATGGAGGAAAACTTCCCTAACTTAAAGAGAGAGATGCCGATGAACATACAAGAAGCCTACAGAACTCCAAACAGACTGGACCAGAACAGAAATACCTCCCGTCACATAATAATCAAAACACCGAATGTTCTAAACAAAGAAAGAATACTAAATGCAGTAAGAGAAAAGGGCCAAGTAACATACAAAGGAAGACCTATCCGAATCACATCAGACTTCTCACCAGAGACTATGAAAGCCAGAAGATCCTGGGCAGATCTCATGCAGACACTAAGACAGCACAAATGCCAGCCTAGACTACTATACCCAGCAAAACTCTCAATCACCATAGATGGAGAGACCAAGATATTCCATGATAAAACCAAATTTTCACAATATCTTTCCACAAATCCAGCCCTGCAACGGATAATAGGTGGAAACCTCCAATACAGGGAGAGAAACAACACCCTGGAAAAAATGAGATAATAACCTTCTTGAATCAAACCCAAAAGTAGATAACCACTCAAACATAAAGATAGCGTCAAGAATGGCAGATGGCAATAATCACTATGCCTTAATCTCTCTTAATATCAATGGTCTCAATTCCCCAATTAAAAGACATAGACTAGCAGACTGGATACGTAAACAGGACCCAGCTTTTTGCTGCATGCAGGAAACGCACCTCAGTGTCAAAGACAAACACTACCTCAGAGTAAAAGGCTGGAAAACAATTTTACAAGCAAATGGCCCCAAGAAACGAGGTGGAGTAGCCATCCTAATATCGGATAAAATTGATTTTCAACCCAAAGTCATCAAAAAAGACACAGAAGGACACTACATACTGATCAAGGGAAAAATCCACCATCAAGAACTCTCAATCCTGAATATCTATGCTCCAAATGCAAGGGCACCCTCATTCGTAAAAGAAACTTTACTAAAACTCAAAGCACACATCGCACCGCACACAATAATAGTGGGTGACTTCAACACCCCGCTCTCTGAAATGGATCGTTCAGGAAAGCAGAAACTAAACAGGGACACAGTGAATCTAATTGAAGCCTTGGACCAAATGGAACTAACTGATATATATAGAACATTTCATCCTAGAGCTAAAGAATACACCTTCTTCTCAGCTCCTCATGGTACCTTCTCCAAAATTGACCATATAATTGGTCACAAATCAGACCTCAACAGATACAAGAAGATAGAAATAATCCCATGCCTCCTATCAGATCACTATGGAATAAGGGTGGTCTTCAATGGCAACAAAAACAAAAGAAAACCCACGTACACATGGAGGCTGAACAATGCTCTACTCAATGATAACTTGGTCAAGGTGGAAATAAAGAAAGAAATCAAAGACTTTTTGAAAGTTAATGAAAATGAAGGCACAACATACCCTAACTTATGGGACACAATGAAAGCAGTGCTAAGAGGAAAATTCATAGCCCTGAGTGCCGCCAAAAAGAAACGGGAGACAGCATACACTAACAGCTTAATGGCACACCTGAAAGCCCTGGAACAAAAAGAAGCAAATACACCAAAGAGGAGTAGAAGGCAGGAAATCATCAAACTCAGGGCTGAAATCAATCAAGTAGAAACAAATAAAACCATACAAAGAATCAACAAAACGAGGAGTTGGTTCTTTGAGAAAATCAACAAGATAGATAAGCCCTTAGCCAGACTAACCAGAGGGCACAGAGATAGTATCCAAATTAATAAAATCAGAAACGAAAAGGGAGAGATAACAACAGAAACTGAGGAAATTCAAAAAATCATCAGATCCTACTACAAAAACCTGTATTCAACACAACTAGAAAATCTTGAGGAAATGGACAATTTCCTTGACAGATACCAAGTACCAAAATTAAATCAGGATCAAATAGACCATCTAAACCGTCCTATAACCCCTGAAGAAATAGAAGTTGTCATTGGAAGTCTTCCAACCAAAAAAAGCACAGGTCCAGATGGTTTTAGTGCAGAATTCTATCAGACCTTCAAAGAAGACCTAACACCAATACTCTTCAAACTGTTCCACAAAATAGAAACAGAAGGAACACTACCCAACTCGTTCTATGAAGCCACAATTACACTAATACCAAAAGCACACAAAGATCCGACAAAGAAAGAGAATCTCAGGCCAATCTCTCTTATGAATATCGATGCAAAAATACTCAATAAAATTCTTGCCAACCGAATCCAAGAACACATCAAAACGATCATTCACCACGATCAAGTAGGCTTCATCCCAGGGATGCAGGGATGGTTCAATATAAGGAAATCCATCAATGTAATCCACTACATAAACAATCTCAAAGAAAAAAACCACATGGTCATCTCATTAGATGCTGAGAAAGCATTTGACAAATTTCAGCATCCTTTCATGCTAAAGGTCTTGGAAAGATCAGGAATTCAAGGCCCATATCTAAACATAGTAAAAGCAATTTACAGCAAACCAGTAGCCAGCATCAATCTAAACGGAGAGAAACTTGAAGCAATCCCACTAAAATCAGGGACTAGACAAGGCTGCCCTCTCTCTCCATATCTTTTCAATATAGTACTTGAAGTTCTAGCTAGAGCAATTAGACAAGAAAAAGAGGTCAAAGGGATACAAATTGGAAAGGAAGAAGTCAAACTATCACTATTTGCAGACGATATGATAGTATACATAAGCGACCCAAAGAACTCCACCAGAGAACTCCTACAGCTGATAAACGACTTCAGCAAAGTGGCCGGATATAAAATCAACTCAAGCAAGTCAGAAGCCTTCCTATACTCAAAGGATAAGCAGGCTGAGAAAGAAGTAAGAGAAATAATACCCTTTACGATAGCCACAAACCATATTAAGTATCTTGGCGTGACGCTAACCAAACAAGTGAAAGATCTGTATGACAAGAACTTCAAGTCTCTGAAGAAAGAAATTGAAGAAGACCTCGGAAGATGGAAAAATCTGCCATGCTCATGGATTGGCAGGATTAATATAGTAAAAATGAGCATCTTACCAAAAGTAATACACAGATTCAATGCAATCCCCATCAAAATCCCAACTCAATTCTTCATAGAGTTAGAAAGAGCAATTCAAAAATTCATCTGGAATAACAGAAAACCCAGAATAGCTAAAACTATTCTCAAGAGTAAAAGAACCTCTGGGGGAATCAGTATCCCGGACCTCAAGCTGTACTACAGAGCAATAGTGTTAAAAACTGCATGGTATTGGTACAGTAACAGACATGTAGATCAATGGAACAGAATTGAAGACCCAGAAATGAATCCACACTCCTATGGTCACTTGATCTTTGACAAAGGAGCTAAAACCATCCAGTGGAAAAAAGATAGCCTTTTCAACAAATGGTGCTGGCTCAGCTGGAGGTCAACATGCAGAAGAATGCAAATTGACCCATCCTTATCTCCTTGCACTAAGCTCAATTCTAAGTGGATCAAAGATCTCCACATAAAACCAGACACACTGAAACTAATAGAAGGGAAACTAGGGAAGAACCTTGAACATATGGGCACAGGGGAGAATTTCCTGAACAGAACTCCAATAGCTTATACTCTAAGATCAAGAATAGACAAATGGGACCTCATTAAATTACAAAGTTTTTGCAAGGCAAAAGACACCGTCAAAAAGACAAAGCGGCAACCAACTAACTGGGAAATGATCTTTACCAACCTTACATCCGACAGAGGGCTAATATCCAAGATATACAAAGAACTCAAGAAGTTAAACTCCAGAGGGGCAAGTAACCCTATTAAAAAATGGGGTACAGAGCTCCACAAAGAGTTCTCACCTGAAGAATATCTAATGGCTGAGAAGCACCTAAAGAGATGTTCATCATCCTTAGTCATTAGGGAAATGCAAATCAAAACAACCCTGAGATTCCATCTCACACCAGTCAGGATGGCTAAGATCAAAAACACAGGAGACAGCAGTTGTTGGCGAGGATGTGGAGAAAGAGGAACACTCCTCCACTGCTGGTGGAATTGCAGGCTGGTACAACCACTCTGGAAAGCAGTCTGGCGGCTCCTCAGAAAACTGGGCATGACACTTCCGGAGGATCCGGCTATACCACTCCTGGGCATATACCCAGAGACTTTACCTGCATGCAATAAGGACACATGCTCCACTATATTCATAGCAGCCTTATTTATAATAGCCAGAAGCTGGAAAGAACCCAGATGTCCCTCAACGGAGGAATGGATTCAGAAGATGTGGTATATTTACACAATGGAATACTACTCTGCAATTAAAAACAATGAATTCACGAAATTCCTAGGCAAATGGTCAGAACTTGAAAATATCATCCTTAGTGAGGTAACCCAATCACAAAAGATCACACATGGTATGAAGTCACTGATAAGGGGATATTGACCCAGAATCTCAGAATACCCTAGACACAATCAGCATATCAATAGATTTCTAAAAAGATGGAAGGAGAGACCCCTGGTCCTGGAAAGACTGGATGTAGGGGAACGCCAGGACAGAGTAATGAGAGGGGGTTGAACGGAGAAAAGAGGGAGGGAAGGGGGCTTATGGGACTTTCGGGGAGGGAGGAAACGGGAAAGGGGAAGTGATTTGGAATGTAAATTAAAAAAATAAAATAAAATTAAATTAAAAAAAAAAAAAAAAAAAAAAAAAAAAATACTTATAAGCTGATGGTATATTTATTAAAAGGGACTTCTATATAAGATATCATTTCAGAAATAATGAACAGTATTTGGAATAAATGATAGGGAAATATAGTGCAAATTAAGTTTGAACTCTCTTAAAAGACTATTATCTTCATTGCATAAATATATCAGTATGATATATAACTTACATCATATTTTAATATCTATGTAATATATTGGCATTTATGGTGAGAATTTTTTAAAAAATTAATAAAATATTTATATCATTTGTTTAAATATTCATTGAAAATAAAACATAGAAACTATCATGAATTCTTGCTATTTCCAGCAACTTCTCCTTTACATTGTACCTATATAGACATTCAAGAATATCTATAGGAAGGAAACAGAAAGATTAAAGCAGTTCCCACCCTCATTATAAACTTCAAATCAAAACAATAACTATAACCTAGTTGATGATGAAAGATTCTACAAAATATGTTTGTATGATATATGTTTGTACCAGTAAGGAAAGGAAATGCTCAGCTACTGGCAAAATTCCCACTACTCACATAGACCCCCAGATACCTCCATTGTCTCAGTTCAACATAACTTTCAGCTCAGAGTATTGACAAATAAGCACATTCCTTGACATATTTTAGATTTTTTTAATACTATTAAGGATGTCAGTGCCCAAGAGAATGGTTTTTGTAGGCATATAGTTATTTGGGAAAAGTGAATTTTGAGCAGAATGAAACTTGGAAAGAAGTATAGCTACAAAAAGGATACAGAGTGTGGTTAGCTCCTGCTCTGGCTAGCAGGCTCTACCTTTCAGTGTATTGATAGAAATGTAAGCTTGTCCACTGGTTTATACTCATCACTATTTAGGAAGTCAGTAATGGGGTTGCAATTGAACCTACTCAACAGCCTAAGAGACCCATGAATTCTGTGTGGCTCCAGAGAAAAAGAGTAGCAGAGCTGAATTAATTCCCGGAAGCCCGAACATAGAAAACTTGGATTCCTGCCTCATTCTCAAAGTCCAATGTACAAGTAGGTTCTTGAAACATGGTGACACATGCTAGAATGTTTTGAGACTTCTTTTGGGTTAAAGGAATGTCTCATACCAGTCTGGAGAATTTTAAACTGCCAACATATTAGTCAATGTTCAGCTTTTTTCAAAATGTCATCCTCACACTTTCTGAAACTTTGTAGGCAAGGTACATGCTTTACTATCTAGTTAATGACAGAAAGAACATTGGACATGCACATGATTAGAAAATGTGCCATTACGATTACTCTTAATGTATTAAAGGCAACTCATTAGCAAAGAGACTTGAATTCTCATTGGAAAGATATCCCGTTGTCGTGAATGAAACTGAAGACCGTAGCAGTCACAGTGAACAACTCAGCATCCAGCTGAGACTCCCAAAAGGCTGCGATTCCAGTCCTAGAGTAAGGAATGCTCTAGACTAGATCTATCTAACATGGCCTAAAATGGTTATTAATAAAATTCCCTAGGAAACAAATAATACAATCTTAATATTCTTCTAAGAAGATAGCATAAGTTTGGTTTTCTGCAACATAATCTGCACATTTCTAAGAGTCATAGAATTGACTATAGATTGTTAGAGTTTAAAACAGCCAAGTTAGAGACTTTAAAGTAATAAAGTTCAAAAAGATTACAGATGTAAATTCAGCATAGAAATTAACATTAGAGAAAGGAATATATGAGCACACAGCATCTGGATTGACATTTTTTACATAGTGAGTACAAGGGCAGTTTAGTTAAGACAGAAGGAGAACTAGTGAAATTTGAGGTTCAGTAGCAGAAACTGAAACAGCTAAAGGCATCTGAAAAAATTAGAAGAGGAAAGAGTATTTGTAAGCCAATTAAAATTCCAGTGACCACTTAAAGATACAAATTTTCAGAAAATAGCAAAGTTAATTCATAGGAAATGACAACCCAACCTTCAAATTCCTTGGAAATTATAAAGGCATCCAAACAGCCAAAATAGTCTTGAAGAAAGAGATTATGGTGGAGGAGCCATTATTTACTATTTAAAACTTGCTACAAAACAATGGTCGTCAGTATGCTACTGTTCTAAAAACATAAGTGTAATCTGCTAGAATAGAATCAATACTGCAGAAACTATCCCAGAGCCTATCTACTGAGAAGTGATTTTTGAACAAGATGTGAAGATGATTCAATGGGGAAAAAACAGACTCTGGCAAGTGCTGCTGGGTCAGTTAGATAGCCACATGAATTCAAACATTTATATCACATCATATGTAAAAATGAACTGAAAGTGTCCAGTTTCCCAAACCCAAGGGCTAGACCCACAACCTGTCAGAAGGCATGAGTAAAGTGTTAAAACTCTGATTTGTCCATAGATTGTTCATATAACATTAAAAAGAGAAGAAAATTATTTAAAAGAAGATAATTTAGAGTTCATCAATATTTAAAACATTTGTGTACCAAGAAAGTGAAAGAGATTTCACAAAATGGTTTTTAAAAAGAAAGACAGACAAAAAAAAGAGGCAGAGAAATAAAGAAATAAAGAAAGAAAGAAAGAGAGAGAGAGAGAGGGAGGGAGGGAGGGAGGGAGGGAGGGAGAGAGAGAGGGAGGGAGAGAGAGAGAAAGAAGGAAGGAAGGAAGGAAGGAAGGAAGGAAGGAAGGAAGGAAGGAAGTAAGTTACAAATCATCTTTAGTAAGGATTTAGCATCCAGAAAATAAACACAAGAAACTTTTACAACTCAACTACTTAAAGACAACACTATGTAAAACTTGACAAAATAGTCAAAACGAACACTTTGATAAAGGAAAATGTATAGATGAATAATGAGCACATACATATGAAGACATTCAATACGAGGCATGCTGTATATGCCTACAATTATAGTTCTTAGGAACCTCACACATGGAGATCATGCGTTCAAACTAGACCATATAGTAAAGCAGTTTCAAGATCTTCAACACCATTCAGCATTAGGATAGTAAAGTTTAAAATCATGATACAGCACACCTTTCAGAACAGCTTGTTGGTTCCTCAAAAAAATTAAAAAGTAAAATTATCATGTTACCCAACATATAAAGTATACATATACAGAACAGAAAACAGGTAATGAAACAAGTATTTTGTATATATGTATATATGTGAGGATACAGACTTGTATACATGATCTCACTTCTATTTCCTTCTATAGCTCCCCTGCATTCCTGCTGGTCCCCTTGCTCTGTAGTCCCCTATGGTGATTTGAATGATAAATGCCCATGAGCTGTCCTGGAGGAAGCACATCCTCACAAATGGGCTTGGAGTTTTTACAGTGGCACTTCCTGTTATCTTTCTCTGCTACCTGTGTACAGAGAAAACATGCCCAGCCATTGTCCTGTTCTTGACATCATACCTTTCCTGATAATTGCATGTCTTCACAGCAGTGATGAACAATGTTCCAGTAGAACTGAAAGCTAAAATGAATCCTTAAGAACCTTTTCTCCTGGGCTGGAGAGATGGCTCAGTGGTTAAGAGCACCGGCTGCTCTTCCAAAGGTCCTGAGTTCAAATCCCAGCAACCACATGGTGGCTCACAACCATCTGTAATGAGATCTGACGCCCTCTTCTAGTGTGTCTGAAGACAGCTACAGTGTACTTACATATAATAAATAAATAAATCTTTAAAAAAAAAGAAACTTTTCTCCTATAAATTGCTTTTGGTCACAATATTATCTCATTGCAAAAAATTAAAAATTAAGAAATAAAAATTATAAAAGTTAAAATCTAAGATCTATCCATCAGAGAAAGCATGAGGTATTTGTCTTCTGAATCTGGGTTAGTTGCTTAATAGTTTATGGGGTAGTCCGTTTTCCTACACATGAATGTATGTGTATATGAAACTATATATATTTAAATTGTACATTTTAATTTATGTGAATGTCATCTCCATAAATATTTGTAGGATATGTTAATTTCATGAAAAGTGTACCCTTTTAACTTTAGCAGGACAAACTTCATTTAGAATTAATAAAAGTATGGCATAATTTTTTTTACACTTTTCAGTTTTCCAGCAGGTATATACTATTACAGCTTGATCTCTAGTTTTATCTGCCATAATCATACAGAAAAATGACATGTACTGTCAAAGATTGTTCATATCACGTTCATTCACCACAGTTCATCTGCATATACAAACTCCTAAGTAAGTATAGAATACTGACTACAGAGTGTGGTGTGCACTGTCCTTTATTTTTTTAAATTTTTTTTATTAGGTATATTCTTTATTTATATTTCAAATGATTTCCCTCTTACTGGTTCCCCCCTCCCCAAAAGTCCCAAACGCCCTCTTCCCTCCCCCTGCTCCCCAACCAACCCACTCCCACCTCCCCTTCCTGGTATTTCCCTACACTGCCACATTGAGCCCTTCCAGGACCAGGCCCCTCTCCTTCCTTCTTCTTGGTATCCTTGGATATGTGAATTGTTCCTTGGGTATTCCAAGCTTCTGGGCTAATATCCGCTTATCAGTGAGTGCATATCATGTGTGATTTTTTGTGAATGGGTCACCTCACTCAGGATGACATTCTCCAGTTCCACCCACTTGCCTAAGAATTTCATGAATTTAATAGCTGAGTAGTATTCTATAGTGTAAATATACCACATTTTCTGTATTCATTACTCCATTGAGGGACATCTGGGTTCTTTCCAGCTTCTGGCTATTATAAATAAGGCTGCTATGAACATAGTAGAGCATGTGTCCTTATTGCATGTTGGAGAGTCCTCTGGGTGTATGCCCAGCAGTGGTATAGCTGGGTCCTCTGGTAGTATTATGCCGAGTTTTCTGAGGAACCACTAAACTGCTTTCCAGAGTGGTTTTACCAGCTTGCAATCCCACCAGCAGTGGAGGAGTGTTTCTCTTTCTCCACATCCTCACCAGCACCGGCTGTCTCCTGAGTTTTCATTATTGTTATTATTATTATTATTATTATTATTATCTATATTTTTTATTTACCCTCCCAATGATTTCCGCTTTCCTGGTTCCTCGCTCCCCGAAAGTCCCATAAGCCCTCTTCCCTCCCCCTGTTCCCCATTCAACCTCCTCTCACTTCTCTGTCCAGGTAATCCCCTACATCCAGTCTTTCCAGGACCAGGGGTCTCTCCTTCTATCTTCTTGGAAATCATTGATATGTAACATGTGTCTTGGATATTCCGAGTTTCTGGGTTAATATCCCCTTATCAGTGACAGCATACCATGTGTGTTCTTTTGCGATTGGGTTACCTCACTAAGGATGATATTTTCCAGTTTTGACCATTTGCCTAAGAATTTTGTGAATTCATTGTTTTTAATTGCACAGTAGTATTCCATTGTGTAAATATACCACATCTTCTGTATCCATTCCTCTGTTGAGGGACATCTGGGTTCTTTCCAGCTTCTGACTATTATAAATAAGGCTGCTATGAACACAGTGGAGCATGTGTCCTTATTGCATGCAGGGGAAGCCTCTGGGTATATGCCCAGGAGTGGTATAACAGGATCCTCTAGGAGTGTCATGCCCAGTTTTCTGAGGATCTGCCAGACTGCTTTCCAGAATGGTTGTACTAGCTTACAATCCCACCAGCACTGGAGGAGTGTTCGTCTTTCTCTACATCCTCATCAACAACTGCTGTCTCTAGCTGGTCCTGGTGAGAATGTGGAGAAAGAGGAACACTCCTCCACTACTGGTGGGATTGAATGCTGATGCAAACACTCTGGAAGTCAGTCTGGAAGTTCCTCAGAAAACTGGGCATAATACTACCGGAGGACACTGCTATACCACTCCTGGGCATATGCCCAGAGAATTCTCTAGCATGTAATAAGGACACATGCTTCACTATAATCATAGCAGCCCTATTTATAATATCCAGAAGCTGGAAAGAACCCAGATGTCCCTCAACGGAGGAATGGGTACAGAAAATGTGGTATATTTACACTATAGAATACTACTCTGCTATTAAAAACAATGAATTCATGAAATTCTTAGGCATGTGGGTAGAACTAGAGAATGCCATCCTGAATGAGGTAACCCAATTACAGAAGAACACACATGGTATGCACTCATGGATAAGTGGATAGAAGCCCAGAAGCTTGGAATATCCAATAAACATTTCGCATATCAAATGATACCCAAGAAGATGGAAAGAGAGGTCCCTGGTCCTGGAAAGGCTCAGTGCAGCAGTTTAGAGGAATACCAGGACAGGGAAACAGGAAGGGGTTGATTGGGGATCAGGGAGAGGGAAGAGAGCTTATGGGACTTTCGGGGAGGGGGATCCAGGACTGGGGAAATCATTTGAAATGTAAATAAAGAATATATCTAATAAAAATTTAAAAAAAAAGAAAATTAAGGCACAACATACCGTGATTTATGGGACACAATGAAAGCAGTGTTAAGAAGAAAACTCATAGCTCTGAGTGCCTCCATAAGGAAGCTGGAGAGAGTATACATTAGCAGCCTAACAGCACAGCTGAAAGCTCTAAAACAGAAAGAAGCTAAGAGGACTAGAAGGAAATCATCAAACTCGGGGCTGAAATCAACCAAGTAGAAACAAAAAGAACTATACAAATAATTAACCAAACCAGAAGATGGTTCTTTGAGAAAGTCAACAAGATAGATAAATCCTTAGCCAGACTAACCAAAGGGCACATAGTCAGTTTCCAAATTACCAAAATTAGAAACAAAAAGGGAGATATAACAACAGAAAATGAGGAAGTACAAAATATCATCAGATCGTACTGCAGAAGCCTATGCTCAACAAAACAGGAAAACCTGGATAAAATGGACAGTTTTCTAGAAAGATACCAAATACAAAGTTAAATCAGGATGAGATAAAAGATTTAACAGCCCTATTACCCCTAAAGAAATAGAAGCAGTCATTGAAAGTCTGCCAATTAAAAAAAAAAAAAAACAACTGCTGTCTCCTGTGTTTTTGATCTTAACCATTCTGACTGGTGTGAGGTGGAATCTCAGGGTTGTTTTGATTTGCATTTCCCTAATGACTAAGGATGTTGAACATTTCTTTAGGTGTTTCTCAGTCATTTGATATTCCTCAGGTGAAAATTCTTTGTTTATCTCTGTACCCTATTTTTTTAATAGGGTTATTTGGCTCTCTGGAATCAACCTTCTTGAGTTCTTTGTATATCTTGGATATTAGCCCTCTGTCAGATGTAGCATTGATCTTTTCCCAATTAGTTGATTGCCGTCTTGTCCTTTTGACAGTGTCCTTTTCCTTACAGAAACTTTGTAATTTTATGAGGTCCCATTTGTCAATTCTTGATCTTAGAGCATAAGCTATTGGTGTTCAGTTCAGGAAATTTTCCCCTGTGCCCATATGTTCAAGGTTCTACCCTAGTTTCCTTTCTATTAGTTTCAGTGTTTCTGGTCTTATGTGGAGGTCCTTGATCCACTTGGACTTGAGCTTAGTACAAGGAAATAAGCATGGATCAATTTTCATTCTTCTGCATGTTGACCTCCAGTAGAACCAGCAGCATCTATTGAAAAGGCTATCTTTTTCCACTGGGTGCTTGTAGCTTCCTTGTCAAATATCAAGTGACCATAGGTGTGTGGGTTCATTTCTGGGTCTTCAATTCTGTTCCATTGATCTACCTGCCTGTCATTGTACCAATATCATGCAGTTTTTAACACTATCACTCTGTAGTACTGCTTGAGGTCGGCGATATTGATTCCCACAGAAGTTCTTTTACTGTTGAGAATAGTTTTAGCGATTGTCACTATTTGCAGATGATATGATAGTATACTTAAGCGACCCAAAAAGCTCCACCAGAGAACTCCTACAGCTCATAAAGAACTTCAGCAAAGTGGCCGGATATAAAATTAACTCAAGCAAATCAGTAGCCTTCCTATACTCAAAGGATAAACAGACTGAGAAAGAAATAAGGGAAATGGCACCCTTCACAATAGCCACAAACAATATAAAGTATCTTGGTGTGACTCTAACCAAACAAGTGAAAGATCTGTATGATAAGAACTTCAAGTTTCTGAAGAAAGAAATCAAAGAAGACCTCAGAAGATGGAAAGATCTTCCATGTTCATGGGTTGGCAGGATTAATATAGTAAAAATGACTATCCTGCCAAAAGCAATATACAGATTCAATGCAATCCCTATCAAAATCCCAACTTCATTCTTCATAGAGTTAGAAAGAGGAATCATCAAATTCATCTGGAATAACAAAATACCCAGGATAGCACTGTCCTTTAATATCAGGATAAAAGACATATGTTCTCGGTATCAAAAATGTTTATTATGAATTGTTAACTTTTAAAATTATAGATTGTACTTCCTAAGGATTTTGCAGCTACTACGTAGTTTGAATGTATATGTGTCTGAGTGTTTGTATGTGTGTGTATGTATTCAAATCTAAAACTATATACACCACTGCTTTAGAAATTGACTCGTAAGCCTTTATTGTTCGTCAGTTGAATGTGTTGATTTTTCACCCAAAACATCTAATTTATTTTGTTTCGACACTTGATCTTAGCTAGAAGTCTAGGAGTAATCTTCTAGTTTTTAAAAATAAGAATAGATCAAAGGGTAATTTTAAGCCCTGAGTGATGCATTAACCTTTGCATGTCTTCTGTGTATTTGTAAAATCGAGTGTGTGGAAGCATTCAGACACAGCCCAGACTGTTCTGTGTACATGCTGTTTTGGCAGTGGCAAAAAAGTAATTAATCCAAAAATAATAGAAAACATCACAGAAATGGTGCTGTTTCATTACCCTCTTCTGACAAACTATTGCATGTTTGGGTCGAATAGAGCCACGTGCTTTTGCCACACCCCATGCAACCCCACCAAACAGGAAATTAGTAGAAAGAACAGAGCTGTATGCCAGGTGCTCTCCCAGCAGTGAACTCTGCATGCCTCTGAGGGTAGCCAGGACAGGCAAAGCAGCAGCAGAAGCTGGCTCATAGCCAGCTCATAAGCAGATGGGCCACGGCAGTGCTGTGCTGTCCAGGCTCCATTCCCATTTTATTTAATCCAGCTTACAGAAGCAATAAAGATAGATATATTCTGTGTTCCATTCAAACTCCCCTCAGAAACATGCTGCATGATGCAGTTCATTCCTCTCAACTATGATGGTTTTCCACTATGTTCTTTTCCTCTCAAGAGACATTTGAATTCTCATTGCCTGATGCAAGGTAGATATTTTAGATCTATAGATAACTCTGGACTCCCATTTCTCAGATTACCTTGACTCAGATTTAACAGTGGGAACTGCATATGCAGCCCTTACAGAAGCACAAGCAGAAAGGCAGACACCACAAATCATTGGCTTTAACATGCTTTTGCTCTCAGGCTTCCTGGTATCACCCAGCATGGTATTGCAGATGCTGATGCGGGGTAATGACCTGTGTTTGTTTCATAACTGCTTTAAAAAGAAACAAGAAAGAAAGGAAGAAAGAAAAGAAAACAAAACAAAACAAAAGAAAATCTCTGCTTTCTACTACTGACAAAACATAGTCCTTTTCCCTTAACTACTTAACTCCTACAAGGGTATTCCATCTTGTTTAAAAGTACAATTTTTAAGAATTAAATATTCAGAATAATCCTAAAATATTAGATACTCTTCATGAACAAATGTTCTTAGTTAAAAAAAGAGCTGGGAAATCAGAAACATGTTTACTAAAGAAATACATACATATGTGTTTACATATGCCTGAACACATGTTGTGTATGTTATAATTTGCATTTTAGAACCTTGATAATATTGTATGACATCAACAATAATAACTATGAATTTTGATTGTATATTTAAGATCCACATGTTTGATACACATATGCATAGTGAGATAAATATTAGTATAGCAAATCAATAGATTACATCATAATGTATTGCTTAGTTATCTTTCTAGTGCAAAAACTAGAATCTATTCTCCCCCACATTGCTGTGTGCAATACAATCATGTTATTTATGTTAGTCCTTCTGACTACAATTTAGTCCCTTTCTGCTTACATCTTTCTATCTCCAACTCACTCCAACCTACATAAGCACTACCTTAACTCTGCTTCTGTGTATTTGAAGTTTTTTGGTCATTCTGTATAACTGAGACAATAGACTATTTTCTTTCTGTGTCTGGCCTATTTCCCTTAGCATAATATCCTACCAATTAATCCATGCATCAAAAATGAGTAGATAATGAAGTTGTACGTTGAATAATCCACTTAGTAAAACAAAACAAAACAAAAACAAACATCAAACAACCAACAAACAAAAAAACAATGGTGACTTACAAAACAATTGTTTTAGGACTATGTGTTGGACAATAATTGTGATAAATTGAGTAGGTAATGGTCTTTGTGCCTAAACAATTCATAAGAAAGACATTAGGTTTCAAACCAGAGACAAATAAATGTGTGTGTCTGCTTAGCATATCAAAGAGGACCTGGGTGCCAGGTTCTCCATGTATCCCTCAGTCCCTATCTATTTCTAGCCTCTCTTGGCTGGAATATCCCATCCTCTACTCTTAATTTTTCCACCCCCCTTCCCAGCTGCCCTTCCCTACATAATCAAACTATTTTGGTTACCTGGTCCTTTTCATCTACTTTCTTTTGGGCCTCCTGACTGATATATCTCTCTTATCTCATATCTCCACTCTCTCTTCCCTTGTCATTTCTCCATACATGGCTCAGGATCATGTCCACTCTGAACTCTTCTAGATATCTCTGGCTCTGACTGTGCTCTCCCAATATCTACAGTAAACTTTCTCCTCCTTAGAAGCAGTCGTGTTCTTTCCTTTCTATTTCTATTTTTCATTCAGAGATATTAAAAGACACTGTCATTAGCTTATTACAATATTTAAAACACCAATTTTGTCAGGGTACACATGTCAAGAGTGAGAATAAACAGTTTTGCTTAAACTCTATAACAAAAATACAAATAAAGCAGAATTATTATGCCCATTTCACAAATGATGAAATAATGACTTAGGAAGATTCATAGACTTATCTTATCTTATTCATAGATTCATTGTTAATCAGCTAGTAAATGACAATACCAATATGTCACTCCAGCCTTTCAAACCCACTGTATGTGAGGTCTCAGCCAAAGGAATGACTTTTAAAGGAGTTATAGTGTGGACTGGGTGGCAATGAATTGCTTGGAGGAAAACGAAGGAATTCACAGAAAGGAACTAACTTTTTACTCCAGACTTGAATATTTTCCTATGCTTAAAAATGCAGGCATTAAATGCAGAGAAACTGGGAGAGAAATATACATATATACATATATATAATATATATAATATTAATATATATATATATAAATGAAGCACGTGGAAGCTGTGGAAGATTTAAAGAAAGTAAAACTACTTCCTGAATTTAGACTATGTTCCTTAAATGTCAAAGGGCCAAGAATAGCATGCTTTCTAACCAGCTTGAGTTTCATTGTGTATGAATAGGAAGAATTTTGATATGTACATGAAGTACTGTTTGACTCCAAAGAGAAATATCATCTGATAGTTTCCATTTCTTCGTGAACTGCTGTTAAAAACTGTCCTGTTTGGTTTTAAGCAACTTGACACAAGCTAGAGTTATCTCAGAAGAGGAAAATCACTTGAGAAAATGCCTCCATCAGATTCCCTATGGGCACCAAGTCCGTAGGGTATTTTCTTTTTCCTTTTTTGTGTTTTGGTTTTTTTAGTTTTCTACTGTCATTAGAATATTTTTACTGAATAAACACCCTTAGGCTTATTAATTTCTTAAATTAGAGAGAAATTAAATTCTGCCTATTTTTTTAAAAAAAAAGATGTTTTAATTAAAATGCAATTATACCATTCCTCACCTTCCCTTCCTCCAATGCTTCTCAGCCTCTCTTCTTTGAACAACTCCCTTAATTCCCTAGGTTATAGTCTCTTTTACTTTATTATTATGTGATGTATAAATAAGACTGTCTATTGCTTGAGTTTATATGTTTTTAGAGCTAACTGTTCTTCAGGTGTACAAGAAAAAAAAGGAGTCTCATTCCTGGGAAAGGCTATTTCCTTCCCTCAGCAGTCATTATTTGCCTCTATTTCTTTGTGTAGGGATGGGACTTGGTGAAATCCACCTACTTCCCCATCACATTAATGTGTTTATTGATATTGCCATTATTCCAGTCTTCTTAATACAGTCATTTCTAGAAAACATTTCTTAATTAATGATTTATCCATGGTTTGTTGGAGGTGGTGAATCTCTGGACTGGAGGTCCTGGGTATTATAAGAAATCAGACTGAGCTTGTCATAAGGAGCAAGCCAGTAAGCTTGCTGTGTTCCTCCATGGCTTCTCCTTTAGCTCCTCCCTCCAGGTTCTTGCCATATTAGAGTTACTTCCCTGATTTACCTCAGAGATAGACTGTTACCTGGAAATAGAAGATAGAATAAACCCTTTCCTACTGAAATTGCTTGTGATGGTTTTTATCACAGCAATAGGAACTAAACAAAGACAGATGTGGTGGTTTGAGTATGTTTACAAAAAACAAATAATAAACCAAGACATTAATAAATTGTAATATGTAGATTTTAGTTTGTTTCTTCTTTTTTGCACTTTATTTTTATATATACAAGAATATACATGTATAAGAGTGGGGGTTCATGTGCCATGCATATGAAAGTCACAGGACCATTTTCCTGAGATGGTTATCTCCTTCCACCATGTGAGCCCTGGGAATGAAATTAGTCTTGACAGAGAGTGTCATTACACCCAGAACGACCTCAATGGTGGATTCAAACTTTATATAATAACTAATTTAAATGTTTATGAAGTTTGGTTAAAAGTTCAGAGAAGTTTGGTACCATGTAGTACATAGTAAGCAAATATTTGATAATAATAATAAAGAATTACTGTATTTTAAGGATTGATGATATTATTGTTTATTTAAAAGGATCTTTTGAAGAAACATTGAAGTTTTTCTGCACAAAGTAACATTTGGATTTTCTCCAAATATGTTAATAGAAAGTAGAAAGGGTAAAAAATTAAACAAGATAGCTTATGAATAATAACTATCAAGGATGGGAGATACATCTTCATTCATGTGAAAGCTATAATTGCATTCTCTTAAATGTACTGTTTCCATCAAACTTTTAAAATAAATACTAAAATAAATACCTACTAGGTAAGAAGAGTAACATGTAAAGCTGAAGGGGAAAGAGCTCAGGAGAAATCTGACTTGAAAAATGTCAGAGTGTGCTTGAAACAGGAAATAAACAGAGGAACTGAAGAGGGAGCAAGTCAAGGAAGGAGAGAAGGGGTTTTGCAACCTTGCTTGAT
The DNA here is from genome assembly GCA_036184795.1 of Tokudaia tokunoshimensis. Taxonomy (NCBI): domain Eukaryota; kingdom Metazoa; phylum Chordata; class Mammalia; order Rodentia; family Muridae; genus Tokudaia; species Tokudaia tokunoshimensis. The sequence goes on from BTHU01000016.1 coordinate 47,388,065, forward strand.
ACTCTTTGATGTTGACACTTCTCAATTAAATCTGTGAATACATAAAATGTTTATACATTTTAATTAAAATGGAATTACATTACTTCCTTCCCTTTCCTCCCTCAAGCCTTTTCTAGGTCCCATCCTTCCAAGTTCTCATCCCTCAAACCCTTTTCATTCACCTACCTCCCAAATCGACAGCCTCTTTCTTTTTCTTAGTATTGCTATATATGTATATATGTGTGTATGCATATATGTATATGTATGTATTCACAAATATATAAATACAATCTGTTAGACCCATTTTGTTTTTTGTATATGGTTTTGGGGCTGAACATTTTGTATTAGATAACTAATTTTGTGGCTCATTCCTAGAAGAAGCTACCTAGTTTGCCTTCTCTCAGCATTCTTTAAGTGGAAAAGATGACCCATTCTGTGGATAGTCAGCCTCTTTCAACAGCCATCCCTGTCATTGCCCAATGGGCACATGAACAAAGTGGCCATGGTGGCCAAGATGGAGGTTATGCTTGAGCACGGACTTTCACTCACCGAGTCTGACCTGGCTACAGCAGCTGCTGAATGCCAGATCTGCCAACAGCAGAAACCTACACTGAGCCCCAGATATGGCACCATTCCTCGAGGTGACCAGCCAGCAACTTGGTGGCAGATTGACTACATTGGACCACTTCCCCCATGGAAAGGACAATGTTTTGTTCTTACTGGAGTAGATACTTATTCTGGATATGGATTTGCCTTTCTTGCATGTAATGCTTCTGCCAAAACCACCATCCATGGACTCACAGAATGCCTCATGATATTCCACACAGTATTGCTTCTGACCATAAACTCATTTCACAGCCAGAGAACTGCGACAGTGGGCCCACGATCATGGAATTCACTGGTCTTACCGTGCTCCCTATCATCCTGAAGCAGCTGGTCTGATAGAAAGATGGAATGGCCTTTTAAAGACACAATTACAGCACCAGTTAGGTTGCAAGAGCATGGAAGTCTGAGGCAGAGTTCTTCAGAAGGCAGCATATGCTTTGAATCAGCGTCTAATATATGGTACAGTTTCTCCCATAACCAGAGTCCAAGGGTCCAGGAATCAAGGGGTGAAAAAGGAAATAGTTCCACTCACTATCACTCCTAGTGATCCTCTAGGAAAATTTTTGCTTCCTGTCCCCACAACTCTAAGTTCTGCTGGCTTAGAAGCTTTGGTTCCAGAGCGGGGAGTACTCTTCCAGGAGCCACAACAATCATTCCATTGTACTGGAAGCTCAGACCTGTAGGTCTTTGTGTGAAGATAGGACACTGTGAAATTTGTCACCTTCTACATTTACCTATCTATTAGTGTTGCCAACTGCTCACAGCAGATTTACTGGTATTCTGGCATATGCAATCTTTCTACCAATTCTTCTTCAGTATACACTGAGCTGTAGATGTAGCAGTTGTGATATAGATATGTCTGTCCACTAGGGCTTGGCTGCAAACAATGTGTTGATCTCTACATTGTGTCCAATCATGTTTAATCTGGTGGTCTTTTTTTTATTGTAAAGAGAAACTACTTTGATGAGAGGTAGTAGCTACATTTTTCTATGGGCATAAGAATAAGATTTACAATGAATTAAAGAATCATGCTTGTCTAGCAAAGTGGTAATAGTAGATTCTTTTCTGAAATTTATGGCCTCTATACCCCAGGAAGCTGAATAGGTTTCTAATACCAGGCATAATTTTCCTTCAATTGATCTGGCCTTAAATCTAACTGGACAGATATTTTTGGTTCCAAGGAATATATGAGTGCCACTTTATGGATTATCTTCTCATGCTTGTCATTGTTGTGGTTCATAGGTGTTGTAGCTGGATAAAACTATTAATTATTTCATCCCTTGGCCACTTACATAGTACTTTTAGTACTGTGGATGGTAGAACATAAGAAGGAAGTTGTCTTGTTAGATCCAGGTTAAATCATTCAAGTCCCAAGTTTGCAGTTTCTTCTGAATTTGGAACGTACCTTTAACCTCTGAGAGGTAAACAGGCAATAGTCATAATTCATATAGTCTTGGCAGTCAGTCAGAGCACCCTAAAAAATCATTCAAAAGTTTTGCATTACTGTTACTGGAATTTTTGTTGGATGAAGACTCTTGTGGAAAGCACTGTTAGTCCAACTGGTATAACTTCCTTTAAAATAGTGTGTGTGTGTGTGTGTGTGTGTGTGTGTGTGTGTGTGCACATGCATGCATGTGCATGTGAGTATACTTATATATACTGTATATAATCCTGGGTAAGTGTAAGTTGGAGATTTATCAAACAACTGGGTCCTGGTTTTTTGCCCCTCTTCCCTCATTCTGTATTTACCTCCTTCTAAGATGGTGATCTTAGCTGGAACTCCTACATACGTTTCCATTTCCCATTTCATATAATCTGTATGCTGTTGTTCCCCTTTTCAACCAACCCCCTACCTCCTGGAGCCTATGGTTCCTTCACATGTTTCTAGTTTCTCCAATTACTTCATGTTATATACTCACATCTGAAGATTTGAAGCTAGGAAACACAGATGGCCATAAACATGAGATGTTTGTCTTTGTAGGTCTATGTTACCTCATTCAATATAATCTTTTCTACATCTATTTATTTCCAAATCTCATAACTTATTTTACAGTTGAGGATGTCCTTGATGCATCATATTTTCTTTATTCATTTGTTGAAGGGTATTTAAGTTGTTTCCATTTCTTGGATATTATGAATAAGGTAGCAAAAATTATGACTGAGCAAGTGTCTGTGGAATAAGATAGTGGGTCCATTGCATATATATATGCACATATGTATGGTATAACTGGGTCGAATGATAGATATAAGTTTTAGGTTTTGAGGGTTCTTCATACTAAATTCCAGAGTGGTTGCACCAAATTCATTCCCACCAAGTGTGAATAAGAGTTCCTCTTTACCCATAACCTTACCTGCATTTGTTATGGGATGTTTTGTTGAACTTTGCCATTCTGACTGAGTGAAACAATCTCAAGGTGTTTTAATTGGTCTTTCTCTAATTGCTCAGGATAATGAACACTTTTTGAACTAATTCTTATCAATTTTATTTCTTTTATAAACAACTCTCTGTTTATATCAAAACTGATGTTTTCACTGGGTCATTTTTCTCCTTAACTCATCAGTATCTGAGTTTTTCATATATTCTGGATAGTAATCCACTGTCACATGTCCTACTGCAAAAGCATTTACTCAACAAAACTGGAAAATCTGGATGAAATGGGCAATTTCCTATACAGATACCAGGTACTAAAGTTAAATCAGGATCAGATAAATGATCTAAACATTCCCATAAACCCTAATGAAATAGAAGCAGTCACCATTACTCTCCCAACCAAGAAAAGCCCAGGATCAGATGGGTTTAGTGCAGAGTTCTATCAGACCTTCAAAGAAGACCTAATACCAATACTCTCCAAGCTATTCCACAAAATAGAAACAGAAGGAACACTACTCAATTCATTCTATGAAGCCATGATTACTCTGATACCTAAACCAAACAAAGACCCTACAAAGAAGAACTTCAGACAAATTTCCCTTATGAATATCGATGCAAAAAAAAATACTCAATAAAATTCTCGCAAAGAGAATCCAAGAACACATCAAAATGATCACCCATCTTGATCAAGTAGGCTTCACCCCAGTGAAACAGGGATGGTTCAATATAAGGAAATCAATTAAAGTAATCCACTATATAAACAAACTCTAAAAACCCAACATGATCATTTCATTAGATGCTGAGAAAGCATTTGACAAAATCCAGCACCCCTTCATGATAAAAGCCTTGGAAAGATCAGGAAATCAAGGCCCATCCCTAAACATAGTAAAAGCAATATATAACAAATCAGTAGCCAACATCAAACTAAATGGACAGAATCTAGAAGCAATCCCACTAAAATTGGAGATGAGACAAGGTTACCAACTATCTCCCTACCTATTCAATATAGTACTCATAGTTCTAGCCAGAGCAATTAGACAATAATAAGAGGTCAAAGGGATAAAAATTGGAAAGGAAGAAGTCAAAATATCACTATTTGGAGATGACATAACAATATACTTAAGTGACCCCAAATATCCAACCAGAGAACTCCTAATCTGATAAACAACTTCAGCAAATTGCCTGGATATAAAATTAACTCAACCAAATCAGTAGCCTTCCTCAACTCAAAGGAAAAACAGGCTGAGAAAGAAATTAGAGAAAGGACATCCATCATAATGCTCACAAATAATTATATATGTGTGTGTGTGTGTGTGTGTGTGTGTGTGTGTGTGTGTGTGTGTGTGTATTGCTATGACTCTAGCCAAGCAAGTGAAAGATCTGTATGAGAAGAACTTCCAGTATCTGAGAAAATAAATCGAAGAAGATCTCAGAAGATGGAAAGGTCTTCTATGCTAATGGCTTGGCAGGGTTAATATAGAAAACTGGCCATCTTGCCTAAAGTAATCTACAGATTGAATGCAATCTCCACCGAAATTCCAAATCAATTCTTCATAGAGTGAGAAAGAGCAATTTCCAAATTCATTTGGAATATCATAATACCCAAGATAGCAAAAACTATCTAACAATAAAAGAACTTCTGGCGGAATCACCATCCCTGATTTCAAGCTGTACTACAGAGAAATTGTGACAAAACTTCATGGTATTGGTACAGTGACAGTCAGGAAGATCAATGGAATAGAATTGAAGACCCAAAAATGAACCCACTCACCTATGTTCACTTGATCTTTTACAAAGAAGCTAAAACCATACAATGGAAAAAAGCATTTTCAACAAATGATGTTGATTCAACTGGCAGTTAGCGTGTAAAAGAACGCAAATTGATACTTTATTGTTCCCTTGTATAAATCTCAAGTCCAAGTGGATCAAGGACCCCCACATAAAACCAGATTCACTGAAACTAATAGAAAAGAAAGTGGGGAAGAGCCTCGAGCACATGGGCACGGGGGAAAATTTCCTGAACAGAACACCAATAGCTTATGCTCTAAGATCAAGAGCTTCTGTATTAGTCCAGAAGCTCAGAATGCTAAGATGTAATTCACAGATCACATGAAGCTCATGAAGAAGGAAGACCAAAGTTTGGATATTTCAGTCCTTCTTAGAAGGGATACAAAATACCCATGGGAGGAAATAGAGAGACAAAGTGTGGAGCAGAGACTGAAGGAAAGACCATCCAGAATGCCCCATTTCATATACAGCCACCAAACCCAGACTCTACTGTGGATGCCAAGAAGTGCTAGCATACAGGAGCCTGATATAGCTGTCTGCCAGTGTCTGACAAATAAAGAGGGGGATATTCTCAGCCAACCATTGAACTGAGCACAGGGTTTCCAATGGTGGAACTAGACAAAGGACCCAAGGAACTGAAGGGGTTTTCAGCCCATAAGAGGAACAACAATATGAGCCAACCAGTACCCACAGAGCTCCCAGGGACTAAACCATCAACCAAAGAGTACACATGGAGGGACCCATTGCTCCAGCTGCATGGGTAGCAGAAGATGGCCTCATCAGACATCAGTGAGAGAAGAGGAGGCCCTTGGATCTGTGAAGGCTCATTGGCCCAGTGAGGGGGAATTCCAGGTCAGGGAAGCTGGAGGGCGTTGGATAGTGAGCAGGGGAAGAGGGGATGGGATAGGTTGTTTTCAAAGGGGAAACAGGGAAAGGGGATAATACTTGAAATGTAAGTAAAGAAAATATCTAAAAAAAAGGGGGAAAAGGGAAAAAAAGGAAATGATTCAGTGAAAAACAGATGGGATTACATAAGTCTGCAAACTGTTTATAATATATTATTATAATTTATTAATATTTAAGTAGATGAAACATATTCCTTACATTTTGAATAGTAGTTTAAAATATAACAAGCACAGTAACATAGTTGTGATGATTGGTCTTAATTAACAGTCCTGGCAGGATTTAGAATCTATAGAATGCCCCTCTCTAGCAGTGCCTCGGAGAGCATTCCTAGAGATGATAAATGAGTGGTGTATTTGTCCACATGCTGCTCTCCTCAGAACATGGCCAGTCAGGGAAGCGGAATGCAAAGAGTGGGGGCAAAAGCTGGGGACAGTGGGACAGTGCCTAGCCCATGATGAGGAAAAGAGGAGCTCCTGCTTGTCTCAGCGGTGATTGTATTTAGTTTTGTGGTGGTTGTGCTTGGGAGCACAAAGAGGCCTTTTATGAGAGAATTAAGTTGTAGCTCTATAGTTAAGTGCCTTTTCTACGGCTCCCCATGGTGGATCTTGATGAAAGAGACACCCCATGGAACTAAACTTTTTATTGACTGTTCACAGTGGGGAATGGATGCATACAATACTGTACCCACTTCTCAGAGTGGACCCAAGGTTAAATACCTTTTGCAGGGAGGAATATCTGGGAAGGGAAGCTTATTGGCTAAATCCTAAACCCTCAGGGCCTCTAGGCACCTCATTAACATGGAGAACTCTGTTCTGGGCCTATGTGACCAAGGGTTACATTTTCTTCTATGGGGAGTGTAGCCTGTGTTCCAGGGCAGAAATCTGTCAGGGACCTAGAGTCTTGACTAAGTCTCAGGTGTATGCCCACCAAGTCTCTGGGCCTCAACCTGATCTACATTATCAAGCTTCCTGGTATGGCTTTACGGTGCCACAATGGGAAAACCAGACTTCATAGTAGGTAGCACCTTTTATAGTGCCAAAATATAAAGAGGACCAAGGAAAATCCAGTGTACGCCTGTCTGCCTTGCTTTTTTCCTGAATTGGGCACATCTATTGCTGCAGTAGACATCCAAATCCAGCTTTCCCACTTTCCAACATATAATTCATACCAGAATCTCTCCAGGGGTCTTCAGGCTTTCAGCACCAGATTGTAACCATTAAGTCCTTCACCTACGAGAACTAAGTACTTACAAGCTTTTCTATCATGCAGATAGAGCTTGTTGGCTCATTCAGCCCCTATTGTATGAATCCATTTAATAACATCTGTTCTATAATATATATATTTCATTGTTACTGTTCTTGTAGAGAATCCTCACAAAGAAGATAGGCATGCTCTATTAACCAGACCTAGCCTGTTTTTACTACTAACTGTTCAAGCATTTCTAAAATGAATGTTAGTCATTTCACTCCCAATTCTCATTTTTCACACATCTTCTCTTACTGAAACCCTTCTTGCCACCAGTTCTATGCCATACCTCTTCTCTCTCTCTCTCTCTCTCTCTCTCTCTCTCTCTCTGTGTGTGTGTGTGTGTGTGTGTGTGTATGTGTGTGTGTGTGTGTGTGTGTGTGTGTTTAGATATCAGTAGACAGGTTATAAATCTAATCTTTCAGATTCTTAGTGAACTGTGGACAGCTTTGTTTTTCATTCCATAGTGATTCATTCCCTAGTTCTGCCTCACTAGTTCAGAAACTTTTCACCTGGGCCCACACAGAATAATGAACTCTAAATTTGAGCTCTCCCAGACAGAAATTCTTATGCTGTCTCTAATGCATACCTAAGACTGATAGGGACAATTATAGAGTAGCTGCCTCTAATGACTTGAATACTCCTATCTGTGATACAGCCTAAGGTGTTGGAGACTAGAAAGGAAGAAGTCAGTAAAATGAGAGAGCCTCCTTATCAATACTGACATAATAGGAAGGCAGAGTGTAGAAGAGAGCTGCAGGGAGGGTTATAATCAGGGAAGGTTATAAAGCACTGTGGTTAAGATCAACAACTTAAGACAAAATTACAATTTAAAATTAGACAGTGAAGAATCAAGTGACTTGTAAAACTTCAGCTCTTTCAAATACAAACATGAAAAAACCATATGAATCCTATCTTCTATTGAGGTTTGATCTTTTGATATGTATTATGATGACTACTGGCCCCCAAGGCCTGGTTGCTCCTAGGAATGAGAGAATCCAAATGTACAATATGACATTTCTCATTGACTTAAAACTATTGGTTAAATAAAGTTGCTAACAGTCAATAGTTGGTCAGAAGACACATAGGCAGGACTTGGAGTTCCCAGTTTGGGGTTGGAGGAGACAGTGAGGAGGGAAAGAAGGTAGAGAGAAAAGAAAGACACCATGAGTTAGAAGTTGAGACAGCATAGCCTTTGAAGGGCTGGCCAATTGGAGTTAAAAGCAGCCCAGATGAAACATAGGCAGTAATAACTCGGACTTATGTATAGAAAACAGATTTTAATAGCATATAGGGTAGATATCTACCCAGCTCTTGTGCTGATTAAGGTTTATTATAAATATAAGGCCTGTGTATGTCTTTTATCCAGGAACAAAATGGTCAAAGGTGGGATAGAAGCCAGGGATTGGGATTATAAATATTGAACAACTACCTTCCCAGAAGGGAGTGTTAGAGTAGCTGGCAAGTAAATGTGTCTTTAGAAAACCAGACACAGCAGGGTTCCTCTCAGTGTATGTGGAGACCCATTATTGTCTTTTAAATGCTAAGAGTCTCTGTTCCTCAATTTTTCCTTTGCCAATGCAGTATTGGTATACTGTCTCCTCACAGGTTAGGCATAGAGTCCTAAAAATCCAAGGTTAAATAATAGAGTCAACGATCATAAGAGATGTATTTATGCTTCAGAATAAATTGTAAAATCCCATCTGCAGCAGGGAACCAGGCAGCTCCAAAGCCTTCTGGGCTTAGCCCACCAGGGGAGAGTGATCTCCCAGCAGCAATTGATTTTACTTCTGAGTGCTGAGGTAAGATCTCCACCTTCTCTCTGGAGGGGTACAGCTAGGAGCACACAGGGCATAAGATCAGTGGAGCTGCTGGGAGAGGAGTCTACCTTTACAGTTGTCATTTGCAACAGGGAACCAGACAGCTCCACAGCTTTCTGTGTACAGACCCTGCCAGAAGAGAGTTGGTCTCTCAGGAGTACAGACACAGGTTTACAGGCCCATAGGAGGGGCAAGCTCCAGCTAGAGACAGCAAGACCAACTAATACCAGAGATAACAAGATTGCGAAAGGCAAGCATGAGAACCCTACCAACAGAAACCAAGTCTACTTGGCAGTGTCAGAGCCCAGTTCTCCCACCACAGCAAGTCCCGGATACCCCAACACACCAGAAAAGCAAGAGTTGGATTTAAACTTTCATTTCACGATGCTGTTAGAGGACATCAAGAAGGGCATAAATGACTCCCTTAAAGAAATACAGGAGAACATGGGTCAAAAGGTAAAAGCCCTTAAAGAGGAAACACAAAAATCCCTTAAAGAATTACAGGAGAACACAAACAAGTGAAGGAATTTAACAAAACCATCCAGGATCTAAAAATGGAAGTAGCAACAATAAAGAAATCACAAAGTGAGACATCTCTGGAGATAGAAAATCTTGAAAAGAATTCAGGAGTTATAGATGCAAGCATCAGCAACAGAATACAGAGATAGAAGAAAGAATCTCAGGGGCTGAAGATACCATAGAAAACATTGACCCAATAGTCAAAGAAAATGCAAAATGCAAAAAACTTGTAACCCAAAACATCCAGGAAATCCAGGACACAATGAGAAGACCAAACCTAAGGATTATAGGTATAGAAGAGAGCAAAGATTTCCAACTTAAAGGGCCAGTATCTTCAACAAAATTATAGAAGAAAACTTTCCTAACCTAAAAAAAGAGATGCCTGTGAACATACAAGAATCCTACAGAACTCCAAACAGACTGAACTAGACCAGAAAGTTCTCCTGGCACATAATAATCAAAACACCAAATGTACTAAACAAAGAAAGAATATTAAAAGCAGTAAGGGAAAAGGTCAAGTAACCTATAAAGGCAGGCCTATTAGAATTACACCAGACTTCTCACCTGAGACCATGAAAGCTAGAAGATCCTGGGCAAATCTCATACAGACCCTAAGAGAACACAAATGTCAGCCCAAACTACGAGACCCAGGAAAACTCTTAATTACCATAGATGGAGAAAACAAAATATTCCATGATAAAACCAAATTTACACAATATCTTTCCATCTTTCCAGCCCTACAAAAAATAATAGAAGGAGGGAAAGTACACCCTAGAAAAATCAAGAAAGTAATCTTTTTCCAACAAACCCAAAAGAAAGTAACCACACAAACATAAAAATAACATCAAAAATAACCAGAAGCTACAATCACTATTCCTTTTATTGGCGGGGGGGATCTGGGTTTTTTTGTTGTTGTTGTTTTTTTTTAAATTTCTTTTATTAGGTATATTCTTTATTTACATTTCAAATGATTTCCCGCTTACTGGTTCCCCCCTTCCCAAAAGTCCCATATGCCCTCTATTCCTTAATATCTTATAACATCAATGGACTCAATTCCCCAACAAAAAACATAGTCTAACAGAAATATTTTTTCATGTAAATCTTCAATTTTATTAGAAAATGTTTGTGATTCCTCTTTGAATCAATTTAATAATGTTTTTATGTCTACCACTTTAACTGTATTATTTTCCATGATAATCTTTAATTTTAACATTTTTTTCTATATATTGCTTCAATTTGATCAGAAATATTTTCAATGCAAATCTTCAATTTTGTCAGAAAATGTTTAGAATTCCACTTTCATTCAACTTAGGAATATTTTTACACCTACCATTTTATCGGTATAATTTTTCCATGGAATAGTCAATCTTAATATTTTTTTCTATATATTTCTTCAATTTTATCAGAGATATTTTCCATGTAAATCTTCAGTTTTATCAGAAAATATTTATAATTCCACTTTCATTCAACTTAGGAATATTTTAATGCCTACCATTTTATCTGTATAATTTTCCATGAAATAGTCAATTTTAATATGTTTTTTATATATATTTCTTGAATTTTATCAGAAATATTTTCCTTGTAGATCTTCAATTTTATCAGAAAATGTTTATAATTCCACTTTCAATCAATTTAGAAATATTTTAGGCCTACCATTTTATCTGTGATTTTCCATGATAACCTTTAATTTTAATGTTATTTTATATTTTTCTACAATTTTATTAGAAATATTTCCCATGTAAATCTGCAATTCCTCATAAAATGTTTCTAATTCCTTTTTCAATTAATTTAGCAATGTTTTTATGTCTACCATTTTACTCTTTAATTTTCCATGAAAATTGTCAATCTTAATGTGTTTCTATATGCTTCTTCAATTTTGTCAGAAACATTTTCCATGTAAATCTTTAATTTTATCATAAAATGCTTTTACTTCCTCTTTCAAAAAAATAAATAAAAAAAAAATTTATAAAAAAAATGTATAAAATCCCTGCTAGAGCAACTTTACATATCTGTGGAATAGAATAGCAGGAAGGTGTCAGGCAAACAATAAACCAGAATATAGATGACACTGAATTTGCTGCCTACTTTAATACTCTAAAGTATTAGTTAGTTCAATGTGCTAAGATTCAGGACGTGTTCTTTTTCAAGTTAATAAACTGAAAGAATGATTGGAGTGGTGGCACATTTCAGTAATGCCAGTTTTTGGAAAGATGATGCAGGAGGACTTCTACAGGACAAAAGTCAACCTGGGCCTCAAAGTCTACTCCAAGGTGGGATACACTGTGAGGATCTCTGAAGGGCTGCCAAATATTCTGGAAAATTCTAATGTGTGTGTGTGTGTGTGTGTGTGTGTGTGTGTGTGTGTCCATATGTTTGTGTGTCCATATGTGTGTGTCTGTGTCTGTGGGTGTCTGTGTGTGCGTGCCTGTGTCTGTGTGTGTGCCTTTTTCTGTGTGTGTGTGTGTGTGTGTGTGTGTGTGTATCTGTGTCTGTGTGTCTATGTGTGTATGAGAGAGAAAGAGAGCGAGACAGAGACAGAGACAGAGAGAAAGAGAGAGAGAGTAGGACAACTAAGAAAAGGAGGGAAAGGTTTAGAATCCACAGTAATTGCACTCAGGCATAGCTATATTGGATATTTTGAATCTTTTAACATGATCATCAAGGTGGTAGTCAGTCTTTATTTTGTCTAAAACTGTAACTAAGAAAGGATTATGTTTCCCAGGTCATATATGTATTAATATTGACCCTTGGCTAGAGGCCATCCTCAGGTCCTTGAGAGTGGTCCTTAAACATCAAAGCAAGAAGACAATGTAGAGTTGCCAAGCAAAAGAGAAACTCCAATCCTACTCAACTTACACAGAAATGACATCCCACTACCATGGCCATTTTCTCCACTCATAATAATCAAGCTGGCTTTATTCCAGAGACACAGGTATAGCTTAGCATTCACAAACTGGCAAGTATAATATATCATACAAATAAATGCTAGGATTCAAACTCTAATCTTCTCCTTTTAAATAAGCAAGCATTGTTAACCATTGAGCCATCTCTCAAGCACAAAAGAAACTCTTTAAAATTGGTAAATGCTTTCAGCAAAATGACATGATACAAAATAAAAAATCAGCAGTCTTTCTATATACCAATGAAAAACATTGGAAACTAAAACAGAAATAATTCCACACACAATGGTCTCAGAAATGTTCTTTGGCATTTAAGTAAGGAAGTAAAAGTCCTCTTTGATGAAACCTTTTCAACTGAAAAAAAAAAATAAATCATAGAAGACACTAGAAGATAAAAAGACCTTCAGTGTTCATGGATTTGAATAATTAATGTAGTGAAAATGATCACTCTATCAGAAGCAATTAATAGATGCATTACATCCGATTCAAAAATCTTCATGCCAATCTCACTTAAATTAAAAAACAATCTTAAAATTCATATGGATGAATAAAACAGCCTGAATAATCAAAGCACTCCTGACTAAAAGGAAGAATGACAAAAGTACTATTACAACTGATTTGAAATTATATTCTGAAGTCATAGTAATAAAAGCAGAATGGTACTAGCACAAAAGCAAGCAATGGAGTATATATAGTAGATAAAATAGCAATATGAGCAAATGGTGTTGGGACAACTTAATGTCTTTATATAAAATAATTAATCTAAATCCTTATATCTTACTCAGCACAAAAGTCAAATTTAAATGAAGGACCTAGACTTAAAATCTAAAACACTAGCGCTAATGGAAGAAAAAGGAGGGACTTTCAACAGGATTCAGACTGTTCAGGAAATAAGGCCTACAAAAGACCAATGGGAATTTACAAAATTAAAAATCTTCTGTACAGCAAAGGAAATGGCCACCAAGTAAATAGACCTGTAGAAGAGGAGAAAATATTTGCTAGATATATATCTGACAAAGAACTGATTTATAGACTACCCAAAGAACAAAAAACCCTAAATATAAAGAAATCAACAATCTCAATCAAAATATGATCTATGGATCCTTGATTCATTTGGATTTCAATTTTGTGCATGGTAAGATATTGATAATTTCACTTTGTTCTTCTACATTTGACTATTCAGTTGCCTAGGACTATTTGTTGCAGATGTCGTGTTTACTCCCATGTATATTGTTGATACCTTTGATAAAAATCAGATGGTTGTGGGAATGTGGACTTATATGTGAGTCCTCAATTTTACTTGATTAATCACTGTGTTTGTTTTTATGCCAGAACAGTGTTATTTTTAATACTATTCTCCAATAGTATGACTTGACATCTGAGATGGTGATACCTTCATATCATGAAGATAAAATTTTTTTTATTGTTTTATTTTCTTTTGTTTTTTCATTTTGTTTGGTTTTGGTTATCCAGGGTCTTTTGTGTTTCAATATACAATTTAAGATATTTTTCTTTGTTTTTTTCATTATTTGTTTTGTTTTGTTTTGATTTTTATGAAGAATTGAAGTTGAATTGTCTCAGGATTTCATTAAGCCTATACATAGCTTTTGGTAAGATGGTCATTTTCACAATATTAATCTTGCAAATTTATGAGCATAACAGGCTTTTCTGTCTTCTAGTATTTTTTAAATTTCTTTCTTCGAGGTTTTAAAGTTTTTATTATAAAAGACTGACTCATATGGTTAAAGTCATCTCAATGTTTTCGAGGCAACTGTGAGTGATATTATTTCTTTCTCAGTATGCATGTTGTTTGTATATGGAAACAGAATGTATTTTTGTATATTGACATTGAACCCTGAAACTTTTTCAGAATGTGGCAGCCTTAAAGCAGAAATGAATGGTTTTGTTTAAAGAAAATTAATTAATAAGAAGATAAAGACAGTATATATTTAATATATTCTATATAATTACACATTAATATATTTTATATTAGTATATAATTGTATTACATGCAATATTATATATAACATAATTATATATAATATATTAGTATGTATGTTATATAATAAATAATATACATAATATCATATAACATATTATATATTATATATGATGTAGTAATATAACATAGTGATATACATAATATATATTCTATACATATCACATGAATATATCATAATATACATTACTTGAATTATGTATCTATATTACATATAGATGTATAATATATCATACATAAATATATATGGTATATTCTATGTATATTAATTTATATATAAAAGATCAAATGTAGATAAAAATAAATATATAAAAATATAAATAAATAAATAAAAAGTAATTGTATTAAGTATGTAAGCAAGAAAATGCAAAAACTAAGCACAATAATTCATAAAAGTTATACAAATAGGCAATGGATTTCTAAGGTCTCCATAGCTCAGTCAACTACAGCAAGAATTCACAAATAGCATTACACCAAATTGAAAAGTTTCTGTAAAGGAGAAAACATGTAAAATGACAATCACCAAAATAAAAGAGACTCTTTGGCTGCATGGTGATAGCATATGCTTTTAATCCCAGCACTTAGGAGGCAGATGCAAGTATATCTGGGGAAGCAAGCATGACTGCATAATAAATTCCAGAACACACAGGCTGACATTAAGAAACCCTGTCTCAATAGACAAAGCAAAACAGAGAAAGTGAAAAAGAATCTTTATTCATTATCTTGACATTACACACACATGTATATACACATACATATATGTATGTATATGAATATATAACATACTTGAAAATTAAATATCAGCAGAATAATTAATCCAATGAACTATACGGTATTCCAAAATGTAAAATTGCTAATAATACATTAAAAAGATATTCAGCATCGACATCAGAGAACTACAAACCAAAATTAGATTGAAAATTAATCTTGAGAAGATAGCTGGTCTATGAGGAGTGCTTTAACTCCCAGACTGAGAGGTGAGATCTCTAATTTCTCCCCAATAACTGTCCAAAGCAAGCCGGGCCAGGAGTTCACAGGGAACAGGAACAGCAGAGCAACTGGGACAGGATCCTTCTGATCTCCATCTGCACCCAGATGGTGGGGGTGTTCCATAGCCCTCCACATGCAAACCCTGCCCGGGAGAGAGCTGGTCTTGCCAGGAGTGCTAATACAGGCTTACAGGACCACAGGAGGGACAAGCTCCAACCAGAGACAGCAAGAAAAACTAACACCAGAGATAACCAGATGGAAAAAGGCAAGTACAAGAAGGACACTTCATACTCATCAAAGGTAAAATCTTCCAAGAAGAACTCTCAATTCTGAATATCTATGCTTCAAATGCAAGGGCATCCATATTCATAAAAGAAATTACTAAAGCTCAAAGCACACATAGCACCTGACACAATAATAGTGTGGGACTTAAACACCACACTCTCAAAAATTGACAGATCATGTAAACAGAAATTAAAGAGACACAGTGAAACTAATAGAAGTTATGATCCAAATGGATTTAACAGATATCTATGGAACATTTTATCCTAAAACAAAAGAATATACCTTCTTCTCAGTACCACATGGTATCTTCTCCAAAACTGACCATATAATCAGTCACAAAACAGACCTCAACAGATACAAGATCGAAATAATCCCATGCATTCGATCAGATCACCATGAAGTAAGGCTGGTCTTCAATAATAACAAAAGCAATAGAATATCTACATACACATACAAGCTGAATAACACTCTACTCAATGATAGCTTGGTCAAGGAAAAAAGAAAGAAAGAAATTAAAGACATTATTTAGAATTCAATGAAAATGAAGGCACAATATACCCAAATTTATGTGACACGATGAAAGGAATACTAAGAGGAAAAAATTATAGCTCTTAGTGCCTCCAAAAAGAAAATGGAGAGAGCATATACTAGCAGCTTGACAACTGACCTGAAAGCTTCAGAATGAAAAGAAACAAATACACCCATCAGGAGAAGACTGCAGGAAATAATCAAACTCAGGGCTGAAATCAACCAAGTAGAAACAAAAAGAACTATACAAAGAATCAACCAAACCAGGAACTGGTTCTTTGAGAAAATCAACAAGGTAGATAAACCCTTAGTCAGACAACCCAGAGGGCACAGAGACAGTATCCAAATGAACAAAATCAGAAATAAAAAGGGTGACATAAGAAGAGAAACTGAGGCAATCCAAAAAAAAAAAAAATCATCAGATCCTACTACAAAAGCCTATACTCAACAAAACTGGAAAATCTGGATGAAATAGACAATTTTCTAGACAGATACCAGGTACCAAATTTAAATCAGGATTAGATAAATAATCTAAACAGTACCATAAACTCTAAGGAAATAGAAGCAGTCGTCAATAGTCTTCCAGCCATAAAAGCCCAGGACCAGATGGGCTTAGTGCAGAGTTCTATCAAATCTATGAAGAAGACCTAATACCAATACTCTTCAAACTATTCCAAATTAGAAATGGAAGGAACACTACCCAGTTAGTTCTATGAAGCCACATTTACTCTGATGCCTAAACCACACAAAAGACCCAACAAAGAAAGAGAACTTCAAACCAATTTCCCTTATGAATATCGATGCAAAAATACTCAATAAAATTCTCTCAAGCAGAATCTAAGAACACACCAAAACAATCATCCTTCATGATCAAGTAGGCTTAATCCCAGGTATGCAGGGATGGTTCAATATATAGACATCCATCAACGTAATCCACTTTATAAACAAACTCAAAGGAAAAAAATCATTATCCTTCACTAGATGCTGAAAAAGCATTTGAGGAAATTTAGCAGACCTTCATGTTAAAAGTCTTGGAAAGATCAGGAATTCAGGGCCCATACCTAATCATAGTAAAAGCAATATACAGCAAACTAGTAGCCAACATCAAACTAACTGGAGAAATGCTTGAAGCAATCCCACTAAAATCAGGGGCTAGACAAGGTTGCCAACTGTCTCCCTACCTATTCAATATAGTACTCGAAGTTCTAGCCAGAGCTATTAGACAACAAAAGAATGTCAGAGGAAAACAAATTAGAATGAAAGAAGTCAAAATATCACTATTTTCAGATCATATGATCCTATACTTAAGTGACCTCAAAAATTTCACCAGAGAACTCCTAAACCTGATAAACAACTTCACCAAAGTGGCTAGATATATAATTAACTCAAACAAATCAGTATCCTTCCTCTACTCAAAGGATAAGCAGGATGAGAAAGAAATTAGGGAGAGGACACTCATCATAATAGTCACAAATAATATTACATACATTAATGTTACTCTAACCAAGCAAGTGAAAGACATGTATGACAAGAACTTCAAGTCTCCGAAGAAAGAAATTGAAGAAAATCACAGAAGATGGAAAGATCTCCCATGTTCATGGATTGGCAGGATTAATATAGTAAAAATGGCCATTTTGCTGAAAGCAATCTTCAGATTCAATGCAATCCCCATCAAAATTCCAAATTAATTCTTTTTAGAGTTAGAAAGAGCAATTGGCAAATACATTTGGAATAACAAAAATTCCCAGATAGCAAAAACTATTCTCAACAATAAAAGAACTTCTGGTGGAATCATCTTTTCTGACCTCAAGCTGTACTACAGAGCAATAGTGATAAAAACTGCATTGTATTGGTACAGTGACAGGCAGGTAGAACAATGGAATAGAATTGAAGATCCAGAAATGAACCCACACACCTATGGTCACTTGATCTTCAACAAAGGAGGTAAAACCATCCAGTGGAAAAAAGACAGCATTTTTAACAAATGGTGCTGGTTCCACTGGCAGTCAGCATATAGAAAAATGCAAATCTACCCAACCTTATCTCCCTGTACAAAGCTCAAGTCCAAGTGGATCAAGGATCTCCTCATAAAATCAGATATACTGAAATTTATAGAGGAGAAAGTAGGGAAGAGCCTCGAGCACATGGGCACACGGGAAAATTTACTGAACAGAACACCAATAGCTCATGTTCTAAGATCAAGAATTGACAAATGAGACCTCATAAAATTGCAAAGCTTCTGTAAGGCAAAGAACACTGTCAATAGGACAAAACAGCGACCAACAGATTGGGAAAAGATCATTACCAATCCTACATCCAATAGAGGACTGTCTTAGTCAGGGTTTCTATTCCTATACAAACATCATGACCAAGAAGCAAGTTGGGGAGGAAAGGGTTTATTCAGCTTACACTTTAACACTTTTGTTTGTCACCAAAGCAAGTCAGGACTAGAACTCATGCAGGTCAGGAAGCAGGAGCTGATGCAGATGCCATGAAGGGATGTTTCTTACTGGCTTACTTCCCATGGCTTGCTCAGCCTGCTCTCTTATAGAACCCAAGACTACCAGCCCAGGTATGGCACCACCCACAAGGGTCCCTCCCCCCTTGATCACTAATTGAGAAAATGCCCCACAATTGGATCTTAAGGAGGCACTTCCCCAACTGAAGATCCTTTCTCTGTGATAACTCCAGCCTGTGTCAAGTTGACACACAAAACCAGTACAAGGACTCATATCAAATATATACAAAGAACTCAAGAAGGTAGACTCCTGAGAACCAAATAATGTTATTAAAAAATGGGGTACAGAGCTAAAAAAAAGAATTCTCAACTTAGGAATATGGAATGGCTGAGAAGCACTTAAAGAAACATTAGACATTCTTAATCAACAGGGAAATGCAAATCAAAATAACCCTAAGATTCCACCTCACACCAAACAGAGTGGCTAAGACCAAAAACTCAGGTGACAGCAGATGCTGGCGAGAATGTGGAGAAAGAGGAACACTCCTCCATTGCTGGTGGGATTGGAAGGTACTACAACCACTCCGGAAATCAGTTTGGCAGTTCCTCAGGAATGGGGATAATATTTGAAATGCAAATAAAGAAAATATCTAATAAAAAAAAGAAAAAAATTAATCTTACCCCATTGAGAATGATTCTCACCAAAAGAGGAAGCAAACTAATTCTGAAGAAACAGTAGAATGAAAGGAACCTTCATTCCTTGTTGTTGAAAATGTAAATTAGCATAGCCACTTTGGAAAACTGTAAGGGGAATCCTCAAAGTGCAAATACAATCCTCACCTGCTGTCTACTGCTCTAAATATCACTAAAGTCTTTTTCAAAAAGTTTTGTAAAGATAGAATGACAGCTACACATGCAACTCTTGGAGATTATATCCCAACATCCTGTGTGATCTTCAACCACATCAAACCCCAGGATTAGAGGAATCAGGTAGGGAATGAATTGTTATTGTTAGCTGCTGTGGAGGGGAAAAGACAATTTTCTTAGTGTAGTCACTGATAAATTGACCAAATTCCAGTGGAAGGCATCTGCCAATATTCGAGTAGCACTAACTGGTCTTGAAAGTTTTTCAAGGACACATATTTGGTTGGGAAGAGAAACAGTTGTGGATCTGGGATGAGTTGGAAGATGGGTGAATATGATCAAAACAAAAAACTAAATACTCCAGGACAGAGTAACGAGAGGGGGTTGAATGGAGAAAAGAGGGAGGGAAGGGGGCTTATGGGACTTTCGGGGAGGGAGGAAACGGGAAAGGGGAAATGATTTGGAATGTAAATTAAAAAAATAAAATAAAATAAAATAATTAAAAAAAAAACTAAATGCCTCCAAGAACTAATAAAAAATTGAAAACAGAAACACCACACAATTCTTCTTTGAGTAACCCATTCTTTTCTTTAGTGTTATAATTTTATTTTTTCCTCCAATAAATTTTTACTTTTACTACTCAGGGAGAAGCAAAGAATGGTGAAAAGGAGGAAGTGGGGACGGAGGAAAAGAAGCAAGAGTAAGAGAGAGGCAGCAGTTGGGAAAATAGAAAGAATGTTATCATACAATCATATGATCACTTCTAGACATATAATTGAGGGAGTAAACATTGTCATGCATTCAAGGTATGTGTGTATTATGACAGTTTGCTCATATACATACACATATATGTATATATATATATATATACAATATATGTACATGTGTGTATATGCATGAGTACTAGAACATTATTTAGCCATAAAGAGTGCAATTGTTCCATTTGTAGAAAATGTGAGTTTATTGGAAATCATTATGTGAAATAAGCCAAACTAAAAAAGACAAATTACAAATATTCTCTAATGAAGTCTAAGGAAAAAGAAAACAAACTAAAAGAGGACATTAGAGAAGAGGAAGGTTAGGGTAGTGAGAAGAAGAAAAAATTAAGCAGAGTGAACTTAATAAAAATGTTCATGTACACAGATGAAATTGTTACAATGAAATCCATTATTTTCTATGATTGACTCATACTAAAATATTTTAAAATCTCAAACTAGAATAAAGATCTTTCTAAATATAAGAAAGGGTGCTTTAAAATGCCTAAGCAGAATGTGTTTAGTGCTACAATACTGCACACTTGAACAGTTTTTCTCTGAAGAATGAACACAAGAATGTATGTCATTGCTCTTTCTTCATCATCATGTAGTCAGAGCAGTAAGTGCTGAAGACACTGCAGGGAATCAGATGTCTTAGTAATGGCTTATCCATGCCTTGATCTGGGTCATGTCATGCTGTGGAGGGCTACTCTTCTTCCTGTGGGTTTTAAGCAGGTTTGCTGATCCACCAAATGCAAAATGTCAATTGTCAAGTTGCTACAAACCCCCAAATTGAGTAAACAACAATGTCTTTGGGGGATCCCTATTTGTTAACTATTAAAATGATACAGGACAATAGAATGCATTGCAATCTGAGGATAAGAAATACAACCATCCCCATTTGGCACACATTGTGTTACTGTACATTTTCACAACCCTCAAGAATGTATGTAAAAATTACTGATGAATTTAGTCAGATCACCAGAAATAGAATAAAAATCAATGTTGTGTGTTACATACAATTAGAGTTTGAAATTAGAGTAACAATTCACTTAAAGAAAAACAAAAATGTAATATCGTTACTAATTTATTGGTTTAACTAAGAAATAGGAGTTTCTTAGTTAAAATACAGAGTATTCCTGACTTCTAATGGAGCATTTCACTTATAGATATTAAATATGTAAACAAGTACATAGATGTACGATGTTCATTGTTTAGAATGTAGGAACCCACACATTTCTGTTAGATAAGAAGTTGTATTTATTCAGTAAGGAAATAGTAAATCTTCCACTTATACTACTTCCAGAAAGTTAGAAGGAAGAAAGAGAAGAGGGAAGAAGGAAGGAAAGAAAGGAGTGCAGTGGAGTAGCAAGGGAGGGAGAAAAGAGGAAAGAAGATGTATATATGTAACAAGACACAGGAAACCTTAACATTTGATGGATGATAAAACACATGTGAAATGCTATGTATTGTATCTAGCATACAATGAGCATGAAACAAACCCTATTTTCAGCAGTTCTGGATACAGCTAATGGTATTTCTAATAGGTAATTGGAAAGTATAGCTTTCTGAGTGATTAAAGTCTTTCTCTTTTAGTCTTTGATTTTCAGCTCAACACTGACAGTAATATTTCCTTCATTTAGTTAGTGGAGGTTTTTCCTAAATCTGAGCAGACAGGCTCTTCTCATTCTCTGCACCAACTTAGAACTGTGAAGAACAGCTAATTAATCACCATCATCAAGCAAATTTTTCTCAAAACTTTAAAGATGGACATCATTACGAAAATCAAACATTACTGTCTTTGATGCCATTTTGGACTGCTAAGGTTCTTTGATGAAAAATAAAAAGAACTCAGGATGTGGTTGTCACAAATGAGAAAGAATATTCTGCAGGCAGAGGTACTTTGAAACACTTTTTTCAATACAATAAACCTACTATTCATATGTCCATAAATCATACTAAAAAAGGAAATGCACTTCATATAAACAAAACATCTGTGATAAAGAGCCCACAGTCCATCTTTCTCTAAAGACCGATTCATGGCAGCTAACATGACAAAACCTCTTGTTTGTCTGATGATATAGACATTAATTTCACTTCTTAATGAGTCTCCACATGTATTGCTGAAGTAATGACTTGAATGATTTCTGTATGAAAAAGCAAAGTGATACTGCTTTAACTAGAACTGGTAAAACTGGTTCCTCAGAAAACTGGGCATGACACTTCTGGAGGACCCTGTTATACCACTCCTAGGCATATACCAGAGAACTCCCCGGTATGTAATAAGGGCACATGCTCCACTATGTTCATAGCAGCCCTATTAATAATAACCAGAAGCTGGAAAGAACCCACATGTCCCTCAGCGGAGGAATGGATACAGAAAATGTGGTATATTTACACAATGGAATACTACTCCGCTATTAAAAACAATGAATTCATGAAATTCTTAGGCAAATGGTTGGAACTGGAAAATATCATCCTAAGTGAGGTAATCCAATCACAAAAAAACACACATGGTATGCAGTCACTGATAAGTGGATATTAACCCAGAATCTCGGAATAGCCAAAACACAATTCACATATCAATTGACTCCCAAGAAGAAGGAAGGAGAGACCCCTGGTCCTGGAAAGACTCCTTGCAGCAGTGTAGTAGAATATCAGGACAGAGAAGCTGGAGGGGGTAGAATGGGGAACAGGGGGAGGAAGAGGGCTTATAGGGCTTTCAGGGAGGGGGGAACCAGGAAAGGGGAAATCATTTGGAATGTAAATAAAGAATATAGAAAATAAAATAAACAAACAAAAAAAGAACTGGTAAAACGTTGAGAATGATCACGAATTCAATCTTACTGGGCCTTCACTGGGATTGTCCTGTGACCTGCTCAAGGAAGCAAAAGAAGAACAATTTAGAATGTTATGTGATTATAAATCAAGGGAGGACTGGTGAGCAATTCCAGGGCTAGAGACAGTGACAAGAGGAGAATCTGATGATGTAAGCTTCCATGACATAAGCTTCTAACCTCCATGACCTCATCTAGTCTATTACCAGAGGACTGCAAGTGGAAACAAAACAAACCACAAATCAGGGCAATCACATTTAGCCACAGTATCTTATTTCATTTTGAACACCAGAGTCTCTGGTGAGCTGCTAATGAAATCCTCTTCTCTTCCTTTCTAATCAAAGTTCACAGCCAGAAACCACATGGAATCCATATCCCTGTAAAAGCATTAATTATTCATGTATTAAAACTGTCTCAATACTGTGCTTCAAACAGAAAACTCCTTGTGACCAGAAATCCTTCAATCACCATATTACCCTTTGATCTTTTAATATTTCAAATTAGGTCAAAATTGGGAGCAAATAACTAATCTGTGTCCCAGCAGGTCCCAGTGGGCAATATGACAATTAGAAAAGAAAACATGAATTTATGGCTTTTGTCTTTCAAATTTTGGGGAAAAAGACCCTTAGATTTCAAAAGCCATGAGCAAAGGAACAAAGTTAATTTTTAAAAGAATGATAGTTCTGACCCCATTCTGTTAAAAATAAATAGATTGCCATGATGTATTGCTGCAGAGTTTGCCAGAATGTTTGAATTTGTTAACATGAAAAGAATTTCATTCACTCTTTATCCATTGTAATGTTCTTTCTAAGGAATGAGAGGCTGTTGATGAGGCCTCCAACATGAAGAATCACAGGCCAGCACCCAGAAAAAGAAAATATCATCGCAATATGTTTAGTGCACAGAGATCTGGGAAAGGTCCCTGTGCAGAAATAAATGATTCACATACCAAATGGCCTAGTTTTTTCCTGCTTCTATATAACAACTACACATGGTCATCAGCTGTCATTTTGTGAGAAATTGTATTGTACAATTTAACGTTGAAAGCAACCATATGAACTTGGAGTCCTAGCTGACAGAAGATCAATTTGCTATTAATAATGATAGCATTGATCTACTCCCCTATTAATTGCAGTGTTTTCTCATGTCCATTACAGCTGTCTCATCTCTTGTGGGGGTGTTTTCCTCCTCCTTCTTTTCCACCTCTTCATCACACTTCAGTGAGATGCTTTTATGAGAATTTTAAATTTTTTTTTATTATTTATTTTATTTTTTTTTAAATTTACATTCCAAATCATTTCCCCTTTCCCGTTTCCTCCCTCCTCGAAAGTCCCATAAGCCCCCTTCCCTCCCTCTTTTCTCCATTCAACCCCCTCTCATTTTTAGTTTTAACATTTTTATTTCTGTTTGAGGGCAATTTATAAAGGTGGAGGGCAGACATGAAGTGATTGGGAAATAAGTGGGTCTGGGGTACTTGATGTGAAACTCCCAAAGAAACAATAAAAAGTTATGTGAAAAACTGATAACAATGCTAACTGCTGTGATTCATGATTTGTATTTTAGCCTGGTTATTAAATGCTTCACAAAAATCTTATTCAGTCCTTATCTGGTGAAGAAAAGTATGACTGCATTTATTTTACACAAGGAAAACCTTGATATTTAAAAACATTTTAACCCAACTTGAGTCACACAACCAGATAACTGTAGAACAGATTCAATAACCCATAACCTGATAAACTCAGAGTTCATATAACCTCTAGCTTCTGCACAAATAATTAGCAAGCACATTGAAGCCAGTCAGGCACTGAGCAAAGCTATTCTAATGCTGCAAGTCATTTAATTCTCACAATGCTGTACAATAAATGTTGTCACTATTATTCCACTGTACTGACATAAGAATGACAGACCTGTCAGCTGTCATATGACAGAAGTCACACAGCTTTCTAGTGCAAACGGAGGTTTTAATTTAGTGGCTCAAATCCACTTTCCAATTAGTTTCATATACTACTCCCAAGGTTCTCATGATTTTCTTCTGAAGCAGCCTTCAGACTGCAGATAGCTCAACATGTAGCACCTTTCCATGAAGTATGGACTACCTGGAGTCTATGATTGAATTTTGGGAAATAGGGCATAGGCTTAGAATCAAGAAAGAAAAGTCCCTAATTCTAACAAGTAGAATTAGAGATAGTTTATTTGTTTTAATTTGTTTACTCTTTAAGTAGTTTGGTTGTTGCTTCTCTTCTGGGCTTGATTTCATGACAAACTGCAGTGAGTAGTAGTAATATTAGGTGACCACTAAGGTCTCAATAGTAAAGTTTCTTTTATCTGTGTCTGCCTACTAAGGATATATGGGGAGATTGACATTCAACCTATTCTGGGCAATTTTTCTATCTAAAGCCATGAAACCATATTTCTACTTTCTTCACAAATTCTTGTTTTGGACATTTGTTTGAATTTATACATCTGAACAGTTAAAGTTTTAATTCTAGTAAAACTGCTGATTGAAAACACACTTCACTTTTCTTGGGAATTTGTTTCAGAACATATATTTAGTTATTTTCTGTTACTATGATAAAACACTGACCCAAATCAACTTATAGAAGATAGTGTTTATTGAGCTTATATTTTTATACTGGTTATTCTTGGTTGTCAAGTTGAATACACCTTGAATTCACTAAAACCCAAATGACTGGGCATACCTGTGAGGGATGTCTTTTCTTTTCTTTTTTTTTCTTTTATCTTCTTTTCTGTTCTTTTTTTATTGATGTAACTCACAGCAGGGCCTTTATTTTTTTATTGGATATTTTCTTTATTTACATTTCAAATGTTTTTCTCTTTCCTGGTTTCCCCACTCCCAGAAACCCCCTATCCCATCCTCCCTCCCACTGCTTCTATGAGGGTATTCCTCCACCCACCCACTCCCACCTCCCTGCCTTCAATTCCCCTATTCTGGAGCATATATCAAGCCTTCATAGGACCAAGTACCTCTCTTCCCATTGATGCCTAACATGGCAATCCTCTGCTACATATACAGCTGGAGCCATGTGTACTCCTTGGTTGATGGCTTAGTCCCTGGGGAATCTAGGAGCTCTGGTTGGTTGATATTTTTGTTCTTCCTGTGAGGTTGCAAACCTCTTCCACTCTTTCAGTCCTTTCTCTAACTTCCCCGTTGGTGACCCCACAGTCAGTCCAATGGTTGGCTGCATGAATTCAGCCTTGGATTTGCAAGGCTCTGGCAGGACATCTCAGGAAACAGCTAGATCAGACTCCTTTCAGCAAGCATATCTTGGCATCCACAATAGTACCAGAGTTTGGTGACTATATATGGGATGAATTCCCAGGTGGGACAGTGTCTGGATGACCTTTGCTTCAGACTCTGTTCTACACTTTATCTCCATATTTACTCCCTTGAGTATTTTGTTCCCCTTCTCAGAAGAACCTATGCACCCACACTTTGCACTTCCTTCTTTTGAGCTTCATGAGGTCTGTGAATTTTATCTTGGGTATGCTGAGCTTTGGGGCTAATATCCACTTATCAGTGAATGCATCCCAAGTGTGTTCTTTTGTGATTGGGTTACCTCACTCAGGATATTTTCTAGTTCCACCCACTTGCATAAGAATTTCATGAATTCATCATTTTTAATAGCTAAGTAGTACACCATTGTGTAAATATACCACATTTCCTGTATGAATTCCTCTGATGAAGGACACCTGGGTTCTTTCCAACTTCTGGATATTATAAATAAAGCTGCTAAAAATATAGTGGAGCATGTGTCCTTATTACATGTTGGAGCATCTTCTGGGCATATGTCCAGGAGTGGAATAGCTGGGTCCTCAGGTAGTACTGTGTCTGATTTTCTGAGGAACCACCAAACTGATTTCCAGAGTGGTTGTACCAGCTTGCAATCCCACCAACAGTGGGAGAGTGTTCCTCTTTCTCCACATCCTCACCAGCATCTGCTGTCACCTGAATTTTTGATTTTAGCCATTCTGACTGGTGTGAGTGAAATCTCACGGTTGTTTTGATTTGCATTTCCCTGATAACTAAGAACTAAGGACATTGAACATTTATTTAGGTGTTTCTCGGCCATTCGATATTCCTCAGTTGAAAATTCTTTGTTTAGCTCTATACCCCATTTTTAACAGGGTTATTTGGTTCTCTGGAGTCTTTTTGAGTTCTTTGTATATACTGGATATTAGTCCTCTATAGGATGTAGGATTGATAAAGATCTTTCCCCAATCTGTTGGATGGCATTTTGTCCTATTGACAGTGCCCTTTGCCTTACAGAAGCTTTGTAATTTTATGAGGTCCTATTTGTCGATTCTTGATCTTAGAACATAAGTTATTGGTGTTCTGTTCAGGAAACTTTCCCCTGTGCCCATGTGCTCGAGGTTATTCCCCACTTTCTCCTCTATAAGTTTCAGTGTATCTGGTTTTATGTGGAGGTCCTTGGTCTACTGGTACATGAGTTTTTTACAGAGAGACAAGAATGGGTTGATTTGCAATTGTCTACATGCTGACCTCCAGTTGAACCAGCACCAATTTTTAAAAATGCTGTCTTTTTTCCACAGGATGGTTTTAGCTCCTTTGTCAAATATCAAGTGTCCACAGATGTGTGAGTTCATTTCTGGGTCTTCAGTGTTATTCCATTGTTCTTCCTGACTCTCTCTGTAACAATACCATACAATTTTATCACTATTGCTCTGTAATACAGCTCAGAGATGGTGATTCCCCCAGAAGTTCTTTTACCGTTGAGAATTGTTTTCACAACCCTGGGTTTTTTGTTATTCCAAAGGAACTAGGAAATTGCTCTTTCTAACTCTATGAAGAACTGATTTGGAATTTTGATGGGAATTGCATTGAATCTGTAGATTGCTTTCAGCAAGATGGCTATTTTTATTATATTTATCCTTCCAGTCGATGAGCATGGGAGATCTTTCCATCTTCTGAGATGTTCTTCTATTTCTTTCTTCAGAGACTGGAAGTTCTTGTCATACATATCTTTCATTTGCTTGGTTAGAGTCACACCAAAGTATTTTATATTGTTTGTGACTATTGTGATGGGTATTGTTTCCCTAATTTCTTTGTCAGCCTGTTTATCCTTTAAGTAGAGGAAGGATACTGATTTGAGTTAATTTTAAATGCCACTTTGCTGAAGTTGTTTGTCAGATTTAGAAATTCTCTGGTGGAATTTTTGGGGTCACTTAAGAATAGGATCATATCATCTGCAAATAATGATATTTTGACTTCTTTCTTTCCAATTTTTATCCCTTTGATCTCCTTTTGTTGTCTAATTGCTCTAGTTGGAACATAAGGCATTCTATTGAATAGGTAGGGAGAGAGTGTCTAGTCTCTGATTTTAGTGGTATTACCTCTAGTTTCTCTCCATTTAGTTTGATGTTGGCTACTGGTTTGGTGTATACTACTTTAAATATGTTTAGGTCTGGGCCTTGCGTTCCTGATCTTTCCAAGACTTTTAACAGAAAGAGATGTTGAATTTTGTCAAATGCTTTCTCAGCATCTAATGAAATGATCATGTGGTTTTTTCTTTGATTTTGTTTATGTAGTGGACTAGGTTGATGGATTTCTGCATATTGAACCATCCCTGATACCTGGGATAAAGCCTACTTGATCATGATGGATGATCATTTTGATGTGTTCTTGGATTTGGTTTTGTAAGAATTTTATTGAGTATTTTTACATCAATATTCATAAGGGAAATTGGTCTGAAGTTCTGTTTTTTGTTTGGTCTTTGTGTGGTTTTAGGTATAAGTGTGATTGTGGCTTCATAGAAGTAATTGGGTAGTGTTCCTTCTGTTTCTATTTTGTGGAATAGTTTGGAGAGTATTGGTATTAGGTTTTCTTTGAAGTTCTGAAAGAATTCTCCACTAAACCCATCTGGTCCTGGACTTTTTTTGGTTGGGAGACTATGATTGCTTCTATTTCTTTAGAGGTACTGGGACTGTTTAGATGGTTTATCTGATCCTGTTTTAACTTTGGCACCTAGTAGGTTTCTAGAAACTAGTCCATTTCATCCAGATTTTCCAATTTTGTTGAATATAAGCTTTTGTAGTAGGATCTGATGAACTTTTGAATTTCCACAGTTTCTCTTATGTTTCCCCTTTCATTTCTGATTTTATTAATTTGGATACTTTCTCTGTGCCCTTTGTTTATTCTGGCTAACAGTTTATCTATCTTGTTGATTTTCTCAAAGAACCCACTCCAGGTTTTGTTGATTCTTTTTATAGTTTGTTTACATTTGATTGATTTCAGCCCTGAGTTTGATTATTTCCTGTCATCTATTCCTCTTGAGTGTATTTGTTTCTTTTTGTTCTAGAGCTTTCAGGTGTGCTGCCAAGCTGCTAGTGTAAACTTTCTACAGTTTGTTTTTGGAGGTACTTAGAGGCATGAATTTTTCTCTTACCACTGCTTATATTGTGTTCTGTAAGTTTTGGCATGATGTCTCTTCATTTTCATTAAATTCTAAAAATTATTCTCTCTCTTTATTTCTTCCTTGTCTACATTATCATTGAGTAGAGCATTGTTCATATTCCATGTGTATGTGTGTTTTCTGTTGTTTTTATTGGAATTTAAGTCCAGTCTTTGTTCATGGTGATATGATATGGTGCATGGGATTATTTCAATCTTCTTGTATCTGTTGAGGCCTGATTTGCAACCAATTATATGGTCAGTTTTGGAAAAGGTACCATGAGGTGCTGAGAAGAAGTTATATCTGTTATATCCATTTGGTTCTTAACTTCTGTTAGTTTCAATGTGTCTCTGTTTAGATTCTTTTTCCCTGATCTGTCCATTGCTGAGAGTAGGGTGTTGAAGTCTCCCACTCTTATTGTGTGGGGTGTGATGGTTGCTTTGAGCTTTAGTAAAGTTTCTTTTATGAATGTGGGTGCCCTTGCATTTGGAGCATAGTTGTTCAGAATTAAGAGTTCATCTTGGTAGATTTTTCCTTTTGACTTGTGTGAAGTGTCCTTCTTTATCTTTTTTGGAAACTTTAGATTTAAAGTCGATTTTATTCAATATTAGAATGGCTACTCCAGCTTTTTGCTTGGGACCACTTGCTTGGGAAATTGTTTTTCAAACTTTTACTCTGAGGTAGTGTCTGTGTTTGTCACTGAGGTGCATTTCCTGTATACAGCAAAATGGTGGGTCTTGTTTACGTATCCAGTCTGTTAGTCTATGTCTTTTTATTGGGGAATTGAGTCCATTGATGTTAAGAGATATTAAGAAAATGTGACTGTTACTTCCTGTTAATTTGTTGTTAGAGGTAAAATTATGTTTTTGTGGTGGAATTATGTTTCTTTTGGGTTTGTTGAAAGATGACCTTCTTGCTTTTTCTAGGGTGTAGTATCCCTTCTTGTATTGATGTTTTCTATCTAATATCCTTTGTAGAGCTGGATTTGTGGAAAGATATTGTATAAATTTGGTTTTGTCATGGAATATCTTGTTTTCTCAGTCTATGGTAATTGAGAGTTTTGCTGGGTATAGTAGCCTGGGCTGGCATTTGTGTTCTCTTAGGGTCTGTATGACATCTGCCCAGGATCTTCTAGCTTTCATAGTTTCTGGTATAATTCTGATAGGTCTGCTTTTATATATTATTTGACTTTTTCCCTTACTGTTTTTAATATTCTTTCTTTGTTTTGTACATTCAGTGTTTTGATTATGATGTGACAGGAGGAATTTCTTTTCTCTTCCAAACTATTTGGAGTTCTGTAGGCTTCTTGTATGTTCATGGACATCTCTTTCTTTAAGTTAGGGAAGTTTTCTTCTATAATTTTGTTGAAGATATTTACTGGCCCTTTAAGTTGGGAATCTTCATTCTCTTCTATATCTATTATCCTAAGGTTTGATCTTTTCATTGTGCCCTTTATTTCCTGGATGTTTTGGGTTAGGAGCTTTTTAGCTTTTGCATTTTATTTGACTGCTATGTCAATGTTTTCTATGGTATCTTCTGCACCTGAGATACTCTCTGCTATCTCTTGTATTCTGTTGGTGATGCTTGCATCTATGACTCCTGATCTCTTTCCTAGATTTTCTAACTCCAGGATTGTCTTTCTTTGTGATTTCTTTGTTGTTTCTATTTCCACTTTTAGATTCTGGATGGTTTTGTTCATTTCCTTCACCTGTTTGATTGTGTTTTCCTATAATTCTTTAAGGGATTTTTGTGTTCCCTCTTTAAGTGCTTCTACCTGTTTTCCTGTGTTCTCCTGCATTTCTTTAAGGTAGTTATTTATGTCTTTCTTACCGTCCTCTATCATCATCTTGAGAAGTGATTTTAGATCCGAATTTACTTTCCTGATATGGTGTATCCAGGACTTGCTATGGTGAGAGAATTGGGTTCTGATGATGCCAAGTTACCTTGGTTTCTGTTGCTTATGTTCTTAAGCTTGCTCCTGCCATCTGATTAGCTCTAGTTGTACCTGCCCTTGCTCTATCTGACTGGAGCCTGTGATACTGGTTGTGTCAGAATTCCTCAGAGTCAAGCTGTCTCTGTGGTCCTGTGATTCTGGGATCCTGTGATCCTGAGGTCCTGGGTGTGTCAGAGCTCCTGGGTGTCAAGCTGCCTCTGGGGCCCCGAGATCCTGGTGTGACCAAACTCCTGGTTTCCTGGGATTCTGGGATTCTGTGATTCTAGGTGTGTTAGTGTGCCTAGGAGTGGAGCTAGTGCCTAGGAGCTTCCTCAGGGTGTTAAGGGACTGGCTGCAGAGTTTGCCCCCAAGGTAAACCAGCCCAGACAGGAAGGTACTAGTGACGCTGGTCAGACTGGGTTTCGGCGTCCCTGGATCCTGTTGGTCCCAGTTATGCTGGTAGTGTTGTGACAGATATTATGTCCTCCTTACCTCCGATCCTATGATCCTGGGCGTGTTAGAGCACCTGGAAGTTTAGCTTTCTCTGGGTGTTATGGGTCTGGCTGTAGAGTTCATGCCCAAGATAAACCAGCCCAGACTGGAAGGTCAAAGGATGCTTTTCTTAATTGTTCAAAATTGAAAGACCCACTTCTAATCCAGAACTCTGAGGTGGGAAGATACACCTTTAATCTGGGCCTCACCTTTTCCTGGAAGTCTATATAAAAGACATTGAAGAAGGAATGTTGCTATCTCTTACCTGCTTGTTCTAGCTCTCGCTAGCAACTCTATTCCTTAACTAGCATTAGAGCCTCTGTTTTTTGGATTCCAGCATATGCTGAATACCAGCTGAGGCATTCAGTCTCATGGACAGAACAACTACTAGATATTGGACAAGCATTAACAATTGTTGAACTTCCTGGACCACAGTCTCTAAGTCCTCCATATGCATATGATGTATATGTATATGTATACGCACACACACACACACACACACACACACACACACACACACACACACATTCTTTTCCTCTAGAGAATCCTGACTAATGCAACTTCCATGTAACAGTCCATCACTAAGGGAACTTAGTGGAGGCAGGAACTGAAGTAGAGGTGGCATGTAGAGGAGTAGTGCTTATTGGGAACCTGGAGGCAGGAACTGAGTAGAGGTTGTATGTAGAGGAATAGTGCTTACTGGTTTGCTATCCATGGCTTCCTGCTTAGCTTGCTTTCTTTTGCAACCCAGGACTTCTTACCTAGATGTGGTACTGTACCACATCAGTCAGTACTTAAGAAAATGTCCCACATACTTGCCTATAGTCCAATCTGATGAAGGCAATTCTTCAATTGTGATTCTCTTTCCCTAGATAACGATAGCTTCGGCTTGGTTGACAAACGATCATGTGATGTACCTCTGTCCATTTGTTGGCTTTCTACCAGGGTGTGGACTTTTACAGACAACATATAATTGAGACATAATTCTTAATTTTGCCAACTTTTGCCTTTCATTGAATCATTGTATTAACTCATGTTTACTGTTATTTTGACACAGATTTTTTCTGTATTTAACTTTTTGTTCTAAATATGCTTCATGTGCTTTTCTCACACAGGATAACTAGTAAGTTTGTATCTGTTTATGATAAATCTCTTCTATTCCTAGGCACAGAAAAACCCTTCCTCTCTTCTCCCAAAGATGCTTGGATGTGTGTTGGACTGAAACTTGATAAGTTTAATTCTGGGAAATGCCAGTGAAAAACAAGATTCATGCAAAGCACTTGAGCAAAGATAGTACCTAGGCATGGGGATGCTGATTAGAAAAAGAGTGGTCCCCTCCAACACACACACACACACACACACACACACACACACAGAGAGAGAGAGAGAGAGAGAGAGAGAGAGAGAGAGAGAGAGAGAGAACCCAAAAGCCTTCTCACTACTGTGTCTGACTCCCCTTTCAGAAACAATAATCTCATTGTGCCCCAAATATTATCTAGCTTTAATTTTATACAGTGGACTATTTTGTGAAAATTTCCAACAAGAATAGCTTGCCCTCAGAGTCCAACAGCTTCTATTAGAATTACGATGAGAACACGAGGAGGTACTATTATAAACAATCCTGGGTGTCATTAACTAGGCCTTTGGATTCCACTCTTCAACTTCTAGCTTATGAATGACCATCGGCTGAAACAGATTTGAAACTCTTTGGAAAACCACTTATAGCAACTGATGTTTTATGTCAATCTTGAAACCACAGTCTCTCCTTTGGGTAAAATCTTATAGCCATGGCACCTCTTGAAGAGAAACCGACTAGTTTGTGGAAGAAAAAGCAGTAACTTGCCCGATTTAAATTGCCCACAGAAGTATCTATTACCAAGAGGTGAGGCAGACACTTAATAGTTTCAGAGCTCAGGAGCAACAGGTGGGCAATCAAATTATATATTCTCCACCAGGTGGAAAATCACCTCTTATTTGAAAATTTAACTGTTTTGATGGTTCCCAAAAGGAGAATATGCCCCACTAGACCAGAGCCGAACTCATTTATCCAGTTACACTGTGCTTTTGTGATCCCACTGTGCATACATCAGAGTGGCATTTTATGGCCTGGATTTTATTTCGGTCTGGCTCTGGCATGGAGGAGAGACCACAAGTCATTTTATGGATCTTAATTAGACGTACACATGATCCTGAACAGAGTCATATGATAAGTGGGGAGATGTCAATGGGGGCTCTTAATCCACACTGATGCTGAAAGACCTGCATGGAAGGTGATGATTTAATTCAAAATGTGTTTTGTGCATGTGTATGCGTGTGTGTGTCTGTCTGTCTGTCTGTATATCTTGCTATTTCTGTCTTTGTCTCTGTCTCTATCTGTCTTTATCTTTCTGTCTGTGTCTCTGTCTCTCTCTGTCTCTGTCTCTCTGTCTCTCTCTCTCTCTCTCTCTCTCTCTCTCTCTCTCTCTCTCTCTC
Organism: Tokudaia tokunoshimensis; assembly: GCA_036184795.1. NCBI lineage: Eukaryota > Metazoa > Chordata > Mammalia > Rodentia > Muridae > Tokudaia > Tokudaia tokunoshimensis. Next base: position 47,422,243 of record BTHU01000016.1, read on the forward strand.
TCTCTGTGTGTGTGTGTGTGTGTGTGTGTGTGTGTGTGTATGTGTGTGTGTATTAAGGAAAACTATCAAACAATAATCAATTCTTAAAATGCTTGGAGATTTGATATTGCAACTGGTGTTAATACTATATAGTGACACGACATTGGCAAATACTTAATTCTTTCATTTCAATGTCTTAAAATAAGAACCTTAAATGTCTAACTTCTTTTTCAGCCAGCCAGAAAATTATATCTATTTTATAGTATCCAAATAAATCATGTAAAAATAACCTCACTCATGGTGGTTCCTGGGACTGACAATCCAACTGTCTAACCTGACTTTATGCTGGCCCTGAATTAGAAGTACATGGATCCTTAGCAAAGTCTCAAGCAAGCACACTCCATTTTGCTAAAACCCTAAGCCTCAAGCTTCATTCATGGTATTTAAGAATCCTACCATGAACTGAAATTCAACATTTGGGTTTTCTGTAGCTACTTTAATGTGTCAGTTTTATCTATTTATTTTTATTAAAATTAATTTTGTTTCATATATGTGCACTGTGGTTCCATCAGTCCACCTACTTACCTACTTTCCTCCCTCCTGTCATCCTAAATCTCACCTAGAGTCCCTCTTAAATTCATGGTCTCTTTTTCAGTAAATATTATTGTCTCACACACACACACACACACACACACACACACACCATGCACATGCACACTGAATCCCACTGAATCCATTTACTGTTGCTCAAATGAATATGTCTTTAGGGCTGACATTAGCATTTGATAGGGCTCACCTCTGTCCAAGACTAATTCTTCCTTTGTCAGCAGACATCAATTTCCTATAACTATCACTTCATCTATAGTAAAACCCATGAGATTTCCTCTATCCAGTTGCCATATCAGCTACTGATTAGTCAGTCATATTGGTGAGGTTTTATGGGTGCAGCTTTCCTCTTGCACATAGGGGACATAGCTTTACAGTGACCATCCTGACTCTCACAATCTTTTATTCCTCTTCTGTAATGTTCCTTGATATTTATTTGTAGGATTTATGTTACAGATGTATCCACTGGGACTGAGCACCTCATAGTCTCTGTATTTTAACTAGTTGTGTCCTTCAGTGAAAATTCCAGTATACCACAAACTTTTTTTGATGAGGGATGAAAACTACATTTATTTGTGGGTATAAGGATAAGTAGAGGGAAGTTAGGAATTATTCTGATTTAGAAGAGTGGCAGGATGTGCTTAGTCCTGCAGTGATTTAATCCCTTGTACCAAGGAATGGCCTCCCCATTCTTAGAGAAGAGGAGAGGAATAAATGGAGCAGTTGTGTGATGGGGAGGTGACTGGGAGGAGAGAGGGGGCTGTGATCAGGATATAAAGTGAATAAATAAATAAATAAATAAATAAATAATCTATGACCTAACTAGAAATTGGTAAATTTTATAGTACAAGGCACGAGTTTCCACTTATTGAGCAGGCCTTAAGTCCAATAAGTAGCTATTGGTTACCCCAAAGGTAAGTGCCTCTATTGCACCTTTATGGTTATCCTGTCATGTAGACCAATGTTGTAGTACATAAATATCGCAGCTAGGTAGGACTATTGATTGTTTGTGTCCCTGGCAGCTTGTATAATTCCATCTGGACCTACAAAACTTAGGCCTTTAAACTTTTAGGTCAGATCCACTTCAGTTCCTCCACATCCTGTATCCAAAGTGCATGTTATCTTCAGCAACAAGCATTTAATTTTAAATTCTAATGTGAATGTTTTAATATGGATTATTGTTAGGACAATTTCAATTTAGTTCCAGTTCCCATAATAAAATGTTAGTCACAATGAACAATGGATATAAATGGAAAGTAGTAACAATGACTTTGTGTTCAACTTAAGGAAAATGCAAATTATTTGGACAAATAAGACATAATTTTAAGAAGACTTTTCTAAAGCAAAAACATCATTCTCACCCTATAAATGTCTTCATCCTCTTTCCATTTATCTTTCTATAAGTTTATGTCTTTGAAGCCACTCTCCCAGAGACAGTGAGAAAGAGGCTTAGCATTTCAATTCTTCTTGTTCTATCAAATAAAACACTATACAGGACAATTGAGAATAGGTAATATGATATTACTTCTTTATAAATATCTTGTGAAAAATTGACATTGATGAAAGACACCTCCTGTACAATTATTTTCTGTGGCTACTATTTCTACCTGTTGGTGGACAGATGGATTCCTCAGTATACATTGGAGTCAAAAATCATTCCGTGGATTTAAAAAGATGAGTTAACATGGGGGAAAGGGAGAAGCTTGAACATCATAGAGCACAATGTAACTGCAGATTGGTAAAACCCTAAGGAATATGTAAACATGATCTGAGATACAAGGACAACAGCTTACAAGTAGGGATAATGTAGAAAGCCAAGGCAATGTTGCCACTCTTTAATGAAGCCTGGAAATTCTGCCAATTTGTTCATTCTCAACCCTGTTTGAGTACTTTATTAACACCTAATTACACTCTACCAAAGTAGAACTCTAAGCTTATTTACTGCTGTTTCTTCCATTTGGGGAAAAAAGGAGGTGCTGTAATTAAAAGCATCAAAGTTCTCTACCATATCAATAATGCTTAATTTGAAGGAATGCTCTAGATAAACATGACAGCAGAGAACTGCAATTTCAGCACTTGGGAGACTGAGCTAAAAGGTTTACAAGTTCAAGGCTAACCTAAGCTGCATATTTACAAAACAGCAAAACAAAACAAATAAGCAATGTATTATTGTTTATTATACTTTCTATCCTAAACACTTACCATATTGCTCAGCTGACCCAATCAGTCACTAGAACACCTCATGACATCGAAAGCCACTATGAAAATGTCCTTAATAGATTCATAGACTGTAATGTAACTACAAGAACCCTGAAGGTGAACAGTAGTATATCTATTCAATAAAAGTTTCCATTTTGTATTATTTCTGTCCTGTGTGTAGTCCTATTTTCCTTAACAAGGTTATGTTTCCTCCTCTGTTTCTTTGGCCATAGGTTTTTAAATTAAATGCAATTACTTAATAGGAATCCATCACAAAGCTAAGGCAGCTCAGGTCACAGTTCTTAAAATAATTCCTGATTTTTTTTTACGAGAACAATGTTTAGTCAAGACTGAAGAACAGTTTTAAGAGGTCATAAATCAGATTAAGTGCCTGCTTTCAGGTCTCTGTATCTGGGAATGCTGCCAGATAGCAATCTCTGAGATTGAGTCACTTGAAATTAGGAGAGCTTGTTCCAGTGATACTCGGATGACTCATGGCTTCTAATTCTCTTAAAAAGAGCCACAAGTCCTGCAGTGCTAATTACATTATGAGACTGAATGTAAGGACAATGGAGATGATCCAAAGTTATGCAGCCAATGCTCCTGTCTGTACAATAGAACAAAGTGCACATTTTTCCCACAGAAAACCTATCTTGTCCTTGTGGCATATGGCTGCTCATCCTACCCCAACCCCCAAATGTATCTTTAATGAAAGAAATGCTGGATATCATGATAATAGCAATTAGAATCTGTATAATTTGCCCTTGTCTGGTTCAGGCTGCAGAAGGAACAGTGGTGCTGAACTGCGGTGGTATATTGGTGTTAGATTTCATCCAGAAAGAGCATGTCATAAGAAACAGCAGTTTCCCTGAGTATGAAAGATAGACCCAGTGGGCAGCTTGCTACAGACAGCATTTATTTTGATAGATGTTGCTAAGCTCAACAAACAGACTTCACTAACATTAATCAAGGACTGCTTGATTTTTGTGTTCTTAAAGGAATGGAAGAAAGAAGATTTGATTAGTCAGTTTTATCCACAAGAAAATTTCTCCCGCCTCCTATTTTATATATCTTCTTTGGAGGGATACGTGTCTTTGCTGAAACAAGAAACTCAACTTGGTCTTACATTCCTGGTTTCTATATTTGCATTATTTGCTTTTGTTGTTGACACAAAGTCTCACTTTGCAGCCATGATTCTCCTGGACCTCACCATGATGATCTGGTTAGCCTGTAATTCACAGGGATCCTCCTACTTCTACTTCCACAGTGCTTGAATTAAAGACATGCTCTACCATGTATAGCCTGATCTGTTGTTTGATACACATGTCTGGGGTATAAATGGCCAAATGCTTTGAGAAGGTCTTAGCTATGCAACATCTACAGAGAATAGATGAAGTTTATTTTCTGTTAGTAATAAAAGCAATTCCAACAGCTTGCATCAAGACAGGAGACAATACAAATGTGTGCCTTTGTTTACTTGTATTCTGGCCAAATCCCTCTTTGTCTTAGATACCAAAGAGTCTAGAGTTGACATGAAAAAAGACCCGAGGAACTGGGGACAAAGAGAATGAAGCAAGAAAAAATGATTTATTTTTTGAAGACAGGGAAACCAACTACATAGGAATAAAAAAGACCTGCATTTGAGACAGGGGGAAGAATGGAAAAAACAATGAGAATTATTGGAACAGATTTAGTGGATGATCATAAAGACTGAGAATGGAGAGGATGTTATCTGTAGATATGAAACCCCTCCTAAATCTGCTGATATAGAGTTGCTCAGCCATTTGAGAAAATGATGCCCATTTCATTTCATATCATTTCAGCTACATAAACATTCAATGACAGAGTTAAAGTATTCCTTGTTTTACGTTCCTGAAACCTCTCAGAAGTTATCATTATGCATTGAGTAATAATTAAATTCAGGTCTATGGTACTTTGTAACTTTCAACTTCAGATAATTGCTTTGTGTCATTAAGTTATATCTGTAAAAGCACATGCAACATATACATCTAAATATGTATAAATATATATGTATATATTTCTTATATATGTGTGTATATACACGGGCCTCCACTATTCTCTTTCTCTAAGCTTTGCAAAAGAGATGCTTGATTATTTCCTATGCTATATTTTCTTTCAGTATTTATATTTCTTTCAATTTGGACATTTATATTTGCTTCTTACCTATTTGCAAAAGTTTTAGCAAGAACATATAAGAGCATATCCATATGAATATATTATTTTCAAACTAAAGTTATTACAAATTGTATGTGCAGAGTTACCAAAAATACGTACTATGAAATAACAGTCTAAAAGAAAAAGTGTAAAAAAATAAATAATTTAACACCATTGCTGCATTTTTTTTTATTATTCTGAGCCCAAACCGAAGCAATCATTTACATATCTGCTGTAAGGGAAAGTGGGAAACATACCAATTTTTCATGGAGAAAAGCAAGTTTGCAAAAGCCCCTTATAAGAACATGAGCAGTAGCAATATGCTTAGGGCAAATTCAAGAGTAAGTGGGATGGGATTTAAATTTTGGGCAGAGGCTAACAATGATATTTGAAATAGATTAAACACAAGTTATGCAAACAGTTGTGTTAACTAATAGGTGACTTTCATAGGATGTAATCTGCATTCAAGAAAGCTGGGAGTTTGCTATCACCCATTAAATGAGTGATTTTCTAAATCTAGGATGCATGCATAACTTGCTACTGCTTCCCACTACTCTTGGTGGGGCACAATAAGATAATGAAGCATAATATTACAGGAATATATAGTAGGCCTTTATCTTCATGGCTAAATTTTACTAACCGCTCCTCAACATAAAGGGTATTGGGTCCTAGCTGTCATTGAATGCTCTTGCATACACCCAGAAAAACCACACTGGGCCAGAAGCTCTCCATCCTGATCTAGAATTCCGGGAATGTAACCAGATGAATTGATCTGGTTCAGACGCAAGCCATATGATTCCTATTCTTTTTAATTTATATAAAACTTTTGGTCTGGATCCCAGGACAGAATACTTTTGTGATAAATTGACCTTAATTAAAGTAATGTATAGGTCAAGCTAAGCTTTAAAATGCATTTGTTGCCAGCAAATCCATTCAAATATCTAAAAATATCAACTAAACATGGCATGTCTAGCATGCCTATCTACAATTATCAAGTTTTCTCAAAGTTTTTTCAATTCAGATTCAGCTTGAATAGTTTCTACAATAAAATTTAAGATCATAAAGGAGAGAAGATTGAGGAATCGGCATTCAGTCCTTTGCTGATTAACATGGTCTTGACCTTTTTGGTCTTGGGCTCATCACAGAGCTCTTAAGTCAATTCCCATTAACTTTCTTGACAGCATACCCCATCCTCTCTAAGCAAGGTTTCACTGGCCTCACTGTTCTGCACACTCTAAAATGTTTGACTGAGGTGCTACCTTTTAATCCATCTCATTTTTTAGGTTAACAAATATGTAAATTCAAGTTTAGTCAAAATAGATTATCTCAGCATTAGATGAGTGTAAAAATGTCAAAATAAAACCTGATGGGATGACAGATTCTCTTGTTAAGGAGCTTTGCTTCAGTGGTTTGGAACTCAAGCAATTTAGCCACACTGACCACAAGACCGATCTAATATCAGAGCATCACTGGAAACAATAAACACACGCATTATGCTGTCCTGCTTCATGTCAAGGTGACATAAGCTAGAAACATTTAGAAGGAAGGCGTTAGAAAATTCTTCTTATGGTTAGCTTGTAGGCAAGTCTGTAATGCATTTTCTTAATTAGTGATTGATAGGGGAAGGCTCAGTTCATTTTGGGTAGTGCCACTACTGGCCTGGTAGTCTGAAGTGCTATGCTATAAGAAACCAGAACAAGTTGTGGATGAACAAGTCATGTAGAAGAACTCCTCCATGACCTCTATATCAGTTCCTACCTCCAGGTTCCTGCCTTGAGTTCCTACCTCAACTTCTCTGAATGATAAGCTATAAGATGAAAATGATTCTTTCCTCCCCAAATTTATTTTGGTCATAGTGTTTTATCATAACAATAGAAAACCTAAAACACACATTTAGTACAGTTGTCATTGATGAAAGCCTATTATCTCATTAACTATGTAAAAGAAATAGTTAGTACATATGTTTTTAATATTAAATGTATAGTGATATAGTGATGCTACCAAGGAAAAGGTCTTCATTTCATGACTTTAGGTTCTTACATAAAATCTTATTTAGTTTCTCACTCAAAATAAACATCTGAGTGTCATGATGTTTTATCATTTCAGTTTTGCAAATGTACAGTCACATTCAAGACCATGTAAAGAACATTGAAAGTTGTACTTAGAAGTATTGTGAAATCAAGTAGTGTTTCATAAACTGTACATCATGAGCATTGATCATGAAATCGAAGAAGACCTCAGAAGATGGAAAGCTCTCCGATGCTGGTGGATTGGCAGGATTAATGTAAAAATGGCCATCTTGCCAAAAGGAATCTACAGATTCAATGCAATCCCCACCAAAATTCCAACTCAATTCTTCATAGAGTTAGAAAGAGCAATTCTCAAATTCATTTGGAATAACAAAAAGTCAGTATTGTGAAAACTATTCTCAACAATAAAACAACATCTGGGGGAGTCACCATCCCTGACCTCAAGCTGTACTACAAAGCAATAGTAATAAAAACTGCATAGTATCGGGTAAAGTGACAGGCAGATAGATCAGTGGAATAGAATCAAAGATCCATAAATGAATTTACACACCTGCACTTGATCTTTGACAAAGTAGCTAAAATCATCCAGTGGAATAAAGACAGCCTTTTCAACAAATAGTGCTGGTTCAACCGGTGGTCAACATGTAAAAGAATGCAAATGATCCATTCTTATCTCCCTATACAAAGTTCAAGTTCAAGTGGTCAAGGCCTTCCACACAAAACCGGATACACTGAATCTAATAGAAGAGAAATTGGGAGAAAATCCTCGAATACAAGGACACAGAGGAAAATTTCCTGTACAGAACAATGACTTATGCTCTATGATCAAGACCTCGACAAATTGGACCACTTACAATTGCAAAGTTTCTGTAAGGCAAAGGACACTATCAATAGGACAAAAAAAGCAACTAACAGATGGGGGAAAGATCTTTACCAATCCTACATCTGATAGAGGGCTAATATTCAATATATGCAAAGAACTTACAAAGTTAGACTCCAGAGAACCAAATATCCCTATTAAAAAAATGGGAAACAGAGCTAAACAAAGAATTCTCAACTGAGGAGTACTGAATGGCTGAGAAGCACCTAAAGAAATGTTCTACATTCTTAGTCATCAAGGAAATGCAAATCAAAATGAACCTGAGATTCCACCTCACACCAGTCAGAATGGCTAAGATTAAAAACTCAAAGGACAGCAGATGCTGATGAGGATGTGGAGAAAGAGGAACGCTCCTCCATTGCTGATGTGATTGCAAGCTGGTACAACTACTCTGGAAATCAGTTTGGCAGTTCCTCAAATATTGGAGATAGTACTACCTGAGGACCCAGCTATAACTGCATATACCAAGAAGATGATCTAACATGTAATAAGGACACATACTCCACTATGTTCATAGCAGCCTTATTTATAATAGCCAGAAGCTGGAAAGAACCCAGATGTCCTTTGACAGAGGAATGGATACAGAAAATGTGGTACATTTACACAATGGAGTACTATTCAGCTATTACAATGACTTCATGAAGTTCTTAGGCAAATGGATGGAACTAGAAAATATCATCCTGAGTGAGGTAACTCGGTCACAAAAGCACACACATGGTATGTACACACTGATAAGTGGGTATTAGGCAAATAGTGGGGAATACTTATGATCCAACATTCAGACCACATGAAGCTCAAGAGGAAGGAAGACCAAAGTGTGGATGCTACAGTCATACTTAGAAGGGGGAACAATGTAATCAATGGAAGTAGAGGGTGAGAGGAACTTGGGAGGAAGAAAAGATGGGGAGAGGAAAAGGGGGGAAGAATCCAGTATGGGAGGAGATGGAAGAGATGTACAGAGTGTCAGGAAATTTAACAGAGGTGTGTAGCAATGGGGGTTGGGGAACTGAGGGTAGCAACCAGAAAATCCCAGACACTAGGAAAGCAAGAGCCTCCCAGGACCTCTCAGGGAAGACATTAACTGAACAACTCCACAAAGGGGAGGGAGAACCTGTTGAGACCATATCCAGAGGTTAAGCATCCCCCCCTATGGAGGGATTGAGCCACCCCTCCATCTCCCAAATTTTAACCCAGAATTGTTCCTGTCTAAAGTAGCAAAGAGTGGAGCAGAGACTAAAGGAAAGGTAATCCAGAGACTGCCCCACCTGGGGATCCATCCCACATGTAGTCACCAAACCTAGATACTATTGCTGATGCTAAGAAGTGCTTGCTGACAGGAGCCTGATACAGCTGTCTCCTGACAGGCTCTGCCAGATCCTGACCAATACTCATGCAGTTGCTTACAGCCAACCACTGGACAAAGCACAGGGACCCTAATGGAGGAGTTAGGAGAAGGACTGATGGAGCTGAAGGGGCCTTATCTGTCATCAATGGGAGGGGAGGCCCTTTGTCCTGTGAAGGCTCGATGCCCCATTGTAGGAAGGGTATGTGTAAAGTTAGTTCTTGTATGAGTTATATGGGCAAGGCAAGGTAAATATGATGATATTTCATCAGTAAAAAAGATAGTCATTGCAAATAATAAAATATTAAAGAGACCTTCCATTCTGGGCTGGTTTACCTTAGGTGCTAACTATGTGGCCAGTCCCCTAACACCCAGAGGAACCTCCACTCCCAGGTAGAGGAATGATAGGTCAGAAAAGCAGGAGTGGGTAGATGGGTGTTGGAGCATCCTCACAGAAGCAGGGTGAGGGAGGATGGGATAGAGTATTTGCAGAGGGGAAACTGGGAAAGGGCTTAACATTTGAAATGTAAACAAATAAAATTTTAAAAAGAATATTAAAATACAAACAATAAGATGGTCAATTTTGTTAACTGAACAAAAGATGATGGACCAATCAATGCTACCACACATGAATGTTGGTGATTTAAGAGACTTCATAATGCTTCATTCTCTATGGCTCCTGGGCTCTATATCTCAGAGATATAGATAAGTGTTAGCATCATTAGTAATGAATCCAAGAGCAGAAGTTTTGGCATAGCTGTGAGGTGGCAGCAAACTAAATTAGGCAGATGTTCCCAACTTACAGGCAAGATTGGAAGCCAGATCAACAGTTCTTTCAGGCAGACTGAAGAGAAGAGAGGCAGGTGGGAAGAGGGAACATTCAACCTCTGAACTCACCAATTAGCAGAACCTCCCTCATAGGCACACAATGCATATGTTTATTTCCTCCCTAAGGCCCAAAAGGTATTAGATGTAGCTCAATCACATTTGGTGAGAACTTACTACAGTTCCTGGTAAACGTCATAAATTAGATTCCTTGTTATACTTTAAGAAAGAGAAATATGAGCTTTTCTGGGTAGCCTAATTAGGATTCAAACTCTCAGCTTTTTCAGTCAATGGCCAAAATTCTACACACAGCTTTCCCCGTAACTTAGCAAGGAGAACAAGAGCAACCTCTGACTTAAGATATGTTTGTGTGAATTTTAGGAGAATAAAATGTTTGCCTGTCGCTTTGACTTTCTGCTATCTGGGTATCACACTCGAATTAAAATATATGTTCTTTCCTTCAAGAACACAAGTTGTAGACCATCAACAAAGGTTGTTTACTTTGTACATAGTAGTTTTTGGACATATCTTCTAGTACTAACCATTAATAGGAAACAGAAATATCCAAATTTAGATCACTACCTCATTCAAAATCAGTTGCATCAAATATATATCATCTTTCTTCCACTGAATAATGTGCATCAAGAGAAAAATAGCTTCTATATCCAGTTTCTTATATACTTGCATAGTTCAGAAGATGTGAGTTAGGGAGAATGACTATAGAAAGTTCATAGCAGTAGGCTTCTTCCTTAATAAAACTTATGATTAAATAAAAAAATTAAGTTTTGTGTACTTAAACTTGATCAGAATTGTGATATATTTCAATATTTTATGTAAGAGAGTTTCATAGCAAAAAATTTTCCTTTGGTGGTATCACACAAATTTTCAAAAATTTTTATAGGATATCACATTTTCAGATTAGCTATATTTATATCGCCAGTTTCTATAATAATTTTCAAAATTAAAATTAGTCCTGTAGTAAAATAACTAAATGTAGGTTCAATATCTTAAATCTGTGATTAATTTACCTTTATCAACTATTGTGTTAAATGTGGCCACAGGAACTAGTTCTGAGACATTTCATCTAAATCATTCTTCCTTCCACAGGAAATGAAACATTTCTTAAAATATCATCCCTCAAAGAGGACAGCCATGCTAGGTTCATGTCTGCAAGCACAACATAGCATCAGTAACAGCGTCCGTGTTTGATGCCCACCCAGGCATGGGATGGATCCCAGTTGGGCCAGTCACTGGTGGGCCATTCTTTCAGTCTCTTCTCCATTTTTGTGCCTGCATTTCTTTTCAACGAGTACACTTTGGGTCGACAATTTTGAAGGTGGGTTGGTGTCCCCATCCTTCCACTGGCTGGACTGTTTAACTGCTGGAAGGAGTCTCTTCTGGTTCCATATCCTCATTGTTGGGCATTTTGGCTAAGGGCACCCACATTGAGTCCTGGGAGCCTCCCCCATCGCAGGTCTCTGGGACTTTTTTTTTTAATTTTCTACATTTTTTTATTTACATTCCAGTGCCATAGGAGGAACAACAATATGAACCACTCAGTACTCCCAGAGTGCCCAGGGACTAAACCACCAACCAAAAAGTACACATGGAGGAACCCATGGCTCCAGATGCATATGCAGCAGAGGATGACCTTGCTGGACATCAAAGGAAAGAGAGGCCCTTGGTCCTGAGAAGTTGCCCCAGTATAGGGGAATGCCAGGACAGGGAAAGAGGAGTGGGTGGATTGGTGAGCAGGGGAAAAGGGGATGGGTTAGGGGGTTTTCGCGGGGGTGGGGGGAAACAAGGAAAGAGGATAACATTTGAAATGTAAATAAAGAATATATTTTTAAAAAAACCCATCATCCCTCATGAACTCAATAAGAGATGTGTCAATAAATTCAGCTAAATAAACTATAAATGTTTGCAATAGTAATGTCAGAAAACTAATTTGAAACAAAATCAAAACAATGATGAAAACCAATAGTCAGATTTAGCTTTATTTTTCTACTTTTGCTAAAAGTCAAAATGCTAGCTGAAAGTTGTAAGAAGGTTGTAGGCATCACACAGACTGGGCTGTGAGATCAAAAAGACCAGAGGTGAAACCCAGATTTTATATTGGCTTTGTCGTATATAAAGAGTCTTACTGTAACTTAATATGCTATGTTTGGTTGATATTCATGGGAAGCCTGCTTTTTTCTGAATAAAAATAGAGAAGTAGCTGTGGGAGGCAAAGGAGACATGGGGCAGATAGATGAGCTGGTAGGAGAAGAGGGTGGAGAAACTATGGTCAGGTTTGAAATTATAATGATGATGATGATGAAGAAAGAAAAAAAAGGAAGTAAAGGAAAAAAAGAAAGAAAGAAAGAAAGAAAGAAAGAAAGAAAGAAAGAAAGAAAGAAAGAAAGAAAGAAAGGAAGGAAGGAAGGAAGGAAGAAAGGAGGAAAGAAAGAAAGAAAGGAGTCCTAAAAAACAGATGCTTACAATAGTTCTCAACTTGTGGGTCACAATCCATCCTACATATCAGATATTTACATTACAATTCACAGCAGTAGAAAAGTTATAGTTATGAAGTAGCAACAAAATAATTTTATATGGTGGCCACCACAATGTGAGGAACTGTATTAAGAAAGGTTGCAGCCTGAGGAAGGTTAAGAACTACTGTTTTAGAAGCTCTCTGAATGTGACAGGTAATATCAACTCTCATTTACTGATCAATTAAATCTATGCTAGGTATTCACTTGCAGCGTCACAATTAATACTCAAAGTAATTCATATTATTTTCACTATTCAAATTATTGATGAAGCTTGGATTGAGGAATTTGACTAACAACATCCAAGTTTTCTCAAACATTGGATTCAATACTTAATTCCAGATCCCCAAATCCTGATCCTTTGTGCATTATGTTATACCTTGCACATGAGGAAGAGGTCATTTCAAAAGCTCTATTTTATTGAATGCCTTCAAATCAATGAACACCAACCTGACCCCAGACCTACACCATCACAGATATGTCAGTTGTACAATTAGCACTGGAAAGTGGTGTGATCTTCAAATAAAGCTATGGTAGAAACTCAAACCACAGTGATTGTGGTTTGAATGTCACATGTCTTCCATATATTCATATGTTTAAAAACTTGGCTCCTAGTGTGTAGCATAGACTTAGAATGCTGTAGAACTTTTAACAGGTATAGGAAGCAGGTCACTGGAGGTAGGCCTTGGGGTGTTATAGCCTGGACCCACTTGCTGACTCTTGTGAGAATTCCATTCTATCCAAATGTGAGAAGACAGTGTCTCAGTACATACCTTTGCCACTATGGAGCTGCTTGATGCCATGTCTTTTCCTCCATGATAAACTGTATCTCCTTCTTTCTTTAAGTTGCTTCTTGTTAGGTAGTCAAAGAAATAAGAGAAGTAACTAATATGCCAGCCTTCCTGTACTTTCCATGTTCATTGATAGGAACTGCTTTTTCTCCTGAATGATTTGCTTATTAAACTGCAAGGACACAGACTAGAAGCACTTATGATGAAAATATGTCACAATTCAAAATAGATCTCAATGCACACTCTTATTTTGTGTTCCTTATTCATTGCAGCCAGAATCTATTACCAGTGGATTCTGGTCACTATACTAGTCACATAGCAAGCACATCCTTGTCACAGCTAGCCTTTCTGTGACCAAAGAAGTCTCAGAAACAAAATATTTAGTGAAAGCTCTTAGATGCAGCATGGCTTAGCATCTCTGAAACAATGAAGGAGAGGAACTTAAGAGAAATAAATTGTCTTTTCCAACATCATCTATTTTGTCCTAAGGAAACAGTGCACAGAAAAAATTGAAATAATTTGGTTAATGTAAAATAAATACTTCCTGTGCCCTAACTGAAGTTATTTTGAATTTGAGCCAAAATAGCTATTAGTGGTGATTGAAAGTGTGAGTCAAACAAGAAACTTCCCTCTCCCACCCTGTGGATGCCAGGAACAAAACAGAACCTTTCTCTCCTTGTGTCATCACCCCTACTGCACGGTCCAATCAGGCATAAGTATAGACACAAGACAAAGACAACTCCAAAAAGAATTAACTTACCATCAGTCTATGGCATGAAAAGGCTAAGCAGAAGAAATTTCTAGGTTTTCTTTGCTTGTTTTATCCAGGAAAACACAAACAAACAAAAGAAAATCATCTTTTGTATTATATGCCAGTTGCCAGCTGAACCCTGGAGCTAGGGCTGTCGCACAGCCCTCTCTATACAAAGACCCTGCTAAGAGGTCTCCCAGGAATGCTCTCACTCCCAGACACAGAGATGAAATGTCCACAGTCTCTCTAGTAACTGTCCAAAGCAGGACCAGCCAGGAGCAAAAAGGGCACAGTAACGGTGGAGCAGCTGAGACAGAGTAATTCTGGTCCCTATCTGCACCCAGGAGCTGGGGCTGTCCCACAACCCTTTGTACACAGGTCCTACTGGGAAACAGCTGGACTCCCAGGAGTGCTGACACAGGCTTACAGGACCACAGGAGGGACAAGCTCCAGCCAGGGACAGCAAGACCTACTAACACCAGAGATAACCAGATGGCAAAAGGGAAGCACAAAGAACCTTACCAACAGAAACGAAGGCTACATGACATCATCAGAACCCAGTTCTCCCACAACGGCAAGTCCTGAATACACCAACACACTGGAAAATCAAGATTTGGATTTAAAATCACATTGCATAATGCCTGTAGAGGACTTTAAGAAGGACATAAATAATTCATTAAAGAAATATAGGAGAACACAGGTGAACAGGTAGAAGCACTTAATGAGGAAACAAAAAAATAAAAATCACTTAAAGAATTACAGGAACACAGCCAAACAGGTGAAGGAATTGAACAAAACCATGCAAGATCTAAAAATGGAAAAAGAAAGAATAAAGAAATCACAAAGGGAGACAACTCTGGTGATAGAAAACCTAGGAAAGAGATCAGGAGACATAGATGCAAGCAACGGCAACAGTATACAAGAGATAGAAGAGAGAATCTCAGGTGCAGAAGGTAAAATACAAAACACTGACACAACAGTCAGAGAAAATGCAAAATGCAAAAAGCTCCTAACCCAAAACAAGCAGGAAATCGAGGACACAGTGAGAAGACCAAACCTAAGGTTAATAGGTATAGAAGAGAGAGAAGGTTCCCAACTTAAAGGGCCAGTAAATATCTTCAACAAAATTATAAAAGAAAACTTCCCTAACCTAAAGAAAGAGATGCCCATGAGCATACAAGAAGCCTACAGAACTCTAAATAGATTGGATTAGAAAAGAAATTCCTCTTTACATAATAATAGAAACACCAAATGCACAAAACAAAGAAAGAATATTAAAAGCAGTAAGGGAAAAAGGTCAAGTAATATATATAGGTAGACCTATCAGAATTATACCAGACTCCTTGCCAGAGACTTTAAAAGCCAGAAGATCTTGGGCAGATGTCATAGAGACCCTAAAAGAACACAAATGCCAGCCCAGGCTATTATACCCAGCAAAACTCTCAATTACCATCAATGGAGAAACCAAGGAATTCCATGACAAAAACATATTTACACAATATCTTTCTACAAATCCTGTCTTTAAAGGATAATAAATGGAAAACTTCAACAAAAGAAGGGAAACTACACTCTAGAAAAAGCAAGAAAATAATCTTCTTTTAACAAACCAAAAAGAAGATAGCAACAAAAACATAATTCCACCTCTAATAATAAAAATAACAGGAAGTAACAATCAATTTTCCTTAATATCTCTTAACATCAATGTACCCAATAAAAAGACATAGGCTAACAGACTAGATAAGTAAACAGGACCCAACATTTTGCTGCATACAGAAAACTCACCTCAATGACAAAGACAAATACTACCTTAGAGTAAAAGGCTAGAAAACAATTTTCCAAGCAAATGGTCCAAACAAGCTGGAGTAGTCATAGTAGTCATTCTAACATAGAATAAAATCGACTTTCATCCTAAAGTTATCAAAAAAGATCAGGAAGGACATTTCATACTTATCAAAGGGAAAATCTACCAAGAAGAACTCTGAAGAAGTCTGAACATTCTATGCTCCAAACACAAGGGCAACTACATCAATAAAAGAAACCTTACTAAAGCTCAAAGCACACATTGCACCTCACACAATAATAGTGGGAGACTTCAACAACCCACTCTCATCAATGGACAGATCATAGAAACACAAACTAAACAGAGAAACAGTGAAACTAACAGGAGTTATGAACCAAATGGATTTAACAGATATCTATAGAACATTTTATCCAAAAAAAAAAAAAAGACTATACCTTCTTCTCAGCACCTCATGGTAACTTCTCCAAAACCGACCATATAATTGGTCATAAAACAGGCCTCAACAGATACAAGAAGATTGAAATAATCCCATGTATCCTATTGGATCACCACGGATTAAGGCCGGTCTTCAATAACAACAAAAATAATAGAGAGCCTACATACACTTGGAAGCTGAAAAACACTCTACTCAAAGATAACTTGGTCGAGGAAGAAATAAAGAAAGGAATTAAAGACTTTTTAGAATTTAATTAAAATGTAAGCACAGTATACCCAAACTTTTGGGGCACATTGACAACAATGCTAAAAGGAAAAATAATAACTCTGAGTACCTCAAAAAAGAAATTAGAGAGAGCATACTCTCACAGCTTAACAGCACACCTGAACGCTCTAGAACTAAAAGAAACGAATACACCCAAGAGGAGTAGACAGCATTAAATAATCAAACTCAGGGTGGAAATCAAGCAAATAGAAACAAAGAGAACTATGCAAAGAAACAACAAAACTAGGACCTGGTTCCTTGAGAAAATCAACAAGATAGATAAACTCTTAGCCAACTAACCAGAGGGCACCAACAGAGTATCAAAATCAACAAATTCTTGAATGAAAAGGTAGACATAACAACAGAGAGTGAGGAAATCAAAAACTCATCAAATCCTACTACAAAGCCTACACTCAACAAAACTGGAAAATCTGGATGAAATGGACAATTTTCTCAATAGATACAAGGTACCAAAGTTAAATTGGAATCACATAAACCTCGTAAACAGTCCCATAACCCGTAAAGAAATAGAAGCAGTTATTAATAATCTCCCAACCAAAAAAAAAAAAGCCCAGGACCAGATGGGTTTAGTGCAGAGTTCTGGCAAACCTTCGAAGAAGACTTAATACCAATACTCTTCAAACTATTCCATAAATTGGAAATGGAAGGAATATTACCCAATTCATTATATTCAATTCATTATATGAATGCACAATTACTCTGATGCCTAAACTACACAAAGACCCAACAAAGAAAGAGAACTTCAAACCAATTTCCCTTATGAATATTGATGCAAAAATACTCAATAAAATTCTCACAAACTGAATCCAAGAACACATCAAAATGATCATCCACCTTGATCAAGTAGGATTCATCCCAGGGATGCAGAGATGGTTCAATATACAGAAATCCATCAATGTAATCCACTATATAAACAAACTCAAAGAAAACAAACACATGATCATTTCACTACATGCTGAGAAAGCAATTGGCAAAATCTAACACCCTTTCATGGTAAAAGTCTTGGAAATATCAGGAATTCAAGGTCCATACCTAAGCATAGTAAAAGCAGTGTGCGGCAAACCAATAGCCAACATCAAACTAACTGGAAAGAAACTTGAAGCAATCCAACTAAAATCAGGAACTAGACAAGGCTGTTCACTCTCTCCATACCTTTTCAATATAGTACTCAAAGTTCTAGCCATAGCTTTAAGAAAACAAAAGGAGGTCAAAGGGATACAAATTGGAAGAGAAGATGTGAAAATATGACTATTTGGAGATAACATATTAGCATACTTGCCTTACCAAAAATTCCACCAGAGAACTCCTACAGCTGCTTAACAACTTCAGCAAAGTGGTGGTATATAAAATTAACTCAAGCAAATCAGTGGCCTTCCTTTACTCAAAGGATAAACAGGTTGAGAAATAAATTAGGGAAATGACACTCTTCACAATAGCCACAAATTATATAAAATGCCTTGGTGTGACTCAAACTAAGCAAGTGAAAGATCTTATGACAAGAACTTCAAGTCTCTGAAGAAAGAAATCAAAGAGCTCAGAAGAATGAAAGATCTCCATTACTCATGGATTGGCAGGATTAATATATTAAAAAATGGCCAGCAGGCTGAAAGCAATCTACAGATTCAATGCAATGCCCATCAAAATTCCAAATCAATTCTTCATACTGTTAGAAAGAGCAATTTGAAAATTCATCGGAATAACTAAAAACTCTGGATACCGAAAACTAATCTCAACAATAAAAGAACATCTGGAGGAATCACCATCCCTGACCTCAAGCTACACTACAGAACAATCATGATTAAAACTGCATGGTATTGGATCAGTGACAGGCAGGTAGATCAACCAAATAGAACTGAAGACCCAGAAATGAACCCACCCACCTATGGTCACTTGATCTTTGACAAAGCAGTTAAAACCATCCAGTTTAAAAGATGGTTGAAAAAAGATAGCCTTTTCAACAAATGGTGCTGGTTCAACTGGCAGTTAGCATGCAGAAGAATGCAAATAGATTCATTCTTATTTTTTAATTAAACAAAAGTTTTAATGTGATATATAGGACACCTCCTTACTGGCCAAGGAGGTCCCAGAAATAACCCCCACCCTCACAAACCAGATAGGCTGTTTTCATTGCTCATAGTTACCCACTTGGACTAAACTAAAGACACTACACGCTTTGATTGTAGGATATAGAGAAAGCAAGCTGGAGCTGAGCTAGAGGTATCTTCCCTGCTGATTAGATTTCATAATGCTATATAGGCTGGGGGCTACAGAGAAAAAGCCACTCAGGGTCTGAACTAGCTGTGAACCCTATGGGCTACAGTAGCAACCCACAGGGCAAGATGTACCCACTGATACAACAGAAGCATGACTGGTATGTGACTAACCAACCATTTCCCCCACACTGGATTTGAGCCTGTTTCATTAGAATTTGGTACTATAAACCTGGTCAGAATCTCCCTATCTGGAGAGGTTACTTTATCAAACTGCCTTCTAAATATTTATGTTTCACTAATTAAATAGATTGATTCTTATCTCCTTGTACAAAGCTCAAATCCAAGTGGATCAAGGGCCTCCACATAAAACCAGATACACTGAAGCTAATAGAAGAGAAAGTGGGGAAAAGCCTCAAACACATGGGCACAGGGGAAAATTCCCTGAACAGAACACCAATAACCTATGCTCTAAGATCAAGAATTAACAAATGGACTTCATAAAACTGCAAAGCTTCTGTAAGGCAAAGGACACTGTCAATAGGACAAAATGGTAAGCAACAGATTGGGAAAAGATCTTTGCCAATCTTACATCTGATAGAGGGCTAATATCCAATGTATACAAAGAACTCAAGAAGTTAGACTCTAGAGAACCATATAATGCCATTAAAAATTGGGAACAGAGATAAACAGAGAATTCTTAACTGAGAAATATAGAATGGCTGAGAAACATCTAAAGAAATGTTCAACATCCTTAATCATCAGGGAAATGCAAATCAAAATAACCCTGAGATTCTATCTCACACCAGTCAGAATGACTAAGATCAAAAACTCAGGGGACAACAGATGCTGAAGAGGATGTAGATAAATAGGAAAATTCCTCCATTGCTGGTGTGATTGCAAGCTGGTACAACCACTCTGGAAATCAGTTTGGTGGTTCCTCAGAAAATTGAACAAAATCCTACCTGAGGACCCAGCTATACCACTCCTGGGCATATGTCCAGAAGATCCTCCAACATGTAATAAGGACACATGCTCCACTATTTTCATAGCAGCCTTATTTATAATATCCAGAAGCTGGAAAGAATCTAGATGTCTCTCAGCAGAGGAATTGAACAGAAAATGTGGTACATTTACACAATGGAGTACTACTCAGCTATTAACAATGAATTCATAAAATTCTTAAGCAAATGTATGGAACTAGAAAATAATACTCTGAGTGAGGTAAGCCAACCATAAAAGAACATACATGGTATGCACTCACTGATAAGTGGATACTAGCCCAGAAGCTCAGAATACCCAAGATATAATTCACAGACCACATGAAGCTCAAGAAGAAGGAAGACCAAAGTGTGGATACTTTGGTACTTCTTAGAAAGGGGATCAAAGTATCCATGGTAGGAAATACAGAGAAAAGTGTTGATCAGAGACTGAAGGAAAGGTTATCCAGAGACTGTTCCACCTGCTGATCTATCCCATATACAGTTACCAAACCCAGAGTCTATTGTAGATGCCAACAAGCGATTGCTGACAGGAGCCTTATATGGCTGTCTCCTGAGAGGCTCTGCCAGTGCCTGACAAAACAGAAGTGGATGCTCACAGACAACCAATGGACTGAGCACTGGTCCCCAATGGTGTATCTAGAGAAAGTACCCAAGTAGCTGATGGCTTTTGCAGCTCCATCAGAGGAACAACAGTATGAACCATCCATTACCCCCAGAGCTCCCAGGGACTAAACAATCAACCAAAGAGGGACCCATGGCTCCAGTTGCACATGTATCAGAAGATGGATTTGTGGGACATCAATGAAAGGAGAGGCCCTTGGTCCTGTGAAGGCTCATTGTGCCAGTGTAGGGGAATGCCAGAACAGGGATACAGGAGTGGGTGGGTTAGTGAGCAGTGGGGATGGGATAGTGAGTTTTCGGAAGGGAAACCAGGAAAGGGCATTATATTTGAAATGTAAATAAATATCTAATAAAAAAGATATGAATTCTCTCCTACCTTGAGGAGAGGCCTTTTTCTGAACCAAAATCACACACAAAAAAATGCATTATCTAATTCTAAGGCAGAGTGAATTTAAGGTATTGTCACTCACATGAAACCATGTCTAGATTCAAATGTTTGTAACTAATAGGTGATGATTAGAACTCCAGAACTCAAGTGAAACTTGTCCTCTGTCTTAATTTGCTTTCTGTTGCTGTGTTGTACACCATAACCAAAGGGAACATGAGGAGGGAAGAGATTATGTGGCTTACACATCTGCATCATAATCTATCACTGAGGGAAGTCAGAGCAGAAACAGAGGCTGAAACTATGGAACCCACATGGTAGAAGAAGAAAATAAATGCTTACAACTTGACCTCTGACCTCCATATGGGCACTGTGGCAAAAGTACATTTAACTACATGTACACACACACACACACACACACACACACAAAGAAAAAAATCTACTGTGGTGATTCCCCTAGGTTCCTCCCAGGGACTTACGAATGGCTTATGTCATTACTTACCAACAGGTGAGGGATGCATATAAAAGGACCACTTGCTACCCCAGTTTGCCTGCTCTCTCTTTTTCTTTCTCTCTGCTCCTACATGTTCCTGGCTGGTCTTTGTCTCTCTTTCCCCCCTTCCTGCCCTCCTTTTCATCTCCTTTTCAGTACGCCCTTCTGTTCCTTAATGGCTCTGTTCCCTTCTCAGGCTTTCACTATGCTCTCTCCCTTCTTCCTTCCCTTCCTCCAAGTAAACCTCCTTTATACTAGCTCTACCACATGGTGTGATTTCTCAGGGAATACGTTGGCATGAGCTACCCAGGTCCCCTTACCTGGTATATTTCATAACATACTGAAAAAGAGAAAGAAAGAGAGAGAGAGAGAGAGAGAGAGAGAGAGAGAGAGAGAGAGAGAGAGAGAGAGAGAGAGAGCTAATTCTAGAAAAGAATCAATAAAGGATGGAAGAAAAAAGTTAATTCTAGATTCTCCAAAGTCTAAGATTGGTAATGGTGTTTATAAAGGTGTTATGTTTTACAAAATTTGAGATTAAGAATGCTCAAACTATGCCAGGCAGTGGTGGCGCATGCCTTTAATTCTAGCACTTGGGAGGCAGAGGCAGGAGGATTTCTGAGTTTGAAGCCAGCCTTGTCTATAGAGTGAGTTCCAGGACAACCAGAGCTACACAGAAAAACCCTGTTTCAAAAAACCAAAAACAACAAAAAACAAAACAAACAAAACAAAAAGAATGCTCAAACTGTATCAGTAGATAATGCCTCGAATAAAAAAGACAAGCCTCCCCAGATAACACAGGAGATAGAAGAAGGTTAATGTGAGAAAGCTAGGCTGATTCCATGACAGGTTTCAAATTGACAGTTAAGGAGACTAGGCCTAAATCTCTATTTCCAGGAATTGGGCAATTCCAGGCAAGTCCAGACCTCAGAATCTGTCCTGCCACCTGGCGTGAAGTAAGGATAATGGGTCAGTAGCAGTTTCCAGACTTCCTCAGCTATTTCCTCAGCTACTTCCTCAGCAACAGTTTCCAAACTTCCCCAGCAAGCTTCCAGTCCCCATACCTCAGTAATGGAATATCCATAGAGATGGACCCAATAGATTAACATAGAGGTCACCTAACCCAGAATTCTCTAATGTGCTTTAAATCAAGCCTGCAAGCTCACTTGGTTGTCTCTCTATTCTGGTAATGGGAGTCCTTAGCATGCTAAACTTCTGCAGAATAAATCATTCTGAGTTTACATACTATTTGAGTCTGGGGTATCATTCTTCAGCAAATCATGGACCTACAAATGTACATTATTCACAGGTACTATATCATTAAAAACTAGAAATTTGTCAAAAGCTGAAATTATAACATGAATAAAGTCATATTAATAACATGATGACTGGGGAAAATGGGAAATAAAAATAATGAATGTATTTTCAAGAAATTAAAGCAGACCTAAGTATCATAGAAATTAAGAGAAAAGATGGAAAAATATAGACAGAAGGTATAACAGAGGGAGAATGGTAAATAAAAGTGAAGAGCTTGCCAGGACTCATACTAGAAGAAAAAATTCCTCCACAGAATGGCATAAAATCTACACCGGCTCCATAGAAGAACTTAATAATGTCAACTCAGACTTTAAATGATAAAAAATAACTTATGATAAACAAGACTTTCTTAAGACTTGTTAATTTTTATTGTATGTGTTTGAGGGTTTAGCCTGAATGTATGTAAACGCATTGCATCCATGCCTGATGCTTACAAGGACAAGAAGTAGGAATTGGAATCCTTGAAACTTGAGGAACAGATGGTTTTGAGTCACCATATAAATGCTGGAAATCACATTTGGTTTCTCTCGAAGAGCAGCCAGTGCTCTTAAGTTTTGAGCCATCTCTCAAATCCAGAAAAGAAGAGAAGAGAAAAGAAAAGAAAAGAAATTATTTGAGTTAAGAAAGTAAGTTGAAAAATTTTAAAACCATTAAATGTTTAATTGTATTGTGAGGGGAGATAGTCTATTAAAACTCAAGCTAAAGTTGGAAGACAGAGTTTTCAAATGTGAAAAAAAAATCCTAATTTTCATCCTCATCTTCAAATCATCAAGAAGGACTAATGAAACAACACTGGACACAAGTCTTTAGCATTCCCAGGAGACTAAGAAATGTTACTTTCAGAGAACAAAAGGTTATCAAGAACTTCTTGTACAGCAGTGCAGGGAATGCAAAAGAGGGACAAAGACTCATGTGAGCAGGTATAAAGCCATATCCAGCAAAAAAATATTACAACATATTGTAAGAATAAAAAATTACAATATATTATGATATATTTATTTATAGTTTAAATATTATATATATATATACACATACACAGACAATCTTTGTGTGTGTGTGTGTGTGTATGTGTGTGTTTGTATGTCTGTGTGTCTGTGTGCAATTTCAGGGCATAGCACCTGGTTCTGGAAAAAAAAATATGAATTTAGAAGAATACGAAACTCAGTACATAACTTAACAGTTCACAGTTCTTGATAGGAAGAAAGGATCAGAAGTAGTCTCTTTGGGAAGAATTATATGCACGTATACAGAATTTGAGACACCAACAAGCTGCAAGTGAAAATTTGTTTAATTCTCCCTATCTTTGGCATATACTTTCTCCTCCTGAAACAATATAGCCTAGTGATTTCTACAGCACTTACATTGTGTTAGGTATTATAATTCATTCTGAGATGAGCAAAATTTATGAGAGGATATGAAAAAGATATACAAATACTTGTTTATATACTGGTTTTGAGCATGAACTGAGTTTTGTTTTGCAGAGAGGGCTAAGGATATAGTTTGGTAAAAGAAATTTGTTTTTGTTTTTGTTTCCTTTTCTTTTCTATTATTTAAGAAATAATTTAATGTAATATATTTCAATAATAGTCCTTCCCTAGCCCCAACTCTTGCCAGATCCTCCCAAAATCTCTACTCAACAATTTCATGTTCTTACTGTCTGTCTAAAAAAAATTCAGAAAAAGCACACAAGTAATCCTCAAAAATTAAAACAAACAAATCCAATAAGACAAAAATACTAAAATTATACAAAACAACACACAAAAATTTGAAGATCATTTTGTAATGGCCAACTGATCTAGACATAGTCCCTGCCCTGAAATATGGTTAATATACACAATGTCATACTATTAGGAAAACCCAGTTTAACTAGAAAACAATTTATTTATGGGAAATAATCCACCATAGAAAGAGCACAAAGTAAAAGAAGATTATTGAGGCACCAGAAAAAAAATGATAAAACTGTTATGTAGAAATCATATGCAAGCCTTCTTGAACAATGATTGACTGTAATTATCTGCATCTGTCTCAGTCAGCTGCTGGTAGAGCCTCTCAGAGAACAGCCATGCCAAGCTCCTGTTTGCAAGTAGAACATAGTAATAGTCTCAAGGTTTGGTGCCTGCCCATCGGATGAATCCCAAGTTGGGCTGTTCACAAGTCAGCCATTCCTTCAGTCTCTGCTCCATTTTTGTCCCTGCATTTCTTTTAGACAGAAACAATTTTGAGTCAAAATTTTTGAAAGTACGTTGGTGCCCCCATCCTTCCACTATGGGCCCTGTCTACCTACTGGAGATGATCTCTTCAAGTTCCATTTCTCCTCCACTTTTGGGCATTTCAGCTAAGGTCACCCACATTGAGTCCTGGGAGCCTCCCTCATCCCAGGTCTCTGGGACTTTCTAGAAGTGCCCCACCCACCCAACCTCAGGCAGCTGAATATTTCTATTCATTCTCCTGGCCTTCTGGGCTTCTTTCCTCTCCTCCTCCCCCAATACTTGATCCTAATCCCCCTTTTCCCCTTTCCTTTCCCTCTCCCATTCAGGACCCACATCTTTCTGCCTTCCATGATTCTTTTAATCCCTTCTAAGTGGAATTGAAGCATCCTCACTTCTGCCTTCCTTCTTGCTTAACTTCTTAGGATCTGTGTGTTGTATCATGGGAATTCTGAACTTTTTGCCTAATATCCATTTATCAGTGAGTACAGACTCCTATGGAAGAATTAGGGGAAAGATTGAAGGAACTGAAGTGGATAACAACCCTTCAGAAACCAACCATATCAACTAACCTGGCCCCCTGTGGTCTTCCCGAGACTTAGCCACCAACAAAAGAGCATACTGGGGATGGTCCAAGCCCTACACCTGCACTTATGTAGCAGAGGACTGCTTTGTCTGTCCTCAGTGGGAGAGGATACACCTAATCCTGTAGAGATTTAATGTTCAGGGGGCAGGCGGGGGGGGGGGGGGGACCCTCTCAGAGACAAAGGGAAGGGATGGGGGGAAGAACTATGGGAGGAGCGACTAGGAAGGGAAGCAACACTTGTGATGTAAATAAATAAAATAATTAACTAATAAAAAGAAAAAGAGTAACTCTGTTGGCAAAAGCATGAACCTGAAGACTGGAATCATGAGTCACAGACAATGACCCAAAACTCTAAAACTCACATCATATGCCTTGATGTGTACTGGAAATTTTTATGCATAGGGATTCAATATTTCTTTCTATCTCTGTTCAAATTAAAAAAGAAATTGTAATTTTATACTTGGCCTACAAAACCATTGCTTTGTAGATAAAGACAACTTTCATGTTTTCTGGTTTCAAAGGTCCAAAGAAGAGAAATTTTGTTCCAAAATGGATCATACTCAGAATATCATTTAACAAATATAGAATATTTAGATGATGACATTTGAGCATTTTAAGGCAATGAGATCTGGATTCTGATTTGATGTTACAATGGGATGAGAGTTTTGGAGGAACTTAGAGCTGAGCAGTTTTATTTTGCATATGGTAATTGTAAAGAAAAGATGTGACAAGGGTTAGGAGTAGAGGTCACCATTATAGAGGATCGTGATCTAAATATCAATAGATTTCTAAGAAGATGGAAGGAGAGACCCCTGGTCCTGGAAAGACTGGATGTAGGGGAATGCCAGGACAGAGAAGCAGAGGGGGTTGAATGGGGAACAGAGGGAGGGAAGGGGGCTTATGAGACTTTCGGGGAGGGAGGAAACGGGAAAGGGGAAATGATTTTGAATGTAAATTAAAAAAACTTAGAAAATAAAATTAAAAAAAAAAAAGAAGAATGGTGACAATTGTGACTGGTCATAAATAGTTAGAAGATGAAGTCATCAGCAAGGGAATGTAGTCCTGACAATTGACTTTAGATTTCTCATCCTCTTTGAACCATAAACTTGAATTATTTTAAAGCACTATGTTTATGTTAATTTTGTATGAGATAAGAAAACAAATACAGATATAAAGGTGTAGCAGTTAGAGTTGAACTAAAAAAAAAAAAACAAAAATTACAGAAAGCATATGTGAAGAGATTTATTGAAAGAAGTTACATGCACAATTGTGGTTGATTGAACAAATTTGGTGATGGGGCAGGCCACAATGAGAGAAAAGGGAACTCTCAGGCAGTGCATCCTTGCATACACAGGAAAAATCCT
The DNA here is from genome assembly GCA_036184795.1 of Tokudaia tokunoshimensis. Lineage (NCBI taxonomy): Eukaryota > Metazoa > Chordata > Mammalia > Rodentia > Muridae > Tokudaia > Tokudaia tokunoshimensis. The sequence goes on from BTHU01000016.1 coordinate 47,449,058, forward strand.
TTCTCAATAGAGAAACCTTAGCACTTCTTTTAAGGCCTTTCACCTGATTAGGTCAAGTCTGTCAAGATGATTTATGATATGCTCTCTAAAATTCAAATGCTTATGGGCATTAACCAAGTCTTTAACATTTTTCAGAATAAAACCTAGATTAGCACTTGAATAGCTGCAGGCTACATTCTAGCCAAGTTGATGCTTAAAATTATCACATCAACAAAGCAAAATCAACTCAATTAAATAGTAGATATGTAGACGTCCTCTGATTCCAGATGTAGTATTCAAAGATGTACTGGCTAAATCAAATAATATTCACAAAGTAAGTATGAAACTTGTATCTAGTCTCCAGAACACAACTTCTCATAAAGGGATAGAACTAATTTATAAATAATGCAAGTCTGAGGAGAAGGTTCAATAGGTAGAGTGCTTGCCTTGAAAGCGTATATGACTGAGTTCAATTCCAGAAACCATATAAGAAGAAAATGGGTATGTGTCTCAGTCAAAATTCTACTGCCATTCTTCACAAAAATAAATAAATAAATAAATAAATAAATAGAAATAAAAGCTTTAAATTCATAAGGATGCACTGAAAAAGCACAGGTAGTCAAAACAACCTGAGCAAATATAATAATGTTAGCAGTCTTGCTGAATCTGGTTTGAAGTTATAATTTGGAACTATGATAATAAAAAGTTTTATATTGTTACAAAACAGACAAATACACCAATGAAATAGAATTGAGGATTAAGATTCATCCACCTACAGTCATCTAAGTTTTGGCAAAGATGCTGAAAATATACACTGAAGAAAAAAACCTCATCATCTTCAACAAATGGTGCTGGGAAAATTGTATAAACCCATGTAGAAGAATAAGTAAATCTTTATCTCTCACTGCACAAAAAGTCAACTCCAAGTGGATTAAATGCCCCCCCGCCCCCGCAAAACCTGAAACATTGAAACGGATAGAGGAAAAGGTATAGGGTGCTCTATATAATAAAGACATAGGTAAGGAAGGCAAGAAAGGGAATTAAGGTGGGGATATGATGACAGTACAATTCATGCAGGGAGTAAACTGTCAAAAACTATTTAAGTCTGTTATGATGACATCCATGTTATTCCTTGTGTTGGGAAGGATAAGACTACTTGATTAGTCAGACCAGTGAAAGTCTGTTTCCCAAAAAAAAAAAAAAGTGTTGTGAATGGTACCTGATATGGGGAGTTGTCATATAGCCTCCATAGGCACTCATGAATAACCATGTTCACAAGCACATAAGTACATATCACATGTGCACTCCCACATACATACACAGACACAAGAGAAGTGGGGCAGGGAGGAAGAGATAATAAAAACATGAGGGATGGTTTCAAGTTTGTCAAAACACTCAATATTTCAAAGGCTATCGAAAAGTTCCAAATTAATGAAGACCAACAGGATATAACTCAAAACAATTCCCCACTCCAGATGGAACCTGTGCAGAAGGGAAATTTATAAAAGACATTTTGAATAAATTGAAAAATTGAGGAAGATGAGATAGGTCTGATTTAGACATCAATGTAAACTTTCCTGATATTGATAACAGCACTGTGCTTATGTGAGATATCATTTAGGATATACACTTTAAGGAACTCAGAACAAGGCCATAGGGATGCAAATTGTCTTCATGTGCTTCAAAAATAAGTTTAGTGTGTGTGTATGTGTGTGTGTGTGTGTGTGTATGTGTGTGTGTGTGTGTGAATGTGTGGGGGGGTGAAAGTGTATCAATATTTATACAATGAGTACAACAATTTCTTCTTTAAAAAAAGCAACTAGTACTTCATTAACATAATTGACTTAGGCATCTGGAATGGTGACTGTTTTCCTAATGGTTTCCATTTCTGTGACAAAACACCATGACCAAAAAGTTGAGAGGAAAAGATTTATTCTGCTTACATTTCCACATTGCTGTTTATCACCAAAGGAATTGAGGACAAGAACTCAAGCAGGGCAAGAACTGGGAGGCAGGACCTAATGCAGAGGTTATGGAGGGTGCTGTTTACTGGCTTGCTTCCCATGGCTTGTTTATATTGCTTTCTTATAGAATTCAGGACTACCACCTCAAGGATGGCACCACACACAATGGACTGGACCCTCTCCCACTGATGACTAATTGAGAAATTGCCTTACAGTTGGATCTCATGGAGGCATTTCCTCAACTGAGGTGCCTTCCTCTTTAATGATTCTAGCTTGTGCCAAGTTGACACACAAAAGCTGCCAGTACATTGACTATAACTATAGCTCTGGCTCAGTTCTGGCAAAATAACCTGTTTAACAGTCTCAGAAGGACTAACAGTGAATTAGTGGTTTGTGAATCCTTTTTTAGCAAAGATATCATGTTTCAGAATATTTCCTATGCTGATTCCCACAGTCTAGTAGGCACCAACCTGGCCCTGTTCCACTTAACTCTCCATGCTTCTGATTGTCACATAGACATCAGGTATCTCACCATGGCTTTTCACTATCTTTAAAAGGCATGGGTACTCTGTAGCTTTCTTGACCAATGCTGCTGCTAAGCAAGAGAGAGGAGCAGTTAAATCAGGATTAACTCAGACAATGCATTGCTCTAAAGACTTCTAAACCTGGTCTTCCTCAAAGGAGTCAGTGCAGCATTCCAAGAGACGTAAGAGCTTGTATCTCAAGCAATAAAAAGAAATGGGAAAAACCATGGAATTGACAAGTATGAGATGAAGACAAGAGGTATAGTATATCTTTCACTCAAAATTGGTGCAGAATTAAATTTTCTAGGATTTTCTTTTATAAGCACTTCTAAATTCTTTGTTATATATTTGGTGACCTCAGGTCTTCCGACTGTTATTGCTAGCACTCTGTCTAAACTCCACCCTACAGTTACCTGGCAACAACCAGATATGCTCCTCTCCATGATTACCTGGCAACAGCTAGGTAGGCCTGGCCCACTATAAAAGGGGCTGCTTCCCCCCCTCCTCTCTTGCCTCTCTCTCTCTCTTGCCCCTTGCCCTCTTGCTCCCCCTCTCTCCCCTCATCCTTCCCCCTCACTCCACATGGTCATGGCCAGCATCTACTTCTCTATTCTCTACCTCTCTCTGCCTTTCTCTGCCTCTATTACCCTCTTTTTTTAATTAGATGTATTCTTTATTTACATTTCAAATGTTGTCCCCTTTCCTGGATTCCCCCACACACAAAATCCTCTAACCCATCCCCCCTCCCCTAGCTCACCAATCCACCCACTCCCTCTTCCCTGTCCTGGCATTCCCCTATACTAGGACATCTAGCCTTCTCAGGACAAAGGGACTCTCCTCCCTTTCATGTCTAACAAGGCCATCCTCTGCTGCACATGCATCTGGAGTCATGGGTCCCTCCATGTGTGCTCTTTGGTTGGTGGTTTAGTCCCTGAGAGTTCTGGGGGTATTGGGTGGTTCATATTGCTGTTCCTCCTAAAGGCACTGCAAACCCCTTCCAGGATAGCTAAAACTTTTCTCAACAATAAAAGAACTTCTGTCAGTATCAGTATCCCGGACCTCAGGCAGTACTACAGAGCAATAGTGATAAAAACTGAATGGTATTGGTACAATGACAGGCAGGTAGATCAATGGAATAGAATTGAAGACCCAGAAATGAACCCACACACCTATGGTCACTTGATATTTGACAAAGCAGTTAAAAACATCCAGTGGAAAAAAGATAGCCTTTTCAACAAATGGTGCTGGTTCAACTGGCAGTTAGCATGCAGAAGATGCAAATAGATCCATTCTTATCTCCTTGTACAAAGCTCAAGTCCAATTGGATTAAGGACCTCCACATAAAACCAGATACACTGAAGCTTATAGAGGAGAGAGTGGGGAAGAACCTTGAACACATGGGCACAGGGGAAATTTTCCTGAATAGAACACCAATGGCCTATGCTCAAAGAACAAGAATTGACAAATGGGACCTCATAAAATTATAGCTTCTGTAAGGCAAAGGACACTGTCAATAGGACAAAACAGCAACCAACAGATTGGGAAAAGATCTTTACCAATCCTACATCCCATAGCGGACTAATATCCAATGTATACAAAGAACTCAAGAAGTTAGACTCCAGAGAGTCAAATAACCCTATTAAAAAATGAGGTACAGAGTTAAACAGAAAATTCTCATCTGAGGAAATTCGAATGGCTCTGAAGCACCTAAAGAAATGTTCAGCATCCTTAGTTATCAGGGAAATCCAAATCAGAACAACCCTGAGATCCCACCTCACACTAGTCAGAATGGCTAAGATGAAAAACTTAGGGGACAGCAGATGCTGGAGAGGATGTGGAGAAAGAGGAACACTTCTCCATTGCTGGTGGAATTGCAAACTGATAAAACCACTCTGCAAATCAGTTTGGTGGTTCCTCAGAAAATTAGACATAGTACTACCTGAGGACCCAGCTACACCACTCCTGGGCATATACCCAGAAGATGCTTCAACATGTAATAAGGACACATGCTCCGCTATGTTCATAGTAGCCTTATTTATAATAACCAGAAACTGGAAAGAACCCAGAAGTCTTTCAACAGATGAATGGATACAGAAAATGTGGTTCGTTTCCGCAATGGAATACTACTCAGCTATTAAAAATAACAAATTCATGAAATTCTTAGGCAAATGGACGGAACTAGAAAATATCATCCTGAGTGAAGCAACCCAATCACAAAAGATCACACATGGTATGCACTCACTGATAAGTGGATATTAGCCCAGAAGCTTGGAATACCCAAGAAACAATTCACAGACTAAATGAAGCGCAAGAAGAAAGAAGACTGAAGTATAGATACTCTGGTCCTTCTTAGAAGGTGGAACAAATACCCCCAGGAAGAGATACAGAGACAAAGTTTGGAGCAGAGACTGAAGGAAAGACCATCTAGAGACTTCCCCACCTAGGTATCCATCCCATATACAGTTACAAAACTCTACTACCTTCTTAATCCCCACCCCATTACCCTGAATAAACTCTGTTCTATACTACACAGTCATGCAGCTGGTCCCCCAGGGAGAAGGGATGCGTTGTCATGGAACTGCTGCAACATCCCCCTCCCCTACATCTCACCATACCCCCTTAGGACATATTCTTATACCTCTTTCCCTTTTTATAATCACAACAGTTATAACCACAGTAATCATAACTAGACTTCTAGAATGCATTATTTTATTAGCATAAAAATTGAATTTGCTATATTACAATTACAATACTACAACTTTGGTTTATAATGCATATTAAAATTTAACTAGGTTTATCTATGTATACATTGCACAAATACTAAGAAAATCACATTTCTAGCAGTCTTGAATATTTAAGAACAATACTTATGAGAGAAAAGTCTTTTGATTCTCATTCATCCTAACTATATTACAAAATCCATTCTTCAGCTTTCACTATGAAATAAATATTTCATCCAACTAAACATTATGAAGACCCTTTCATGGATGCAATAGCAACTTTCCATTTCTGTAGTAGTTAAGTGACATCTTCAGAAAAAAATGTTAGCAACATGGGATAAGATTTTAAAGCCTGAAACAAAAGAAAATGTTCTTTGATCTGTCACTAAGTTTTTAGTTCTCTGTTGTATTTGTTTCATTCACCACACCTCAAATTACAGGATTTTCACAGTGGTATAAGAAACCATACTTTACATCCCAAATTCATTAGGTCCAGTCACTAATTCTCAAATTCTGGTATTCTTTGCCTATATTTAGAACAAGAAATTACTTCAGACTTTTCTTATTTTTAATGATGATTTTAAATCTTTTACTTATTACTTGAATTTTTTCAAAATAAGACAATACTATTAAGATAATTTGATAACCTTCTATATTAATTTGGTTTGGTTTCGTTTTGTCCTGTGGCCCCAGCATTTCAAATAAATAGCCCTGTGGTCCTATGCTTAAAAGCAAAGTTGCATCTTCAAATCATTTCAAAATATCAAACTCTATTCTAATTTATTTTCCCTACTATGAATTGTACCCAATACTTAAAACACAATCTCCAAGAATGCTCTATTCATTTAACATTGCTACAAAGTGACTTGAGGTAAATTTATCATCTTTAAATAACTGTGGGGACACAAAATCTAACATTTGCAATGTTGAAAAAAGTGCACTGTGGCACTAAGCCTCAACAGGTAATTTTCTAGAACTCTGGCACTTCATAGCCCATCAGACAAATCACTCCATTTTCAGTTCAGAAAAGGACTCTGGAGAAAAGTCCTTTTGAACAAAGTTCAAACTAAGAAAAATGCTGTGACTTGTTCAAGATGCACTGCTGTCACGTAGCAGAGGATATTTCAATTTAACTGAAGGATAGTTCTTTAGAGATAGTTCTTTAGATATGTGTTTACTTTCATAACTGAAGACAAAATCATCCAAAGCCAATTTATGTTATACAAGATTAGCTAACAATTTATTTATCATTGACATTAGAGCCATCTACTGGGCTTAGATGAGGAAGAATCATCAGTTATATTCTAAAGTACATCAGATGCTAGAATCCTGTTGTTACTCATATGCTGACATCTTGATTGTAAGAACTTCAACTCTTCTTATTGTGTGAAGTTTTCAATTTATAATAAAGAAGTACATTTTAAATCTCATTCAAGCTCTGGGATTTGAAGTAACTAATTAGAGCCTGGCCCTTCCTTTTTCTCTTCACTTTCCAGTTGCCCTTAAGTAAGGCACACTTTGCTGTTGTTTGCTCCAGCCAGGTTGATTCTGCCTCACCACTGCAGCAAAAGCAATGGGAAAACCAATTATGAACCCAAAAAAGGTATCTGTGCTCTTTGGAATACCCTTTTTATGCAAATGCAATGTCTATCAGTGATGGTCATTGGAAGCAGAAATAAAAGATACAGATCTTTCCTCTTTATGAGTTGCTTGCTTCTAATATTTTGTCACAGTGGGGGAAAAAGGCCAACTCAAAATGATTAAAATAAGGGTTTGAGGTAGGAATGACAGTACATGCCTGTACTTGTAGCATTCTAAAGATACAGATTGTCACAAGTTTGAGGACAGCCTCAACTATATCATAAGTACAGTTCAGCTGTGGCTACATAAAGAAATTCTGTCTCAAAGTATGAACATGAGGAAAATACAGGTATTTCACTATACTGACAGTATAATGTAATACACATGCATCACTATACTGGTTGAATTAGTAGTGTTTCTATAACTTGAATCCCATGACCAATGATTCAGCTGATTAATAATGCAACCTATCGATTCTTTATATTTTAATACTCTTTCATAATTATAATTTCTTTGTTCAGTTTTCCACAGATGTCTTATTCAAATCTATATGTTCTGTATGCATTTATTTTTATCCACCAAGAGAGAATAAGGATTTGTCAGCAAGTTTCATAGAGTAGGAATGCAAATTTTCTCAGTAGTAAGGGATGCAGTTTTTAATCTAGTGAGTTCAGATATCACCTTTCTTATGACAGCATCACACAATATGTGGCTGGGATGCACCTACCCATCAGGATTCTACTCAAAACTAATATCCATGGCACATCCCTAACTAGGATTCCAAGTCAGGAGCCCAGAACCAATCCCCACATCCATTCAATAACCAACTTGTTTCACTGCTCATGGAAATATGGCATCTTGGAACCAAGACCCCAGGTAAGTATGCCACAGACAATCAGCCTATCTTCCTACCAAGCACCCCACTTTCAGACTACCTTGGGGCTATCAAGTTTCCTGAGACTTTGTTGCCAGTTAGGGACCCCAGAGCCATTCTATCACACTATCGGCCAAAATGTCCTGGTCCCATCCTTTACCCCAGCCACCTCTGCCTGAGGATTGCAAGATATCCTCTTCTCCATCATCATAGAACACTACTTACTCCCACTGTGGCCACAATTACTCCTACCCAATCACCACCTGCAGCAAGCTTTGCCCAAACTCTTATGATTGGCAGTGAGAACCTTCTAAACCTAGAGAAGGTTTGGTTTTGGACTCAAAGTTATACCTATCACTAGTTGAGCAGGGACCACATCTGATAGCCCACTTGCCAGTCAATACAGTTATCAAGACTAAACTTGAAGCATAATTCAGGGGGTTCACAACTTAAAAAGTTGGGGTAATAGTAAAGATCCAAACATCACACAACACAGGTGAGATCAGATGACCCAAACACCACCAGCAACCCAAATGCAGATCCTAGGACCCACTCCCCTAAAAATAAACAACATAAATAACCAAGACAATATGTCTTTTCCAGAAATCAGTACCTTTATTGTAAAGTTCTTCAATAAACACTACTCACATAATACAAAAGTACAATGATTTCCTAATAGCAGTTACAAATACTTCCAAGGAACTAAAAGAGGACATGAATAAATGCCAAAATGATCACTGTGGAAATATAAACAGTTGAATGAAAAAATATAAAAATGAAGTTTAATAGACAGAATCTGTGGAGAAAAAGAAAACAAAAATAAAACTAGAAACAAAAGCTGCAAGAAGTCAAATAGAAAGCTCAGAAGAAAGACACACCAATAGATTGGATCAAATAGAAAAAAAATATCAGGTGTTGAAGACAAGATAGAGGAATTGAATCACACAGCCAAACAAAAATGTTAAATAAAAAATAAAAACAAAACCAAATAGGTATAGAATGTACAGGAACTCTAAAAACTATAAAAAGGTCAAACCTTTGAAGCATAGGCATAAAGAATGAAGAAATTTATGTCAAAGGTACAGAAAATACTTTCAACAAAAATCATAGAATAAATGTTCCCAGATATAAGGAAAGAAATGTCTATCAAGGTCTTGGAGGCATACAGAATATCTAAAAGACAAGATCAAGAAAAAACATTTTGAATCACATAACAATAAAAGCACTGAATGTACATAGCAAAAAAGAATATATTATGTAAACATACACTTGTATTTATAATTATATCAATTATATAAAAGCTATAAGAGGAAAAGACAAAGTTACATACAAAATTAGGCCTATCAAAATAACACTTGACTTTTCAATGAAAATTTGAAAGCAGGAATGACCTGGGGTGGGATGTGGGGGAAGAGGTGCTAACAATTCTGAAAGTCCTGTGGATGACCTTAAACAAGTTACATAGCAGTGGGGATATGGAACCTGAAGAGGCAACCTCCTATAGCCAGGCAGAACACCCAGCAGAGAGATAGAACATCAAGCTACCCACAAAATGTTTGGGTCAAAATTTGTCCTGTCTAAAAGAAATGCAGGGACAATGATGAACAATGAGTGAGAGAGGTCAACCAATAACAGTCCTAACTTGAGACCCAGCACATATGTAGCAGATGTGCAGCTAAGACTTTATGTGGTTCCCCCCAACAACTGTAGCAGGGACTGTCCCTAAAGCTGTTGGCTGACTTTGGAATCTGTTCTCCAATATGACTGCCTTATTTGGCTTCAATGGGAGCAGATGTGCCTAACTGGGGATAATAGATGTACCATACTAGGGGGATACCAATGGGAGAGGGGCATCCTCTCAGAGGAGAAAGGGAAGGGAGATTGGAGAAGTGACTCTGTGACAGGGAAACAACTGAGAGGTGGCAGAGATTGGTATATAAAAAATTCATTAATTAAAAAAAAGAGTTTTGAAAGACCACAGATGCTACACCAGGTTTTTTTTAATTCATTAATTTATGTATTTATTTACATTTCAAATGTTGCCCCCCACTGAGTTTCTCCTCCATCCTTTGAGAGGGTGCTCCCCCATTTTCCCCACCCTGTTGTATCAAGTCTATGCAGGATTATGCTCATCCTTTGCTGCTGAGGCAAGACAAGGCACTCCTCTGCTACACATTTGTTGCAGGCCTAGATGCAACCCATGTATGTTCTTTGGTTGGTGGCTCAGTCTCTGAGCTCCCATGGGTCTAGGCTAGTTGACAATGTTGGTCTTCTTCTGGGGTTCCCTTTCTCTTCAGGACCTTCAATTCTCCCCCTAACTCTTCCATAAAGGTCCCCAACCTCTGTCCAAAGATTGACTGTAGGTATCTGTGTCTGTTTTGGTGAACTACTGGCTATAACCTCTCAGAGGACAGTTATGCTAGTTAAGCATATATTAGTTAAGCATAATGGAGTATCATTAATAGTGTCAGGGATTGGTGCTTTCCCACGGGATGGGTCTCAACATACCAAGTTATTATACCCTACAAAACTATCAGCTTTAGTCAAAAGAGAAAGAAGAATTTTCCATTTTAGAAAAACATCTAAGGAATATATAACAACAAATTCAGATCTATAGAGGCTACTAGAAGAAATATTTTGGTCTGAAGAGAAGGTTAAACACACCCAAGATGACACAAAGCAGAAAACAATACCATAGCAGTTAATCAAAAGAGATGAAAGAAAACAATTCCACCACAACAAAATAACATTGTAGTGTATAACATTGGTGACTACTATTGGTTGTCAACTTGAAAGCATATGAAATCAGCTAGAACCTCAGCATCTGGGCTGAGGAGTTTTCTTGATTAGTTTGAGGTGGAGATACCCATCCTAAGTCTGGATCATTTGTGGTAGGAAGATGTACTGTAAATCACAGTCCTTCTGGTCTCAGCCCATAAAAACAGGATATGGAAGAAGGAAGCTTTTGCTTCTTGTCCATTTGCCTGTGCTCTTTATGGCAAATTCATCTCTCCTGTTATTACGATTTATTTCTTGAGGACTTAAATACAGACTAACTATTGGCTCTAGTATGAGACTGGAACTGCTAAAACATGTTGCAGTCTTATTGACTACAGCTACTATATAAATCAGTGTGAAGACTCACCATATCCAAGATATAGAAAAAAACATAAACTTTTTTAACTGATAAATGTATGATGAAAATGTGATACATTTATACATGTAATATTGTTCAGTAGTTAAGAAAAATGGTTTTGTGAAAAATTATTGTGTAAATTTGTTTTTATCATAGAACATCTTGGTTTCTCCAAATTTACACAATATCTTTCCTCAAATCCAGTCCTTCAAAGGATAATAAATGGAAAACTCCAACACAAGGAGGAAAAGTACACCCTAGAAAAAGTAAGAAAATAATCTTCTTTTAACAAACTGAAAAGAAGATAGCCACAGAAACATAATTCTACCTCTAACAAAAAAAATAACAATCACTTTTCCTTAATATCTCTTAACATCAATGGACTTAATTCCACAATAAAAAGACATAGACTAACAGACTGGATACATAAACAGGACCCAATTCTTTGCTGCACATAGGAAACCCATCTCAGTGACAAATACAGACACAACCTCAGAGTAAAACCTGGAAAACAATTCTCCAAGAAAATGGTCCAAAGAAATAAGCTGGAGTAGCCATCCTAATATTGAATCAAATAGGCTTTCAATCTGAAGTAATCAAAAAAGATAAGGAAGAACACATCATACTCATCAAAGGAAAAATCTACCAAGAACTCTCAATTCTGAACATCGATGTTCCAAATGCAAGGGCAATCACATTCATAAAAGAAACTTTACTAAAGCTCAAAGCACACATTGCACTTCACACAAAGATGTGTTTTATTTGGATTACAGGAATTTGGGTTACCACACAAGTCATAGAACATAAGGAAATCTACCTGGTATTAACCTGGAAGCTCCATCTCTACTTGGTAGCTCTCACAGTGCAGGAATGTGCTGTGCAAGCTACCATAGGAGAAAAGAATATATCTGTGATGGCTTTTCTTTGTTGTCAATCTCACTACATCTGGAATTAACTAAAAACCAAGCTACTGGACACACCTGTGAGGGATTGTTCTTGATTAGATTATTTGAGATCAGAAGATTCAGTCTAAATATGGGTCACACCTCATGGCAGCCTCTATAAAGATCAAGGGAGAAAGTTTTGCTCTTTGCCTGATGTATATATGAAGTGCATAGTATCTCCAGCATGTTTGTATGAGATACATAGGTTCTCCAGCATGTTGACAAGTCTATTTCTTCATGAGTATTAGAGGCTACTTCTTTGGGATTCTGACATATACTGAAGATCAGCTAAGGTGCTCAGCCTTGTACACTGAACAACTACTGGATTCTTGAATTTACTTTCAAAAGACAGTCATCGTTAGAATAGTTAGACCACAGACTATAGGGCTAACTCTAATAAATCTCATTTTTATATAGAATGATTCAGTTTATTAATTATATTTCTCTATACAACTCTAACTAATATATTGCTAATTGTTATCCAGTTACAAATCCTGTGAGTTAAAACAATGACTGCCCTGATACAGTTACATATTGGTGCAATAGTTGCATGAAATGTTAATGGAGTCCTATGCACTTAATGATTGTATTTAAGATTTGCTCTTTGAGAAGGATCCCATACCTGATGCTATTATTAGGACCAAGATCCTGGAACTAGATATGTCCTACTCCCTACTAATATTATTCTTCTAAAAGTACATAGTATGAAAGTTACTTCCAATGATATCACTGTATCCATACAGTAGAACATTTCAAAACCCTTATCAGAGAAGTTTCTCCTTGCATTCTTCATGCATTAGGTATCATTTAACACAGAGACCCACAACTGGTTTAGGTGCAGAAGGTGCAGAAATAAGAAACTACGGAATTTTCAGCCTTAATTGAGACATCTATATCACACTTCTCTCCCCAAGGCACAGGAAACAATGTAGAAGAGAGAGAAGAAAGGTATTAAGTCCCAGATATGATAGATCTCTACTACAAGGTAACACTGTTTTCCAGGCAACAGGATATATATATATATAAACTCACAGCAATTGTACTATCATTTATAAACCTGAAAAAGCTCAAGTTCTGCAAAATCCCAACATGGGGTAGGGAAGGATGGCATGAAGTACTAATTCTAACTGAGGAGATATTGTAAATTGATAGCTATTGAGAGAGGGAGAGTCACTTTTTATTCATTCAAGGCCAATCATATTCCAGGGAAAATGCCATACCCAAGAATATTGAAACAATACAAATTGGAAAGTAGGGCTTTTTAAGAGATGATACATACATCCTGGAGACACTATATACCTCATTCACAGGATCCTAAGAGGTCCTAAGCTGATCTGACCTAAAAACTTCCTTCCTTAGGATTAGCTTTCATAGTACCAGAAGGCTTTGTGCATGTTACCAAAGAAGTGCAGCACTCCACAATTGACTATACACCACAACAATGAAAAACATAAAATAATAACCCTAAGGATGCAATAATGGCACATACACCTTGGCAGTAACCAGCAGTTTAACAGCTCTCTAATTAAGCTCTCTAGAGCTTAATAGCTCTCTAATTAAGCTCTCTAGGCTTAAGCCTGCTCAAGAAGTGGAAAACCATATCTGGTCCTTAATTAATTATTTAAGGCTAATGAAATTATGGATCTTGAAGAAGGATGTATAACCACCACTTTACTAAAAACAGGGTAATCCCAAAGTATATTACAAATATTTATCTTTATATCCACAGTTAAATGTCAGTCTTACTCTTCACCAATGGAACTTCTCTTTGCAACAAATAGAAAGCATTTGTGCTTGCTGATGGGAGCCTGATATGGCTGTCTCCTGAGGGGCTCTGCCAGAGCCTGACAAATATAGAAGCGAATGCTTGCAGCCATTCATTGGACTGACCTCGGTGTCCCGATGGAGGAGTTGGAGAAGAGACTGAAGGGGCCCAGGGGTGTTCGATACCCCAGTGTAGGGGAATGCTAGAACAGGGAAGCAGGAGTGGGTGGGTGGGTAGGGAAACACCCTCATAGAAGCAGGGGGAGGGAGGATGGAATAGGGGCTTTCTGAAGGGGAGATCTGGAAAGGGGAAAACATTTGAAATGTAAATAAAGAAATATCCAATAAAAAAAAAACATTTCAGACATGAAAACTGATCAAAATATAGAGTCAAGTAGCCCAGTCCCATATGATACATCTATAACAAAACACCTGTACCTAAGGCTCAGGGATCATTTTCAAAGAGAGAGTGGAAAGATGGTAAGAGTCAAAGAAAATGGAAGTTTGCTATGAGACCATGTCTTCTAGAAATGTCAGAGAAACTATACCCACAAAGACTCACTGGCATGGCTGGATAAAGATCTGCACACATCATACTAACAGACAAATTAATATGGAAGAAGGAAAGCTCATAATACCTCAACCCTAGACAAAGAAGTACAGGCAACTAAGGAATGCTGAGAGCAGGAGAAATAATCTTCCCCAGGGAAGAACACATGAATTAGTTATACAATATCAGTAGTAACATTACATAGACTAAGTAGGTTGTGGTTATATACTTAGGATGTATATCACAACAATTAAAGAAAATGAAGCCATGAATGTTAATGAGAGCACAGGACGTGTTGGAGGGAAGAAATGAAAGGGGGAAACTGAGTTAATGCTATTATACTTTCAATCATAGATAGATAGATAGATAGATAGATAGATAGATAGATAGATAGATAGATAGATAGATAGATAGATAGATAGATAGATAGATGTGGGATAAATCTTACAGTTGTTGGTGTGGAGTGAATATGACTAAAATACTCTGCATGCAAATTTCAAAGAATAAGTGAAAATACGTCTTTTAAAGTCCCTATTTCATAAGCTTAGCTTTGTGGCACTAGAATATTTCTGTAAATACAATGACTCAAAAATGCACTCATAGAAAACATGAATCTCTTAATTACTTTTACAACTACATATAGGCCTTATGTTAATGAGAAGGAAAGAATTACTGACAACTACTTAGAAACTCTGAATTCAACATAGAAAGCTTTAAACTTTTAAATTGTTTTTCCTAATATTCAGATTGATCTAACTTACCCCTTAATCAAATTAAACAAAAACACTCTCCTTAAGTCTACAAAAGTAAGGAAAAATAAAATGTCCCATTTTTCACCTCTCTGGCTATGAAAAGGTGCAGATTTTTGGCAATTTCAGTCACTTCCTCAGTTGAGCATGTGCACAGTTGCCTTTGTATTATGGGAGAATTTTTTCTTATCACTTCATAGTAAGCAGTGCGAGTCCCCTGAGCATCAATCCTTTTCAAAGGTCCCTTTGGGCATCTTTGCTTAATAATCCACAAAACCCAGTTGGCAAAGCCTGTATAGAATCTCCACCTTAATATGTGCACACTGGTCAGCTATGTTGTTCAATGACCAATCCATACATCTTCAGGGAAATCAGGATGCTTTCTTTCCATAGTCAGCATCTAAAAACATACAAAGTTTCTTCCCTACTATCAACACTGAGTTGTAAATTGCCCAAAGTAGATTGATAACATGTAACTACAAACTTTAAATTATTAATCTTTGTCATGGGCTAAAATAAAACATGAACTAAGGATAAAAACGCATAGTACAGTCAAGATTTCAGAATATATCAGAAAATTAAGTATGAAGAAATACAGTATCAATAATTCAACATAGGAAATTAAATGTACAGCCTCTGCCAGCAAGAAAAATTGTGGCTAGCTTCTAGCTCTAAGGGTTTTAGGAAAGTGATTTGATTTTTTTTTTGATGGAATAGGAAAAGAGGAACATGTCCATTTTAAGCTTTTTCATTGTAAACCTTATATAAAGAGCAGAAGGGAAAAATGGTTAATTTAAGAGACATGAAGTTCACTTTAACTCTACAGAGACCATTGGCTTTACAACTCAGACAGAATGATAAAGGTGTCTTAAAATTCTAGCTCTACCAGGAAATAGAATTATTTTAAACAATGTAATTGTTTTTAGGCCTTTATAGATGTACAAATTATATATGTGAGAGAATATATAGTGTCAATCTACATACATGATAGAGTATGTGATGTTGATTTACATATGCACTAAAGTGTGTGGTGTTGAGATACATGATAAAATATGTGGTATTGATCTACATATGTGATAGATGATTGCCAAGTCTGGAATGGCCTTGGTAGGGGTGTAATGACATGATTCCTGTTCCTAGGAACCTCCACAAATGTTGATGGCTGCTGTGGGAATAAGGCTTGTTTGTATAATAATGTACATATTTTCAGTTCCTTCAAGGAATGTCCTCCCTGTTAATGTTAAGATCTCCATGATAACCCAATCTGAAACAGCATGAGTCCATCAAGAAGGCAAAGGTGTGGCTAATGTCTCAGCTAAATGGTAAATGCTGGGACCTTCAGGACAGCCCTTAAAGACTTTGGAAAAGATCTGAAAATAAGAGTTTGAAAATACATAATTTCTCAACAATTATGAATTATGAATTCATAATTATATGAATAATGAATAATTATGAATTCACAATTTCTCAACAATTATCAATTATGAATTATATGGGGGGGGCTTCAAAAACCTAAGAGAGCAAAAGCTGCTATACTGAGCCAACTTGTCAGAAAGATACTAAGGAAGGAGATAAAGAGATTTAGGGAATGGTGATTACAGGAGATCCAACCCAGACAAGTTTTTTGTTTATTCCTACAAAGGCTGATTCCTGAGTTCAAGGTCCACCTGGGACAGAGGGAATTTAGGTCCAGGCCCAGGGATAGTAGAAATAGTAATTTCAGGGCAGTGTCCCACCCAGTTAGCTTATCCTCTGTGCCTAACAGAGGCAGGCAGATCTTTGAATTATTTTACATTGTTAAAAAGGAGTGTATGCTGTCTCCTAAGAATCTGAAGGCCAGGATTTTGGGATGTTGATTCATAGGATAATCAAAAGAGAACCTGGAGTAAATGACTGGGTTGATACATAAATTAAAAGACTTAGCTTATGATCTGCAAGAGATGAGATATCCAGAGAATTTTTTAGAACAGCAAGATAGAACTATTTGGAGAACTGTCTCGGGCAGAACCTAGAGAAGAAGTTGTCTAGAGATCTCCAGAGAAAGCAGAACAGAAAGCAATCAGTCAGCAAGGCTGTCTCAAGCAAAACATAGGCTGCCAGCTTGAACCCACGATTTGACTTCCAATCATTTGTTTTCACCACTCTCAGATACCCTTTCTCTCCTAGTCCTTCACAGGTGATGTGGTTTTGATCTACACACACAGTGTGATATGTGATATTGATCAATATATATGATAGATCATATGGTATTGACTTACATACATGATAGAATATGTGGTGTTGATCTTTCTGAACCTAGAGTTCTCCACTTTATATATTTTTCTGGTTCTATCAATTTTTCTACAAAGTTCATTTTTCTTTATGACTGAATAAAATTCCAGTGTTTACATTTTTATTATCTACCAATCAGTTAATGTCTCTGTAGACTGATTCCATTTCCTTGGCACTATGAATGGAGCAGCAATAACCACGCATGTGCAAAGAGTCCTTTGAGTGCATATTGTGGAGTGCTATGTCTGGGCCATATGATATAATATTGGTTTCTTGAGAAATTTCCACAATGGGAATAGGAGAGAATTGAATGCTGAGCCTTAAAATGCAACACAGACATCATTCCTTTCAAAGTCTGGGATACGCTGTAGTAGGAGGATAGGAAAAAATATAAGAGTCAGAGTAAAATGCATCTTCCAGGCATGGCATGGACATTACATTCCTGAACCCTCTGCAGCTATGATGACCTCAACAAGACCTGTACAACATGAAGTTCATCAACATTCTTTCATGTTAAGGAGTTTGACTTACAGTGCCCCACCCTTCACTGAGAGTACTTACTGGGAAATGGAGAAACATTTTTTTCAGTAATATAACCACTGGCATCTTGCTCCTGAAAATAATCTGTCACCCATGCTCCTATAACTAGCCTCAATTAGACTAATTGATTCAAAATTCTAGAAAGAGATGAAAGTAGGAGGGAGATTAGATGGAAAGAGGAAATAAACCAAGAGAAGTTGGAGGGAAACAGAGGGGGCAAAGGAAGATGAATATGAATCAAATGTTACATATATTTATGAAAGTCTCAGTGAAATTCATTGTTAAATGAATTAAAAGAACACTGATTTGGGACATCAGGAGGAAAGAGGGCAATACTAAACCCTCTCCTCAGACCAGTGGGGCAAAAAACAGCCTACAAAATGAATGGGCATCATTCACTAGTGATTCAGTATGGACTAAACAGACTGTGTCTCATCTCTAAAGGTGGTAGTGCACTGGATCACTAGCTTCTTTGAATAAATGGCAGTATGTTTTTTGTGTATAAGAAGCAGTGAGAAAATTGTAAACCATAGAAGTGATACAGCAAGGACATGTTGCTGCCAGAGCATTTGCCACCTTTTCTTGGATTCCAGGTGGTTTCCTACACACCTCTTTCAGACAACTCTATTCTTATTCTCACCACAGAACTCTGGTGTTTCCAGATGTGCACCATCTTTTTTTCCCTAACGCAGACTGAGTGAAGCCATCGGTTTGTGTGCTTTCATTCATATGCTGATGATATCCAGGAGCATCTACAGTTCACAATTGTCTGGAATTCTATGTTGTGCATGTAAATTCCATGTAAATGCTCTGGTGACATCCTAAAAATCAGAACAGATGCCACCATTTTTCCCATAAATCCTCCTTTGTTCATTTTATCTCTATAATCCAATCACTCTGTCTGAGAACCAAAAGATTCCACTTTGAATGGCTCAATCCTGCTGCACCATTCAACTGTGAGGCCTAACAGGCTCCAGGGTCCCTCCCATGCATGTGGCAATTTTGAGACCCTGAAGAACATGTGGATAATTACGAATATAGTTATTCCCAAAGAGTCATTCTTGTCACTTCTCTCTTTTCACATTTGCCCCTCTAATTCTCAAATGGTCCCCTTTTTATTTTCATGTCTTTTGAAAAAAATCTAGATTTCATACATAAGAGGAAAGATATTTGTTTCTCTGTGTTTGCTTTATTTTGTTTAACATGATGATTTTTAACTCCAACCATTTTTCTCAAGAAAACTGTTCATTCTTCTTATGGCTAAACAAAACTCCATTGTAGAGGCTGGGTTTGGTGGCAAACACCTTTAATCACAGCTCTTGGAAGGCAGAGGAAGGCAGCTCTCTATGAATTCAAAGACATTCTGGTCTTCATATTGAGTTGCAGGTCAGCTGGAATACATAGTGAGACTCTTGTCTTCAACAATTCCCTGAAACTGGAGTTACAGATGGTTATGAGATGCTGTGAGGGCTCTGGGAACTGAAGCTGAGTCCTCTGGAAAAGCAACTAGCTCTTAACCACTGGGCCATCACTCTAGCTCATTTGTTATATATACAAATATATACTTATGTAATATGTTATCATATATTTTTATTATATATAGATTATATGTAATAATTTTATGTATTTATATATTTACAAATGTATATATTTATATATAAGTAAGCATAAAAATTTTAATATAATTATGATAATTTTATTCATAATACTTTATATATGTTACTCATAAATGAATGTAAAAAAGTAGACATATTTTAGATATATTTATGAACATATATAAACATTAATTTATATACAAAATCTATATATTTATTTATATAGATTTATATAAATAAATATGCTACAGTGATGAGTCAATGGTTAAGATTGCTGGCTGCTCTTCCAGATGACTTAGGTTTAGTTTCCAGTTCCCACACAGCAGCTCACAACCATCTCTAATTCCAATGTCAGGAACTCAGATATCCTCTTCTAGCCTCCATGGGCACCAGGCTCTCAAGTGGTACAAAAGTCGTACATTCAGACAAAACACTCACAAATCATAAAATAAATAAGTAATAAACTTTAAAAATTAAAACAATCTGTTGTATATATTTCATATTTTTATCTGTGTGTGTGTGTGTGTGTGTGTGTGTGTGTGTGTGTGTGTGTGTATACATGAATTCTTGTATGTAAATACAAACATGTGCCTGGGTATATTCTTATTTTCATATCATCCAGTGTGCTTTTCATTTTGTCCTCTGCTTATCACCTAATAATCTTCTGGGCAAAACCTTCATTCTTTTGTATGCCTCAGAGCCTGTCAAATATCTACATCAAGTTAGGCACACCTTACAAATTAGTTGAACACTTCAAAAAGAGGAAAATTGTTAACAAGGCACAGTTACAAGTAGTCTTTTTGAAAATTCAAATTAATAGCAGTTATCCATGGAAATAGGAAGGTATTTATTTTTCAGGAAAAAAAAAGCCACATATGTAGGGTTCAATGCTTAAAGAATGAACAAAATCATCTTTGATAGTCATTTTTTATACTGTCACTGTTCTTCTTCTGTGGAGGACCAAAAGTGTTGGTAATATCTGAGTGTGAGTGTACACACATGCATATATGTGCGTGTCAAAGACATTACTTGGATAAGGATAAAATTCATCTCATATATTCTTTTTAAAACATAGGATCTTGGTTCCTACTCAGGCAAATTCTTCTGGAAAAATAACCTTCCTGATGGAGGAGATAAAAGAAGGTAAACAAGCAGAAATTTTCTTAGTATAGCATGTTAGCCATTAATTATGAGTTATACAAAATATTGCACTGATAATTTTGATGTGGATTATACAAATAAAATGTAGTATATTTGACATGTGTTCATTGAAGTTGGTTTTGCTTTCATTTTACTTAGTTCAATGTTTTTCTAGTGTTGCTCCCAGATGCTTTCTAATTATACACAAGGCTGTTTTCTATGTCTACAGCTAGTACAGACATAAGAGGTAGTAAACAAGCATAGGCGACCATTCAAGATCTTCTGGGCAACAGAAGATTGTCTTTGGTAGCAAAGCTTTGGTATTTACCACAACGTGATGCCCCTCAATCAAAGAGGAGGTATTCTACTGTGTCAGTAGAACTTAACCAAACCCTATTCATTCTAAACAGTGTTATTTGCTCTAGCAAAGTGTGAGCATAAAGTCTAGAAAAAGCTTATAATGCACTTAGATAGCCATGCTTTCCCTCTTGAACCTGAAGTCATTTTTTTTTCTAGAAAAAACAAGCCTTATGTCCTGCAGGAAAAGGTTTTGTTTGTTTGGATTTTTGCTTGTTTTCTGTCTTTTGTTTGCTTTCTTCAATACAAAATATTTTCTAATTATTCTAATATTATTCTCTGCAACCATATTTTGGCATTGATTTTAATACTGCATCTCCAAGGCAACCTTTAGATCCTCAGAGGTGATAATTTAAGGATAGCAAATATTAATAACAGATTCCTGCATCATTTCTTCCTGATAACACAGTAATCCTATAGCTATTGACAATGAGAACTTTCAAGAACAATACTGATTTGGTGATTGGCAGTGTTGAGGGTGACAGAATACATTCAAATTCAACTTGTTGACACAAGTCTCAAGCTTTTCAAAGTGAACTTAAAACTAGAATCCTCATCACACCCAGGACTGTCTGCCCCAAGTGTTGCTACTTTGTGAAAGGCAGATTTTCGCCATGATTGTAACCACTGACAGCCCCAAGCCAGGTCCAGATCTATAAACTGAGCACTGACTTCAATTAACACATGACCTTTTGTCTCTTTGCCTTAGAGGTTGTGCCCATTTATAGTTTTAAAATGGATGAAGTAAAACAGAACAGGCTTGCCTGCTCAGTGAAGCAGAGACAGGAAGCAAGCGAGCAAGTATCTGTCAAAAAGAAGCTGTTCTGTCCAGAATAATCTGTCAAGTTTTCAAATCTTCTGACATCTTCCATGACCAGTGCATACAAAAAAAAATGTCTGTGATGGATGTAGACAACGCTGAGTGTGCTACCAGCATGTCTGATATTTACCACGTTAAAAATAAATGATCCTTGTGATTCTTTCAAATCAGTAAGTTAAATTTAAGCCATTATTGTTCTAGCTGTTGATTCTAAAAACACTGAATTTTATACTAAAATTATGGAGATTCATATATTACATCTTATAGTTATCTTAGAGAATTGGTTAATAAATTATAACTAATTAAAACAATGGAAACTTTAAATTTTATTAATACATTAAGAATTTTATAGTGCATTTTGATAGTATCAAATTCCTCAACTCCTCCCAGATCTTCCACTTCCTCTTTCCTATCCACGCCAAATTTATGATCTCTTTTCTTATTGTTGAAAAACCCATCAAGATCAGTTAGTGCTGCCCATATATCTACAGGGACCAAATTCTTAGAGATAATTGACTTTTTCTCTCCCAGTATCTACAAATTATCTCCTTAGCTACAGATGGTACGTCATGCCCACTTCCCCCTCCATAAAGGATTTTGTCTGGCTTGGGTTTGTGAAGGTCTTGTGAATAATGTCACAACTGCTATGAGTTCATATTGTAGCTTCAACCTTTGTCTCTTACAATCTTTCTGAAACCTCTTCAAGAATGATTCGTGAGACTTGAGAAGAGAGGGCATGATACATATGTCCTCCTGAGCATTTCATGGTTTCTTTTCTTTTTCTTTCTTTCTTTCTTTCTTTCTTTCTTTCTTTCTTTCTTTCTTTCTTTCTTTCTTTCTTTCTTTCTTTCTTTTTTCTCTTTCTTTTCTTTCTTTTTTTTGTATTCAAGATGAGTTTTTATTTTCTTTTTTATTAGATATTCTCTTTATTTACATTTCAAATGTTATAACCTTTCCTCATTTCTCCTCCCAAAACCCCCTATCCCAATTCCCCTCCTTTGGCTCACTAACCTACCTACTTGTGCTTCCCTGTTCTGGCATTCCCCTACACTAGGGCAACAAGCCTTCACAGATACAAGGGCCTCTTCTCTCATTGATGTTCAACAAGACCATCCTCTGCTACACATGTGGCTGAAGCCATGGGTAGCCTCCATGTGTATTCTTAGGTTAGTGATTAAGTCCCTGAGAGCTCTGGGAGTACTGGCCAGTTCACATTGTTGTTCTTCTTATGGGGCTGCAAACCCCTTCAACTCCATGGCTCCTTTGTCTAGCTGCTTCACTGGGGACCCTATGCTCAGTTCAATAGTTGGCTGAGAGCATTCCCCTCTGTATTTGTCAGGCACTGGCCAGGCCTCTCAGGAGACAGTCATATCAGGCTCCTGTCAGCAAGCACTTGTTGGCATCCACAATAGTGTCTACGTTTGGTAGCTATGTATGGGATAGATCCCCAGGTGGGGCAGTCTCTGGATGGCCTTTCCTTCAGTCTCTGCTCCACACTTTGTCTCTGTATTTCCTCCTCTGGGTACTTTGTTCCCCTTTCTGAGAAGGAAAAAATTATCCACACTTTGGTCATCCTTCTTCTTGAGCTTCATGTGGTCTGTGAATTATATCTTGGGTATTCTGAACCACTGGGCTAATATCCACTTATCAGTGAGTGCATACCATGTGTGTTCTTTTGTGATTGGGTTACCTCACTCAGGATGATATTTTCTAGTTCCATCCATTTGCCTAAGAACTTCATGAAGTCATTGTAATAGCTGAATAGTACTCCATTGTGTAAATGTACCACATTTTCTGTATCCATTCCTCTGTTGAGGGACATCTGGGTTCTTTCCAGCTTCTGGCTATTATAAATAAGGCTGCTATGAACATAGTGGAGCATGTGTCCTTATTACATGTTGGATCATCTTTTGGATATATGCCCAGGAGTGGTATAGCTGTGTCTTTAGGTAGTACTATGTCCAGTTTTCTGAGGAACTGCCAAATTGATTTCCAGAGTGGTTTTACTAGCTTGAAATCCCACCAGCAATGGAGTGTTCCTCTTTCTCCACATCCACGCCAGCAGCTGTTGTCACCTGAGTTTTTGATCTTAGCCATCCTGACTGGTGTGAAGTAGAATCTCAAGGTTGTTTTTATTTGCATTTCCCTGATGACTAAGGATGTTGACCATTTCTTTAGATGTTTCTCAGCCATTTGATATTCCTCAGTTGAGAATTCTTTGTTTAGCTCTCTTTCCCATTTTTTAATAGGGATATTTGGTTCTCTGGAGTCTAACTTCTTGAGTTCTTTGTATATATTGAATATTAGCCCTCTATCAAATGTAGGATTGGTAAAGATTTTTTTCCCAATCTGTTGGTTTCCATTCTGTCCTACTGACAGTGTCCTTTGCCTTACAGAAGCTTTGCAATTTTATGAGGTCCCATTTGTCAATTCTTTTTATTTTTTCATGGAAAGGATAGACCTTTATTGCATGAAATTTTTTTATGTTTTTATTGGATATTTTATTTATTTACATTTCAAATGTTTTCCTCTTTCCCTGTTCCCTCCTTCCCAGAAAACCCCTATCCTTTCCTCCCTCCCCCTTCTTCTATGAGGCTGTTCCTCCACCCACCCCATTCCCACCTCTCTGTCCTCAATTCCCCTACTATGGGACAACTATCAAGTCTTTATAGGACCAAGGACCTCTCCTCCCATTTGTCAATTCTTGATCTTAGAGCATAAGCTATTGGTGTTCTGTTCAGGAACATTTCCCCTGTGCCCATGTGCTGGTTGTGGTAGCACATATCAGTAGGATTTGCTGAAGGAGGCAGAGGCAGGAGGATCACAAGCTTGAGGCCAGCCTGGGCAACACATTTCATGTTTTTTTTATTCGTTGGACCTTAACCACTTGTGGGTCTCTGTGTTAATTTAAACCTACAGGAAAAAAAAGCTTCTCTAATAATAATTTGAGTGGTACTTTAATGCATCAACATAATAATAGTTACTACAAATTATTTTTATATTCCATTTAGCAGATAACAGTAGTAAATTCTCCCCTATGGTCTATTTCCTGTCTAGACACAGGTTCTTAGCTCAATAATTGTGCCAGTTATGATTACTATCTTGTGCAAGTCATATGATATTCATGTCAACATAATATCTGTGAGCCTGTGTTATCAGAATATTTGTTACTGTAACTCTCAGGTTTTACAACTGGGTAAGACTAATGACTGCTTTTCTCCTCCAGTGTGCAATAGCACATGCTTAGCACTATGAAAACTAGGCCTTTGGGATAAATCTTAAAGGTAAATATCAGTTTGCTTTCTCCATGCTCTATGACTCAAATAATCTATCTTCAGCAATAGAGTCTTATACAGTTCTGGAGAGGAAAGAAGAGCAATGACAGTAGACTGTAATGTTTTTAGTGTATGATTTTCTTTGGTCAACATCTCAAAAAGAAGTAATCCAGAATTTGACTGTGCTAACCTGTGGTGTCTAGTGGGAGTGGGGGTCATTGCTACCCCTCTATAGAAAAACTTTTAAAAAAAACATATAATTGGTACCACCAATGTGGCTCAGTGGGTAAAGGTGATTGTCACACAGCCCTGATAACATGAAATCAATACCATTCAATCACAGCATCTATAATGTGACCTGATGCCTTCTTCTGGCATGGAAGTGTGCATGCAAATAGAGCACTCATACATGAAATAAATCTTAAAGTTTAAAAAATACTGAATCTCAAATTTCTCTTACTATTACAATGTATACTTCATGTTTAGAGGGCCTGAGCTGCAAATGCCTCCGGACTTAAGATCTTGTATAGATAAATGTTAGCAAACACCTATTATTGGTCCTAGGACAGATAAGAAAGTGTGCCTGTAAACAGGTACAGAAAGTTCAACATGTAAACAACATCATGTAGAAATGTTGCTAACATAGATCATACAAATTTACACTGTCTGCTACAGTTAATAAGTCAATACTCATAGAG
The DNA here is from genome assembly GCA_036184795.1 of Tokudaia tokunoshimensis. NCBI lineage: Eukaryota > Metazoa > Chordata > Mammalia > Rodentia > Muridae > Tokudaia > Tokudaia tokunoshimensis. The sequence continues at coordinate 47,474,539 of BTHU01000016.1, forward strand.
GCATTGGATTATAAATGAACACTTCTAGGAATATGAATAGTAGGCACAACTATAAAGTCAATACTCATAGAGGCATGGGATTATAAATGAACACTTCTAGGAATATGAACAGTAGACACAACTATAAAGTGATAGAAACAGAATCGTTAAGTTTTAAAGACAGAAAATCTTTCAGTAAGTCTATCATTACTCCTCCATCTCAGTGAGTATGTCAGAATGGAAATGGGTAGAAATGCCAAGCTTAATGCTTCCCAAAAACTTTGAGGAGTGGGTGATGAGAATGCAGAGAGATGTGAAAACACAGCCTACCTTGAATAATGCCCATGAAACAAAAAGATTCTCTCTGATAAGACAGCAATTATACAAGACTTAGAAATTTTTTTCAAATATGTTTTCATGTTTTACTGATAAAAATTTTCATTCTGAGACCAAAACTTTAAACATGGAATATAGAATATTAAGTTTGCTCTTTAATGGATTTTTAGTGGTTCTACATTTGAGTTTGTTGTAGATTTGGTCTAACACTTGTATTATGTTAATTGGATCCCCAAAATTACATGAGAATCCTCATGTAAGATGCTGAGGGTCCCTGACCCCATTTGGTTTTGATTGGTAAATAAAGTTGCAGGTGGCCAATGGTTGGGCAGAGTGACAGAGGTGGTAGGTATTTTAGGATTCACAGACAAGGAAACTCAGAGAGGAAGAAGGAGAGAGAATCGCCATGCTGGGAAAGGGGTGAAGGCCAGGCCTGAGGAGTACAGGACAGAGAGACAGTCAAGAAGATGTAAGAGCTGGGGAAGAGGGGTTCCAGGCTCCCCCCCTACACACACATACATACACACACACATACACACACACACACACTCACTCACTCACTCACACATTGGATCTAAGGCAACAATGATGGAATATTGTAGGGGGAGGTGCTGATACTAAAGTCTGATTCCCTAACTGGTTCTTGATTTGACCAATAAAGGAGGCCAATTGCTATGTAGAAGGAACCTCCAGGTCCCAGGAGGAAAAGGAGATGCAGAGAAAGAGAAGGGGCTTTTCAGCTACGCTTTGGAAGGAGAAGCACTAAACAAATATGTAAGATATCAGGGAAGCTAGAACCAGTGGCCTCCACTATCTATGGATAGCCAGCAGGTCAGCAGAGGTTAGCCGATACAGGCTAGCTGATAAGTTTAGCACAGGAGATTCTGTGCTCAGCTATTGTGCTAGCTGGCAAGTTCTAAAGTAATAAAGCTGTCTGAGTGTTTTTCATCCGTGGAACAAAGGTGGCGGGGGAGAGAAAGAGAGATAGAGAGAGGGAGGGAGGAGGGAGAGAGAAGCTAGGTCAGTGATGGAGGCTTGACAGAGATAAGCCAAGAGGAACAAAAGGAAGCTGGAAGAGGTCAGAGTGTGGGTATTAACTCCAGGGTCACAGTGCAAGCTGGGCATGGGGCTGGTGATAGCCAATCTATGAGCTAAGCTGGGAAGCGCCAGAGCAGGAGACAAGTTGATAGACAAAGGCAATAGAATGTTATTTTTAAATTACATGCAGTAGAATATAGAGTTTAATAAGTAATAACTCAAGAATATTGGAGGAGAGATGTTAGCCATGTGGAGGTTTGGGAGTGGCCCAGCAGCTGTTTAAGGCATATTGAAATATAAGGGTGTGTGTGTGTGTGTGTGTGTGTGTGTGTGTTTCATTTGGGAACCCAGAACATTAGGGCTAACAGCGAGGACTTCACACTGCTGCCACCGGTTCTATTTGCTCAGGATTAATTGGCAATTGCAACAGTTTCCCTTTGTAAATGATCTCTAACCATTTCTGTGTTGATCTGTGTCCTGAGAAGCTGAACTAGACAGGCACATCACTGGCATCCTCAGCCAGCTAGGGTCCTATTAGCTTCAGATAATTAAACAAAACACTGAAATTTTACAAGGAGGGTTCAGGATATCAGTCCCTGTTTATCCTGTACTCCTCTGCTGGAAAAATTTAAATCCTTCTCCAACTACACCTAGATGGCCTTCCCCAGAGTGCCAGCTCCCACGGTAGCTCTTTACCTTGTGTATCTTGAGGTCTTATGTTTATTTTAAGTCAATTTCATCTTGACATGACTAATCATTCTTCCAGGAATAGAAGAGTTGGATAATTTATATCAGGTGTATGCATTCTTAAGCATGATATGCAAGATTTATTATTAATGTACATTATATATTAACATCTCTTATGGATACATTCTTGATAACACAAGAAAATTGCAGAAAATACTCTTAAGGAGGATACTGTATAACTAGGAAATTATACGTAGAGAGAGAGATTTCTATGTACTGTTGCAACACTTGAGGTTCATTACCCATAGCTAACAGGGGTTCTAACAGATAGTTTACTTACTTAGTTGAAGCCTGAGTCCAATGGTGGCATGAAAGTAGTTAGCTGACATAAAACTTTCTTGGAAAAGAAGCTAGAGGCTCAAAGAGATTAAAATGTAGAAATGCTAATGTGCAACCACCTTGCTGCTTCCCCCTTATCCCATGGCTAACCAAAAAGAAAAAAGAAAAAGAAAAAATTAGATGAGTCTCTCAGAATCACTAACAAAGTTTGCTGTGCCCCTTCACATTCAATGGCTATGTGTACATCCATTACTGTATTATCAGTGAGAAGAATGAGTAAGCAAGATGAATCTCCCAGTTGAGTAGCTTATCAGAGGAAAGATAACCCAAAAGTCAAGATATAACACAGAAGCTCAAAATCATGCAGAATCTGTTGTTACTTAGAAAGTAAGTTAACTAGAGACTTGCTAGGAATGAAACCAAAGAATGTCCAAGTAAAATATTACTTGATTAATATAATCTAGAAGCAACTCCATGATTAAAAAATCAAATGAATCCAAACTGAGGTGCTTGTCTGAAGCCACAGCTGGATCTTAGACCAGGGATAGGTTGCAGCTCCTGAGTCCTTTGACTGAGGAAACAAACAGTTAAGGTACCATTATGAGAATACTCAACAAAGGCAAGTTAAAGGACCTGTTACAAATGACTCTGTAAGCCTTTGCCAGAATAAAATGGAGCTACTTAAAAAGAGACATTGTGTAGAACATACCCATACCCACAAAAGGTAGCCCTGAATTGATGCTAATCCCAGGCTGACAGTGGTTGAATAGTTGGGGTAGGAAGTTATTGAAATTCACACAACAAAATGTGAACAAAAAATTCTTATCATAGTGAGTCGTATTGATACACAGACCCATCCTGTGTTTATACTCCTGTTTCTGCAAGTATATATAGTGAACCAAATATGCTAAGAACTGGCCTAATTCCAATATTGATTTCCTAGCCTATGTAGTAAGAGCTATGATTTTAGGAATGGTCAAAGGAAACATCCTGTAACTGCCTGATACTCCTATGGACAAAGGTAAATCAAAAGCATTATCAGATTTATTGGAGAAAATGCAGAACTCAGTGGCTTCATAAAGTATTTCAATATCTAAGAAGGATGAAGCCAAGTTCTGGCAGTTGAAAAGAGCTCTGAGCTATTGGAAACTGAATTGGTTGGCATACAATCATATCTGTTAAGAGAATAGCAAATCTCTCTTATATCTGGTATTCTGACATTGATCTAAGCATACTTTTCTTCCCAAATTGTTTTGATGGTGTAATCAAGACAGCAGATCAACCTTACGAACTAGCTAGAGCTGCTCTGTATGACAACTGCCCTCCTCTGCCTTAAAAGGATTGGCAGAGACATTGTTTATTGACTCAATATGGTCATTAAATTGTACAAGTAAAAATTGAATGCCAAGTTACCTTAGTATGAGGAAAAAGAAAGATAAATCTCATAAAAATGAGAACTTTGATTAATGGGTGAGCTTTCTTGGTACAGAAACAAGGTTCATCTCAGTGGTCCTCGAATGGTGGATTATACCATCTACAACAGTGAAAGGGAGAGCTTCCCTTATCGCTGGCATCTGAATGTCAGAACGTCACCTACTTTCAATCAACTTAGGAATATTTTTACACTTGATCTTAGCCAAAAGGCCGAGAAGCGATAGGAATATTTTTATACCTACCATTTTATCTGTATATTTTTTCCACAAAATAGTCAATCTTAACGTGTTTTTCTATATATTTCTTCAATTTTATCAGAGATATTTTCCATGTATATTTACACAATGGAATACTACTCAGCAATAAAAAGCAATGAATTCATGAAATTCTTAGGCAAATGGGGAACAGGGGGAAGGAAGAGGGTTTATGGGACTTTTGGGGAGGGGGGAACTGGGAAAGGGGAAGTCATTTGGAATGTAAATAAAGAGTATAGAAAATAAAATTAAAAAAAATTAAAAAAAAAAGAATGTCACTTCTACAAACACACCTTATAGGACAAAGTGGAAGCTACTCTTAGAAGACAAAATAGTTAAACAATCTTAAAATAGGTAAATAAATGCTGTCCATCAGTCATTTTTAGTCTCCTTAAGTTTTTATAGTACCTCAAAGTTCACATAAGAAAAGATGACCCATACTACCACCTACTCTATTTCTTGTAGGTGGAATGCAGCTCATCCAACAAGTGGGAAGATGTTCATCTAGTAATAGTTCAGGCATCAGAGCTGCTCTTAGTTCAGGCATCAGAGCTGCTCTTAGTTCAGGCATCAGAGCTGCTCTTAGTTCAGGCATCAGAGCTGCTCTTAGTTCAGGCATCAGAGCTGCTCTTAGTTCAGGCATCAGAGCTGCTCTGAGGAACTGATTTCTTTCTTAGGGTTGTCCATTTCATAGACAATTTGGAAGAGCAAGTATTCTCTCATTTGAGTGTTCTGTATTTGTATATGGCAATGCTGAATATTCCACAGTTCGAGGCAATTCATTCCCTACAATAAAGCACAGCCACTATATATTAACTGTCAAGGCAACAAGCCATGAGCTCTATTCCCTGGACTCCTTGCCTGTTATGTCTGTCTCACTTTCTACAGCATAGAAACTGAATTTCAAATGTTCATTGAACAACCCTTAATCATTAAACCATTCCCTATATCTTATTTATGAATGTCTACTAGTTTATAATGCTAATCTTCTTATTTGTTACTTTGAAAAATCAGTCTTAAGTATATGGGTGGCAAATAACATTAATGCTGGCAAAGATTGGTTTTTTAACTAACCTGCATTCCCCAGAAATAAACAGCAGGTATTCACATAAAAACTGAGCCTTCTATTTCCTTGAGCCCATCCATATATTTCATACAGTAATTCTTATAAAATCAGAACTTCTGTGCCCATTGTCATTTTGACTCAAGAACTATGTCTAATGTGTGTGAAGAGATCAAAATTTAGGAAATGCCCTAAGCTTATGCACTATCTCCCATAAGCAATGATCCAAATCATGACCCTTTCAAGATCAAGATGCCAATGGAGACTGAAATAACAGCCCACACCTCAAAGATCCATATGTAAGCCTAGTAATAAGAAATAAGATGATAATTGGATTCATCTGCAAATTTTTCAAGCAAAATAAGCTAATCTCTCTTGAACTTTTCCAAAAACAATCCAACAATTTTCTTCTTTTGTTGTAAGCGTGTGGAAGTCTATGCTATAAAGAACTAGCTTAAAATGCTCCTAAACTAAAGCATTATTAGTAGATAGTAGTATTTGTAGAGGATGGCATGATAAAAAAGAAATACCTGTCCAGGAAGATGCATGAAAATATATTACATTAATAAGAAAAAGATGTGGCAGTTCTGTGGAGTAATGATTTAGGAACCCTAAAGACTGCTGACTCTGCCATGAACCATCTCTACACTTCTACATTTTTTAGTTTTTATGCTACCATACTTTTGGAGAAAAATAACAAAATAGTTGGGACAAACTGCATCATTTCTTATGTATGCACACCTTCTCTAGTGAATTATGTTGACATGGTTGGATGAGCCAAGAGACCATACTGCATCCAACAAATAATATTGAACCAAGGGGTGTACTTGCATCTTGGCAATAAGTCACAAAAGACAGTGGCTTTCTTTGTGGAGTCTAAAGACAGGAGAAATAAAAAAAAGACAGTTGCCATCTTAGTAGAAAAGTATATATGCACGTACTTTGGGTACTATCAAAATATCCCTGTGTTTCTCTTTCTTCTGGGTGTCTTTTTGTGTTCATATTTTTTATTATTTCTATTTTTATTAACTTTTAAGTTAGTAAACAAAATATAACTTATATACACATACATAACTTCATTATGACACCAAATGCATTTTCAATTCAATTATTTGAGAATTTCATACATTAGTATGATATATCATTTCTATATATACTCTTCCAGTCAAATTCCCCATCCACCCCAAATTAATGATCTATTATTGTTATACACACACACACACACACACACTACTAAGTCTATTTGGTGTTGCTCATTTGTACATGTATTTAGGACTGATGACTTGAGGCTGGATAAGCTATTAGGGAATTTGTCTCTGAACAAAACTGACTACCCTTCTCTTGGCAGCCCACATTTCTTCATCTGGAGGGTCAGACTTTGTGAAATTTCTCCTAACCATGTTGGCATGATAACTAGTAATGTTATTACATAGCTCTTGTTAGGGAAGTCATATTGTTGAGATTTTATGAGTTCAGTTTTTTATGTCACAGCTGTAGAAGATACTAACTAAAAGCAGTCTTCCTAGTCCTTTAGGTCTGAAAAATCTATTCACCCTGTATTCTGTGATTTTTCTTGAACTTTAAGTATAAAGATTCTAATTAAATGTATCACTTGGGGTTGAGGACTCCATGCTCACTTATTCTCTGCATTTTGATCAGTTGTAGTCCTCGGAACTAGTATCTATTTATTGTAAATATAAGCTTCTAGACTGAGAGGTCCACATATCTGTAGGTATAATAAAAATTTTCATAATGCAATTAAAAATAACACGAGTTTAGGAAAGTGGCAGTGGTATGCTATTCTAGGATCCATAATCTTAACCATAGGTAGTTGGCTAGGTTTCCCATCCCAGGCATGAATTCCCTCATGCTGAGTAGGTCTTACATCAATCTAGAGAGCTGATGGTTGCCAACAAGATAAAAGTGCCACTAGTGCATCATTAATGATATCATGTCATTCTGGTCATTCTTGTAGTTCATAGGCTTTATACTTGGATGAGCTATTGGTTGTTTTGCTTTCTTAACAGATTGAATGACACCTTATAAGATTCTATGGCTCAGGGGAACCAAGGTCACCTGGAAAGAGAACTGGGGCTAAAAGAGAACAGGCGATTGAGAGGAATAACAAGCCAAGACAACTTATTTCTGATCAAGGCTCTAACTTTAATATGCAGCTTCAAATTTAAAGGTGAAGAAAAACCCTTCCCCCAAAAGACTGGGAACTCCTCCACAAAACTTGCATGGTTGTTCAGCAGGTGACTGGCTCCTCTCAGGAAACTGCAGATCTGGAAGAAAATAGACTTCACCTTGGTCCAAGGGTTCCACCCTTGGTGGGAGGCTATAGCTAGCACCAGGTCTGAATTTCCCTGCTCAAAGGCAGGGGAAAGAGCACAGTAGTCTGCAAGTAGAAGGCTCCCAAGTCAGATCTCTGCGTTCAAAATATGCAATATTTTCAGCAATAACTCCTTAACTACAAGTTCTTAGAGGCAACCAAAGGCAATAGCAACAGTCTATATTGTTTGGATGTCTCAAACCATCCTGTAAAACAACTCCCATGCCTAGAACTGTGATTTTTGCTAGCTAGTCTATTCCTCTTGGGGAGAGGTTTTCTTAGATGACCTATGACTCTTGAGAGAAGCATTATCATTCTCTCTGGTGCAATTACATTTTATATTTTTTATATATGTATGTATTTACATATATATTATGTATATAATTATATTATAGACATATACATATGTATATGTGTATATATGTGCATACATACATAGATATGTATTTAATTTGTGTATATATTTATAGTTATATATGTGTATATACATAGGTACCAGTTACAGTATATTAATTATATATTTATATTATGTTATTTATTGTATATAATATATTGTGCATATTATACAAAATATTATATATGACTCAATTTAAAAATGGATTACAGGTCTGAATAGAGCATTTGCAACAGAAAAAATAAAAATTACTTGGAGAACACATTTTCACTGTTGGTGAGACTGTAAACTTGTTCAGCCACTAAGGAAATCAGTGTGTAGAATTTTCAAACAACAGAAAGTATATCTACCATATTAATAAGATGTTTCACTCCTTGAATGTGGGTCCCTGTCCCAATTTCCTGTCACCATTGCACACCAGAGGTCTCTGGATGCAGAGGATCTGGAGAGTAGGGTCTTGACAGCAGTGAGTACAGAGGGTAGAAGCTGTGTCTCAGGACAGCTTGGTTTTTGAAATAGAGGGGCTAGATTATATAGCTTGAGTCAAGGGGGAGAAGGGAAAAAGGACAAGGGAGGAGGTGCTACAGGGAGGGCAGGGGTCTCCCAAGCCTATCAACAAGATTAGCAGTTACATGCTTTCTGAGAAGCCAGTTCTCTGGAGGGAAACTCAATCCTAACTGGCTTTATCAATGGCCTTTATCTCTGTGGAATTAACTATGCCCAAATCTGATGTGGGCATAGAGTGGACGCACTTCTGCTGTGCTGAGAACTGTCCTGGGTATGGGCAATGCTGTACCATCCCTCATCTGCCTTGGGAATCCACACTTGGCATATGCCAAAAGGACCCAACATCCTACTTCACAGAGACTTGCTCAGTCATGCACATTGCCACCCTGCTTAAGAAAATTAACTTACAAAGAGGAAATGTTTACTTTGACTTATCAACTTAGAGTTTTCAGCCAAGAGCTTTGAAGCCTCTAGGGAAATAAGAAGCATGCAATGGAGCACTCACCTCATGAAATCCAAAAGGCAAAAAGTGGAAATGTTTCTTAGTTAGTTAGGGTTTCCATTGCTGTGAACAGACACCATGACCAACGTAACTCTTATGAAGAACATTTAATTGGAGCTGCCTTAAAGGTTCGGAGGTTTAGTCCATTATCATCAAGGTGGGAAACATGGCAGTGTCCAGATAGGCATGGTGCTGGAGAAGAAGCTGAGAGTTCTACATCTTGATCCCAATCAAACCAGAAGACTGGCTTCCAGGCAACTAGGAGGATGCTCTCTCAAAGCCCACTCCCATAATAACATACTTCCTCCAACAAGGCCACGCATCTGAATAGTGCCACTCCCTCGGCAAAGCATATTCAAACCACCACAAAAGGGAAGAGAAAAGAAGTCTACAATTCTCTTCAAAGGCATGCCCTCCCAGGGGAGATAGAACCTGTAGAGACCATATCCAGTGGAAAGGAATGGGCCCCGGTTGAGGGATGGGGCCACCCAGTCACCTCAAAAATATTAATCCAGAATTCCTCCTGTCAAAAGGAAATGTAGCGAGAGGGGGGTTGAGAAAAGAGGGAGGGGAAGGGGGCTTATGGGACTTTTGGGGAGGGAGGAAACAGGAAAGGGGAAATGATTTTGAATGTAAATAAAAAATACTTAGAAAATAAAAGAAAAAAGAAAACGTAAAAAAAAATAAAAAAATAAAGGAAATGTAGGGACAAAGAGTGGAGCAGAGACTGAAGGAAAGGCCATCCAGAGACTGCCCCACCTAGGGATCCATCCCATCTGCAGACACCAAACCCAGACACTATTGCTGATGCCAAGAAGTGCTTACTGACAGGAGCCTGGTATAGCTGCTCCCTGAGAGATTCTGCAAGAGCCAGACTAATACAGATGCAGATGTACACTGCCAAACATCGGACTGAGTGCGGGACCCCAATGGAGAAGTTAAGGCAAGGAATGTAGGAGCTGAAGGGGTTTGCAACACCATAGGAAGAACAACAATATCAACCAAACAGACCCCCCCAAAAGCTCCCAGGGACTAAACCACCAACCAAAGAGTGCATATGAGGGGACCCATGGCTCCAGCTGGATATGTAGCAGAAGATTGCCTTATTGGGCATCGCTGGGAGGGGAGCCCCTTGGTCCTGTGGAGCCTCGATGACCCAGGGTAGGAGAATGCTAACAAGATGAAGGAGGAGTGGGTGGGCAGGTGCGGTACTACCCTCAGAGAGGCAGGGGGGAGGGGATAGAGGGCTTGTGGAGGGGAAATTGGGAAGGGAGATAACATATGAAATGTAAATAAATAGAATAAAATTTTCAAAAAAAGGCATTCCCTCAATTATTTAACTTCCTTCCAGTAGTCCCTACCTGTTAAAGGTTCTACCACTTCTAAGCAGCACCGTATGCTAAGGAATAAGACCTTTAACACATACTCCTTTAAAGAGACCCATTCAAACCATAGCAATGGTGAATTTAAATATTTGAACAAATGAGTTTCAAAACAGTGGACTTTCTCTACAGTTCCAAAAATGACCCTGTGCCATGTGGATTCTGGTCTCTTGCCATGCACAATTCTAGGTGATTTGCAAACGTTGACAGAAGCACCAAGATGAATCCATAAACTAAATTCTATTGCTAAAAAGTAAACTCATCCCATTAACATATTTAGCCATGCTTAATAGAAAGATTTACCATAGGCTTTAGGTTTAATAATCAGTCTTCCTGGTATGTGTCTTAGGATGATTGACACCATAATAGTAAAAACAGTTGGCATTTATCAAATGCTTATTATATGTCAAACATATATATATGTATATATATGTATATATATTTATCAAATGCTTATTATATGCCAAACATATATATAAACATATATGTATACATATATATGTAATCTTGTAAGGTATTTATTATTGTCACTACCATGAAAAACAATAGAAAATATAACCATATTAATGTTTCAACATCCTGAAAAATCATACAGAGAGTAGAATGAGTTTTCTTACTGGATGTTCAATGCAGAATAGTCAGCCTTGAAATCATATGCACACAAAGATAAGGATGGCAGCAGGTTATGCGTGTGTGTGTGTGCACCTGCAAACACATGTATAGATGTATTATCTTTGTAATAAATATAATCAAAGAAAATGAGGCTATTAAACTTGAAAGCAGAGAAGGGTTTGACAGAGAGCTTAAAGAGGGGCTGGAAGGAGGAAAAAGGAGACATGATATATTTTATTACAGTTAAAGACACTTTTTTAAAAGAAAAAAATAAAATCACATTAAGAAACATTTTTTAAAATAAAGAGCTGAGGTACAAAATCTCTTTAGTGTGAACCTAGATGGCTTCAAGTGAAGTTGAGATATATGTTAGATAAGTGATTGATAGACAAATGATATGATGATCATAAATAGATGATAGATAGATAGATAGATAGATAGATAGATAGATAGATAGATAGATAGATAGATAGATAGATAGATGTTAGATAGATAGATAGATAGATAGATAGATAGATAGATAGATAGATAGATAGATAGATGAACAGATAAACAGACAGACAGATGATAGACAGAGAGATATAAAATTGTAGTTTTATCATAATATGAGTTTTCAATAAAGGACCAGACAAAAGAATGAAATAGGAGAAGAGTGAGGGTAAAAAGTCCACTGGATACAGCAAATGATTGAGCCAGAAAGACAAGGCTCTAGCACCAGCATGATGTAAAGTGCAAGAGGAAAGCCTGAGGCTTGAGAGATAATGATGAAATCCAGGCAGACTCAAAACACAAAAGGCATGAATGTAGGTCAGAATTCAACCTAAGGCAGCCAATGCATATAATACACAGATTGAAGAACTGGGAGTGAAGGGGGAGCTAATCCGAAGTAGTGTTAGAGTGAAGATTGTCAGTATTGAAGGGGTGATCCAGTTTGTCCTTTTCTCCAAGATCCTAGCCTTATCCTTCATCTAGTCTACTCCCACATGTGTAGCAAAATGTGCACTAGGACATAAGAAGAAGTGATCCACAAACATTATTGTCAGACTCAGGTTTGTCAATGGAAAAGATGCTCAGAAAAACCTTTCAGCACTTCTCAGATGGCACATGGAGCAGGCAGCAGGGAAGATCAGGATATTCTCATTCCAAACTGATGCCATTCAGCCTCATGGGGGTTTCTTTTTTAGACAGCATGCTTATACACATGCTAAAGAAACTGTTCAAGTTCTTTAATTACTTAATATGGAAACTTTTACTTTCTGCTACAGATAAAATGAAATAGAACTCTATTAAATCTAGATGACTAGGTAAGATATTGGAAATCTAGCCCATTATCCATGGGATTCCTCTCTCTCTTAGCTGCAAAGGCTTCCAGAAACACTGGCCTCAGAGTTCTTATTTAGGAAGACACATTACTGAGTAATCATGGTTTTAGCTTCCCTGTTATATCTTAGAGACACAATCTTGCCGCAGAATGTATGGGTGGGCCTCTGGCTCTTACAACCTTTCTTTTTCCTCTTCCACAGTGTTTCCTGATTTTTCTGTGAGGGCTGTATTGTAGATGTGTCAGTTATAGTAGAGTACTCCAGAATTAATTGCTCCACTTAGATATGACCATTGCTATCTTCAATCAAAGCAAGTTGGTCTGTCTTCCAGAGAATCTCATGAGAGAACATTTATAACATTCACTTTCGGATGAAGTAGAGAAGCTTAGAAGTTCTTTGGAGGCCAAAATGAGATCTTCATGATGCCTTTACAGTCCCTGGAGTTCTATAAGTGGTAATGATAGATAGACTAGCACCACCGTTCCTTGGTCAGTTTTTCACTAGTCCCTACTCTGAACTGAGACATCATAGTCATACAGCTCCCTGTGAGTCACCCTTTGCCCCTCTTGCAACACCAATAAGCTTATTAGTTCATAAAGCTAAACTTGGACAGAATCTTTTCTTTGTTCTATTATATCCTATGTAAGCAGCATATTAATAGATATTTCATTATGCATCCCAGGAAAAATCATGCAACCCTGAGATGATCCCTAAGGAATACATAAGAGAACTACACTGTAATGATATATAGAACCACTACAATCCCATTTATTATAGGCAGCAACTGAAATTTATATTTTGAAAATGTCACCCCATGGAATGAATATTACACAAAGAATGAGAAAACTGCTACTAAACAGCAAATAGCTGGATCCCTTACCTTTCAATTAAGTGAAAGAAAACAAATATAGAATTTATTACCTTAAAAAGAATTTAAAATAAAAAATAAATGTATCACCTATTTATATATGTATACTTTATTAAAAGCCATGGAGAAAACTAAGTTATAATAAAGAATTATTATATGAGATTATGGTTATGCTTTGAGCATGAAGGCCTCAGGGTAGGAAGGATGGATTAGTTGTCTAAAGGTGCCACAGGAAGCTGATAATCCCATTAATCTGCATGTCAGTAGTACAGATGTGCTTGCTTTGAAATTTTTCTTGCTATCTGCTTCTTTCTGAAATTTGAATTTTATGAATTACACTATAAACTGCAAACACACTGGGTCTCAGTTCATCTGATGTGGCTCATATTCTTCACATCACTGCGTCTTGTCTTTGTTTACTATCTTTTCTGGTTCTACCTGGTAGTTATCACATGGCTTCCTAAGATATTTGGATCTGGGCCCCTGGGTAAATAATCTGGGCTTAGCAACTTCATGTTCTTCCATTGTGTATTTAACTTCCAAATCTGGTTTCTTACAAACTAACAAACCAACCAAAAGAATTTTTCTCGTTTCTTAGGCAAGGCCACGAAATGGGACACAGTGCTGCTGATAAACTGGCAACTTGGTTTGAAATTTTACTCCCATTACTTAAGGGAATTTCACACTCATGAGAAAAGTATGGTCCAAAGTGTTTTATACTACCATTGTTCTTGGAATTCATGTGCATATCTACATGACTTAACAATCCCAAACAGATAAGGGGAGATCAGAAACGGTTTAAACTCTGGCTGGCTCTGCACATAACAACATTAGAAACCCTACCATAAATGAGTCTCACAAAGAACTCCCAGCTTCATAGAAATATCCTAGACTAGGCTCAGGGACTTTGTATTTTATGTTCATCAAGCGCATACCCTGCATATCAGAGAGAAATTAATCCAAAGGATTAATTAATAAAGGATCTTAGGCATCTTCATGTTCTTATGTTCTGGCATATTCCTGTCATTATCCTAGATTCTTTAAAGATTGTGGAGGAATGAGTGGAATTTAAATGAAGATTCCTACATCAAATGTCTAAATGCAGTCATATGTTGCAGAGAATCTTTCATTCAATGACAAGAACATGTAGACATACTGGTCTCAAGATTGCATCACCCAGTGATGTCTCAGCCAGCTTATCTTAATCATATTCTATTATTTCCACAAAGACAAATTTACACAGTGACAGGTGACATATTTCTCAGAAAATGAGCCCATAGTAAGTACACATTATTTTATTTAAAAATTATGAAGCATACTGACTTAGTCATTCATACTATTTACTGAATTTACCTAACCCAGATCCCTGGGACTACATTTGTAACCTAGAGGCCCACAGAATTTCTCTGTCCATAATAACACTGTTGGAGTGAGCTAGTTGAGGCAGATATTAAAAAAGCAAACAAGAACCAGGGTTCTCAACTAATACATACAATCTAAATGAACTCAGTTAGGGTTAGATGTGTGTGTGTGTGTGTGTGTGTGTAGTTATAGCAGAAGTTAAACAAGAATCTAGCAAGGAACGGGGGAAGGGAGGAGTTGGAAGAGGAAGAGATAAAATTGAATATGATATACACATTTATGAAACTGAAAAACACTGAAATTTTTACTCAAAAATAAACATAAACAAATAATCAAAAATATCTTTAGATTTATAAATAAATGTAAGCAAGTGAAACAGGGACTTAAAATGGCATACTAAACTAAACAGAAAATTCTTAAAAATGTCTAGTAAACATTTTTTAAAAATGTTCAGCATCCTTGGCCATCAGGAAAATATGGAATTGAAACTACTTTAAGATTCCACCTCACCCCAGTCAGAAAGGCCACCAACAGAGTACAAATGTCAACAAATGCCAGTATAGATATAGCAAAGGAGACTCACATACACTGTTGGTAAAGGTATAAACTAGTAGAGTCACTTTCCAATCAGTCTGAAAGAAAAGAAGAAAGAAAGATAGGAAAGAAGGAAGGAAGGAAGGAAGGAAGGAAGGAAGGAAGGAAGGAAGGAAGGAAGGAAGGAAGGGAGGGAGGGAGGAAGGAAGGAAAGAAGGAAGGAAGGAAGGAAGAGAGAAAGGAAGAAGAAAGAAACAAAGAAGCAAAGAAAGACAGACAGAAAGATATAATAACAGAAATAGAACTGCAATTTGACCCAGCTTCCATTCCTGGGCATTTACCAAAAGGATTTTATAGCTTTACAGAGATATTTGACATCCTGTTCCCAGATTTGATTTTAGGAGCTATGTTTGTTTGTTGTTGTTGTTGTATGCAACAGTCAGTGCAGAGATTCATAACTGGCCAAAATGAGGAAGAGAAGTGTGAATGTTAGTGTTCAGTCATAAGTGAGACATCTTTTATCAACCTATCCCTCACATTCACTCCATCATGGCTCAGGGGCTACTTCTGAAGAGAAAACAAAAAGAATGGAAGAGGCAGAGGATGTGCAGAGCACTGCAAAATACCCTTCTGGATGTGATATAGCCACCGCACTCATGAAATCACAGCTAAGATGACATGTACAATTCATATTCAACCAAAGTCCCAACGTAGATTACAAAGGAACTAAAAGTATCATCCTTAAATGAAGAACCGCTAGTAGTGAATAGTTTCTAGGGAAGGGAGAATCATAATTCTATTGGGGTGGGTCCCTGGTAGGTTGCTCATTTTCTAGGAAAGGACCCTCACACCCATGGGCATTGCTAAACAGATAACAAATTAATTTTTTAAAAAAGGAGATGGGGCAGTGGTGGCACACCCTTTAACTCCAGCACTTGGGAGGCAGAGGCAGGCAGATTTCTGAGTTCGAGGCCAGCCTGGTCTACAGAGTGAATTCCAGGACAGCCAGTGCTACAGAGGGAAACCCTGTCTTGAAAAACCAAAAAAAAAGGGGGGGGGGGAAGGACATGCATGAAGTTGAGAGGTGGATGGACATGGAGGAATTGGAGAGGAGAAACAAGATATGGATTCATTGATACATGTTGATAATTCTCAAAGAAAAGCAAATCAGTAAGCAAATGGTAATTTGAGAATTTTTGCAATTCGCTTTACTCTACATATTTAATCTATAGTTAAATTCTAGAAGCAAATTCTATTGTTGCTCATTTGATTATATAAAATCAGCTGCTAAAGACTTTGTACTTTATCTGAATCAGAAACAAGTGTAACCTGAGTATCAGTTTCTGAACACATCATCTAAGATCCTGGATTCTGGATTCTGGTTCAGTTTTTAAAAACTTATTAGTGGGACCTTGCTTTTTAATCAGCCATGCCCTTCAGTAAATGTAAAAACTATAGACAATTCCAAGGGCACAGCATAGAACAGCAAGGAGCTATGTTGTCCATCCATATGAAGTAAACAGGGCTGAGCTTGATTTGCTTATTTCTTGATCACAATGATTGCTTTAAGCATATGCAATATATTACAGGGGTGCTATAATAAGCATTTCCCAGACTGTGACAAATATCAAAATAAGGATACATATCCCATGTGTTTCTAACACCAAAATCCAGGGCATTGAATGCATTCTAGAACAAAGAAACTCACTTTTCCTATCCTTTGTCACATCTCGTAGTATCTAACAGAGAGTTCTAATAAATTATTATTATATTAGAAGCATGACCTGGGGCAGCATAAAGAAAGGATGAAGATGGAAAGCAGTGAGTCAACAAAAGGACATATTACATTTGCCAAAGATTAGTTCAACTGAAAAAAACAAACAGCATGTCAAAATTGTCCCTGCAAGAAAATAAAATGGTCCATAACTTACATATTGGTTCTGTACTTCCAAAAGAACTTTATCTTGTAGATTGTGAATGCTCCACATTCGGGAGCTGCACTCTTCTGGGCACTGCTGAAAAGCTCTGGAGTCGAGATACTGAGGTGCAAGTCAGATCTAATGTTTGCAGATAACTTGTTTGGAGACCACCTTTAGAAAGGCAATGAAGCACACACAGAGCTATAGCGAGAGGCTGGGAAGGTAAGCAGGCCTGGAGCTGGTAAGAGGGAGCTGAAACAAAGCCCTAAACCATTCTGCAAAAGTGTGCTACTGTAGGTGTTGAAGGCTAATGCTAATGAAAGGAAATTAGCCACCTCTGTCAACTGCGGCTTGTAAGCCTAAAAATCACTGTAAACCAGATTGAATTTGTCTCCAATGTAAGACAGATCTTTTTCTTTGAACATGTTGCTGATGTCTGAAAATCAAAACAAAAAGTTGAAGTCTCCCTCTAGTGTCCAAACTGCTGCTTTACAATTATTATATATAAATGGACTTGTAAAGTGTTCCTCACATAAGACTAAGTGCATTGAACACTGCAAGTGACACCACTGAAAGAGAAGGAAAACATGATTTTAAAGGGTTTATTATTTTTTTTACATAAGAGTTTTATCTGAATGGATGGATGTATACCAGGTGCCTACAGAAGTCAGAAGAAGGCATTGGATACACTGAAACTGGAGTTACAGGCAGTTGTGAGTCACCATGGAGGTGCTGGAAAACAAACCCAGATCCTTTAAAAAAGCAACAAATCTTAACTACTAAGCAATATCTCCAAACCTTAATTTGAATTTTTAAAATAAAACGTGCAAAAGAAAGAAAAAGGCTGAAACTAACAAACTAATTACAGATTGACCAATCCCAGTGCAGAAACAGAAACACTAAAAACAAGATAACTTGTCTCTCTTACGTATAATAAGTCCCATAGTAATGGAACAATGTAAGAAATAAAGAGATAACTCAGCAATTAAGAGCACTTGTTGCATTCCCAGAGGTCCGAGATTTGGTTCCAAGCACTCACATTGTTTCACAACCATCTTTACTCTAGTTTCAAGGGATCTGGCATCCTATTCTGATCTCTGCAGGAAACTAGAGACACTCATCCATATAAAACAATTAGTGCATCTATCAATCCTTATCAGAGTAACTTTTTTTGCATTAGATGATATTAATACATAGACTATAACTCATCAAAGTTTAGAAAATGAAAGATTGTGGAATGCTCATCTATCAGGGGAACATCTATAAAGGGACATCACACTGTCTTGCCCCAGGGTTTAGGGATAATCCAAAAGAGTAGGCAGAAAGATTTTAAGTCAGAAGATTATACCAAAAAACTACTTATAAGACATAAGAAGGCTGTTGTATGTGCACACTCTCAGAGCCTGTGAATGTGTGTATGAGACCTACACAAGATCAAGATCTCCAGCACGAATACAGGAGAGCTCACGGTGCTCCACCACTATCTATGAAGCTACAGGCTGATAGATGCTGAGAAAAGGAGAGTGAATTTTCTTCATAGACGCAGCCTCTGACAGGCTTCCCATGCCTCAGTAGGTAGTCCTATACCCAGGCATTCAAAAAGCACTAAGTATACACAGTGAGTTTTTTAAAGAGTATATAGCCCTGAGAGGAAAAGGCAGCATTTATGGGGTGATTGCAGTGGAAAGAAAGGTGAGAAGATATGATTAAGGTGTATAAGATGTTTTCAAATAATTTTTAAATGTAAAAATGTATTGTACTTCACATATCTAGATTAAAATAATCCTAGAATTCATAGTGGAACCAGAGAGATCACAAAATTCATTCTAAAAGTAAATTGATAAAGTATCACAATACCTGACTTCAAATTATATTGCAAAGTTATAATGACCCTGACAGCCTAGTACTAGATTAAAAACAGACAGACCAAGGGGACAGAATAGAGGACTGAAGAATAAAGCAACAAAGTTCTATGCATCTAACTTTTACTAAGATGCTAAAAATATGTGGTAGAAGAAAAGTTTAGGGGCTGGAGAGATGAGTCAGTGGTTAAGAGCACCGACTGCTCTTCCGAAGGTCCTGGTTCAAATCCCAGCAATCCTATGGTGGCTCACAACCATCTGTAATAAGATCTGATATTCCCTTCTGGAGTGTCTGAAAAAAAACTAAAATGTGCTTACATATAATAATAAGTAAATATTTAAAAAAATAGAGGCAGTTGGGACCTCCAGGTGCAAGGATAACTGAGCATAACATCACTTGGGACATAGCCAGCTTGTGCGCTCACTGCACCCAAGAGCTGGGCAGTTCTGTGGTCATCTACGCACCAGCTCTGCTGTGGGACATCTGCCCTGCAAAGGGACCTGCACCTGGAGAGAGCACACTGGGAAAGAGTGCACCAGCCTCCCCTTAGCGACCTCTGCTACAGCGAGGGACTACACTGAGTCTTCAGGTATGCAGGGACTTCCCAAATATAACATCGCTTGGGACACAGCCTGCTAGGCTTCCATCTACGCCCAAAGCAGGACAGCTCTGTGGTCATCTGGGCACAAGTTCTGCTGTGGAACATCTGCCCTGCAGAGTGATCTGTGCCAAGAGGGTTCACAGTACACTCCGCCATCTTTGATCTGTTGGGACCTCCAGGTACAGGGATAACTGAGCATAACATCGCTTGGGACACAGCCAGCTTGTGTGCTCCCTGCATCCAAGAGCTGGGCAGTTCTGTGGTCAACTATGCGACAGCTCTGCTGTGGGAGATCTGCCCTGCAGAGGGACTCGCACCTGGAGAGAGCACACCAGCCTCCCCTTAGTGACCTCTTCTCCAGGGATTGACTACACTGAGTCTCCAGGTAAGCAGGGATTCCCCAAGTAGAACATCACTTGGGACAAGGCACATCAGGGCTCCAAAGTCACTCAGGAGCAGGGCAGGGCCCCAGAAATCGGTGCCAGGGGAATCCCGGTAATCCAGCATGGGTCAGAAATAGCCTTGCAGGCTCACAGGAGGTCCAACCAACAGCCAGTGACAGCAGGATCAACTAACACCAGTAGTAACCAGATGGTAAAAGGCAAATGTAGGAACGTTACTAACAGAAATCAAAGTAATATGGCACCATCTGAACCCAACTCTCCAACAGCAGCAAGTCCTGGATACCCCATCACACCCGAAAGGCAAGATCTGGATTTAAAATCACTTCTCATGATGCTATTAGAGGACTTCAAGAAGGACACAAATAAATCTCATAAAGAATTACAGGAGAACATGAATCAACGGTTAGAAGCCCTTACAAAGGAAACACAAAAATCACTTAGAGAAATGCAGGAGAACATGGATCAATAGATGGAGGCCTACAAGGAGGCAACACAAAAATCGCTTAAAGAAATGAATCAACGGGTAGATGCACTTTCAAAGGAATCACAAAAACCGCATAAAGAAATGTAGAAGAAAATGGGTCAACAGATGGATGCCCATAGGGAGGAAACACAAAAATTTCTTAAAGAAATGAATCAACAGGTAGATGCCCTTACAAAGGAAACACGAGAATTGCTTAAAGAAATGCAGGAGATGATGGATCAACAGATGGAAGCCCATGAGGAGGAAACACAAAAATCGCTTAGAGAAATACAGTAGAACTTGGGTCAACAAGGCAGAAATCCTGAAAGAGGAAACACAAAAATTCGTTAAAGAAATACAGGAAAATACAAACAAACAAGTGAAAGATCTCAGCAAATCCAACCAAGGATCTAAAAAAGGAAGTAGAAATGACTAAGAAATCACAAAGGGAGACAACTTTGGAGATAGAAAACCTTGGGAAGAAATCAGGAGTCATAGATGCAAACATCAACAATAGAATACAAGAGATGGAAGAAAGAATCTCAAGTGCTGGAGATGCCATAGAAAGCATCGAATCAACAGTCAACGAAAATGCAAAATGCAAAAAACGTGTAACCCAAAACATCCAGGAAATCCAGGACACAATGAGAAGACCAAACCTAAAGATTATAGGTATAGATGAGAGTGAAGATTTGCAACTTAAAGGGCCAGTAAACATCTTCAACAAAATTATGGAGGAAAACTTCCCTAACCTAAAGAGAGAGATGCCGATGAACTTACAAGAAGCCTACAGAAACTCCAAACAGACTGGACCAGAACAGAAATAACTTCCGACACATAATAATCAAAACACCAAATGTTCTAAACAAAGAAAGAATATTAAAAGCAGTAAGAGAAAAAGGCCAATTAACATACAAAGGAAGACCTATCCAAAACACATCAGATTTCACACCAGAGACTATGAAAGCCAGAAGATACTGGGCAGATCTATGAAGACACTAAGAGAACACAAATGCCAGCCTAGACTACTATACCCAGCAAAACTCTCAATCACCATAGATAGAGAGACCAAGATATTCCATGATAAAACCAAGTTTTCACAATATCTTTCTACAAACCCAGCCCTGCAAAGGATAATAGGTGGAAACCGCCAATATAAGGAGAGAAACAACACCCTGGAAAAAACGAGATAGTAATCTTCTTGCATCAAACCCAAAAGTAGATAACAACTCAGACATAAAGATAGCGTCAAGAATAGCAGGTGGCAATAATCACTATGCCTTAATCTCTCATAATATCAATGATCTCAATTCCCCAATAAAAAGACATAGACTAGCAGACTGGATACATAAACAGGACCCAGCATTTTGCTGCATGCAGGAAATGCACCTCAGTGTCAAAGACAAACACTACCTCAGAGTAAAATGCTGGAAAACAATTTTACAAGCAAATGGTCCCAGGAAACGAGCTGGAGTAGCCATCCTAATATCAAATAAAATTGACTTTCAACCTAAAGTCATCAAAAAAGACACAGAAGGACACTACATACTGGTCAAAGGAAAAATCCAAGAAGAACTCTCAATTCTGAACATCTATGCTCCAAATGCAAGGGCACCCTCATTCATAAAAGAAACTTTGCTAAAGCTCAAAGCACACATCGCACCTCAAACAATAATAGTGGGTGACTTCAAAACCCTGATCTCTGAAATGGATCGTTCAGGAAAGCAGAAACTAAACAGGGACACAGTGAATCTAACTGAAGCCTTGGACCAAATGGAACTAACAGATATATATAGAACATTTCATAATAGAGCAAAAGAATACACATTCTTCTCAGCACCTCGGTCACAAATCAGACCTCAACAGATATAAGAAAATCAAACTAATCCCATGCCTCCTATCAGATCACTATGGAATAAGGGTTGTCTTCAATGGCAACAAAAGCAACAGAAAACCCACATACACATGGAGGCTGAACACTGCTCTACTCAATGATATCTTGGTCAAGGAGGAAATAAAGAAAGAAATCAAAGACTTTTTAAAATTTGATGAAAATGAAGGCACAACATAACCTAATTTATGGGACACAATGAAGGCAGTGAAAGAGGAAAATTCATAGCCCTGAGTGCCTCCAAAAAGAAATGGGAGACAGCATGCACTAGCAGCTTAATGGCACACCTGAAAGCCCTGGAACAAAAAGAAGCAAATACACCCAAGAGGAGTAGAAGTCAGGAAATCATCAAACTCAGGGCTGAAATCAATCAAGTAGAAACAAATAAAACCATACAAAGAATCAACAAAACTAGGAGTTGGTTCTTTGAGAAAATCACCAAGATAGATAAGCCCTTAGCCAGACTAGCCAGAGGGCACAGAGACAGTATCCAAATTAACAAAATCAGAAACGAAAAGGGAGATATGACAACAGAAACTGAGGAAATTCAAAAAATCATCAGATCCTGCTACAAAAGCCTATATTCAGCACAACTAGAAAATCTGGAGGAAATGGACAATTTCCTAGACAGATACCAAATACCAAAATTAAATCAGAATCAAATAGACCATCTAAACAATCCTATAACCCCTGAAGAAATAGAAGTCGTCATTGGAAGTCTTCCAACCAAAAAAAGCACAGGTCCAGATGGTTTTAGTGCAGAATTCTATCAGACCTTCAAAGAAGACCAAACACCAACACTCTTCAAACACTCCTGTTATACTACTCCTGGGCATATACCCAGAGGCTTCCCCTGCATTCGATAAGGACACATGCTCCACTATGTTCATAGCAGCCTTATTTATAATAGCCAGAAGCTGGAAAGAACCCAGATGTCCCTCAGTGTAGGAATGGATTCAGAAGATGTGGTA
Source organism: Tokudaia tokunoshimensis (assembly GCA_036184795.1). Taxonomy (NCBI): domain Eukaryota; kingdom Metazoa; phylum Chordata; class Mammalia; order Rodentia; family Muridae; genus Tokudaia; species Tokudaia tokunoshimensis. The sequence continues at coordinate 47,497,596 of BTHU01000016.1, forward strand.
TATTTACACAATGGAATACTACTCTGCAATTAAAAACAATGAATTCATGAAATTCTTAGGCAAATGGTCAGAACTGGAAAATATCATCCTTAGTGAGGTAATCCAATCACAAAATAACACACATGGTATGCAGTCACTGATAAGGGGATATTAACCCAGAAACTCAGAATACCCAAGTCACAATTCACATATCAATAGATTTCTAAGAAGATGGAAGGAGAGACCCCTGGTCCTGGAAAGACTGGATGTAGGGGAAGCCAGGACAGAGAAGCGAGAGGGGGTTGAATGGGCAACAGGGGGAGGGAAGGGGGCTTATGGGACTTTTGGGGAGGGAGGAACCAGGAAAGGGGAAATCATTCGGAATGTAAATAAAAATAAATACATAGAAAATTTAAAAAAAAGAAAGAAAAAATGAAAAGTCTATTTTCCAAATGTTACTGGGAAATTTAGATATCCACCTGCAGAATGAAGTTAGATTCATATCTTACTCTCAACAAAAAATCAGTTCAAAGTGTATTAATGATTTAATTAAAATACAATATGCAGAAACTGCTAGAGGATCTTGAAGATACTGAGATAGGTAAAAACCTTCTGGATAAAACTTGAACAGCATAGAAACTAGCCCCAAGCTTTCAGCAAATGAAACTCCATAAGATTAAAGTGTCTCTGCACAGAAAAAGAATTTATCAAGAGAGTTAAAAGAGAAAAAATAATTACTAGCCATCCTTCAGGCAAGAGGCTAATATCCAAAATATACTAAGAACTGCGAAATGTCAGAAGGATGAAAATTAAAACTGCCTTGAGATACCAGCTCACCACAGTCAGAATGGCAGTTAGCAGGAAAATTAGAGGTTAGAGAAATGTCTTAGCAGTTGCAAGCAGTTTTTGTTCTTCAAATAGTCCTGAATTCAGTACCCAGCACCCACGTTGAATGGTCGACAACTGCCTGCAACTCCTGATTGAGAGGATCCATTGTCCTTTGCTGGAGAGGTTAATATGGGAAAATAACCTTTTTTACTGCTGGTGGGAGTCTGAATTAGCACAGTCATTATGGAATTCGGTGAAGGTTCCTCAAAAAATTAAAAACAGAACTATCATGTGATCCACATGTTCCACTCCTAGACATAAGATCTCCATATCCTACCACAAAGAAATGTACAAATCTATGTTTATTGCTGCCCCATTTACTGTAACTATCATGAAAAAAAGAATCAGTCTCCATGTTCAAAAACAGATGAATGGGGAAATAAACTGTGGAATATATACATAATGGAATGTTATCTAACTGTGAATGTACATTATTAAGTGTGAAATGGCATTACACTATAAGAGAGACAATACCCCCACTAGACACCACAGGCTAACAAATAACTCTATTACCAAGAATAGGGTTACCCCTTTTGGAGTTGTTTGTCAGTGGGTTTCCATAGACCTCCAAGCATTCTAGGCTATAATCAATACTCTTAGTGCTCCTCTAGAACTAGACAGTAAGAGCCTCATACTAATGATACCATGCACTTGAGTCAAAGAACATGAAGAGATTAATGTATTAATCACCTGGAAGTGCCCCCTTTCGTCCTTAGCTTTTGTAATGCTAAAAGGTGCCATCCATGCCACTGTTGGAAAAGAGTAATCATCAATATAACCCAGTTTTGAATCTTGTGAACTATAATAATGACCTGACAATGACCCACAATAATGGCCTGAAGATGACTTATAGTAATGGCCTTACAATGACCTACAATAATAGCCTGACAAGATATGCTCACTGGTACAACAGTGGCATTAATACAATGTGAATAATCAGCTGCTTTCTGAAAGGATCAGGCCTACTCCTTGAGATAGATCCCATACATTGTTGTATCTCAGGAGACGCCCCCCCTCCCCGGCCAGGGTCTCTGCTCAGGCACGCAACCCCTCAGAACACAACTTGACAAGACGATTGCTATAACAACATGAGGTGTCAGTTTATTCCACATACATGAAGGTTGCAACTCCTCACAGGGAGAGTCAACCCTGAACAAAGAAAGCATATATCTTTTATACCCTTCTTGTAATGGGGGTGACGTGCTATAAGTCATATGTTTTTAAATTTACAGGTCAAGAGGGATTTTTGCAATAAGATTGTTAACGGTTTGTGGCCTTCCTAGGAACCCAGTAGCAGGAGGAGCAGGGGGGTGATTCAGAGAACTGTTATGTCTTATTTTGTCCTGGCCTGGTCACTTTGTCTGCTTGAAACTTTTGTTTTTACATACTCAGAACCCATGTCTATGTTTTCAGAAAACTCTGTTCGAAGGTCAGGGCAGAAGCAGCTGCAAGCTGCCGGCTCTCTGCAGAGCAGCTTCTCTTTGCTGTTTCTCTGTCTTAAAGGGGCAGCCTCTCACAGAGAGGCACTGTTACTGGGGAAGGGACCTTGCTTTCCACAACTTGGCACTCTTACAGGGCCACAAACCTGCTGCCATATGCCCAAGGGGAAGGCTACTAGTATTATTATGCTAAGTGAACACAGTACTAAAATGACCTCAATGACTGACTGCTATACCCATAGGTCAGGGCAACTCTAAATCCTCACATCAAAGAAGCTTGGTTTTTTCCAATAGATAGCAATTGACACAGAGATGTTCAGTGAGTCAGTGTGAAGTGATGATGGCAGTGCTCAGCCTAAAACTAGACACACATATCACCCTTCTCAAAAAGCTCAGGGATTTTCATGGAAGAGAGACAGAGATACTGGATAATTTCAAGGAAGTAGTGTTTTCCAGACACAGGGGAGTTAAACATATCAACTCAAAGCAATTGTAACAGCATGTACAGACTAAATTCCAGTATAAAGGGCAAAGTAGGTGTAAAATTCCACCATTAGATGAAGAGCTATTGGTAATTGGTAGCTGCTGGGTAGGAGACAGAAAGTCAGTCTTCTTCAATAATGTAAGCCCAGGTAAGCTGACTGATTACTGCACTAAAGGATGGTGGAACCTGGGAAAAATGTATGATAAATATAAATGAGGCAGACGAAAGTCTCATGTAATAGCTAACTTTATTCACAGCATCAGAAAAGTTATATTCTGTGGATGAAGAAAACTCACATGACTGGACATCAGCATGTAGAAAAATGCAAATCAGCCAGTTCTTATCTCCTTGTGCAAAGTTCAAGTCCAAATGCATGAAGTACCTCCACATGAAACCAGATGCAATGAAACTTATAGAGGAGAAAGTGGAGAAGAACCTCGAACACATGGGCACAGGGGAAATTTTCCTGAACAGAACACCAATGATCTATGCTCAAAGATCAAGAATCAGTAAATGGGACCTCATACAACTGCAAAGTTTGTGTTATTCAAAGGAAGTTGTCAATAGGACAAAAGGGCAACCAACAGATTGGGAAAAGATCTTTACTAATCCTACATCTAGTAGAGGGCTAATATTCAATATACACAAAGAACTCAAAAAGTTACACTCCAGAAAATAAAATAACCCTATTTAAAAATGGGTACAGAGCTAAACAAAGAATTTTCAACTGATGAATATCGAATGGCAGAGAACTACCTAAAGAAATGTTCAATAGCCTTAGTTATCAGGGAAATGCAAATCAAAACAACCCTGAGATAACACCTCACATCAGTCAGAATGACTAAGATGAAAAACTCAAGGGACAACAGATGCTAGTGAGGATGTGGAGAAAGAGGAACATGCCTCCATTTCTGGGGGGATTGCAAGCTGGTAGAACTACTCTGGAAATCAGTTTGGCAGTTCTTCAGAAAATTGGACATAGTACTACTGGAAGACCCTGGATGCTACTACTGGGCATGTACCCAGAAAACTCTCCAACATGGAATAAGGACACATGCTCCACTATGTTCATAGCAGCCCTATTTACAATAGCCAGAAGCTGGAAAGAACCCAGATGTCTTTCAACAGAGGAATGGATACAGAAAATGTGGTATATCTATACAATGGAGTACTACTCAGCTATTAAAAACGATGAATTCATGAAATTCTTAGGCAAATGGATGGAACTAGAAAATATCATCCTGAGTGAGGTAACCCAATCACAAAAGAACACTCATGGTATGCACTAACTGATAAGTGGATATTAGCCCAAAAACTCAGAATATCCAAGATACAATTCACAGACCACATGAAAGAAGGAAGAACAAAGTGTGGATGCTTCAGTTCTTCTGAGAAGGGGAACAAAATACTCACAGGAGAAAATATGGAGAAAAATTGTAGAGCAGAGACTGAAGGAAAGGTCATCCAGAGACTGTCTCACCTGAGTATTCATCCCATATACAGTTACCAAACCGTGACACTATTGTAAATGCCAAGAAATGCTTGCTGAAAGGAGTCTGATAAGGCTGTCTCCTGAGAGACCCTGCAAGAGCCTTGAAAATACAGAGGCAGATGCTAGCAGTCAACCATTGTACTGAGTGCAGTGTCCCCAATGAAGGAGTTAGAGAAAGGACCGAAGGAGCTGAAGGGGTTTGCAACCTCATAGAAAGAACAACAATATTAACCAATCAGATGCCCCAGAGCTCCCAGCAACTAAGCCATCAACCAAGGAGTACACATGGCCCCAGCTGCATATGTAGCAGAGAATTGCCTTGTCAGGCATCAATGGGAAGAGAGGCCCTTGGTCCTATGAAGGCTTGATAGATGCCCCAGAGTAGGGGAATTGAGGATGGGGAGGTGGAAGTGGGGTGGGTGGAGAAACACACTCATAGAAGCAGGGAGAGGGAGGATGTAATAGGAAGTTTCCAGGAGAGGGGGAACCGGGAAAAGGGATGACATTTGAAATGTAAATAAAGAAAATATTCAATAAAAAAATTAAAAAATGATGGTCCAACATATAACAAAGACATATGCTCCACTATGTTTATAGCAGCCTTATTTATAATAGCCAGAAGCTGGAAATAACCCAGATTCAACAGAGGAATGGATACAGAAAATATGGTACATTTACACAATGGAGTACTTACTACTCAGCTATTAAAAACAATGACTTGATGAAATTCTTTGGCATATGGATGTAATCAGAAAATATCATCCTGAGTGAGGTAACAAAAAATTACAAATTTTGAAAATGAGATATTATTATTTAAAAGTAAAAGTTTGTCTTTGAAAATGTTTTATTCTAATGAAAGCTTATTGAAAAGAAATAAAAAAGAAAACTCACATGAGTAAAGTACAAAAAACATGTTTTTCCATAGAGGAAAAAACATCTTATTGAATAATAGCAACAAGCAATAATGAATAATCTGAAGAAAATTTATTCCTATTCAATATATCTTGGAGGAGCATGAAAACACATTCCAAGAATTCCATGTTTTAGCCAGGCGGTGGTGGCGCACGCCTTTAATCCCAGCACTTGGGAGGCAGAGGCAGGAGGATTTCTGAGTTCGAGACCAGCCTGGTCTACAAAGTGAGTTCCAGGACAGCCAAGGCTACACAGAGAAACCCTGTCTCAAAAAAAAAAAAAAAAAAAGAAAGGCTTTAGGGCCTCCTTCCATCAAGAATTCCATGTTTTGAAGAGACAGAGGGCACAAGACTTGGGTCTTGTTTTCTTGGGCTTTCTCACAAGCACTCAGAATTCTCCTTTCACAACTTAATTCTTGAGTCATGCTCCAGCAGTTGACCACCACACTCTAGGGAGAAGTTGGGCAAAGCAAACTGGAGTCAGTGAGTCTATCAAAAAGGAAAATGTATAGTTGGGTGATTAGGGATGTGAGAGTAGAGAGGGTGGGCATGGAACAAGTTGGAGGAGGGTTATCTAAATACATTTTATGAAAGTCTCAAAATAATACTCAAAATCTTTTAAAAATATTTAAAACCATGTAAAATAATGCTAGCACAATTTGATATGTAAATAATTTTGCCATACTTAAAACAAAGCATTGTTTTAAAGATAAAAATAAAATGAACAATAGGTACATAATTTTGATGTAGAGTAATAAAAAGTTGTGATAGCCATGTAACATTGCAAACATACTTAATGCCTTGATAAAATATTATTTTTAAAACTACTAAAATGGCAAGTGTTAAGCTATATATTTTTGTACATTTGAAAACTAAGTTCTCTCTGTGGTTGTTATATTAGTACAGAAGAGTACAGACAGATTCAAACTTCCAGAAAAGTAAAATTTTTCTTTTTTGAGTTCTCTGTTTGCTCCTGGAGAAAACATTGGCTATCAGTATACTGTGACAATATATTATGCTTTGGGGTGTATCTAGTAATTGTCTGTTGGAATATACAAACACATTGAAAATTTTTATAGAAGCTGAAATGCTGTGCTGCTCTATAAACTACTTTAAAACTTCTAGAACTCATAAAATTATCTCATTCTGTGTCTGTTATCAACTCATATTCCTCATCTCCAAATTCAGTGTGTGCTTGATCTGAAATGACCTGGGCACTGGCCACTGTTTCCTTTCCTGGCACGGCACAATGTTAATCATTGTCGGTAGAGGGAGCAAGAGAGACATCACAGAAGAAAAGTTTTTTTGCCTCACTCAGGGTGTTCCAATGCTGCAGCTGGTTTCCAGCATGGATAGGTGCACCAGGTCCACCTCTGCAGGATCACCAGTGTCAGACCCTGTGGTGTTGGAACCCAGCAATTCCCTAGTTTTACCCCTTCTCAGACTCCAGGTTAGTGGTTCCTCCTGCTGTCTGCTATTCCTATTTTAGTTAATATTCTTTCTAGCCAACAAAATTCTATCTAATAAAAATTTTCTGCTCGAGACTGAAGGAAAGACAATCCAGAGACTGTCCCACCTGGGGATCCATCCCATATACAGTCACCAAACCCAGACACTATTGCAGATGCCAACAAGCGCTTGCTCACAGGAGCCTGATATAGTTCTCCTGAGAGGCTCTGCCAGTACCTGACAAATACACAGGTGGATACTAGCTGATTTTATGTCAACTTGACACAAGCAAGTGAGTCATCTGAGAGGAAGAGAGTCCAATCAAGAAAATGCATCCATAGGTGGAGCTGTAAAAAAGCTTATAGAACATCTTTCTTAATTAGTGATGCATTTTCATTGCAAGTGATGCCACCCATGGGTCCTGGGTTCTATAAGAAAGCCGATAGAGTAAACCATGGAGACCAAACCAGTAAACAGCATCCCTCCACATCCTTTCCATCAACTCCTACCTGCACACCCTACTCTGCCTGAGTTCTTGGCTCACAGCTTCTGATAAGGAACTGTGTGAGTGAAATAAACCCTTTCCTTCCTAAGTTGTGTTGGCATGGTGTTCATCATAACAACAATTAACCTAAGACTATCCTGATACATCTAGTTTCCTAAATGTGACAAAAGTTTGTTTTTCTTTACAGAAGGAAACTTGCATTGTGTTTTGTTTTGTTTTGTTTTTACCTAGTTTTCTGTTATTGGACACATGGCTTGGCTGCATACTTATCTATGGTAACCAGGACTCCAATAAATATGTACAATTATTGTAGAAACCTTTGGACATATACTCAGATGTGCTATAGTTGTATCATAATGTACATCTACTTTAATGTTTTGAGGAAACTCCATGCTCAATTACATAACAGCTGGACTTACCTCCCCATCAGGAGTATGTAAGGAATCCCCTTTGCCTACATCCTAGCCAGCACCTGTCACTGCTCTAATTTCTTTCATTCTGAGGCAAGATGGAATCATAATGTGGTATTAATTTGTATTTTCTTATGCCTGTTTAGGATGAACTTTTTTGTAAGTATCATTCTCACTTTATTTTTGATTATTATTATTTTTATTAGATATTTTTTTATCTACATTTCAAATTATTTCCCCATTCCTGGTCCCCCCCCCAAAAATACCATAAGTCAACTCCCTTCCCCTGTTCCCCAATCAACCCTCTCCTGCTTCCCTGTCCTGGTATTTCCCTACACTGCTGCATAGAGCCTTTCCAGGACCAAGGACCTCTCCTCCCTTTGATGTCCAACAAGGCCATCCTCTGCTACAAATGTGGCTGGAGCCATGGGTCCCTCCATGCGTACTCTTTGGTTGATGGTTTAGTACTGGGAGCTCTGGGGTTACTGGGTTGGTCATATCATTGTTCATCCTATGGCTCTGCAAACCCCTTCAGTTCCTTGGGTCCTTTCTCTAGCTTCCCCATTGGGGACCCTGTGCTCAGTTCAATGGCTTGCTGAGAGTGTCCCCTTCTGTATTTGTCATGCACTAGCAGAGCCTCCCAGGTGACAGCTATATCTGGCTCTGGTCAACAAATACTTGTGGGCATCAATAATAGTGTCTGAGTTTTGTAGCCGTATATGGGATGGATCACTAGGTGGGGCAGTCTCTGGATGGTCTTTCCCTCAGACTATGCTCCACACTTTGTTTCTGTATCTCCTTCTGTGGGTATTTTGTTCCTCCTTATAAGTAGGAGCAGAGTATCCATACTTTGTTCTTCCTTCTTCTTGGGCATCATTGGATATGTGAATTTTGTCTTGGGTATTCCAAGCTTCTGGGCTAATATCCACTTATCAGTGAGTGCATACCTTGTGTGTTCTTTTGTGATTGGGTTACCTCACTTAGGATGATATTTTCCAGTTCCATCCATTTGCCTAAAAATTTTATGAATTCATTGTTTTTAATAGCTGTGTAGTATTCCATTGGGTAAATATACCATATCTTCTGAATCCATTCCTCCGTTGAGGGACATCTGGGTTCTTCCAGCTCCTGGCTATTATAAATAGGGCTGCTATGAACATAATGGAGCATGTGTCCTTATTACATGCTGGAGAATCCTCTGAGTATATGCCCAGGAGTGGTATAGCAGGGACCTCTGATAGTATTATGCCCAGTTTTCTGAGGAACTGCCAGACTGATTTCAAGAGTGGTTGTACCAGCTTGCAATCCCACCAGCAGTGGAGGAGTGTTCCTCTTTCTCCACAGAGGATGAACATTTTTATGTGTTTATTAACCATTTATATGTCATCTTTTTTCAAGCATATAATATTCTGTTTATTTAGTTTTAAGGGTAATGTGTTTGCCATGTTGTGAAATGTGAAGCAGAGGTTAATTTTCTCCCTCCACCAAGTGGTTGTCAAGCTTGTCAGCAAGCAACTTAATCCCACTGCAGCATCTTGTGAGTCACAAGTCAGATTCCAGGAAGTGTAGTGGGATATGTGCTGGGGCAGGGCTCAGAGTATGGTACATCCACTGATCTCATAAGCCATGTCCTGCATTATAAATGGATCTGTGTGCTAGCAGCTAGGGATTCATAAACATTCTAATCTCATGAACCATGTTGCATACATAAAAGTGTGTCTATTCACCTTGGAATTCAACTTAGTGGTAGAACAATCCAGGGTGTGGCCACAATTATACCAACCTCCTAAACTAATGTCATTATAATCATTGTTGCTGGTCTCCTATTTGTCATACAACTGTCTCAATCAATTCATTTCATATGATGCCACTCCTCTTTTCCTGTCCTATGGAGATAGCATCTCAACACATTAACAACAAACTCCTTAAATTCCTCCCCCAGACCTGTATACTCCTGAGATCACATATCTTGTTTTCTATCCTTATTCACAAAATTTCTCTCATCCATCTGCTTAAAAATATTTTCTACTATTAAATTCATTAAAAATATTATCATACTGGAATTCTATTTCCCTAGACCTTATTTTCTCCATGAAATCATGTAAACATTTCTATTTTTCTATTTAGTGTTGAAGTACGTACTTGTAGCCTAGCACTGATTGGGGCCAGTCTTAGGATATTATCTTAGTATACTTTCTTTTGCTGATAAGCATTGTAACAAAAATCAATGTGGGAAAGGAAGTTTATTTGACTTACATGTCTTGATCAAAGTTCATCATTTATGGAAGCTGGAGAAGAAACTCAAGAAGGGTCAAAGGCCAAAATATGGAGGAAAGATAGCTACTGGCTTGTTCTTCATAGCTCATGGAGTACATTTTCTTATACAACTTAGGACTACCTTATAGGGGTGGAGATGCCTGCAGTGAACCTAGATCTCACACATTAGTCATTAATAAAGAAATGGGTCCTGTAATATGTCACCAGCTACAAAATCACAAGCCTAGTTTCAAATGCTCAACACATTAACACTCTCTTTTAGTAAGGCATCTTTCTAGGGATATTAGGACACTGCATCTAAATTTCTTTGTTGGACTTTTGTTATGGGGAGGATACCTAGGAGAAATTTACACCTAGCTATGAGTGGTGTGTGTGTGTGTTTGTGTGTGTATGTGTGTGTGTGTGTGTGTGTGTGTGTGTGTGTCTACATGTAGCATTTTGTCATTGGGGTAGAGGTATGTAACACTACTGGTCAAAAAGCCATGTTTGTGTTTTGAGCCTTTGAATTAGGGGAGGTGGTACCTAGCATAACCTGAAATCTAAGCCCATTTGTAAGGGAGAGGATGCCTGTTAAAACCTGAAGCCAATACTTGACTATGGCTTTAGCTGTTGGGGAGAGGAGGGAACAACATGACTCTTACCCTTTTGGCGCTCTCTCTCTCTCTCTCTCTCTCTCTCTCTCTCTCTCTCTCTCTCTCTCTCTCTCTCTCTCTGTCTCTGAGTGTGTGTGTGTGTGTGTGTGTGTGTGTGTGTGTGTGTGTGTATGTGCAAACACTCATGTGCACATGCCTGGATGTGCATGGGTGTGTATAGACATGGGGTTTGTGCTGCAGGGAAGTTTTGTCTAGCAGAACCTAGGACATAGCTGTGCTTATAGGCAGGGGATCCACAGTAGGACCTGACATCTGGCCTATTATGTGATAATAGGTATTTGGCTGTAGGTAGGAGGTACTTTGCAGAACCTGACATCTTCCCATGTATATGTATATGGAAATTTGGCTGTAAGGGAAGATATAAATAGCAGAACCTGACACTTGATTTGTATGACTACAAAGCTTACGGTTGTAGGGGACGGTATTTGCAGCAGGATTTAACACCTAGTTGGGTACCTTGTATGGATATGGTGCTCTGGTTGTAGGAGAAGGGTTATACCACAGAAACTGATACATAGACTTGTATATACAAGTTGGGCTTTAAGTATAGTAAAAAAGTACCTAGCAAGAATTGAGACCTAAAGTAGTGTGTATGGCACTTTCTTTATAAGACTGGAGCAGGGGATATCTAACTGATTTTGACCTCTCTCTCTCTCTCTCTGTGTGTGTGTGTGTGTGTGTGTGTGTGTGTGTGTGTGACTATATGTGTGTGTATGTGTGAGAGAGGAGAGAGAGAGAGAGAGATTAAACAGACAAAAAGAGACACAGACATGGAAACACAGAAAGACAGAAAGGGAGGGAGAGAGGAAGAGAGACTGTGTGTGTGTGTGTGTGTGTGTGTGTGTGTGTTTGAAGTGAGAGGGGGTTGAATGGGGAACAGGGGGAGGGAAGGGAGCTTATGGGATTTTCGAGGGGGGAGGAAACGGGAATGGGGAAATCATTTGGAATGTAAATAAAAAATTATAGAAAATAAAAAATAAAAAAAAGAAAAGAAAAAAGGACTTGGTACATATATGTGTAAGTAAGCTTTGTCTGTGGGAGGATGACATGCAGGACCTGACACCTGACACCCTGACACCTAGTTGTGTGTGTGTGTGTGTGTGTGTGTGTTTGAAGCGAGAGGGGGTTGAATGGGGAACAGGGGGAGGGAAGGGAGCTTATGGGACTTTCGAGGAGGGAGGAAACGGGAATGGGGAAATCATTTGGAATGTAAATAAAAAAATATAGAAAATAAAAAATAAAAAAAAGAAAAGAAAAAAAAGGACTTGGCACATATATGTGTAAGTAAGCTTTGTCTGTGGGAGGATGACATGCAGGACCTGACACCTGACGCCCTGACACCTAGTTGTGTGTGTGTGTGTGTGTGTGTGTGTGTGTGTGTGTGTGTGCGCGCGCTTGTGATAGTTTAGTTTTAACTGTTAGGGACACCTAGCAGTATCTAACACTTGGCCATGTTTGGGGCTTTGGCTGTGGGGAGAAAAAAATGGAAGGACATGACACCTGGTCTTTTGTATCTGTGTCTGGTGGGGCTTTGAATGTAGGGTAAGGAATACCTAGGAGAACCTGACACTTTAAGGTGTGTGGAGCTCTGGTTCTTGGAAGGAGGCTTTCAGGCAATACCTGACACTTCTGTGCATGTGCATGTGTGCTTGTGTGTGCTTGTGTTCATGTTTGCTTTTGTGCATGTGTACATATGTATGTGCATGAATGCATGTACATGTTCTGTGCCTTTTTGTCCCATATATCACATAAATACTGCTATATATGAGGCCATGCCACAGTCCCTGTCCATGTTTTTCAAATGCTAGGTGCACTGCTTGATCTTAGGCCCTGATGAACACATAACCAATCACCTCTTAATCACTGCTGCAATTCAAACTGTACTGCAATCCAAAGTACATTCACCCTAGCCTCCTATTCACTGCTACATGAAGGCAATTGGTTTTGGTGAAACTATAAAAACAATATTGTATGTGCTAATAAAGGTTTGACCTTGTTAATTATGAAGAGTTTACATGAAGCAATAGAAAAAAGACAAGGATCTGGCAACAGAGCAGTTGGGATCTCCAGGTGCTGGAATAACCGAGCATAACATCCCTTGGGACACAGCCAGCTTGTGTGCTCCGTGCACCCAAGAGCAGGGCAGTTCTGTGGTCATCTACATGCCAGCTCTGCTCTGGGACATCTGCCCAGTAGAGGGGCCCGCACCTGGAGAGAGCACACTGAGAGAGAGGGCACAAGCCTCCCCTTAGTGACCTCTGCTCCAGGATTCACTACAGAGTCTCCAGGTAAGTAGGGATTCCCCAAGTATAACATCACTTGGGGCAAGGCACATCAGGACTCCAAAGTCACTCAGGAGCAGGGAAGCCCCTCAGCAATCGGTGCCAGGGGAAACCCAGTCATCCAGGGGGGCAGAAATAGCCTTGCAGGCTCACAGGAGATCCAAGCAACAGCCAGTGACAGCAGGACCAACTAACACCAGAGATAAACAGATGGCAAAAAGTAAATGTAAGAACATTACTAACAGAAATCAAAGTAATGTGGGACCATCCGAACCCAACTCTCCAACAGCAGCAAGTCCTGGATACCCCATCACACCCGAAAGGCAAGATTTGGATTTAAAATCACTTCTCATGATGCTATTAGAGGATTGCAAGAAGGATGTAAATAAATCTCATAAAGAAATACAGGAGAACATGAATCAACGGGAAGAAGCCCTTACAAACGAAACACAAAAATCGTTTAAAGAAATGCAGAATAAGGGTCAACAGATGGAGGCCCATAAGGAGGCAACACAAAAAGCGCTTAAAGTAATACAGGAGACTATGGATCAACAGATGAAAGCCCATAAGGAGGAAACACAAAAATCGCTTAAAGAAATGCAGGAGAACTTGGGTCAACAGGCAGAAATCCTGAAAGAGGAAACACAAAAACATCTTAAAGAAATACAGGAAAACACAAACAAACAAGTGAAGAATCTGAGCAAATCTATCCAGGAACTAAAAAAGGAAGTAGAAACAATGAAGAAATCACAAAGGGAGACAACTTTGGAGATAGAAAACCTTGGGAAGAAATCAGGGATCATAGATGCAAACGTCAACAATAGAATACAAGAGATGGAAGAAAGAATCTCAGGTGCTGAAGATACCATAGAAAGCATCAACTCAACAGTCAAAGAAAAGGCAAAAATGCAAAAAAACGTGTAACCCAAAACATCCAGGAAATCCAGGACACAATGAGAAAAGCAAACCTAAGGATTATAGGTATAGATGGGAGTGAAGATTTGCAACTTAAAGGGCCAGTAAATATCTTCAACAAAATTATGGAGGAAAACTTCCCTAACCTAAAGAGAGAGATGCCGATGAACGTTGAAGAAGCCTAAGAACTTCCGACTGGACCAGAACAGAAATACCTCATGTCAAATAATAATCAAAATACCAAATGTCCTAAACAAAGAAAGAATATTAAAAGCAGGAAGAGAAAAAGGTCAAGTAACATATAAAGGAAGACCTATCCAAATCACATCAGACTTCTCACCAGAGACTATGAAAGCCGGAAGATCCTGGGCAGATCTCATACAGACCCTAAGACAACACAAATGCCATCCCAGACTACTATACCCAGCAAAACTCTCAATCACCTTAGATGGATAGACCAAGATATTAAATGATAACACCAAATTTACACAATATCTTTCCACAAATCCAGGACTACAAAGGATAATAGATGGTAAATGTCAATACAAGGATGGCAACTACACCCTAGAAAAAGCAAGATAGTAAACTTCTTTCAACAAACCCAAAAGAAGATACCACACAAACATAAAAAACACATCAAAAATAACAGGAAGCAACAATCACTATTCCTTAATATCTCTTAACATCAATGAACTCAATTTCCCAATAAAAAGACATAGACTCAGTCTGGATATGTAAAAAGGTTCCAGCATTTTGCTGTATAGAGGAAACACACCTCACTGTCCAACAATACCTCAGAGTAAAAAGCTGGAAAACAATCTTGAAGCAAATGGTCCCAGGAAACGAGCCAAAGTAGCCATCCTAATATCAGATAAAATTGACTTTCAACCTAAAGTCATCAAAAAAGACACCGAAGGACACTACATACTGGCCAAAAAAAAAATCCACCAAGAAGAACTCTCAATTCTGAATATCTAGGATCCAAATGCAAGGGCACCTTCATTTGTAAAAGAAATTTACTAAAGCTCAAAGCACACATAGCACCTCACATAATAATAGTGGGTGACTTCAACACCCCACTCTCTGAAATGGATCCTTCAGGAAAGCAGAAACTAAACAGGGACACAGTGAAAGTAAGTAAAGCCTTGGACCAAATGAAATTAACTGATATTTATAGAACATTTCATCCTAAAGCAAAAGAATATACCTTCTTCGCAACACCTCATGGTACCTTCTCCAAAATCGACCATATAATTGGTCACAAAACAGACCTCAACAGATATAAGAAGATCGAATTAATCCCATGCCTCCTATAAGATCACTATGGAATAAAGGTGATCTTCAATAGCAACAAAAACAACAGAAAGCCCACATACACATGGAGGCCGAACAATGCTCTACTCAATGATACCTTGGTAAAGGAGGAAATAAAGAAATGATTTTGAATGTAAATAAAAAAAAAACCTTAAAAAAATAAATAAAATAAAATATTTAGGTTTGAAAGGCAAAAAAGAAAAAAGAAAAAAGAAAGAAATCAAACTCTTTTTAAAATTTAATGAAAATGAAGGCACAACATACCCTAAATTATGGGACACAATGAAAGTGGTGCTAAAAGGAAAATTCATAGCCCTAAGTGCCGCCAAAAAGAAACGGGAGACAGCATGCGCTAGCAGCTTAATGGCACACCTGAAAGCCCTGGAACAAAAAGAAGCAAATACACCAAAGAGGAGTAGAAGGCAGGAAATCATCAAACTCAGGGCTGAAATCAATCAAGTAGAAACAAATAAAATCATAAAAAGAATCGACAAAACTAGGAGTTGGTTCGTTGAGAAAATCAACAAGATAGATAAGCCCTTAGCCAGACTAACCAGAGGGCACAGAGACAGTATCCAAATTAACAAAATCAGAAATGTAAAGGGAGATATGACAACAGAAACTGGGGAAATTCAAAAAATCATCAGATCCTACTACAAAAGCCTGTATTCAACACAACTAGAAAATCTCAAGGAAATGGACAATTTCCTAGACAGATACCAAATACCAAAATTAAATCAGGATCAAATAGACCATCTAAACTGTCCTATAACACCTGAAGAAATAGAAGTGGTCATTGGAAGTCTCCCAACCAAAAAAGGCACACATCCAGATGGTTTTAGTGCAGAATTCTATCAGACCTTCAAAGAAGACCTAACACCAATACTCTTCAAACTATTCCACAAAATAGAAACAGAAGGAACACTACCCAACTCCTTCTATGAAGCCACAATTACACTAATAACAAAATCACACAAAGATCTGACAAAGAAAGAGAATCTCAGACCAGATTCTCTTATGAATATCGATGCAAATATACTCAATAAAATTCTTGCCAACTGAATCCAAGAACACATCAAAACAAACATTCACCACGTTCAAGTAGGTTTCATCCCAGGGATGCAGGGATGGTTCAATATAAGGAAATCCATCAATGCAATCCACTACATAAACAATCTCAAAGAAAAAAACTGCATGGTCATTTCATTAGATGCTGAAAATCATTTGACAAAATTCAGCATCCTTTCGTGTTAAAGGTCTTGGAAAAATCAGGAATTCGAGGCCCATATCTAAACATAGTAAAAGCAATTTACAGCAAACCAGTAGCTAACATCAATCTAAATGGAGAGAAACTTGAAGCAATCCCACTAAAATCAGGGACTAGACAAGGCTGCCTTCTCTCTCCATATCTTTTCAATATAGTACTTGAAGTTCTAGCTAGAGCAATTAGACAACAAAAGGAGGCCAAAGGGATACAAATTGGAAAGGAAAAGTCAAACTATCACTATTTGAAGACAATATGATAGTATGCTTAAGCAACCCAAAGAACTCCACCAGAGAACTCCTACAGCTGATAAACGACTTCAGCAAAGTGGTCGGATATGAAATCAACTCAAGCAAATCACTAGCCTTCCTATACTCAAAGGATAAGCAGGCTGAGAAAGAAATAAGAGAAATGATACCCTTCACGATAGCCACAAACCATATAAAGTATCATGGTTTGACTCTAACCAAACAAGTGAAAGATCTGTATGACAAGAACTTCATGTCTCTGAAGAAAGAAATTGAAGAGGACCTCAGAAGATGGAAAAATCTGACATGCTCATGGATTGGCAGGATTAATATAGTAAAAATGACCATCTTGCCAAAAGCAATATACAGATTCAATGCAATCCCCATCAAAATCCCAACTCAATTCTTCATAGAGTTAGAAAGAGCAATTCAAAAATTCATCTGGGGGCGACCTCTCTTCCAGGATCTACCGCACTGAGGAGACAGGTACCCAGGTTTTCCCCAATATAACATCGCTTGGGACACGGCCTGTTGGGGCTTTCATCTACTCCCAAGAACTGGACAGTGCTGTGATCTTCTGGGCATCAGCACTGCTGTAGGCCATGCCGCCTGCAGGGTGACCTGTGCCACCACGGAGAGAGTACAGAGTGCACTCCACCATCTTTGCTCCAGTGTCCAGGTAGTTGGGACAGCCAGGCTCGGAGACAGACAGGCATAATATTGCTTAAGTCTCAGGCAGCTTGTGTGTAACCTGCTCCAAGAGCTGGGCAGGTCTGCAGTAATCAGCACCAGCCCTGCTCTGGGACTTCTGCCCTGCAGAGGGACGCCCCCTCGCACCCACCCGGAGAGATCACACACCCCTGCACAGGGCAGGAGCCTACCAGCCTCCCTTTGGTGACGTCTGCTCTGGGAATCCACTACGCTGAGCCTTTGGATGTTCAGGGACTCCCCAATATAACATCTCTTGGGGCAAGGCACATCAGGGCTCCAAAGTCACTCAGGAGCAGGGCAGGCCCCAGAAATTGGTGCCAGGGGAATCCTGGCAATCCAGGGGGGGCAGAAATAGCTTTGCAGTCTCACAGGGGGTCCAACCAACAGCGAGTGACAGCAGGACCAACTAACACCAGAGGTAACCAGATGGCAAAAGGCAAATGTAGGAGCTTTACTAACAGAAATCACAGTAATGTGGGACCATCCGAACCCAACTCTCCAACAGCAGCAAGTCCTGGATACCCCACCACACCCGAAAGACAAGATCTGGATTTAAAATCACTTCTCATGATGCTATTAGAGGATCACAAGAAGGACACAAATAAATCTAATAAAGAATTACAGGAGACCATGAATCAACGGTTAGAAGCCCTTACTAAGGAAACACAAAAATCGCTTAGAGAAATGCAGGAGAACATGGATCAACAGATGGAGGCCCACAAAGAGACAACACAAAAATCGCTTAAAGAAATGAATCAACAGGTAGATGCACTTTCAAAGGAATCACAAAAATTGCATAAAGAAATGGAGAAGAATATGGGTCAACAGATGGATGCCCATAGGGAGGCAACACAAAAAGTGCTTAAAGAAATGAATCAACGGATAGATGCCCGTACAAAGGAAACACGAGAACTGCTTAAAGAATTGCAGGAGGCAATGAAACAACAGATGGAAGCCCATGAGGAGGAAACACAAAAATCGCTTAGAGAAATACAGGAGAACTTGGGTCAACAGGCAGAAATCCTGAAAGAGGAAATGCAAAAATACCTTAAAGAAATACAGGAAAATACAAACAAACAAGTGAAGAATCTCAGCAAATCCATTCAGGATCTAAGATAGGAAGTAGAAACAACTAAGAAATCACAAAGGGAGACAACTTTGGAGATAGAAAACCTTGGGAAGAAATCAGGAGTCATAGATGCAAAGATATTGTTGCATAGATGCAACAATAGAATACAAGAGATAGAAGAAAGAATCTCAGGTGCTGAAGATACCATAGAAAGCATCAACTCAACAGGCAAAGAAAATGCAAAATGCAAAAAACGTGTAACACAAAACATCCAGGAAATCCAGGACACAATGAGAAGACCAAACCTAAGGATTATAGGTATAGATGAGAGTGAAGATTTGCAACTTAAAGGGCCAGTAAACATCTTCAACAAAATTATGGAGGAAAACTTCCCTAACCTAAAGAGAGAGATGCCGATGAAAGTAAAAGAAGCCTACAGAACTCCAAACAGACTGGACCAGAACAGAAATACCTCCCGTCACATGATAATCAAAACATCAAATGTATTAAACAAAGAAGAATATTAAAAGCAGTAAGAGAAAAGGGCCAAGTAACATACAAAGGAAGACCTATCCGAATCACATCAAACTTCTTTCCAGAGACTATGAAAGCCAGAAGATCCTGGGCAGATCTCATGCAAACACAAAGAGAGCACAAATGCCAGCATAGACTACTCTACCCAGCAAAACTCTCAATCACCATAGATGGAAAGACCAAGGTATTCCATGATAAAACCAAATTTTCACAATATCTTTCCACAAACCCAGCCCTGCAAAGGATAATAGGGGGAAACCGCCAATACAAGGAGAGAAACAACACCCTGGAATAAATGAGATAGTAACCTTGCATCAAATCCAAAAGTATATAACCACTCAAACATAAAGATAGCATCAAGAATGGCAGGTGGCAATAATCACTATGCCTTAATCTCTCTTAATATCAATGGTCTCAATTCCCCAATAAAAAGACATAGACTAACAGATTGGATACGTAAACAGGACCCAGCATTTTGCTGCATGCAGGAAACGCACCTCAGTGTCAAAGACAAACACTACCTCAGAGTAAAAGGCTGGAAAACAATTTTACAAGCAAATGGTCCCAAGAAACGAGCCGGTGTAGCCATCCTAATATCAGATAAAATTGACTTCCAACCTAAAGTCATCAAAAAAGACACAGAAGGATACTACATACTGATCAAGGGAAAAATCCACCAAGAAGAACACTCAATTCTGAATATATATCCCCCAAATGCAAGGGCACCCTCATTCATAAAAGAAACTTTACTAAAGCTCAAATCACACATCGCACCCCACACAATAATAGTGGGTGACTTCATCACCCTGATCTCTGAAATGGATCGTTCAGGAAAGCAGAAACTAAACAAGGACACAGTGAATCTAATTGAAGCCTTGGACCAAATGGAACTAACAGATATATAGAGAGAGCATTTCATCCTAGAGCTAAAGAATACACCCTCTTCTCAGCACCTCATGGTACCTTCTCCAAAATCGACCATATAATTGGTCACAAATCAGACCTCAACAGACATAAGAAGATAGAACTAATCCCATGCCTCTTATCAGATCACTATGGAATAAGGGTGGTCTTCAATGGCAACAAAAACAACAGAAAACCCACATACACATGGAGGCTGAACAATGCTCTACTCAACGATAACTTGGTCAAGGTGGAAATAAAGAAAGAAACCAAAGACTTTTTGAAATTTAATGAAAATGAAGGCACAACATACCCTAATTAATGGGACACAATGAAAGCAGTGCTAAGAGGAAAATTCATAGACCTGAGTGCCGCCAAAAAGAAACGGGAGACAGCATACACTAGCAGCTTAATGGCACACCTGAAAGCTCTGGAACAAAAGAAGCAAATACACCAAAGAGGAGTAGAAGGCAGGAAATTATCAAACTCAGGGCTGAAATCAATCAAGTAGAAACAAATAAAACCATACAAAGAATCAACAAAACGAGGAGTTGGTTCTTTGAGAAAATCAACAAGATAGATAAGCCCTTAGCCAGACTAACCAGAGGGCACAGAGACAGTATCCAAATTAATAAAATCAGAAATGAAAAGGGAGAGATAACAACAGAAACTGAGGAAATTCGGCACTCCGCCATCTTTGCTCCAGTGACTGGGAAGTTGGGACAGCCAGGTTCTGAGACAGACAGGCTTAATTTCGCTTGGGTCTCGGGTGGCTTGTGTGTGTGCAGCTCCCAAGTGCGGGGCTGATCTGCAGTAACCAGCGCGCCAGCTCTGCTGTGGGACTTCTGCCTGGCAGAGGGACCCCGCACTGGGCGGGAGCCTACCAGCTTTCCTTCCGCGACCTCTGTTCCCGCAGACTGCACTGAAGAGACAGGTACCCCAGGCTCTCTCTCCCCAATATAACATCACTTGGGACATGGCCTGTTGGGGCTTCCGTCTGCACCCGAGAACGGGTCAGCGCTGTGGTCGTCTGGATGCCAGATCGGCAGGCCATTGCGTCTGCAGGGTGAGCGGCGCCATGGAGAGTGTGCAGATTGCACTCCGCCATCTTTGCTCCAGTGACTGGGAAGTTGGGACAGCCAGGTTCTGAGACAGACAGGCTTAATATTGCTTGGGTCTCGGGCGGCTTGTGTGTGTGCAGCTCCCAAGTGCTGGGCAGATCTGCAGTAACCAGCGTGCTAGCTCTGCTGTGGGACTTCTGCCTGGCAGAGGGACACCCCTCCCCCCCCAGGAGAGATCACACACCCCTGCACAGGGCAGGAGCCTACCAGCCTCCCTTTGGCGACCTCTGCTCCAGGAATCCACTAGGCTGAGCCTTTGGATGTGCAAGGCCTCCCCAATATAAGATCACTTGGGGCAAGGCACATTAGGGCTCCAAAGTCACTCAGGAGCAGGCAGGCCCCAGAAATCGGTGCCAGGGGAATCCTGACAATCCAGGGGGGCAGAAATAGCTTTGCAGGCTCACAGGAGGTCCAACCAACAGCCAGTGGCAGCAGGACCAACTAACATCAGAGGTATCCAGATGGCAAAAGGCAAACGTAGGAATGTTACTAACAGAAATCAAAGTAATGTGGGACCATCCGAACACAACTCTCCAACAGCAGCAAATCCTGGATACCCCACCACACCCGAAAGACAAGATCTGGATTTAAAATCACTTCTCATGATCCTATTAGAGGATCACAAGAAGGACACAAATAAATCCACCAGAGAACTCCTACAGCTGATAAACGACTTCAGCAAAGTGGCCGGATATAAAATCAACTCAAGCAAGTCAGAAGCCTTCCTATACTCAAAGGATAAGCAGGCTGAGAAAGAAGTAAGAGAAATAATACCCTTCACGATAGCCATAAACCATATTAAGTATCTTGGCGTGACTCTAACCAAACAAGTGAAAGATCTGTATGACAAGAACTTCAAGTCTCTGAAGAAAGAAATTGAAGAAGACCTCAGAAGATGGAAAAATCTGCCATGCTCATGGATTGGCAGGATTAATATAGTAAAAATGAGCATCTTACCAAAAGTAATACACAGATTCAATGCAATCCCCATCAAAATCCCAACTCAATTCTTCATAGAGTTAGAAAGAGCAATTCAAAAATTCATCTGGAATAACAGAAAACCCAGAATAGCTAAAACTATTCTCAAGAGTAAAAGAACCTCTGGGGGAATCAGTATCCCGGACCTCAAGCTGTACTACAGAGCAATAGTGTTAAAAACTGCATGGTATTGGTACAGTAACAGACATGTAGATCAATGGAACAGAATTGAAGACGCAGAAATGAATCCACACTCCTATGGTCACTTGATCTTTGACAAAGGAGCTAAAACCATCCAGTGGAAAAAAGATAGCCTTTTCAACAAATGGTGCTGGCTCAGCTGGAGGTCAACATGCAGAAGAATGCAAATTGACCCATCCTTATCTCCTTGCACTAAGCTCAATTCTAAGTGGATCAAAGATCTCCACATAAAACCAGACACACTGAAACTAATAGAAGGGAAACTAGGGAAGAACCTTGAACATATGGGCACAGGGGAGAATTTCCTGAACAGAACTCCAATAGCTTATGCTCTAAGATCAAGAATAGACAAATGGGACCTCATTAAATTACAAAGTTTTTGCAAGGCAAAAGACACTGTCAAAAAGACAAAGCGGCAACCAACTAACTGGGAACTGATCTTTACCAACCTTACATCCGACAGAGGGCTAATATCCAATATATACAAAGAACTCAAGAAGTTAAACTCCAGAGAGGCAAGTAACCCTATTAAAAAATGGGGTACAGAGCTACACAAAGAGTTCTCACCTGAAGAATATCTAATGGCTGAGAAGCACCTAAAGAGATGTTCATCATCTTTAGTCATTAGGGAAATGCAAATCAAAACAACCCTGAGATTCCATCTCACACCAGTCAGGATGGCTAAGATCAAAAACACAGGAGACAGCAGTTGTTGGTGAGGATGTGGAGAAAGAGGAACACTCCTCCACAGCTGGTGGAATTGCAGGCTGGTACAACAACTCTGGAAAGCAGTCTGGCGGTTCCTCAGAAAACTGGGCATGACAATCCCGGAGGATCCGGCTATAACACTCCTGGGCATATACCCAGAGACTTTACCTGCATGCAATAAGGACACATGCTCCACTATGTTCATAGCAGCCTTATTTATAATAGCCAGAAGCTGGAAAGAACCCAGATGTCCCTCAACGGAGGAATGAATTCAGAAGATGTGGTATATCTACACAATGGAATACTACTCTGCAATTAAAAACAATGAATTCACGAAATTCCTAGGCAAATGGTCAGATCTTGAAAATATCATCCTTAGTGAGGTAACCCAGTCACAAAAGAACACACATGGTATGCAGTCACTGATAAGGGGATATTGACCCAGAATCTCGGAATACCCTAGACACAATCCGCATATCAATAGATTTCTAAAAAGATGGAAGGAGAGACCCCTGGTCCTGGAAATACTGGATGTAGGGGAACGCCAGGACAGAGTAACGAGAGGGGGTTGAATGGAGAAAAGAGGGAGGGAAGGGGGCTTATGGGACTTTCGGGGAAGGAGGAAACGGGAAAGGGGAAGTGATTTGGAATGTAAATTAAAAAAATAAAATAAAAAAAAAAGAGTTAGAGGAGACCATGAATCAACGGTTAGAAGCCCTTACAAAGGAAACACAAAAATCGCTTAGAGAAATGCGGGAGAACATGGATCAAAAGATGGAGGCGCACAAGGAGACAACACAAAAATCGCTTAACGAGATGAATCAATGGGTAGATGCACTCACAAAGGAATCACAAAATTGGAAAATAAAGAAATGCAGAAGAATATGGGTCAATAGACGGATGCCCATAAGGAGGCAACACAAAAATTGCTTAAAGAAATGAATCAACGGTTAGATGCCCTTACAAAGGAAACACGAGAACTGCTTAAAGAAATGCAGGAGACAATGGATCAACAGATGGATTCCCATGAGGAGGAAACACAAAAATCACTCAAAGAAATGCAGGCGAACGTGGGTCATCAGGAAGAAATCCTGAAAGAGGCAATGCAAAAATACCTTAAAGAAATACAGGAAAATACAAACAAACACGTGAAGGATCTCAGCAAATCCATCCAGGAACTAAAAAAGGAAGTAGAAACAACTAAGAAATCACAAAGGGAGACAACTTTGGAGATAGAAAACCTTGGGAAGAAATCAGGAGTCATAGATGCAAACATAAACAATAGAATACAAGAGATGGAAGAAAGAATCTCAGGTGCTGAAGATTCCATAGAAAGCATCGACTCAACAGTCAAAGAAAATGCAAAATGCAAAAAACGTGTAACCCAAAACATCCAGGAAATCCAGGACACAATGAGAAGACCAAACCTAAGGATTATAGGTATAGATGAGAGTGAAGATTTGCAACTTAAAGGGCCAGTAAACATCTTCAACAAAATTATGGAGGAAAACTTCCCTAACTTAGAGAGATGCTGATGAACGTACAAGAAGCCTACAGAACTCCAAACAGACTGGACCAGAACAGAAATACCTCCCGTCACATAATAATCAAAACACCAAATGTCCTAAACAAAGAAAGAATATTAAAAGCAGTAAGAGAAAAGGGCCAAGTAACATACCAAGGAAGACCTATCTGAATCACATCAGACTTCTCACCAGAGACTATGAAAGCCAGACGATCCTGGGCAGATCTCATGCAGACACTAAGATAGCACAAATGCCAGCCTAGACTACTATACCCAGCAAAACTCTCAATCACCATAGATGGAGAGACCAAGATATTCCATGATAAAACCAAATTTTCACAATATCTTTCCACAAATCCAGCCCTGCAACGGATAATAGGTGGAAACCTCCAATACAGGGAGAGAAACAACACCCCGGAAAAAATGAGATAATAACCTTCTTGAATCAGACCCAAAAGTAGATAACCACTTAAACATAAAGATAGCGTCAAGAATGGCAGATGGCAATAATCACTATGCCT
This sequence comes from Tokudaia tokunoshimensis, assembly GCA_036184795.1. NCBI lineage: Eukaryota > Metazoa > Chordata > Mammalia > Rodentia > Muridae > Tokudaia > Tokudaia tokunoshimensis. The sequence continues at coordinate 47,522,377 of BTHU01000016.1, forward strand.
TAATCTCTCTTAATATCAATGGTCTCAATTCCCCAATTAAAAGACATAGACTAGCAGACTGGATACGTAAACAGGATCCAGCATTTTGCTGCATGTAGGAAACGCACCTCAGTGTCAAAGACAAACACTACCTCAGAGTAAAAGGCTGGAAAACAATTTTACAAGCAAATGGCCCCAAGAAACGAGGTGGAGTAGCCATCCTAATATCAGATAAAATTGATTTTCAACCTAAAGTCATCAAAAAAGACACAGAAGGACACTACATACTGATCAAGGGAAAAATCCACCATCAAGAACTCTCAATTCTGAATATCTATGCTCCAAATGCAAGGGCACCCTCATGCGTAAAAGAAACTTTACTAAAACTCAAAGCACACATCGCACCGCACACAATAATAGTGGGTGACTTCAACACCCCGCTCTCTGAAATGGATCGTTCAGGAAAGCAGAAACTAAACAGGGACACAGTGAATCTAATTGAAGCCTTGGACCAACTGGAAATTCAAAAAATCATCAGATCCTACTACAAAAGCCTGTATTCAACACAACTCGAAAATCTCGAGGAAATGGACAATTTCCTTGACAGATACAAAATACCAAAATTAAATCAGGATCAAATAGACCATCTAAACTGTCCTATAACCCCTGAAGAAACAGAAGTCGTCATTGGAAGTCTTCCAACCAAAAAAAACACAGGTCCAGATGGATTTAGTGCAGAATTCTATCAGACTTTCAAATAAGACTTAACACCAATACTCTTCAAACTGTTCCACGAAATAGAAACAGAAGGAACACTACCCAACTCGTTCTATGAAGCCACAATTATGCTAATACCAAAAGGACACAAAGATCCGACAAAGAAAGAGAATCTCAGGCCAATCTCTCTTATGAATAGCGATGCAAAAATACTCAATAAAATTCTTGCCAACCGAATCCAAGAACACATCAAAATGATCATTCACTACGATCAAGTAGGCTTTATCCCAGGGATGCAGGGATGGTTCAATATAAGGAAATCCATCAATGTAATCCACTATATAAACAGTCTCAAAGAAAAAAACCACATGGTCATCGCATTAGATGCTGAGAAAGCATTTGACAAAATTCAGCATCCTTTCATGCTAAAGGTCTTGGAAAGATCAGGAATTCCAGGCCCATATCTAAACATAGTAAAAAGAATTTACAGCAAACCGGTAGCCAACATCAATCTGAATGGAGAGAAACTTGAAGCAATCCCACTGAAATCAGGGACTAGACAAGGCTGCCCTCTCTCTCCATATCTTTTCAATAAAGTACTTGAAGTTCTAACTAGAGCAATTAGACAACAAAAGGAGGTCAAAAGGATACAAATTGGGAAGGAAGAAGTCGAACGATCACTATTTGGGAACGATATGATAGTATACTTAAGCGACCCAAAGAACTCCACCAGAGAACTCCTACAGCTGATAAACAACTTCAGCAAAATGGATGGATATAAAATCAACTCACGCAAATCACTAGCCTTCCTATACTCAAAGGATAAGCAGGCTGAGAAAGAAGTAGAGAAATGATACCCTTCACGATAGCCACAAACCATATAAAGTATCTTGGTGTGACTCTAACCAAACAAGTAAAAGATCTGTATGACAAGAACTTCAAGTCTCTGAAGAAAGGAATTGAAGAAGACCTCAGAAGATGGAAAAATCTGCCATGCTCATGGATTGGCAGGATTAATATAGTAAAACCATCTTGCCAAAAGTAATATACAGATTCAATGCAATCCCCATCAAAATCCCAACTCAATTCTTCATAGAGTTAGAAAGAGCAATTCAAAAATTCATCTGGAATAACAGAAATCCCAGGATAGCTAAAACTATTCTCAAGAGTAAAAGAACCTCTGGGGGAATCAGTATCCCAGACCTCAAGCTGTACTACAGAGCAATAGTGTTAAAAACCGCATGGTATTGGTACAGTTACAGGCATGTAGATCAATGGAACAGAATTGAAGACCCAGAAATGAATCCACACTCCTATGGTCACTTGATATTTGACAAAGGAGCTAAAACCATCCAGTGGAAAAAAGATAGCCTTTTCAACAAATGGTGCTGGCTCAACTAGAGGTCAACATGCAGAAGAATGCAAATTGACCCATTCTTATCTCCTTGCACTAAGCTCAATTCCAAGTGGATCAAGGACCTCCACATAAAACCAGACACACTGAAACTAATAGAAAGGAAACTAGGGAAGAACCTTGAACATATGGGCACAGGGGAGAATTTCCTGAATAGAACTCCAATAGCTTATGCTCTAAGATCAAGAATTGAGAAATGGGAACTCATTAAATTACAAAGTTTTTGCAAGGCAGAAGACACTGTCAAAAAGACAAAGCGACAACCATCTAACTGGGAAATGATCTTTACCAACCTTACCTCCGACAGAGGGCTAATATTCAATATATACAAAGAACTCAAGAAATTAAACTCCAGAGAGGCAAGTAACCCTATTAAAAAATGGGGTACAGAGCTAAACAAAGAGTTCTCACCTGAAGAATATCTAATGGCTGAGAAGCACCTAAAGAGATGTTCATCATCCTTAGTCATTTAGGGAAATGCAAATCAAAACAACCCTGAAATTCCATCTCATACCAGTCAGAATGGCTAAGCTCAAAAACACAGGAAACAGCAGTTGTTGGCAAGGATGTGGAGAAAGAGGAACACTCTTCCACTGCTGGTAGGACTGCAAGCTGGTACAACCACTCTGGAAAGCAGTCTGGCTGTTCCTCAGAAAACTGGGCATGACACTCCCGAAGGATCCTGCTATACCACTCCTGGGCATATACCCAGAGGCTTCCCCTATATGCAATAAGGACACATGCTCCACTATGTTCATATCAGCCTTAGTTATAATAGCCAGAAGCTGGAAACAACCCAGATGTCCCTCAACAGAGGAATGGATTCAGAAGATGTTGTATATTTATACAATGTAATACTACTCTGCATAAAAACAATGAATTCATGAAATTCCTAGGCAAATGGTCAGAACTTGAAAATATCATCCTTAGTGAGGTAACCCAGTCACAAAAGAACACACATGGTATGCAGTCACTGATAAGGGGATATTAACCAGAATCTCGGAATACCCTAGACACAATTCGCATATCAATAGATTTCCAAGAAGATGGAATAGAGATCCCTGGTCCTGGAAAGACTAGATATAGGGGAATACCAGGACTGAGAAGCGAGAGGGGGTTGAATGGGGAACAGAGGGAGGGCAGGGGTCTTATGGGACTTTCGGGGAGGGAGGAAATGGCAATGGGGAAATCATTTGGAATATAAATAAAAAATATAGAAAATAAAAAAAATCCAATAAATTCTTCACATTTATTACAAAGCATCTGGTTTCTAGAAGCTGATGATCTTCAGCTAGAGGACCAAGTATCAATCCTATACTCCACATTTTATTTATCTAGCAACAAGCACAGTAAAAGCTTAAATGCTCACCTAACAGCTTGCAGAAGGAAGAATAAGGGACAAGCTATCCTATCCATTTCCCATGTATAGCTTCAGTGGCCAGCTTTCTTCTAGCCAAGGCCTCAAATTATATACAAATCACCAGAATGCAGCATAATGCCACACCAAAGCTGACTGAATAAAAACAGATCCAGCAATATAGAGAGCATGAATTTGGGTCCTGGCTTGTGCTTCCACAGGAGCCAGAACTGGGTCTATGATCCTAGGGAAACAACAGTCTTTTACCACCAAAGGCCAGATTATGTCTCTGTTACAGGCTGCACCCTGGGGACATGTTGATTTCTGAGGGCTATACAGAACTAGCCCTAACCTTCACCTGAGCATTGTGGGAGAGCTGTCCCTGGAGGTATGTGATCAGGAGAGCTGACCCTGCCCACATTCAGCTGCAGTACTCAGGAAATTAGGCCTCACACATTGTAGGAAGTGAAGAGCAATACTGTGGCTATGAGCATGGGAGAGCTGGCCCTGTCACTTGTCTCCCATGAACAAGGGAGAGATACCCTTCTCCCCCTTTACCCCTCAACACCTGCAACAGGAGGAAGACTTATCCCTTGGGTCATGAGAGAAGGAGTACTGCCCCTATCCCTCACCAACTGCAGCACTCAGGAGAGCAGCCCCTGTACCTCCCCTAGGCAGCAGAGTAGAGATAATCCTGGTGGCAGAGGCATGGGTGAGCTGGCCTGGAGAGCATGAGCATGGGAGGTCAGACCCTGCCACTTGTCTACTGTGTGGTGGCATGGGTAAAGGAAGAGATGTACCCCCAGATAGCCCTTGCCACTTAAGACAGACAGAAAAGATGTCCCACCCCTTACCTGTTGCAGCAGTTGGGAGAGCTGGCCCTGTCCCTCACCTGGGCAGTACAATAGAGTTGGTCCTGGATGTGGAGGCTGCAGGTGGTCCAGCCCAAGAGTGTGAATGTGGGAAAGCCAGCCCTGACTCTTGTTTGCTGTGTGGTGGTATCAGCAAAGGAGAGATCCCCTCCCCAACCCTTGTACTCTGCCATCTATGTCAAACAGAAGAGCTGGCCCTGGGTTCATGAGAGCAGGAGAGCTGGTCCTGCTCCTCACCTGCTGCAGCATTCAGAAGAATAGGCCCTGCATCCCTCCTGAGCAGCATAGTAGAGCTGATTCTGATGGGAAGGGTGGTGGAAGCAACCTGACCCTGAGGGTGTGAGCATGGAAGAGCTGGCCATGCAATGTGTCTGCTGTGCAATAGCCTGGGTGAACAAGAGATACATTCCCCCCACCCTCACCCCTTTCCATCTATGGATGGAAGGAAAGCTGACCCTGGTGGAGACGAGAGAGCAGGAAAACAGGTCAAGTCCCTCACCAGCTGCAATACACAGGAGAGTGAACCCTGCACCTCTCCTGGAAAGCAAGATGGGGTGGCCCTGGTTGTGTGGGTTGCTGGTGTGCAAGCCCCACGGATGTGAAGCTGGATCCAGATCCAGGGTTTGTGATTGGCCCACCCCAACATTTACCCCATTGATGAACTGCTGGAGTGCAAGAAGGGGCCTGTCCTACAGATCCAAAACTACAGGATCTCCATGACACAAGGCAACAACAAGATATCTGAGAGGAGGCCAGGTCTGGTGAATTTGTTGAGCAGCTAAAGGTACTTGCCATCCAGTCTGATGACCTGAGTTCAATGCCCAGGACTCCACATGATTGAAATAGAGAACTGACTCCCACAAACTGTCCTCTGTCCACCACAGACACAGAGTAGTACACACAATTTCACTCTTATGTACATATAAACATAAATAAATAAATACATACATACATGCATACATACATAGATGTAATTTTGCTTATAAAAGAATCAAGGAGGGTGAAACTTGAAAAGGACACCCAAGGTTGATGTCTGACCTCAATATGTAGAGATACGGACACAAAGAGACACCCCAGGCCCTACACGATACATACAAAAAAAAGTAACATTTCAAATCAGTGTCAACATCAAGACTGCAATAGACAACCAAGGGTCTGTTCTAACCCTGTGGTGGGTACTATAAAATGAGCAAATATGTGACAGAGAGATGGGAAAGTCAGAATATGTGGTAGAGAGATGGGAGAGAAAGTGAAGCTGAGTGGTCCATGGATTGTGGAGAACAGTGGAACTGGAGATGTGACTGTGGTGAAGAACAAACTGATATGAGGAGCCTGTGCAAGTACTTGAAACCATGACGATGAATGTGCTTAAGATCCACCAAGAAATTTAGTTTTTTAAAGGCCTGAGTGAAGTTCAGCTGTTTAAATGTAGACAGTTTCTCCTTCCAATGCCTGGAAAAATGGAGTTAATGTCCATTGGCCGCATTTTCCACAGGGCATCTCCTCAATAAGTTAAAGGGTGAGTCTGGCTTGTGACTCTGGAGCTCCAGCACAAATCCTCATAGGAGATAGCTGTATAGGGATTTCTTCTGCAAATTTACCCCTACCATCTATAGACAAGCATCTTCTGTATCCTCAAAACCTCCAGGACACATGCAGACAAATCTCCCAGGAGTGTTGTAGCAGTTTTTGTTTTGCCTCTTATGTGATTTTTCTGCTAGGGAGAATTCATCCATCATTTGACAGCATCCACAATTGTTAGTATAGCCAAAAATACACCTTTTACAATGAAGCTGGCCTGTTTCTGTGCAGCCCGCACAGGTGGAATCATATTCTTCATCTGTATATGACCCATGGACATTCTTACATTACTGTACATCACTTCACAGAGGTATCTCTGCCACATATTCTTCCAGCATCCACATGTATTCACCCCTTGGTACAGTCTGGTACAGTCATTCTGCTCTGGCTGCTAGCTGCATATTATGGAATATACAGGTCTGTACCACTCTCTTAGGAGTGCTGAAATAAAAACTAATATTGTGAAGCTTGAACAAGAGGAATTTTTGACTTATGATCCTAAGGGCTAGAATTTTAAGATCAAGATGTGCACATAGCTAGTTTCTCTTAACTTTTCATAGCAGGTAGATGCCTTGTTCATGTCTACCTATCACATTGGACTATAACTCTCTCTAAAGAGGTAGATCATAATCTATATGCCACAACCCCCCAAAGACATCAGAAAACATAGATATTTATATTATAATTCTTAAAAAAGTCAAAAGTACAATTATGAAGTAACAACAAGAATAATTTTATGGTTGGAGTCACAACATAATGAACTGTATTAAAGGGTCACAGAATTAGGAAGGTTGAGAACCACTGTTCTAAAGACATTGCTTTAACATAATGACCTCTTAAAGGCCGTGTTTGCAGACACAATGATGTTCTGAGGTACAAGATGTTAGAATCTAAACATATAAGTAAGTCATGACCCTGAGGAGTAAATTTCACATAACAAGATCACATCTGACTTGGGATGGTTAGGGTCAAAGAAAATAGCTTCTAAGACCACACTTCAACCTGAACTTCTTCATCTTGGGAAAAAGTGTCATGTCTGAGTTTATCAGGTTTTTTTCCTGTTCAACCTGCCACTTGAGGTTGAGAACTGAGAATGAAACACCTTCCCACTACTCTCTCTATCCTCCCACCCTCCCAGGAGTCAATGTGCATTTTTTCTACTTGATCTATAGATGGTACAGCCTATCTTGGAGCCCTACTTTTAGAGCTACTCAGAAAAGTCTATGTCTCCAACATGAGTGTCCAATTGACCAAAGCCAATTGTTTTCCATCTAGTTCTGAATTCTTGTTTCAAAGTACTTTTGCCCAGCTAACCATCTAACTCAATCCCATTTATACCCCTAGATCCCATGGTGCTTTTATCTCAGATCTGCTTCTAAACCACCACAGATAACAGGCAATGCACAGGCAGGATTCACCTCCTCATGTCAGAACCTTCAGTTTTCATAGAAAATTATATTGAGGTATTCAAGACAGAGCATCAGATTTGCTGGATATTGGGCTACTACCTCTGTTTACTATTGCTCTAGACTAATTTTTATTATTTGTTTGGTTCCTTATACACACTTAAACTACAACTTATAGTCATACTGCTTTCTGAGAAGTTCTTTTTACTCAATTGGATTTTTCTCTTTTCACTTGGTTGGGAATAAGGAAATCAGTGGGAGATTACACCTAGCTCTCTTCCTTATGCCCATTTATCACAGGCTCTGATCCTGTTCTACCTCGTTATAAGCTGGTAAACAATTCCTTAATCCTCTTGTGGCTGCACACGAGACAGCTTATCATCACAAGTGAAGAAATCCTATTAGTCCCCAAACAACAGAGCCTCAGAGTCTTGTTTACTTTGGAAACATTCCTCATCATGAGAGAAGCAAGTAATCCCTGCAGGTATCCAAGAAGTAAGAGAATCCACCTCAACAGGTGTTTGCACTGAAAAGAAGTCAACAGGCAAGGCAGATGTGATCTGAGATTTATTCTTGCTCATGAACAATGCCAATCTGCAATAATGTTAAATAATATTAGTCATTGCACTTGTTCCCATAGTCCTTGCCAAAACATTAAATGCAGAGCACATTGATGAAGCAAATGTCTTCTGAGCATTGATCACTAAGAAAATGCTGCTAAGCAGTTATCTGACTACAGAAGAGTTTCTGAGCTGATCTCACTGTTGCATTTCTGACTCTTGTTTGTTTTTGTTTTGTTTGTTTGTTTGTTTGTTGTTTTTGTTTTTCGCTGCAATCCGCAAGAGGTTTAATGTTCCACTGTACATTGGGGTCTCCCAGCATGCAAGCAAGAGGAGACCCCGAGCTCACAAAGCATACCCTTTTTATAAAGCTTTTGGCGGGGAGTTCTGACCCACCCAGCCACCTGAACAGTGGAACCAATGCCCAGTGAATTTGTAGATCAGAGAAAAAAGACCCCAAGAGCTTTTTAATAACCCCATGTGGGGCACCTGGAATGGAATTTTACCTTATTTGCTCCCCTTATTAGGATCACTAATGAGCTTACTATTGATCATGTCCCTGGGACCCTTAATCTTTAACAAAATAACTATGTGTCAGTACTATTCAGGTGCTAATGCTGCAGTAACAGTATCACGAACTAGGACAATATGAGACCTCATTTCAGGATTGAAATGGTCATAAGAAAAAGGGAGGAATGTGAGAATCCTGTCTGAAACAGCAGGCCAGCTTCCCACAGACAAGGAGGAACACAGCTGGACAGGAACTTTCCAGTCTGCCCGTGATTGCCTGGGATAAGGACAGATATGGAAATGGACTAAACAGAGAACTACCCTGCCTAGGGTGAGGACAGAGAGGGAAGTGACTTGGCAAAAAGACAATGCCAGGAAATACCAAGAATACCACAAGGTGGGCATGACAGGACCAAATGACAGAGACAACCTCCCCATTCGAGTTGACCAATAATTTTAAATGTTGATCAGGGTAATGAGCTGCAGTCTAGTCCTCTCAGCAGGTAGATTCCACATGCTGAACCAGCAGCTGTAGTTCAATCCTGAAGAAACTACAAGGCTTGCCAACATGCCTGAGGCCACTGAAGCAGCAAGAAGCCTTAGAAACATTGACTAGTTTCTCTCACTGGTGGTGTTACTGTAAGTGGAGTTCAACAACGCTATGTAAGGCAAACCAATACATGTGTGTCATTATTAGCAAAGAATAGCTCCAGTGGGAAATGCTCTAGTTCCCACCATCTGTGGGGTCATATATATATATATATATATATATATATATATATATACTCCTTCATCAAACATCCTTTCACATGTCTCTTATAGACCTGTGCCTGCTTCAAGAAAACATGATTGCATGTGTCTGCCTTAGCAAAACATACTTTTATATGTGTGTCCCAGCAAAATATCATTTGGCAAAACTGACTTCCCAAAGAAACTGGAAGTTTCCACGTCAGCAATCCTCTCTACTTCATAGACCTCACAAGCTGCTCATTCTTTTTAAATGTGTCCAGATGAGAATGGGACTTTAGCCTACTCTGGATTTTTCCTTGTCAGAATTCATTCTACTCCTTCTCGTAAGTCCAGTGAGAAGTTCTGAGGTATTTGTACATAAACAGTTGAACTCACGAATAAGTCATACTTTGTAATATCAAGTGTTCATTCTTATTAACAATGTCAATGAACATCCAGAACAGTTTGAAGAAATGGCCAATAAAGAGAAAGTGTACCATTTTTTTTTAACTCTCCCCTCAGGATAAATAAAATCTTACAAGTCAATTGAAATCAGATACACATATTCAGAGTCCTAATACTTTAAACAGATATTTTTAGAAGGTATTTGACTTTCAAAAATGTTTAAATATAATTTGGTAGGTTCATAAGATTATTAATTTAGCATGTAAAATTTTGAAATGTAGCTCATTTAAATAATTATTTTAACTAGTCTAATTTTGTTTTGCCCAATGGATCAAGGATATCAAATTTTATATATTCAACATCAAATATATAAAAGTTTAGATCTGTAATATTACAGAGACAACAATAGTGGCTAAGAAACTTTGGGCCTCAAATGTTTAATTTCTGACCCTGAACCAGTTGCCCAACTCCAAGTGGGGTTTTGAAGTTCTCATCCCCTTACCTGAAAAATTTCTTACTTTAAAAATTAAGACAGATAGTGGACAGAATTTGGTAAAAACTTTTAAATTATAGTAAGATGATAAAGTGAAAGACCCTGGCCCCTAGCATGAGAAGTAAAAAACCCCTAGCAAGTAGAGTAGAGCCAAAAATGTAGTTCAGCCAGTTTAGCAATTCTATTCTTCTATTCCAGGAACTGGCTGACCGTAAAGAAGTTATGGCCACAAGGTTAGGATGACTTTGTTCCAAGAACTAACTGACTACAAAAGTTAACATAGAACCTTGTTAACAATCATGAGTAACTGGGAGTTTCCCCCTTGTGATTTTCCTTGGTATTTTCGGTATTTTTCCTGTGACGCACTCCCTCCTCCCTTGGGTTGTGGGTTTTTCCTTTAAACACCCCTTCTCCCCACTACTTGGGGTCAAACTCCTCTACCCCTGCGTGGGATGTGAGTCTCGGCCCCAGTGAACTGGTAGTAAACCTCATGTGATTACAGCAAGAACGGTCTCTTGTGAGTTCTTGGGGGCTCGCATTATCCTGAGACTTGAGTGAGGGTCTCCCCACTCCGGGGTCTTTCAAAAGTACCCAGGAATCTGGCTCAGTGCAGATCATACTTTAGTGAGTATTATGGGGTTATCATTTAGCTTACGTAGTAGTTTGAACATGTGTGGCCCAGGGAGTGGCATTATTAGGAGGCGTGGCCTTGTTGGAAGAAGTATGATACTCTGGAGAGGGTCTTGAAACCCTCCTCCTAGCCACATGGGATTCAGTCTTACCCTAGCTGCCTTCAGAACAAGAAGTAAAACTATCAGCCCCTCCAGTGCCATGCCTGCCTGGACACTGCCATGCTTCCCACCATAATGATAAGGTACTGAACCTCTGAAACTGTAAGCAAGTCACAATTAAATATCCTTTATAAAGATTGCTTTGGTCATGTTGTCTCTTCCCAGCAATAAAACCCTAACTAAGATAGCTTATTTCATTGGACAAGTCTTTGAATGGTAATTATAATAAAAATTGATAAGACCAACATGGAAAATCTAATGTTTAAGGTTTTATGTGATTTAAACTGAAAATGGAACATCAACATAGTACTAGTATAAATGCAGATATAGCCTACATGATGCAAATAAAAACAGTGGGTTTAGAAAATAAACTACATTGGGACCCCCAATGGCACTACCTGCAATAATCTGTAAGCAACTACACCTGAGGAAGGACTTCCAAGTGTGTATGTGCATATCTCACTAAAATGATAGCCCATTATCCCATCCTCATGACTTTAGGTATATCATGTTTCTTGAAATTACAAATATTTGAGGGATATCTTCACCCAAGTATTGACAGGTTCTTTTAGAGTAACTCTTTTAAAAGGGGGAGAGTGGTATGTCTGCAATTTTATAATTTTTCAAACACAATTTTCAGCCTCCACCCCCCCAAAAAAATAAGTAATAGTTTATTCTCTAGTAAAATAAGAGTGGCCATTGCCCTGGAACACAGATTCAGGCTATCTTGAGTTACATGTTTCAGTGAAGTAGAGTTTAACAAAAGCTTTATGTGACAGAAAAAAAACAAAGTTGGAAATCAATGTACTTTTCAAAAATTTCAATGGAAACTTCAGTTAAATGCTACACAAAGAGAGGAAACCTCTGCTGTAGACCTGATATGCTGTCTAATGGCATTCTTAGCAAGTTGGTTCGAGGAAGTTGGGTGTTTTGTTACATTAATACATCTTAAAGTGTTGTACTTGTTACTTACAGGATATAAGGTATAACACATAGGTGGGCAAGGAATGCCTATTTAAGGGGCCCAATAACCTGCAGCATTCTAATCTCACCATCATTACTAAAGTCCTAAGCAGTTAATTATCTTTGTAAAGATTTAGTAGAAGGTGTGGCTTCGAAATGTCATGACACAAGACAACTCAAATACAAAACTTTTGATTAAAACAAATCGTGTAATAGTGCAGAGCCCTGTTATCTCTGCATGCCTTCCTTTCATTCCTTTCATTCAGTATTTTATATTTTGTGGAGGATGCTTCCCTGCTTCTTTCACATAGTATTTCAAATCCTAAGAGGACAACTGTGATATTTTCCCTTCTTAAAGATTGTGTTTTACCAAGACAAGAAGGTGGAGCCCAAATCTAATTAGTCCATTTTCAAGAGCCTCCATGCCTGTTAATATCTGACTCACTGCCTAACAGAGGAACATAACTTTGGTTCCAAGGGCATGCAGTTTTCCGGGAGTCTGGTGGCATTCATATAAAGGCAGGCATACCCTTGTTTCTTTCTTTACGTCTGCATTGCTCTATAAAACTGGTGCCTGTGTAGCCTGATCTATGGCCCGCCCTAAGCAAGCTCCTATATTTATGGGAGGAGAGAACAGGATTAATTAGAAACTGACCATAGGCTTCCTCTGCAGGTGGCATGCATCTGGCAGAACTCAAGAGCTATCCTGGAAGAACAGTCTAAAGACAGTGAAGTCATCAATTGTCAACAAACAGGGAACAACGGCCAAGGTATAGAAAGGTCCTCACCTGAAATCCTGTGAGTATCACTAACTGTTTTCCTGGGTTACCCTTGAGGACATAGAGCAAGGTCAGGAAGAGGGGGAGGGGTGGTCATTGTTTCTAGCAGAGAAGAGAGTACTACATTTCTAACAATGAAGGAGAAAAGTGTTGCCTCTAGCCCTAAATTTCACATGTTCTCGGTTCCATGGGTCTTTTTGTTAGATTTAAGAGCAAGGTTTAGTTGAAGGATTTGCAGAAATCCCCCTGATTAAGAACTTGAAAGTACTTTCTTCCCTGAAGGAAGATACCAAAGTTAAATGAATCTGCCATAAAGCAAGGTCAAGATCTCCTCAGCGGATGATATTGGCACTGTCCATATTCAGGGTCACTTCCTTTTTGTTTTTCTCAGGAAGAACTCAAGCCTTTGCTGCAGACCCTTGCATTTGGCTGCCTGGCTTCACAGTAAAGTTTCCACAGCTCTTTCCCAGGGGTGGTATGAGTAGAGGAACCTAAGGACCTCTCAGGATGCTAAAGCCTTGAAAAGTTATGACATTCCAGGAACACAAGAGAAACTGAAAGGTATCTTCCAGAAGTAATCAGACCTCAGACTCCCTAAGAGCATCCTCCTTCAAGTCAGAGACTGGTTGATCTACTGAAATCACCCTTAGGTGTTAGAGACCCAAAGGAGTTTTTCATGGAGACGGGACTTAATTGCCTGACACAACTGAGTTCATGGGTCTTCCTGTGATCTCCTGGCAGCCTGAGAGCTAAACACTACCCCTCCCTGTGATTTGATAATAAAAGTGAAGAGAATAGACCCTGATCTCCTTGAAATCACCCCACTGGGCCACTGCAAAGAGGCTTTTAGATTTTTCACCCTGGCATGGGGCCACACAGAAGAAAACAATGACTTAGTAAATAGATTAAGACACAAGAACATCTATGACCTGATGGGAAGCATTCACAGACCCACAGAAGCTGACTTGGACCCAGCCATCAGCAGGAGTTCCTGAAATCAGAGCTGCCAGAGTGGCTCCAGCTCCAGGGTAGATCTGGGGATCCAAAAAATCCCAAGGTAGTCAAGAATGAAACCCTCACTCCCTAAGAACACAAGGGAACTAGCTCTGTATCAGCGTTATTTTCCCATAGAGAATTCACAAGCCAGGATACGTCTGTAGTAATCGATGCAAGCTAGGCAGGGCTAGACAGAAAGCAAGCTAGTACTCCAGGCAGAAAATGATGCCTCTAAATGTTGTGGGTGGATAGCTGAGGTGAGTCACTTAACAGCCATTAGCAGGAAGCAGGCCTCCATTATATGGTGTCACTGCACTACCATTGCCAAGCTTTTCAGACAAAGTTCTAGTGGCCAGAAACAAGTTTGATCGTAGAATTTGATTCCAGTTTTCTTAAGCATCACTGGTTTTCTGTCATTTTTTTTTCTAAACTGAATGTGCTCACATTCACTCTCAGTTTGTGTTTATTTCTCCAAGAAAATGTAATGTGCTTTCTGTCTTAGTATAAGAATAAAAGTAAAAACCTTAACACATATATCCTGGATAGTGCTTCCTGCCCGTTTACAAAATACAAGGTTTTTACTTAAGCCACAAATGAGAGATTAAGGAACTTACAAAGCAGAACTTAAAAAGTCCTCCAACAGCAAAACACTAGGAAACTGGATATGTGTAGCAAACACCCTGTTAAACCAGGGATGTAAAAACAAAGGACATTTCAGGGAGACTCAGTTATGCGTACAGCAGGCTGGACAGCTACTGGCTTGCTTCCCCTGGCTTGCTCAGCCTGCTCTCTTATAAAATCCAAGACTACCAGCCCAGAGATGGTACCACCCACAAGGGGCCTCCCCCCTTGATCACTAATTGAGAAAATGCCCCACAGCTGGATCTCATGGAGGCATTTCCCCAACTGAAGCTCCTTTCTCTGTGATAACTCCAGCCAGTGTCACGTTGACACACAAAACCAGCCCATATACTATCTTTTACACAAGAAGTTGATGAGAAGTGAAGACTGAACTTATCTGAGGGAATAAAAACTTGCTTCAAATTCTAATACATGGTCAAGTTTGGAGAAAGTTCCATGGGCTCATGAGAATGTGATATATTCTTTAATGCTTGGATAGAAAATTCTGTAGATATCTGTTGGGTCCATTTGATTTACAATTTCTTGTAACACAGTATTTTTCTGTTTAAGTTTTGTTCAGATGATTTGTCTGTTGGTCAGAGTGAGTAGTTGAAATTACACACTATAACAGTGTTGGGGTCATGGCTGTTTATATACATATACATACATACATACATATATATACATATATATTGTATATATATAATATATACAGTCCCTGTGTATATTAATTACTTTTCTATTTTCTATTGCTGTAATAAAATACCATGACCAAGCCAACTTAAAGAAGGAAGTGCTTGTTTGGGCTTATGGTTTAAGAGGGATAAGAGTCTTCTCAATATCATGGGAAACAAGCAGGTATGCTGACTAGAACATCAAACATCTTGAACATCTTGAACAAGGAAGCTAAAGAGAACAAACTGGAAGTAGGGAGAGATCTTAAGCTCTCAAAGCCCACCTCAGTTGAATAATTCTTCCAACAAAACTACATCTGCTAAAACTGTTCCAACATTTGGAGACCAAGTATTCAAATGCCCGAGACCATGAGACTGAGGCCTTTCTCATTCACATCAACATGCTGCTTGGTGCATGTATGATTAGATTTACAATGTATTTTTGGAGGACTCTTCCTTTAATGAGCATGAATTCACATTCCTTATCTCATTAGACTAATTTTGCACTGCTGTCTGTTTTGTCAGATACTAAAGTAGATATTATGTTTTGTTCATTAGTCCCATTTGCTTCACATAGGTTTTTCTAGTCTTTAAGTGTGTATCAATAGGCATGAGATATGTTTCTTGGAGGCATGAAAAAGATGACTCCTACTTTCTAACCCATACTGTTAATCTGTCTTTTTGACACAGAATTGAAAGCATTAATATTAAGGGTTATTATGGAACAATTAATTCCTGTCATTATGTTTTAGAATAATTTATTCCCTCAGATCTTATGGTTATGTTTATCCTTTTCTTCCAGTATCCTCTGTATATATGCATTGGTAGTCAAAAACTCCTTTAATCTGTTTATATCATGAGATGTTTTTTTATCCTTTAATTTTAATACAGTTTTGCTGGGTATAGCAATTTGAGTTGGCACTTTTGGTCTTTAAGAACTTGAAATACATCTTTCTATGCCCTTTTAGCTTTAAAGGTTTTTTTCTAATAACCAAGTGGTATTCTGATAAGCCTTCATAATAATAAAGTAGTATTCTAATGAACCTTCATTTATAAGTGACTTGATTTTTTTCTCCTAAAACCTTCAATATTCTTTCCTTAGGTTGTGTTTTTAATGTTTTAGCTATAATATGTCCAGGAAATTTTTTTCTAGTCTAATCTAATTGTAGTTTTGTAAGACTCTTTTTTTGTTAAATATTTATTTATTTTATATATGTGAGTACACTGTTGCTGTCTTCAGACATGCAAGAAGAGGGCATCAGAACCAATTACAGATGGTTGAGAGCCACCATGTGGCTGCTGGGAATTGAACTCAGGATCTTTGGAAGAGCAGTCAGTGCTCTTAACCACTGAGCCATCTCTCCAGCCCTGTAGACCTTTTATAAATCTGGGTAGGTATCACTTTCTCCTGGTTTGGGAAATTTTCCTTTTATGATTTTATTGAAGGTATTCTCTATAACTTTACTATGCTATTAATCACCTATTTCTATGGTAATAATACTTGGAGTTTTTCAATATTGTCCCTGAGTTCTCTGATGGGAGGACTGATATTTCTATTTGTATTTCTTTCTAAATTTACCACTTATTTTTTCTGAGTTTCCAATTACATTTCCTCTGTCTTGCCTTTCAGTCCTATTTTTTTCTATTTTTTACATGTTCCACTCTATTGGTAAGGTTTACCATTGGGATTTTTGTTTGGATTATTGAGTTTTTCATTTTTACCATTATTTTATTTTATTTTATTATTTTATTTTATTTCTTTATTTTATTAGATATTTTCTTTATTTACATTTCAAATGGTATCCCCTTTCTTTGTTACCCCTCCAAAAACTGCCCATCCCATCCTCCTTCCCCTGCTTACCAAACACCCCACTCCACTTTCCTGACCTGGCATTTCCCTACACTGGGGCATCAAGCCTTCACAGGACCCATGACCGCCCCACTCATCGATGTCTGAAAAGGCCATTTTCTGCTACATATGTAGCTGGAGCCTTGGGTCCCTCCATGTGTACTCTTTGGTTGGTTTAACATAATTTTAATTGGAGTTTTCTTCAGAAAATATATTTTCTATTTTCTATAATTCTATTTTTGTACCTTGTATAGCCTTCCTTACTTTTTATATCTTTGCATTTATCTTATTTGAGTTGTTTCAACATAATTATAATCATTCTTTTGGATTATTTTCTGGAAATTCTTCTGGGTAAATTTCACTAAATGTTAAGGGACTGTGATTTGTAGATGGCTTGTGGATGGCTTGGTCTCTAATGTTGTTTCTGTTCCTGCAGTGGGATATAAAATCTGGAGCTAGTTTATTAGTTTGTCTTTTGTTCTTCTTTCATTTGCAATTTTTATTAAAAAAATTAAGTTCCCTCTTTTTCTTTCCAGGGTGGCATTTACAATGTTCATTGAAGAATTAAGTCATAGCAGTTCTGAGATGTCATTTTCCTCTATGAGACTTATATTTATGGTGGTATGCTTTATCTCAAATTCTCTTTAAAGCCTTGCTGTTGTTCTATGTTAGTTAGGGCCTGTCTGGATCTCACACTTTCTCTGTAATTTATGAAATTCTACACAGGCCTGAGGGCCTAACCCTGATCTGGTCTCTAGTCTGAGTCTGAAGCTTTCAAGAAAATCATTGGGTATTATGGAACTCCAAAGTAGTGGTAGGCTCTGTCCTGACCCTAGACCCATACTTTGATTGAAGCCATTGGGAGATATAGAACTTTCCATATACATGTGATCTTAATTCAGAATCACTTTCCTCTGTAGTCTCTTCTAATAAGCACAAGACTATCCTATTTTTTCATGATCTAATGATATATAATGTTGATGCTTTTGAGGGATTCAAGTCAGTTGTCCCATATTATGTTCCATACTCTGATGTATCCAAGTGTGTTTTCATGATGATATTTGAGTTAAATATTGTCACTAAAATATTTCACAGGTCATGATATTGATATATGATTGTGCTGCAGTAGACAAAACATCAATGACTCTCACTACTGATTCTAATTCAGAGTACAAGGTATTACAGAATATCTTGCCAATTCTCTTCATCATATGGGACATTTCCTCTTAGAAATCTGAATTATATGAATATCCTATTTTGGTCAATTTTTACTCATGATTATTAGAATGTATTCTACTTATTATAGCTAAAAAATCATATTTGAGAAAGTTTATTCTTAATAGCAAAAGGAAGAAAGAGCCAGAAAACATTGTAATGACAGGGGATGAGGAAAAAAAGGCTATACCTAAAATATACTGACTAAAAATTATATATGCACATTTTTATATCAGACAAACTAAGCTTTAAAGGAAAAAGATCAAGACCCAGAGTGGTGGCTAATGCCAATGATCACAACACTTGGGAGGGTGAGACAAGAGTTCAAGGCCAAGCTGGGCTATATAGCAAATGATAGATCAGCTCTAGGGTACAGAAAAAAAACTGTGTCTTAGTCACGTTTTTATTGCTATAGTGAGACACCATTACCAAGCCAACCTATGAAAGAGTTCATTTGGTCATATGATTTCAGAGTGCTAGTCTATGATGGCAGAGCAAAGGCATGGTGATAAACAGGTAGGACAGCAGCTGGCAAGTGACATCTTGATTGACCAACAGGACTCAGAGAGTACACTGGAAAAGGCACAAATCTTTGAAAACTCAAAGCCCACCCTCAGTAATATACCTCCTTCAACAAGGCCTCCTTCCCAAACAGTGCCACCAATTTGAGATTAAGAATTTATACATATGAGCACCACAGGAGCCATTCTCATTCAAACAGTCAAATTCTACTCCCTCACCCCCATTAGGAGCCATAATACAAATATCATACCATAATTATAATATCATACTATATTATAATATAAAATTCATTTAGTCCTAGTTTAAAAGTTCCCAGAGTCTTTCAGTCTCAATACTGTTTAAAAGTCCAACATTAAAAAATCACTTCTAAGACTCAAAACAATTTAATTTTAATCGCCTATAAAATAAAAAAACAAATTATATACTTCCAATACATGATGGCACAGAATATCTATTACTATTCTATACAGGAGAAATGGGGACAGGGCGAGGAGATTCTGGAACAAAGGAAGGCTACAGCTCAGCAAGACAAATTAAATCCTGTAGCTCCATGACTGATATCAAAGGGCTTACATGGCTCTGTCTTTGTGTCAGATCCCAAAGAAACCCAGGACAAGTCTCACTCAGTACTTCCTATCAGCAAGTCTCACCGCCCCTACCCTAAACCTCTCCATTACAGAGACTGGGCTTTTCTCCCCCCCACCACCTTCTCTGATTCCTACATAACAATAACATCAGTCATTTTAGTTATGTTGTCTCTGGGTCTCTGAGTTCCCAGATACTTTTTCTGTTGTTGCTTTGTAGGAGAAAATTCTTTAGGTATTTTCATTTCAAAATTTGGAAGCATCATTAGGTAAAGTCATTTTCTGAGGGTATCTCTCTGTTTATTCCATTTTGAATCAGTCCTTTTGAATGTAGCCACAAGAAAATTCTTAGAACAATTGCAGAAGGCAGCTACATTGCATATATTGTTGATCTATTAGAAGAGTACTTCTGTCTTAGGGTTTCCATTGGTGTGAAAACACACCATGACCATGGCAACTCTTATAAAGGAAAATGTTTAATTAGAGACAGCTTACAATTTCAGAGGTTCAGTTGATTATCATCATGACAGAAAACATGGCAGCATCCAGGAAGACACAGTGCTAGAGAAGGAGTTGGTAGTTCTACATCTTGATCTGAAGGCAGCCCGGAAGAAGACTATATCCCAGGCAGCTAGGAGGAGGAGGACACAAATCCTCCAACAAGGTCATATCTCCTAATAGTGCCACTCCCTGGGTCATGCATATTCAAACCAGCACATTTCACCCCCTGGCCCCCATAGGCTTGTTCAAAAACATAGGGTCCATACCTAGTCATAGCATAAATACATTTAGTCCAACTTCAAAAATCCCTACAGTCTATAATAGTGTCAACAATGTTAAAAGTCCAAAGTTTAAAGTTTCCTCTGAGATTCATGCAAAATCTTAACTGTAATACCCTATAAAATAAAAAGCAAAAATCAAATCAAAATCACATATTTCCAACATCATAGGATATACATTACCATTCTAAAATGTCACAGTAGGGAAATATTGGACAAAGCAAGACAGGAAAACAGTTAGGCAAACTCCAGACTCTGGACCTCCATGCCAGATGTCAATGCACTCTTCAGATCTACAACTCCTTTCATCTTGATTGACTGCAACAACTTCTTTTTCTTGGGCTGGTTCCACTTCCAATGAGAAGCTTTCCTCAGCAGGTATTGCATGGCTCTGGAATCTCTAACATCTTGAGGTATCTAAAGCAACTTCACCTTTACAGCTTCTTGTTCCAGTCTTTGGGATCCACACATGATCTTCTGGGCTCCTCCAAGGGGTTTGGGTCACTTCCCCAGCTCTGTAGGCCCTGGTTAACTCTATTCCAGTACTAGAATCTCTAATATGCTGGGGTCTCCCATAGCAATAAGGCTTCACCAATAGCCTTTCCTAGGCTCCTTTCATGATGCCGTGGCTCAGCTTCTTTGCATGACCCATTCAGTCCTGGGCCATCAACTGCAACTGAGGTTCCACATTCACCAATGGCCTTCCCTGGTCTCTCACAGTGACAAGCCTCAACTGCTCTAAATCTAGAGCCACCTGTCCAAAGCTGCTGAGTTCTGCTGCTTACTGGGGCTAGAATATTCCCCCTTTGTACTATTATATCATCAACAGCTTTCTGTTTTCCAATTCCTTTACTGCCTAACCTTGGCTGTCCTGGAATTTACTCTGTAGACTGAACTTGAACCCTGCATGCCTCTGTCTCCTTCATTCAGTGACTAAAGGCATGTACCACCACACCTGGACCTAAGTTTTTCTCTACTTGGAAATTGATCTGTACCAGGCAGGCCTTTAACTCAGAGATCAGCTTGCCTCTTTCTCCTAGGATTAAATGTGTGTTCTTCCATGCTGGGGCCTAAGCTTTTTATGGCCACTATTCCTCAAGATCTGAATTGAAAGTTTTTGTCATTCAGCCTTATGTTCTGGGTCACAACTGTGCTCTCTATTTCTGGATTACAGCTTTCTCAGGTTAAAAATTCAAATGAAAACAATAACCAAGGAATAATAATGCCTGGATAAAACTGTCACTTGATCAACTGCAAAAGCATAAATGATAAGCATAGATGTGTGTGGTGTTGACTCAAAGTCACCACTTCCTTAATCTATTTATCTCCTTGAATACAGGATTTAGGTCCATTCTACTTCCAGGTTCCACCTCATTCTTTGAACCACATGTTTCATATTTTTATTTTCTAAGCTTGTTATGCTTGATAAAAAATGCTATTTGTGAGAGTAAACCAAAGCACAGAGTCAAATCTTTGTGGCTTTGAGACCTCCTTTGTCACTTAGTCTCAGCCTTTTCACCTGAACCTCAGGCTAACTCTTCAGACAAGGGAAAAAAAGCAGACACAATCATCACCAAAATATCTCAAAAACAGTCTGTAGGCAGCATACTAAAACTCTCATCTGAAACCTCTAGAGCTAAGCTTCCACAATTCAAATCACTCTCAGCATCAGTGTCTTCCACATTCCTACTAGGATGGTCCATTAAGGCCCACTAAAGCATTCCACTGCTTCCCAAATCCAAAGTCTCAAAATCTACATTCCTCCAAACAAAAGCATGCTCATGCCTATCACAGCAATACCCCAGGCACTAGTACCTACTTCTGTTTCAGTTAGAGTTTCCATTGCTGTGACAAGAAACCATGGCAAAGGCAACTCTCATAAAGATAAACATTTAATTAAAGATATCTTACTGGTTCTAGAGCTTTCATGCAATGCTCTTAGTAGTATATGATCTCTTCATTTTTTATTTAAATGAAGGTACTTAGTGCTGTGAGTTTGTCTATTAGGAACACCTTCTCTGTGTCCCCTCAGTTTGGGTATGTTGGGTATTCATTTTCATTCAAGCCTAGAAAGTCTTTAATTGCTTTCTTATTTCTGTCTTGAACTAATTTTTATGTAGTAGAGAGTTGAGCAGTTTCCATGAGTTTCTAAGATTTCTGCTGGTTTTATTGTTGATATCCAACTTTAATCTGTGGTGGTCAAATATGATGCAGTGTATTATTTAAATTGCCTTGTATCTTTTGTGACTTGCTTTCTGTCACATTATGTGGTCAACTTTAGAAAATGTCCCATAAAGTACTAAGAAGGCATCTTCTTTTGTGTTTGGGTGAAATGTTCTGTAAATATCTGTTAGATCCATTTGGCTATAATGACAGTTAGCGCTATCATTTCTGTGTTTAGTTTTTGTCTGAATGACCTGTCTGTTGGCAAGAGTGGGATATTGATGACTCACTGACTGAGGGTCAATATGTTATTTAAGCTGTAGTGGTGTTTCTTTTACAAAATTGAGTGCTCTTGTGTTTGGGGCACAGATACTAAAAATGAAATGTTATCTTTCTGGATTTTTCCTTTGATGAGTATGTAGTGTCCTTCCCTATTTCTTCTGATTAGTTTTAGTATGCGCATTTTGTTGTTTTTTTTTGTCAATGTTTCAGTTTGTTTGTGTATTTTCTAGTTGGTTTGTTTGTTTTATTTATCAATTATTACCATGTCTACAACTGTTTGCTAGATAAGTCCATCTGCTTGGAATATCTTTTTCCAACATTTTACCCTAAGGTTATATCTATATGTGATGTTATGTTTCTTGGATATAGCAGAAAAATGGATCTCGTTTTTGCATCCGTTCTGTTAGTGTGTCTTTTATTGGAGAATTGAACACAGTGATGGTGAAATATATCAATGACCAGTGATTGTTGTTTCTTGTTATTTTATTGTTGTTGTTTTTGATGTGTGTGTGTATGTATGTGTGTGTGTCTGTGTGTGTGTGTGTGTGTGTGTGTGTGTGCGCGCGCGCATTCAAGTCTGTGTAAAAGAAGTACTTAACTTCTTTTAATTGGATATTTTATTTATTTACATTTCAAATGTTATCCCCTTTCTCAGTTTACACTCTGCAAACCTCCTATCCTATCACCCCTTAACCTGCTTCAATGAGGGTGCTCCCCTACCCACATACCCACTCCCACCCCACCGCCTTAGCATTCCTCTATACTGTGGCATCAAGCTTTCACAGAACCAAGGGCCTCCCATTCCACTGATGCCAGATAAGGCCCCATCAGCTCCTTCAGTCCTTCCCCTAACTCCTCCACTGGGTTCCCTGTGTTCAGTCCGATGGTTAGCTGCAAACATCTGCATCTGTATTGGTCAGGATCTGGCAGAGCCTCTCAGGACACAGCTATATCAGGCTCCTGTCAGCAAGCACTTCTTGGCATTAGTGTCTGGGTTTGGTGTCTGCATGTGGGATAGGTCCCCAGGTGGGGCAGTCTCTGGATGGCCTTTCCTTCAGTCTCTGCTCCATTCTTTGTCCCTGTATTTCCTTTAGACAAGAGCAATTCTGGGTTAAAATTTTGGAGATGAGTGGGTGGCCCCATCCCACAACCTGAGGGCAATGCCTAACCTTTGAATATTTTCTTGACAGGTTCTCACTCCCATTTGTGATGTATATCAGCTAATGTCATCTCCATGGGGTCATGGGAGACTCTTGCTTTCCTAACATCTGGGACTTTCTGGCTGTTACCTCCAGTTCATAATCCCCCATTGCTACACACCTCTGTTTAATTTCCTGACCCTCTGTATATCTCCCATACCTGATTCTTCCCTTTTTACCCTTCCCCCTCTTCTCTTTCTCCCAAGTCCCTCCAAAGCTCTACTTCCCTTGATTATTTTGTTCCCCCTTTTAAGTAAGACTGAAGCATCCACTCTTTGGTCTTCCTCCCTCTTGAGCTTCATGTGGTCCATGAGTTGTATTGAGGATATTCTACACCCTTTGCCTAATATCCACTTATCAGTGAGTATATACCATGTGTGATCTTTTGTGACTTAGTTACCTCAGTAGGGATGAAATTTTCTAGATCCATCCATTTTCCTATGAATTTCATGAAGTCATTATTTTTAATAGCTGAGTAGTAGTCCATTGTGTAATGTACCACATTTTCTGTATCCATTCCTCTGTTGAGGGATATCTAGGTTGTTCCTAGCTTCTGGCTATTATAAATATGTCTGCTATGAACATAGTAGAGCATGTGTCCTTATTGCATGTTGGAATGTCTTCTGGGTATATGCCCAGGAGTGGTTTACCTGGATCCTCAGGTAGAACCATGGCCAGTTTTCTGAGGAACTGCCAGACTGATTGCCAGAGTGGTTGGTTGTACCAGCTTGCAATCTCACCAGCAATGGAGTAGTGTTCCTCTTTCTCCACATCCTTGCCAGCGTCTGCTGTCACCTGAGTTTTTGATCTTAGCCATTCTGACTGGTGTAAGATGGAATCTCAGCGTCATTTTGATTTGCATTTCCCTGATGACTAAGGATGTTGAACATTTCTTTAGGTGCTTCTCAGCTATTCAGTACTCCTCAGTTGAGAATTCTTTGTTTAGCTCTGTTCCCCATTTTAAAAAATTATTAAAATATGGTTATTTGATTCTCTGGAATCTAACTCCTTGAGTTCTTTTTACATATTGGATATTAGCCTTCTATCAGATGGAGGATTGGTTAAGATCTTTTCCCAATCTGTTGGTTGCTGTTTTATCTTATTGACAGTGTCCTTTGCCTTACAGAAGTTTTTCAATTTTATGAGGAAAAAAGAATGCCAATCCATTAGTTGATTGTTGATCTAGAGCATAAGATATTGGCATTCTGTTCAGGAACTTTTCCCCTGTGGCCATGTGTTTGAGGCATTTCCCCACTTTCACTTCTATTAGATTCAGTGTATCTAATATTATGTGGAGGTCCTTGATCCACTTGGACTTGAGTTTTGTACT
The DNA here is from genome assembly GCA_036184795.1 of Tokudaia tokunoshimensis. NCBI lineage: Eukaryota > Metazoa > Chordata > Mammalia > Rodentia > Muridae > Tokudaia > Tokudaia tokunoshimensis. The sequence continues at coordinate 47,547,147 of BTHU01000016.1, forward strand.
GAAAGATAAGATTAGATCAATGTGCATTTTTCTACATGTTGACCACCAGTTGAACCAGAACCATTTATTGGACATGCTGTCTTTTTTCCACTGGACAGTTTTAGCTTCATTGTCAAAATCAAGTGGCCACAGGAGTGTGGGTTCATTTCTGAATCTTCAATTACATTCCATTTGATCTACCTGCCTGTCACTGTACCAATAACACACATTTTTTTATCATTATTTCTCTGTAGTACAGTTTCAGGTCAGGGATGGTATTTCCCGAAGATGTTCTTTTATTGTTGAGAACAGTTTTCACTATCCTGGGTTTTTTGTTATTCCAAATGAATTTTCAAATTGCTCATTCTAACTCTGTGAAGAATTGAGTTGGAATTTTGATGGGGATTGCATTCAATCTGTAGATTGCCTTAGGGAAGATGGCCATTTTTACTACATTAGTCCTGTCAATCCATGAGCATGTGAGATCTTTCCATCATCTGATTATTTTCTTCAGAAACTTGAAGGTCTTGTCGTACAGATCCATCACTTGCTTTGTTAGAGTAACATCAAGATATTTTATATTGATGAATATAAAATTTTTGTGAACAGTGTTGTTTCCCTAATTTCTTTTTCAGCCCATTTATCCTTTGAGTAGAGGAAGGCTACAAATTTATTTGAATTAATTTTATATCCAGCAACTTTGATAAAGTTGTTTATCACCTATAGGAGTTCTCTGGTGAAATTTTTGGGGTCACTTAAATATACTATCTTATCATCTGCAAATACTGATATTTTGATTTCTTCCTTTCCAAATTATATCCCTTTGACCTCCTTTTGTTGTCTAATTGCTCCAGCTAGAACTTCAAGTATTATATTAAAAAGATAGGGGGAGAGTGGGTAGCCTTATCTAGTCCCTGATTTTAGTGGAATTGTTTCAAGTTTCTCTCCATTTACTTTGATATTGGCTATGGTTTCCTGAATATTGCTTTTACTATGTTTAGGTATGGGCCTTAAATTCCTGATCTTTCTGAGACACCTAACATGAGGGGATTTTGAATTTTGTTAAATGCTTTTTCAGCATCTAATGAAATTATCATGTGATTTTTTTCTCTGAGTTTGTTTATATAGTGAATTACATTAATGGATTTCCAAATATAGAACCATCCCTGCATCCATGGGATGAAACCTACCTGATCATGCTAAATGATGGTTTTGATGTGTTCTTGAATTTGGTTACCGAGAATTTTATTGAGTATTTTTGTATCAATGTTTATAAGGAAAATTGGTCTGAAGTTCTCTTTCTTTGTTTGGTCTTTGTTAGGTTTAGGTATAAGTGTAATTGTGGCTTCATAGAACAAATTGGGTAAAGTTCCTTCTGTTTCTATTTTGTAGAATAGTTTGAAGAGTATTGGTATTAGGCCTTCTTTGAAGGTCTGATAGAATTCTCCACTAAATCCATCTGGTCCGGGGTTTTTTGGTTGAGAGACTATTAAAGACTGCTTCTATTTCTTCAGGGGTTATGGGACTATTTAGATGGTTTATCTGATCCTGTTTTAACTTTGGCACCTGGTATCTGCCTAGAAAATTATCCATTTCATCCAGATTTTCCAATTTTGTTGAGTATAAGCTTTTGTAGTAGGATCAGATGATTTTTTGAATGTCCACAGTTTCCATTGTTATGTCTCCCTTTTCATTTCTGATTTTACTAATTTGGGTACTGCCTCTGTGCTCTCTGATTAGTCTGGCTAAGGGTTTATCTATCTTGTTGATTTTCTCAAAGAACCAGCTCCTGGTTTTGTTGATTCTTTGTATAGTTCTTTTTGTTTCTATTTGGTTGATTTCAGCCCTGAGTGTGATTATTTCTTGCCGTCTACTCCTCTCGGGTGTATTCGCTTCTTTTCGTTCTAGAGCTTTCATGTGTGTTGTCAAACTGCTAGTGTACGCTCTCTCCAGTTTCTTTTTGGAGGCACTTAGAACTATGAGTTTTCCTCTTAGCATTGCTTTCATTGTGTCCCATAAGTTTTGGTATGATGTGTCTTCATTTTCATTAAATTTTAAAAAGTCTTTGATTTCTTTCTTTATTTCTTCCTTGACCAAGTCATCATTTAGTACAGCATTGTTCAGCTTCCATGAGTATGTGTGTTTTCCATTGTTTTTGTTGGAATTTAAGACCAGCCTAATACCAAGGAGATCTGATAGGGTGTATGGTATTATTTCGATCTTCTTGTATGTGTTGAGGTGTTTTGTGACCAATTATATGGTCAGTTTTGGAGAATGTACCATGAGGTGTTGAGAAGAAGGTGTGTATTCTTTTGCTTTAGGATGAAATGTTCTATAAATATGTTAGATCCATTTGGTTCATTACTTCTGTCAGTTTCACTGGGTCTCTGTTTAGTTCTGTTTCTGTGATCTGTCCATTACTGAGAGTGGGGTGTTAAAGTCTCCCACTGTTATTGTGTGGTGTGCAATGTGTGCTTTGAGCTTTAGCAAAGTTTTTTTGGTTTTTTTGTTTGTTTGCTTGTTTTTATGAATGTGGGTGCCCTTACATTTGGAACATAGATGTTCGGAATTGAGAATTCATCTTGGTAGATTTTCTTTCTTTCATGAGAGTGAAGTGTCCTTTCTTATCTTTTTTTGATAACTTCATTCATTTCTTCTTTAAGGATGTCTATCATATTCATAAAGGCTACCTTAAGTTGCTTTTCCTATGTTTCACCTATGTTAGAATACAGGGCCTGCTTTTGTGGGTTTGTTGAGCTCTTTTGGAGACATAGTTCACTGCCTGTAATTGACTGTGTTTTTACGTGGAATATAGGCATGTGGGATTGAAAACATTGTAACTTTAGGTGCTGATATTGTTCATTCTGTGATTTCCCAGAGAAAAAACAATTCAACCATTTTATACCAAATTTAAAGCAGTTTCATTAAATATTAAATAGTTACCAAGATATGGACTTTGGTCAGGATAACTTCTTGGAATTTCCCAGCTGAGTGTCCCTTGGACACATTATTTATAAAGACAAATTCATAAGCAACTGCACTATCCCAAGAGGTGTTTTTATTTTCCAAGAACTACAACTCCCAGCATTCCAGAAAGTTACCTTGTCCTTAGGCAAGTGGGACTTAGAGGTTAATTCTGAGCATTACAATATGTGGTCTTCTCTTAAAGTGTTTCACTTCTTGTTTTTGTTTCCTCTCTGGTACTTAGGCGGATGTGGTGACTGTGTTGTCCTTAGGCAAGGGGGACTTACAGGTTAATTTTGAGCATTACAATGTGTGGTCTTCTCTTTAAGTGTTTCGCTTCTTGTTTTTGTTTCCTCTCTGGTACTTAGGAGGATGTGGTGGCTGTGTGTTGCCTGGTAGGAAATTCTTTGGTTGTCCTGATAGATGTATCCATTGGGTGTTCCAAGTAAAATGTGTTTCCAATTATTGGGAACAGATTTAAGAATGAAATGGACTAGGTAGCTCTGGGGATGATTTAAGAGGGAGTAAAGCTAAATGTTCCATGGGTATCTGTTTAATTCCCTGAGAATGGAAATAGAGTAAGGAGATACCACAGCAGAAGGTCTACTATAGAGTTTGGGTTGAGACTGGGGGATTTAGAGTTGATAGAATGGAGAGAGAAGCATAGATCTGTAGTTAGCCTACTAGATTTTCTTTTCACAGTGGCCTGTGATTTTCCTGGAAATGCCTTCTAAAGTTGGGGTCTAATACAAATCAATGAGTATGGGAAAGGAAGTTAGGGGATGAAGATCTGTGTGATCCACTAGAAATGGATACAGGAAATAGAGGAAGGAGGCTACAGTCATTGTTTGATGGAGACTTGGATAAGACAGGAAAATTTGATATTGAAGAGCAGGGAGAAAAGTGAAGATCTGCCTACCTGCTTCCCTGGAGGAATGGCCCTTGGTTTCCATGGAATTGGTTGTTTAGTTTTAATTAAAGTCAAAGCAGAGTATTCATCTAGAGAAGTCATTCTCAACCTTTGGGTTACAAATGCTTTGGGAGTTACATGTCAGATATCTTGCAAATCCAATATTTACATTATGATTTATAACAATAACGAAATTACAGTTTGGCCATGGTTGGGGATCACTGACACATGAAGAACCATGTTAAAGTGTCATAGAATTAGAAGGGTTGAGAACCACTGATCTAGAGCAGTCTCCTAGCCTCTTTTGTTTTGCAGTGTTCACGTTTGAGCAGTTCTCTTATGTGCAGCATGGATCACATCCTAAATATTCAATGTTTTCCTTCCATTTAAATTCAGATTAAATAATTTTGGCAAAAATACCACAGAAAATGTTCATATTTTAACCCTATTGACAACTTGTAAAATATTATATGTTGAATGAAGAAAAGAGATCACATGAGATTTTCTCACGTTTTCTTTACTAGCCTTTTCAGTCTCCTCGTTATTTTTTTCTCCCAGATGCTTGAAATGGAAAGTACTATTTATCATTTTATTATGAATACATATAAAATCCAAATTGCAAAAACATTGTGAAGATAATAACATACCCAAATCTTAACTGTGATTATAATTTATTATATGATTATAATTTCCCCTGTGGTAATAGAGGAAAGGAGGGAGAAAATTGGCAGCAGTGTTTTAGCTACCTATAATACTGCACCTATTAAAACAAATAAGGAAAATTGTTATCTTTTGAGTGTCAGATTTCAGGTTGTTCTTAGATCTATTTTTGCATTTTGATTTATTTTATTTTATTTTATTCATTTACTTATTTTGTGACTGGCACATGGTGCCACATGCCTTTAGTCTCAGAAGGTAGGTGGATCTCTGTGTTTGTCAGGCCATCATAGTCAAGCCCCAGAGAAGCCAATGCTACATAGTAAGACCCTGTTCCCCACTGGTGCCCTCAGGAATAAGTAGGTGTGCAGGACAAAAAAAGCTGTTACTTCAAGTCTGATATTGCCACATTGGGTACACAGGTAAGGAAAATGTATCATCAAATGATTTACAATGAAATGTCTTGTCAGGACTTCAGTGGTTTCAAACAAACTGATGTGTATTAGGTGATTACCCAGTGATTACACAAATAACAATCCCTACTGCAGTGGGGCAGTGGTGGAGCATGCCTTTAATCCCAGCATTTGGGAGGCAGAGGTAGGAGATTTCTGAATTCAAGACCAACCTGGTCTACAGAGTTAGTTCCAGGATAGCCAGGGCTATACGGAGAAACCCTGTCTTGAAAAACCAAAATCATCATCATCATCATCCCCACTGCAAAGTCTGGCTCACCTAGTGTCTGAATGAGCTCCTGGTCTATATTTTACTTCTGGGTAGCTGCTGTGTCAGCTTCATATTGCTGCTTAAGAGTTTACTACAAACTTGGTGGTTTAAAACAACATAAGCTTTCTAGCTTCCAGGTACTGAGACACAAGTACTAAGGTCAGGCTTTTGGTGAGACTGCGCTCCTTGAAGTCCTGGGAAGGTTAGTCCCTGAGAAGGGACTGTCTGCCTGCATTCTTGGCTTAGCTCTTCCATAGGGTGTCTTCAACTCTGTCTCTGTCTCCATGTTTCTCTGTCTCTATCTCCCCCTATCATTTTCTCTCTCTCAATTAGTTTCAAACTCACTATGTAGTTGAGGCTAACCTTTGTCTTCCTTCCTCAGTTCTGGGATGACGCATTTACCCCATCATGCCAGAGTTTCACACATACATCCTATGGAGCTTATATAAAAATTGACATTAACAGTCGTGGTATTGTTCAGTCACTTCTGCCCCCTAACCACCTCCATCCTTCCATATTCATCTTCCCTTTTAGCTGCAGATCCCCATTCACCTCCACTGTCTCCACAGTTTCACCTTCCTGATAAGACCACATAGTTAGAATCACATGATATGTCACTTTTTCAGACAGCTTCCTTGCACTTAGTATGCATTGAGATTTCCTCTGTATCATTCTGTTGCTTCATAGAGCATTCCTTTTCCATAATAAAGTCAGTCTCTGAGAAAAAAATCAAAAATTTCAGAAACCACTCTTACCTCGGGCTACTTCAGGACTTACCTGCAGACGCTCCTGCCCTGTTTCCTCACCTCTGTCTTTGATGAAATGAATTCTGGGAAAGGGCAACACATTGCCAGTCAGTGAGTCACTTCAGAATGAAAGAGGAGGGCATGTCCTTAAAAGATAGTAGCCACATATATTTTATTTGTCCCAGAGCCCTTTCTTTTTTCCCCATTTATTTATTTATTCACTTTATATCCTGACAACAGACCCCCCCAGTCCCACCCTCACAAATTGCTCCCCCATTACTCCCTATTCTTCTCCTCAGAGACGGGGAAAGCTCCCCTTTCTAGTTTGGAAACCACAAATAGAAGATAGGTTAAATGAACTTTCTCAGATCAAAGTTGCTGAGACAGGAACAGCCCACCAGGTGGAGCCCACTGCCTCAGGAACCAGGGTACTAATCCTGCCACATTCCCAGATGCTTCTGTAGCTGCCTATAAATTAGTCATGCCTGGCCTTAGAAATAGAAAGCAGTTATTGTATGCTGTCTCCCGTTTCTTTTTGGCGGCACTCAGGGCTATGAATTTTCATCTTAGCACTGCTTTCATTGTGTCCCATAAATTAGGGTATGTTGTGCCTTCATTTTCATTAGCTTTCAAAAAGTCTTTGGTTTCTTTCTTTAAATCCACCTTGACCAAGTTATCATTGAGTAGAGCATTGTTCAGCCTCCAAGTGTACGTGGGTTTTCTTTTGTTTTTGTTGCCATTGAAGACCACCCTTATTCCATAGTGATCTGATAGGAGGCATGGGATTAGTTCTATCTTCTTATATCTGTTGAGGTCTGATTTGTGACCAATTATATGGTCAATTTTGGAGAAGGTACCATGAGGTGCTGAGAAGAAGGTGTATTCTTTAGCTCTAGGATGAAATGTTCTATATATATCTGTTAGTTCCATTTGGTCCAAGGCTTCAATTAGATTCACTGTGTCCCTGTTTAGTTTCTGCTTTCCTGAACGATCCATTTCAGAGAGTGGGGTGTTGAAGTCACCCACTATTATTGTGTGCGGTGCGATATGTGCTTTGAGTTTTAGTAAAGTTTCTTTTACGAATGAGGGTGCCCTTGCATTTGGAGCATAGATATTCAGAATTGAGAGTTCTTGATGGTGGATTTTTCCCTTGATCAGTATGTAGTGTCCTTCTGTGTCTTTTTTGATGACTTTAGGTTGAAAATCAATTTTATCTGATATTAGGATGGCTACTCCACCTCGTTTCTTGGGGCCATTTGCTTGTAAAATTGTTTTCCAGCCTTTTACTCTGAGGTAGTGTTTGTCTTTGACACTGAGGTGTGTTTCCTGCATGCAGCAAAATGCTGGGTCCTGTTTATGTATCCAGTCTGCTAGTCTATGTCTTTTTATTGGGGAATTGAGACCATTAATATTAAGAGAGATTAAGGCATAGTGATTATTGCCATCTGCCATTCTTGACGCTATCTTTATGTTTGAGTGGTTATCTACTTTTGGGTTTGATTCAAGAAGGTTATCCCATTTTTTCCAGGGTGTTTTTTCTCTCCCTGTATTGGAGGTTTCCACCTATTATCCATTGCAGGGCTGGATTTGTGGAAAGATATTGCGAAAATTTGGTTTTATCATGGAATATCTTGGTCTCTCCATCTATGGTGATTGAGAGTTTTGCTGGGTATAGTAGTCTAGGCTGGCATTTGTGCTCTCTTAGTGTCTGCATGAGATCTGCCTAGGATCTACTGGCTTTCATAGTCACTGGTGAGAAGTCTGATGTGATTCGGATAGGTCTTCCTTTGTATGTTACTTGGCCCTTTTCTCTTACTGCTTTTAGTATTCTCTCTTTGTTCTGCAAATGAATATCTTACCTCCTCAAAAATTAGCCTAGATCTTGTATGTTAAGCTTTTCAGCGTGGTAACTCAGATCTCTCACTTACAAATCTGATAAGACTGAATCTTCAATATACAAATACAAAATGCCTTTATAACACACTAAGCTCTAACTGCAAGTTTCACCTGTTAAATGTTTCATATCAAACTCTTGCTAAACATCCCAAGATCATTCTTATAAACTTCGAAAAAAAAACCAGAAATGCTATGACTTTTCTTATTTTACTACTATATAAAAAGGATGTGAGTATATGTGTCTCTGCAGTCCAAACTGGTCTCAAATTCAAAGTCCTCCTGCTTCAGTCTCCAAGTGTTAGGGCTAACTACAGGTATGAAACAGCACATACAGATTGATGTAAATGTAATTCTATGATTTCAAGAAATTAAAACAAAATCATTCATCATAGAAATAGTGGTCATGTCTTAAGCCATTGTATTGCAGGGACTTTTGAGGTTTCTGCTTGAGGTTTAATAACAAAGTCACAGAGACATCTGTATAGTTGTGCTGGGGGCAGGTCTTCAGGTAGCCATCTAAACTCAGCCCAGTTCCCCTACCACTAGTCTCTACCATGTGGTTCTCTCTGCTCTACCTCTCTGCTATGCTCCAATTCCCCTCCTACCACAAGCCTCAAGATCTTTATTCATCCAAAGCCTTTTACTCTCTCATACAAAAAAAAAGCTCAAGAATATAGTGGGAAAGATTCCACAGCTTACTTAATCAGCAGCAGGACTATGATCAATCTATTTTTGCCTTTTGGCCAGACTGAGGGCTATGAGACTTCCCAAGATCAGCTCGCTTTTGAACATAATAATCTCAGAGACTGCTTGATCACTCTGTTTACATCTTTTTGGGTAGGTGGGGAATCAACAAACATTTATATAGAAAGCAGGTCTTGAGGGCTATAGAAATGACAATGCCACCTGTGCTGCCAGTACTTGGCACTGCCTGCCCATACAGCAATTAACAACTGAGAGTACCGTGGCAAACATTCATAGCCAGTTCATACAATAGGTGTGGGAGTAGGTTACCCCAACACCATTGTGTTTGTTCTCCAAGATATATAGGATAGCTTTAGATGGTAGTTGATCTTCAGCTGAGCCCTACTGCTGCTGACTTCCAGAAAGATTTCTGTCAGCCAGACTGCCCTTTGATGTGACCCTTTGATGAACATACTTTCATAGGAATAAGACGTTCCATGAAGTAATTTCTTTTTTTTAATTTTTTATTTTCTATACTTTTTTATTTACATTCCCAATGATTTCTCCTTTCCCAGTTCCCCCCTCCCCAAAAGTCCCATAAGCCCTCTTCCCTCCCCCCTGTTCCCCAGTCAACCTCCTCCCATTTCTCTGTCCTGGTATTCTCCTACACTGCTACATCCAGTCTTTCCAGGACAAGGGTTCTCTCCTTCCTTCTTCTTGGAAATTGTGAATTGTGTCTTGGGTACTCTGAGCCTCTGGGTTAATATCCACTTATCAGTGACTGCATACCATGTGTGTTCTTTTGTGATTGGGTTACCTCACTAAGGATGATATTTTCCAGTTCTGATCATTTGCCTAAGAATTTCATGAATTCATTGTTTGTAATTGCAGAGTAGTATTCCATTGTGTAAATATGAAGTAATTTTTATAAACTTTGTACTCTTCAGGTCAGTTTAATGAGCCTACCCCAACTCACTTTAGTACTGCTTTGAATCCAATCCACTTCATGCTCCTTGAATCCCACAGTAAGTCATGATCTATGGCATGTCTCTGCCTGTTTCTCAGGCCTCAAACAGTCTCATTCCGTGGAGACCACACAAAATGGCAGATTCCTCCCTGGTTGTCTTCCTCCCTGGTAGCTGTCCCCTCAGAGATGTTTGTGGGCATGTTGCAAATGTTCCACATGCCGACAACTTTACTTTTCTTACTAAATGAACACAAAACATGCCAGTAACTCTTCTGGTCACCTGAGAGGGAAGCTTTCAAAGTTAAGCCTAAATATTAGAAATAACATTAATTCTCCTTCCTACAGAACCTGTCAAGTCCCCATTCTAAGATGTCCTTGGAAGAAATGAAAGATCTCCACCTTGATGAACAGAACCTGCAGCCAGAAACCAGGGAAGTGAATGGAATTCTCATGTCCAAGATGATGAGTGAAAACTGGGACAAAATTTGGAACTTCCAAGCAAAGCCTGATGATCTCCTCATTGCAACCTATGCAAAAGCAGGTAGGTATAAGGAAAAGTAGCAAGAAAGGCCACTTACACAGAGCAAGGGCTTCCTAACATGGGTATCTGCATTAAAAGAGGATGGGTAGGGCTTTATCTAGGCAAGTCTCTGGAAAAAGAAAAGCAAAATAGAACAAAAAAAAACATTCCAACTCCTAAGGGTCAATACCCTATTCTACTGGATTCTCTTTTAATTAAGCTCTTGAAAGACAGAGACGACCCAACCATAACAAACCCCCAAAGACTAAGTGAAATTACAAAATGTTCACACAGAAATTACAAAGCACAAACTGTGGGAAATAAAATAGAAACTACTGGATTCTGCCAGCCCACTACCCTTCTGTATTCACCTCTCTAGCACCTAAACTGTGCCTTCTAGTGTCCTAGATTGGCATGCACTTGAGCACTTGCCGACCAGAAGTAATGCTAAGAACATATGTACACCCATTGTGAGAAAAATGGAGAAGAGTTACCAGTTATTAGAATCCTAGGGAACAAAGAAGGGACTATGGGAAAGGATCAGAAAAGACAAAGAATGCCACGGCCCTGATCAGGGGGAAAAACAAGAAACATTCCTTTTGGGGAAACATTGGTGAATGACTCATGAGGCTTTTCCCTCCCCAATACCATTTGTTTTTGTCATCCCACACAGTATGATAGAGTTAGTAGTTTGAACACTTGATTTAGTAAGCGAGACTTTTGACATGAAGATACAGATGAATTTTATAAAAAGGACTACCTCTGTCCTCCATATTGGTTGGTATTTGAACTCCTGTTGCTCCTTGGGCCAAGATCTAACCTAGGAGTTTCTAAACAGGGATTCAGGTTGTTATAGGCTCTCTATTTCTGTCTGACTTTCACTTAACATGTGGTTTTCCCACATCTGAACTTAAACTTGCACTTTTTCTTAGAGCAGAATTTTTTTGGTAAGTCTAGCTTGAAAAATATGCATCTATCTACAAGGACCTCTGACCTCTAGCCAATGGTCTTTTTCTCCTCTCTCTCTCTCTCTCTCTCTCTCTCTCTCTCTCTCTCTCTCTCTCTCTCTCTCTCTCTCTTTCTCTCCCATCTCTGACTTTATTGCTGTATTTCTTTCAGCACCTCTCAACCTCCCATAAACACTACATATACTTCCAGGTGGAACAAACCTGCCCTGGTCCCCTCCAGATAATAGTAGTTTCTATGGCAGGTAACAATTTGCATTTCCATTTTTCATGTCAAAACAGCCATAGTGCTACTCAATCCTTTAATAAGTAAGAAACCTTCCTGGGCACTGCTCAAGCACATTTCTCCCTTCCCAGTCTTCCTGTGGCAATAACTACCTTTTGGTTATGTTTATACCTAGTGGTTTGGTTTATCTGTAAAAAAATGAGACAATCAAAAGTAGTGACTGTATCTTGGTACAAGAAAAACTGAAAACTATAGCCTTTAGTTAGTTAATTGCCTAACTAAAATAGGAGTATCTCTTAATTTGGAAGAGAAGAGTAGATGCCCGGTAGGCAAAAAGGAGACTCTGTCATGTCTTCCCCAAAAGGACCATCAGCTTATGAAAGCTAATGGCTAATTCATCTTTGATTCAATCCACATTTTCCTGACTCCATATTTATTCACCCAAACTCCATTTATGGGAGACAAAGTACTTTATTGAATGCCAGGCAGAAAGAGGACAGAGAATTAAAAACAGCATACACGACAAGCACAAAGTGACAATGGAGCACAGAAGACTACTAGTGCTTAGAGGAAGACAAAGAATGTAATAGGTGAGTTGATTCTATCCAGAACCCAGCAAATCTGAACACAGCTTTGTTCACTATACGGGTGATTGATTAAATAGAATTGAATTGCACCATGAGTGTGTAAAACTGAAAATAACTAATGCTGCTAGGTACCACCTGGACACAGGAAATTGTGGACATGATCCAAAATGATGGGGATGTTCAAAAGTGCCAGCGGGCCAGCACCTATGACCGACACCCTTTCATTGAGTGGACTTTGCCTCCACCCCTCAACTCAGGTGAGTTTCCCCAACTGGGGTACAGGGAACTGTAATCATTGTGCAGTATCAGTTTTTACCCCAGAGGAAGATCATTTCTGCAGTCTTCTTTTTAAGAAACACTTTCAAATGGAACCAGAAAGGAGTGTGAAAGCAGCCCAGGTCAACATAACACAATTCCTTTCCTAAAATGCATGATTAGGTAGCAGAAGGCACACAGCCCATGATGTGCAAGCATCTGAAGTGCCATGCATGTATAAGAGGTCAAGAAAGTCATAGGCTACAGTTTGGTACATATGTGTCACCAAAGTCTGAAAGCTAAATGCCTGCTCCCCCAGGAAGGTACTTGGGAGAAGCAGTAGAGCCTCATGTGGTTGGCCATATGTGAGATAGATTTAGGCCATTGATCCTGCCCTTTAGGAGATAATAGAGCCCCAGCCTCTGACCCTTTTATATATGGCTTGAGAAGAAAGGCTTTATTCTACCACATACTCCACCATGATGTGCTTCCTCAGCACAGGTTGAAAGAAATAAGGCCACTATCTGTGTAAGTTCTTAAGTCACCCACTGAAGCAGATCTTCGCTTTTCCAACTTGATCATGTCTGGCATCATCATATAATGGCAGATAATATGCATTACCATTCCAAAACAGAGAAAAAGGGGCATAATTAGAACAAAAGCAAGACCAAACACTAGCTTAGTAACCTCCAAACACTCCATTTTCATGTCTGATGTCAAGTATTCTTCAGATCTCCAACTCCTTTCAGTTTTGGTTGACTGCAAAAATACTTTTCTTTTTCCTCTTGGGCTGATTCCACTATGTGTTAGCCACTTTTCTTGGCAGGTATCCCATGTCACTAGGATCTCCAACATCTTAGGGTCTCCAAGGCAATCCAGGCTTCACCTTCACAGCTTCAAGAAATGGTCTTTGTAGGTCTCTATGCAGAGACACCCCTGACATAGGCTTCTGCCACTTTCCTTAGTGGCAAAGAGATATTCCAGAACTCCTTTCTTGTATCCTTGACTCTAAAGCCAGAAGCAAATGACTGAAATTGCAAAAATCAGATGTTTACTGAGGCTGGAACATGGCTCCCTTTGACAAATAAATTTTCACCAGCTTCCTGGCTTGGATAGTTGCCTTTACTGCTTAAGTGTGGCTGTCCTAGAACTTGCTCTGCAGACCAGGCTAACGTTGACCTCAGAGATCTGCCTGTCTCAGGCTGGGGTGGTTCCTGGGATTTCCCAATCTGTGGGTGTGACTGGGTAATGAAGGCTATGTCAATTCCAGGTTTCTTCCCTGGGGCTTTAGGATCAATGAGTATGACAGGTTAAGGCTATGTTAATCACCCTTCTATTCTCTGAGACTTCTGGGTATATGGGTATATAAGTCAGGAAGGTTTCCTATAGCCTCTCCAGAAACATGGTAGGAGTTTTAGCTGGTTTATGTAAACCTCCACTAATCTTAGACAAATTTGTAGACTCTTTGCAGCATTGTAGAGATCATTTAGCATATACAGAGGTGGGGACGCTTCCTTACCTTATTTAGTATTGGGGTCCCATTGAAGTCTGGGAGACAGGCAGTTTCCAGAATCAGGGGGTCTTCAGAGGCTATGGACTTCCTTGCTTCCCTCCAGATCTCTGCCTTCCCAGTCCCTCCATTCTCATTCTTTCTCTCTCCCTCCCCTTGCCCAAGGTAAGTGTAGAGGAGTTTTTGGCAGGTGTTCCAGGTAGGCTGGTGAGTGTGAAACCTTGTCTGAAATTATACCTTGAAGTTTATTAGAAAACAAGGTATTTTGGTTTTTTACAGTTAGAAAAGGGAACATAGACGATAAATAGAGTTTTAGGAAGGGTATGATTATCACTTGTAGCTTTTCTTGGGGTATAGGGGCCAAGCACCGAGAAAGAGAACCAGGCTTGGGTTTTGGCTATGTCTGGGTCATTTGAGAATGAGTCAGAAGAAGGAAGCCTTGGATACAGCTGAGAGTAGGAATGTAGAACATAGGAGAAACCACTCTGGGTGTAGGAATAGCTGAGGACAGTCAAAGGTGGTAGGATCAGGAAGATTCAGAAGTGAGGGATAGAATGGCTGTAAAAAATCAGAGTCTGGGTTCTCTGGCAGTTTGAGAGGGTTTTCCTTCTATTACGGTCTTCTGGATCCCATGTTTTTTGCAATGTAGAAGCCAAAAGGGTTGTGTTTCCAGAATTAACCAACCACATTTAAACATGGGAAAACTAACCCAAGACTTCCTAGAACAAAACACTGAACCTTGGCATCCAACATCAATGTTGGCCATCCCACACCGAAGGCTGGCCAATCTAATATGCAAAGTGAACAGAGTTCCCTTGGAGAAGTAGACTCCATATTCTGATTCTCATGCTCTGAAAACTAATTTAAAGTTTTATAATTTGTATTCCAAGAGGGAGGTTGAGACCATCAATGAGGCTCAGTTTCCCATCTGCTTGTAAGTGGAAAAGATTAATGGGGACCCAGAAACATCAAAGACAAACAAGGTACAGAGACAATGAAAATGATCCAACAAACAGAGGACATACATTGATGGCTTCCAAAATAAACCAGATCCTGAGGATTTGCAGTGCTCTCCAGGCTAGAACCTGGACTTAGGGATTCTTACATTCTTTCCAGATTTTACTATGAATTCCATCATGATTGTCATCTAAGACATACCAGAAACCTAAAACCTTGGTTTATCTTACCTCCAGAGGTCCCAAATACAGGTACACATATGGACTCCTTCCAAAATTTTAGAGGACAAGTTGATGGGGGGATAGTCAATTCCTGAGGCTGAGGAACAATTTTTCAATGGCCTCCCTATTACCAACAGCTCTTACCCTTACATAGAAAGAACCCACCTTAGAGATCAGGAGCCGTTTCCTCAGACATTTTTGTGGGACCTCAAAATGTTATATGGTTTGAAGAAAAAAAAAACACATGAAAGGCCTGAATAAGTCAAATCAAGTGGAGCCTTTGATTATGACCAGTGGGCTTGTCCCAGAGAGAGAAGCAGCTCAGGTATTTTTGTGGGACCTCAAAATGTTATATGGTTTGAAAGGCCTGACTAAGTCAAATTAAACGGAGCCTTTATTTATGACCAGTGGGCTTGTCCCAGAGAGAGAGTCAGCCACAATCTCTAAGTTTGTTCAAGATTTCAATAGCAAAACTTCAATCGAAACATGTACAGAATGGCAGCCGTAGACATACGCAACAAGGAAGCACTGTTTACAGAATGGAGAGAGAGCAGTTTAGGACTCAGGTATTTCTCATAGCCTTGAGGTCAGGAACACATTGTATAGGAATATATGTTTACCCAATATAGTTTTTAGCACTTAAAATATCCTTAGGAATACTTTCATAGGATAGCATAACTATAGCTCAGAGTCTACTACAAAGTAAATAAAAAGTTCCAGTGACTACCCCTTCCCGAGTCCATCTTCAGGATCCTCACATGGAATCTAAGTTTAGGTAAAGAGCAAGAGGTATATATAACTAAGTAGTCCTTTTCAAGGTGTACTTCCATCCATCATTGTGGAGTATCCTCTAGAATGAGCTGGAAATCCACCCTCAAAACAGAGGAAGATATAGATCTTACATATGTAAGACTGTAGAGTCAATCATTTGGCCAGTACAGTTTCTAGTGTTTAACCCAACATCTGATCCACATAGCTGGGGAGAAAGATCTGGCTAAACAAAGTTGTCTTACCTCTTAGGTCTGGATCTGGCTAACAAAATGCCTTCACCTAGAACTCTGAAGACTCATCTGCCTGTTCAGATGCTTCCACCTTCCTTCTGGAAAGAAAACTCAAAGGTAAGACCAGCCTAATTATATTCATTAAAACAGAAACAACCAGTGGAAACTATAGGGCACATGGTGTCATTACCCCAGAGCCCACATTCTCCTTTTTGCTCCCACCTTTCCTTCAGAATACTATTGTTGGGTACCATTGGAAGTTTTCATGCAAAGTTCTGATCATCTGTCCACTAGCCTGTGTTAAATGAGAGAAGTCAATTATACAAAGTATGGGTTTCCTGCTTGAAGGTGGAGTTTTAATTTGGAACCTCTATGATGGGACCAGGAAGGACTTAAATGTGAGAGCAGTCTATCTTGGGAAACCTGCATGGGTAAAGTAAAACATGAAAGTGAGTTTGTAGATCTCTGTGACTCTACAAAGCAGAAGCCATGAGAGTTCTGAAAACACAGGCCTCAGTGCAGGCCCATGCAATATTCAACAATCTGTTAAGAGTTCTCCTAAAGCCAACTATCCAAGAACCTTACCTGCCTCTGGATTTCTGCTGTGCCAACTCCTTAGCCACAAACATCCCTTTTGAAATATGCCCTTGTCCAATACATGATAGTTTATTAAAACTATAGCAGCTAAGGCCATCTGACAATATCCTTCCTACAAACATAGAGCAAGCAACATTCTAATGGACACCAATGAAAACATGTCCACCTTGTAGGCAAAACATGGTCCTCTTCCTCTTGGAATGACAACTCTAATTTGATAATGTGTAGAAATTTGTTCTAGATCCCAGTGTTTCTCTTTCCTCTATTTAATTTGTTTTGACTCTTCTTAATTGTAATCCTACACAAATGTAGACACAAATTCTTACTAAACTCAAACATCCCAGACATTTTTATCTTTGAACATATCAACAAACAGATAAAGGAAGAAGGGTTTGATAGCCATTTCATCAACAAGTCTTGAAATAAATAAAAATTTTATTTGAAGAATTACGATCACTACAACAGCAAACATACAGCACAGCAGGGGATCTGACAAGAATTCAAGCCTATGAGGTAGATAGAGTCCCTTGTTATAAGCCAGAATGTTTCATTCAGTCAGGCTAATTGATTCCTAGGCAGCACAGGGATAGAAAGAATTCTGATATAGGAATGTGCAACTCCAAGAACATTGGAGAGAAAGAACACAGTTAAGGCATATTTGTTGTTCAGAAGAAGAATGTTCTGCAGTAGTAGCCCTCTGATGGGCTGGCCCTAACAACAGGAGCATATAAATTTTCTCAAGAAAATGAGAATTATGTCTGCCATTCTCCTGGAATTCAAGCACATGAGGAATCTGTTATGGGGTTAGAGATTCACATTCTCTCCACAGGGGTTGTCATAGTTAGGGTTTGCATTGCTGTAAAGAGACACCATGACCAAGGCAATTCTTGTAAAAGCAAACATTTAACTGGGACTGGTTTACAGGCAGCAAAAGTGGGAGACTACCTTCCACACGGGTCATAGCTTAAGCATAGGAGGCTTCAAAGCCTGCTCCCAAAGTGACAGACTTCTTCCAAGAAGGCCATACCTACTCCAGTAAGAACACACCTCCTAATAGTGCCACTTCTAATGGGTCAAGTATTCAACTACATGAGTCTATGGGGGTCAAACTTATTGAAACCACAAGTGTCTTGCCATTTGCTGTATAGTAACTGGATGAATAAAACTGATGCAGTGATTATGACCTGAGTTGAAGGCAGCTGTGGATTCTCACAAATTCCCACAAATATATATCTTATGTTAAAGGTACTTTTGATGCTTGAGAACCAATAATCTCTCCAGAATTTCTGGGGATTCCATTCACAGTTATCATATGATAATGCAGAAATAGAACTCCTAATCTCATTAATGAAAAAGTTTAAGAATGGATTCAAATGCAACTCAAGGGCAACTTTGTTGGAATCTAAAAAGAAAAACCTCAGGGGAGGCAAGTTGTAAATATTATCAGCTGGCTGGAATAAGAAAATGGAGAAGAGAAGGAGGAGAGGGTGCCATGATGTGTGAGTTAAACATGGAGGTTAGCTATGTAGTGAACAAGCAGCCACTAGGCAGTGGCAGGGCAGCATTAGAGAAAGGATATAAGAACCTAATGTGACAGGCTATCTCCACCAATAAAATGAGACAGTTCATGACAAAATAGATATAAAGGCAGGTTAACTAGGAGTACTTCTCAGTTGGCTTTACCAGTCCCAAGGAACAAGGCCAAGGAAGTTATCATGCAGATAGAGAGACAGGAGAGAGAGAGAGAGAGAGGGAGAGAGAGGAGAGAGAGAGAGAGAGAGAGAGAGAGAGAGAGAGAGAGAGAGTGTAGCTGAGGGGTTTCACCTGATAAGTCTTTTCAGTAGGCAGAGATCATTGCAGGGCAGATGAATAATGATGTTCCCATGAGAAAGGAACAGTTCACAAGAGACAAAAGAAAAGACCAAGGAGAGAAAGAAGAAGGGACAGGCCACAACTGAAAAAGTGGTGGGTGGGGGAGATAGAAACAGAGAGAGGGAGGGAGAGAGAGAGAGAGAGAGAGAGAGAGAGAGAGAGAGAGAGAGAGAGAGAGAGGACAAAATGATGTCTGGGTTCTACAGTGAGTGAATAGCCACTGGGTGAGAGGAAGCACAGCCCCTGAACTGGAAAGTTCAACATAGAGGGAGCGGTATGTCAGCCATGCCCTGTAACAGGTAGGGACTGAGAGATTCAAAAAGCTGGAGGCCAGGTCTGCTTTGATATGTTAAATATGCACCTCACCCACTGGTCCCAGATCTGAACCCCAACATTACAGGCTTTTGTTGATAATAAATGAATAAGAAACAAAACAATTGTTTATGGCTACTTTCTGCTGACATTAGGGCATCCTTAGTGGAGGTGCAGAAGCTATAATGTTGGCCACTTCCAGAAAGAACAAAACTAATATACAAGCTCTGCAGGACTTTCTGGGGCTAGGGATGTGAAGGCCCAGCTGAAGCAGTTTGTAAGGCTATATATACCTAAGAGTAGCCATTTCAGATATATGTGTATATGTATGTATGTATGTATGTATGTATGTATGTATGTATGTACACACACACATTAGGAGAAGAAGATAAGGCTAAGGAGTTCAGGAAGAAAATTTTTTTCTTGGGTGTACATTTCAAACTTTTAGATTGTGGTCTTAGCAGTCAGAATCAAGGGAGTCCCGAAAACCAGGGGTTGGATCCTACCCTCAGGAAAAAGCAAGTGGGGAAAGAAGCTGTTGATTGACAGTACTTATTTGGACTCCATTTGACCTGTGAGAAGTGGATTTGAGTGAGTTCCCTCAAGTTTATAAGAATCTTTCTAAGTTTACAAAAAGAGATAAGTTTTAGATATCTTAGGATTATCAGTTTGTAATCTGTACTAAAATCTATATTGTAGAAAAGGCAATAGACTCATCCTTTTGAGTCACAGTAAAACCTACAATAAAATGATTTGGGTGAAAAACATTAACCTTCTGTCCTCTCTCCAGAAGACTAGGTATATATAGTTCTAGCACAATGAGAAGCACTTTCTTATCACAGTTTAATGTTTCATCTCCTCCCACCTTTATAACTTGCATTTATCAACCTTAAAACACCCTCTTAGACCCTTACTTTCTTAGGTCCTAAATTTAAGCTTTCATATCTTTAGAACTAACATAAATTTACACTTTTTCCTATCCAATTATTCACCATGAGACACAGGTAACCAGTTGATTGCTGGGAGCGCTCCCTGTAAGTTGAGTTTCTTTAGATAAAGTGATTGTAAGAAGATACTTCTTTCACTAGTTTAGTCTTCAAACCCATCAAACACCTGAGAACAATAAATTTTTACCTGAGTAAGCAGGAAGTGCTGATGAAACAGCTTCTGAGTTTATTCAAAATTACCAGCTTCCTAGCCCCCAGATTCCTCTGTGGTCACTGAGGCATCTTTCTTCAGCTGCCAGCTCTGGAAGACTTTTCTGTGAAGCAGGAACTTAGAAAGGCTATCTTATCTTTGTCTAGGCAAAGTAAGGCAGTCAATTTTCCAGTGTCCTGCCTGTTCACAGTTTGGACAGGGTTCTGTCAGCAGTCAAGACAAAGGACAGTCTACAGTCCAGTGGCCAGCATTGACACATTTGAAACAAGCTTCAAATGGAAGTTCTTCTGTACCCATCTTCTCAGGGGAGGTGATTAGGGGTACTGTCAGGAGCTGGCATGTCTATTATTAAAAGCTTTTTAGCAAACCTGCTAAATGTCATATTCTGTATGTCTCTGAAGTGACTGAGGACCATCTAGCTATCTAAATAGACAAACTGTTTCTAGTTATCCATCATAGGCTTAACCTTGAAGACATATATAGGAGGCTAAATAAAGCCATTCCTGTTATGCTTGAGTCTTCACAATTTTGAATTGAAGCTCTTCTAGTAATAAAATAAAAGTTTTAATCATAGATACAGTTTATAGATACTGAAAACTTTATTGCATCATTATATGCCATTGTAGTTTTCTGTATGGATTGGTTTATCCAAACAGCTAAAGCATAAAAGACAAAGAAGTTACAAAAATAAAATTAGCAAAATGAGGCTATAATATTTTAAGCTGGTGATTTTTATCCTTTTTAATGTTGAAATCCTTTAAAAAAATTTCCAACTCATAACAGGCATGATTCTCAGCCATGTGGCTGCCACAAGTCAAGATGGTGGTGAAGCCATGACTCCACCTTCTTTATCCCATAGTCAAGATGGCAGCCAGCCACGCATTGCTCATATATTTCTCACTGCCAACTAGGGTGTAGTCAAAAGGATGTGGCAGGTGACTTAAAAGGCCAAGGATGCTCTATTACTACAACTATTGTTGGGACAGGAGAGAAGTGGGTGCAGAGATACAGGCAGCACCTGGAGCCTCATGTGCAAAAGTGCTCAACATCTAAAGCTCTTTTGCAGCAAAGAAGAGGGAAGGGGTACAAGAGAATTGTTTCAAAAAAGCCTGGATTCCCAAAGTTCAGACTGAAGCTGTCCATGCAAGGTCTACAACAAACCTAATTTGTATAAATTTCACAGCAGGCATCAGTGGTGTTCATTTTCTCAGCCTGAGCCAGTAGGTACTGGAAAACCCAGTGTGCAGCATCCTAAGCATAAGCCTGGGGTTGGACAGTGGGGGTAGGGTAGCCACAGGCCAACATCTTTTACGTCTGAAGGCTCCCCTGGAACAAAGACTATCTTAGCTCTGGACTGGACAAGCTGTCCCTGGCAAGGCCTCAGCTTGGCAGAAAACCCAATGCTTGGGTCCTGTACCCAGAATAAGTACCAGATACAAAGTACCAGCCTCTGGTAACTGATTACACATCAAGTCCAAAGTCAATCATGTCAGGCCAAGAGAAGGATAGAAAGGAATAGACTCCTTGTCTGGTTTGCTGAGGACTTACTCTTCTAGGTCTCAGCACCAGATGATAGGTTATCTCCACCAATGACATGAGCGAATTCAAGTCACATTTAAGTATAATGGCAGGTTTATTGGGGACAGCTCTCAGTTGGGTTCACCAGTCCCAATGTAAGAGGCCAGGGAAGTTGCTATGTACACAGGGAGTCAGAGGGAAGAGGGAAGAGTGTGAGCAAGAGAGAGAGAAGCCCAGTCCATAGTGGGATGGGATGTTCAACATAGTGGGTGGAGTATGCCAGCCACGCCCTGTAACTGGTAGGGACTGAGGAATGCTGGGAGAACCTGTAGGCCAAGTCCACTTTGATATGTTAAATTTACACCTCAGTCACTGATCCCCAGTCTGAAACCCGAAATAAAGTGCCAGAGAAAGCATCCTTGGGCTCTGACCAGAATCCAAAAGACAGACAGAAAAGGAATAGAAGGAAGAGTTACTGCCTGATTCAGAAGGGCAGACAGGCCCAGCATAATCTCCTGGTAGATTTAAAACTACTATAGACTGTGCTATGTGGCAGGAATTCTAGGAATGAAAAGTACATTATCTTATTAAAGGATTAGTTATTCCTACTGTCTCTCCAGCAGGGCCTAAGTGAATCTACTTCCTGAGAGAAGGTCCATTGACCAAGTGATTGGCCAGTCAAATTGGATTAACTGACTCTTCAGGGAGGAAGCAATGACATATTTCCCACCCAGGGGTAGATTCCATTCTTTATGTAAGAAGGCAAAAGCTTTTCCTTAACAGGCCTTCAGTCCTGCTCTAACCATATTATTGACAACCTTGTAGATCCAATGCCAGAAGAGATATAAACACCTATTGAATCATATCACTAACAACTTTTTGTAAAATCAGTCTTATAAATACTGAAAGCTTCCTGGATGGCAGCCCTTCCCTTTATCCACTTAGATGTGAATAGTAAATGATTTCTGAGACCTTTGTCTAAACTTTTCATTTTATGATAGTATGTTAGGATTAACAGTGGCTACCCATTGTTGTCTGTATCATAGACAATATAACTTGGGAATGTTACTATTGCTAAATGTGCCTTGTAGGTGTGGTTAAAGATGTAGTGAACAACGTAATTCTCTGAACCTTAGATTTCACCATAGAGGTCTTTATAAAAGAGGCAAGTAGAAATAGAAGATGTAGCAACCAAAGCAAGAAGAGTGATTCTAGGAAAGGATCAGCAGCTAAGAAATGCAGGTGCTAGAAATGATAAGGAAATGCATTGCCCTCTACAATCAAGAAAAGGAACAAGCCCTGATGATAGCTTTAATTTATCCCAATGAAACATGGCCTCCAGAACTCTAAGATAATATATCTAATTGCTTTCAGTTGCTACATGTATTTATGATAATTTGCTTATAAGATAAACTAGAAGCTAATATAAATTATCAGACTCTTAAAAATTATATTTGACTTTGGATTCTGTATTGTAAGCTCTCTTGCATATATTTGTTCTGATGTCTTTTATTTCCAGTCTATCAGTTCTTGAGCAGGATACATAACATATGAATATTTTGCAAAATGGGGGCTAAAAATTAAATCTAGAAACATTTGTTTGATATCCATGAGTCACTGTAATATAATGTATATAAATTTATATGATATTGATAAGTGTAGTGCCTCACACTTTTGGGGTTCCTAAGTGCTTTCATGAACATTGAATAGAAATCCAGTAGCAAGAAACAGTCATGAAGGACTGTCAATATTGGTGGAAATGCAATTGGAAATGCTCATGTTCAAGTAGTTCACCGGAAGAAAAACAAATGATTGAGGCAGCATACAAAGGTACTTAAGAAAACACTAGTTTTCTTATGTCAGACAAGAAGCTTTGTAGAACTCCTTAAGCAAAATACCTAGCACAAGGTACTGATGAAGGAAGGAGATATTTATTTTGGTTCATTGTTCTGGAGGTTCAAATTTAAGATGAGGCAGTGCTCTTGACTGACCCTCTAGTAAGAGTAACATATCATGATAGAAACAAAAATCAAAGTGAAAAGTTGAATCCCAAAGTAGAAAGGAAAGACAGGGGAGAGTAAGACAGAGAAAGAAGGAAGGGGGGACCATAATATCTTTGGATTGTATAGTGCCAGTGTCCTAAGGATTCTACTTTAAACCCTGTCTTTGAAATTTCCCCAGTACCTCCTTGCTGCACTACACTGGAAATATCTGGCCATTTTGGGAATGCTACTCATGCCAAACCATAACAATTTCTTCCTCCCCCAACATTGCTGCAAACACATACAGAGACACACGAGAATGGGAGCCAGGTGGCAAGGAATGGAAGGGGACAGACAGCAAGATAAGATAAGGGGTCACCTGTCTTTTGTCAGATCATACTATTGTCTTCTTTACACAAGATTGTCCTTGCCAAGGGGGACTTCACACTGTCACAGAAGGTGAAAAGCAAGGGAGGCAAGTCATTTGCAAGATTGGTGTTTATCTGTAGAGAAGAGACTGGCTGGTTCACAACCTTTGCTTCTCCCACATTCCATTGAGACTCTCGGCTAAGCAAAACTAGAGAGGATTTTCAAATGGTGAAGCACATCATGCTGCATGGGCTGAATATTCTGTCCTACAAATTCATTAATTGAAATTTTAATTGCCAAGTTGATAGGATTAGAAGGTAGATCTTTAGTGATCATGTTAGGAAAATGGGACCTCATGAATGAGGTTGGGACCTTTACTAAAGATAGCTATTTCTGAAAAAACTGGACTTCCCAAGACAAATACACCTTCATCTTAGTTTTTCCAGCCTCCAGAACTGTGAGAAACTAATTTTTGTTAAAAGGCACCCAGTCTGCAGCATCTTGTTACAGCAGTATAACTGAACTAAGTCACTATGGGTAGCTTCCTTATTTCTCAAGTTAACTAAGGGCAGCAGCAACATTTAGCATGTAAACCACAACCTCTTCAAAATAGAAAAAGGGATATAATTAGTAATAATGTTAAGAATACAGTGATAAATCAGAATGGTTCATGAGCAAATTGGAAAAAGTGGTCATGTTGATCATAAAAACACATGCACACCCAATTTCTCAATAAGTTGACCTGTAATATACAGAATGTTTTCAAAGAACATGTGTCCATACTGAATAGTAATAATGTTTTGTCTTATTTCCTCTTTGCTTCCCACTCCCTTTGCTGGACAAACCTAGATTATCTACGTGGCCAGAAATGCCAAGGACTGCCTGGTATCTTACTACTATTTCTCAAGAATGAATAAAATGCTGCCTGACCCTGGTACCCTGGGAGAATACATTGAAACGTTCAAAGCTGGGAAAGGTGTGTGAAATAAAGTGGTGGCATCCTATTTCTTAACCTATGCAATGACAACAGACAAGATTTTCTGTAGATATTTACATTCCTCAAGGTCAATCAGGGAAGATGATATACTCAGAATAGGTCATTTTTGAAGACTTTGGCAAAGAGACTATTGACAGTTGAGAGCAAAGTTAGGGAAAGTCGACAAGGGCTAGTGGGGGTTTCTGATGTTCCCTAGGCCCTGGCGCTACCAGAGGAACCTTTAATGACAACTGAGCTTTGACAGTGCCAGCAGTCAACCACAGTGAGCCAAGAGAAAATACACCAAGGAAATAAGTCCAACATCCTCCTGTCTCCAAAAGCCTTTCAGTGCATCTTTGAACAAAGTCCAGCTATAAGTTGAGTTCCACTTGCTGGGCACAGTTGGCAGGACCAGCAAAAGATAACCAGCATACTTCTTACCACTCATCATCACAGAAAGCAAAGTTGTCCAGATACCAGGTAGTAAGACACTTCCCCAAGTTTATTTCAAAATCATACTATTAAAATGTTTTAATAAAACATTGCATATATGCATATATACATATATAATGTATTAATATATAACATAGTATATACTATATTCCATATATAAAATAATATACATTTATACAATTACTACTATTGCTTAACATTAATCTATGTGCATTGTGATGATGCAAGAAAAATAAAAGTTTTGAACTCAGTAATAATACAACCCTCCACAGCAGAGGAAGTAGAATAATGGTAATAAAATACAAGGAATTCACAATGTATCTTATCATCTGACTCAATACTCTTACAAAAGGAAGCATCTAAGTGCCAGGGGCAGTGAAACTATCTTCTAGCCACAGCACAGGAACTGTACATATATCCAAATTGTGAGAGTATTCGTAAACACTGTGAAAGCCCAAGTCATACCAAATCCTAGCATCTAGAGAGGACTTGGGCATAAAAATCTTCCCCTAACAAATGAGCTACTGAGGATTGTTATTTGCTGAAAGATAACTGGGCAGTTTTCTCAGATCTGTTTAATCTAAGATTATGTATATCCTCTGATAAGTATACCATGCTCCGGTGGAAGACAGCATATTAAGAATATTTGAGGAGTGCAAATTGACTTTGATGGGAATAAAAATATACAAAGTTGAGTGGGAGGAAAAGGGGGAATACTTCTGATAAGACTTGGGGTGAGGGCTGAAAAATTATCAACTATGTGTGTGTGTTTGTGTGTGCATGTCAGTGTGTCTGTGTGTGTCTGTGAGTGTCTGTATGTGTATGTAAAACTGTCTTCTGCAAGAAAGAGTTCTGTTTAGGATCTTTGTATTTGTTTGTATTTATTAATTGTTCTTTTTTATTTAACACAGCCAATCTCATTTGATATGTTTTAAGGTGACAGTGACATCCCCTTTCTTTCCTCCTCAGTGCTGTGGGGTTCCTGGTATGACCATGTAAAGGGATGGTGGGATGTGAAAGACCAACACCGTATTCTCTACCTGTTCTATGAAGACATGAAAGAGGTGATGGCAGTGTGATCTCAACTGCATCATCCCCCATCCTCATTTACAAAAATTCCAGTGACACCCTGGGAAATTTTAGGATTAACATAGAACACAGATCTACTCTCACAATCCTGTGGATTGGTGAGCTTATGTTACAAATCCACCTTCTACACCCAAGCTAAGTCCAGTGTGAGTTAACCAAAAGCTGTAGCTCCTTGTCTTTCATCAGAATGAGGCAAGCTGCAAGGGTTCATATCCCTGGGTCCACTTGATAACTCTTTTATTCATTCTCTTATTAGACTTCTCATAACTCACAATCTCATTTTGCTGGTTATTATAGCCACTATAGCAAAGTTAATTACACAAATCAACAGAACTTCAGCTTCATATGATCTTCATACAATCCCTGACATGCAGGAAATAGAATAGCTACCCTCCCAAGATGCCAATTCCTGTCTCTGGGGGCATTTGATTCCCTGCTACAAGTGAATCTCCTAGACAGCAAGAGTAGAACCTAGAACAGTCAGTGCCCTGAACTAAAACTACTTAAGATAAATTTCAATTGGTCCCTTGAAACATCCTTTTCCAAATATTATTTGGCAATACTAATTAAACGGCATCTCTAATGGAAGACTAAAATTATTTATTTTGTATAACTGTTCCACAATACAGGACCCTAAAAGGGAAATTGAGAAGATAGTAAAATTCCTGGAAAAAGACATATCAGAGGAAGTTCTAAATAAAATCATCTATCACACATCCTTTGATGTAATGAAGCAGAATCCAATGGCTAACTATACCACTCTACCCTCCAGTATCATGGACCACTCTATATCTCCTTTCATGAGAAAAGGTAGGTGAGATTGACATTCTGAGGTGTCAAATAAGTCTCATGGTCCTACTTATGTTTTCCAATGTTATCTCATGCTACCAGATTTACTTTGTTAACAGGTATAGTGTTGGAGAGAGGTGGCTTGTATACCTGTCCATCCTGGTGCAGGTCATAGGGCTGTATAGGCACTCCTCCCTCTGTGCCTGCAGCACTCCTAAGAGTTCACTTTGTTTCAGGGATGCCTGGAGACTGGAAGAACTACTTTACTGTGGCACAAAGTGAGGATTTTGATGAAGACTACCGGAAGAAGATGGCAGGGAGCACTATTACCTTCCGCACAGAGATCTGAGAGTAGTAGGGTAGAGGGAAGCCCTAGATTCCTGACTATATGCTTTTGCTATTTGAGCATCCATTCCTAAGCTGTTGCACAGTTCTGTATGTCCTATGATACTATTTCATCAAAATGTAATTAGACCTACAGAATGATTATGGGTTACATTATGTGATTATTCCTATTGATACCTACCACACAACCACATACTTTACTGCACTTAGGCAAAATAAACAGAATACCTTCACTAGCTTATAGTTGTTTTTTCTCATGGCAAAGCTCACGAATAGAAAGACACACAGAAGAGCAGGATTCTACATAAGAAAGTAAATAAGAAAAGCAAAAAGAATGAGAAGTGAGCACTGGGTATAAACCAAAGGCTAAATAATTTTCTTAACAATTGTTTTCATCTGTTCTATGACACTTTAACAAAACACCTAATTTGTTTATAAAGAATAAAAACTACTTCTTATGTACTGCTTTGAAGCCTGGGTGACTAAAGTCAAAGTTCCACATTGGCAAGCCCCTTCTTATTGCACTTTCCCATGATGTAATATGGAAGACAGAGAGGGGCAGGAAAGGAGGTCAAGTTCATGTTTTCGTCAGGAACCTGTGATAACTCATTCACCTCCTGACTCCATTGCACTGATGACTCAGTTTCCAATATATAATAAGCATTGCTATATATTCAAACAATAGCTGTTAGTCCAAGAATAAGACTCCCCACTTCAAGATCCCTAGACTATATAACAACAACAACAACAACAAGTCTGGCATAAAAGCTGCCTTTTAAGTTGTCAAAGCTACCAAACAGATTCCTATAACTTATATCCTCGGTTACCCCCCCCCCCGAAGTAGAAGGTAAGTCCCTACTATTGGTGACATCATACACTTTGGACCATGCCCACCACCCAGAAGATCTGAGTTGGATCCCTTTTGAAAGTACACACCCTGAGTGATATGGGAACTATCACTTTTCCTCCAGCAATTAAGGATTAATCTCTCCAATGGCTGGATAGATTGTTTCTACTGGCAAAGAATATCATCAGAATTTAAGTAGCCAAAGTTTCCAGCTCCATCAGTTTTTCTACAGCATCTCAGATTCAGTTTATAGTGTCCCTTTCTTTTCTTCTGAGTTGATGTTCACACATTAACAGTAGACTCCCTGTGAGGCTTGAAGTTCATTGTCATTGAGTCATTTGAACAAAGAAATTATGTGTTCATTTTTCCACAATACCAATTCTCTCTCTCTCTCTCTCTCCCTCTCTCTCTCTCTCTCTCTCTCTCTCTCTCTCTCTCTCTCTCTCTCTCTCTCTCTCTCTCTCTTTCTCTCTCTCTCTCTGACAAACATAGCTTCAGGTAAATTTATGTGCATTTTGAAGAGTTTATAGAACTCATTTTAGGAGTAAGCAGCTAAACATATTTATTACTTGACAGAAATAGCTCAAAATATCATATATATGACAATCCAGACTGCTGTTTGATTAATATAGACAGTAGCTATGTTTTTCTACTACCATGTACTTCTAATGTTCTTTTTACTACTATAAATAGAGTCATGGGTCTCTTAGGTCTAGCCACATTAGAGAGTTTAAACAAATGAACCAGTCAGAAAATTTCTCCTTAAAACAGTTTCTTTTGAACTGCTATCTAGAGAAGTAGAAACAATGCTACATGCACCCATGTATGCACACATATGCACATAGGAGCACAGTGTCAGAGGAAACAGAAAATCCAAAAATTACACAGTTTATATTCCAGTTTTAGTCTAAAGGCAAACAGACTTCATAATAAGAAGAATAAAAGGCTGTGTGGATCAGGGTGCTAGGATGTGCCTTATTAGTATAGCACTTGCCTAGCAGGTAAAATGTCCTAGTTTGAACATGATTACTGAAAAATCATGTAAGGGTTTCATGTGGACATGAGATATTATTTGTGTCAAGTTGACAAGGGGTGGATTGTAGTGGCTATTCCTGATTGTCAGTTTGACTATATCTGGAATGAACTACATTCCAGAACTGGAAGGGTCACCTATGATCCTAATCTGGAGGGTCAGAGATATAAGTTTCTGACCTGGGTCTTGGCATGGAGATCTTGAAGCATAGTGGCTATGAATTCCAGAAGATTAAGACAAGGAGATCTCCAAGTTCAAGGTCATCTGGGATTAAAGATGTGGTGGCGCACACCTTTAATCTGGGCCACACCCTCTGCTGGAGACCTACATAAGGACATTGGAAGAAGGAGGACTCACTCTCACTCTTCCTTGCCTGCTTTCCTCGTGGGACTGAGCAATTGCTAGGTCCTTGAACTTCCATCCACAGCTGCTGCTGACCATTGTTGGGTAGTTGGACTACAGACTGTAAGTCATCGATAAATTCCCTAACTATATAGAGACTACCCATTCGTTCTGTGACTCTAGAGAACCCTGACTAATACAGCAGGAGAGTCTTAGCTTTTCAGAATAGCTAATTATTTCAGGGGTTCAGCTGATTGGATAAAACCTACACACATGAGAGAAGCTAAACTCTTTACTCAATCTACCAATTTAAATATTAATCACATCCAGAATCTGCCCTCACAGAAATAGCTAAAATAATGATTGACCAAATATTTAGGCTCTCCATGGTCAGTTATCCATAAAAAAAAACTACCTATCATAAGCAGCAATACTGATTTATCAAAAGCACTTATTTTAAACATTTACATTCCAGAAACATTCATGTTCCTGTGGTAAATTTAGTAATAATCATCTTTGGAAGAGTTTGGTTACCTCTCTGAAGTTCTGGCTCCTTTTTTTCTTCACTAGTATATATGTGTTTTGTAGCTAGTTGCTCTATATTAATACATTTCATTGTGATGGGAAACTCATTGAGACACAAGATGCAATAACTCAAAGAACTCAGGAACTCCCTGAAACATATGCCAAATGTATAAAACTCCTCTTTCTTCCAGGTTATGTGAGCAATAAGAATGGCTGAGGACACTTTCTGAACCTGTCAAAGTGCCTGCAAATTATCCAGAGACCTTTGGGTTGAAGTCTTCATGCATTACTATGCATGCTGGTATAGGTTTTGAGTGATAATAGCTGCCTTTGGGTTATCCATGTTTCTGTATGTAAAACAAATAAGCTTACTGTTTCACCAAGTTAAACAAATGGTGGTATTGTTATTTCATCCATTATTGGTTCCTGATCCAGTGTGAATAGCCATTTGTTCAGTACTTCTCATGAATAGAGTCATAGAATAGTATCCCTCATCTAGGATCTTATACCATCCCTGTAATTCTTTTCTTGTTATCTAATCCTGTTTCTTCAACCCTTATTATTGTTTAGTTCCAAAGAATACTTTTCTTTTTTTAACTTTACATTTTTACAGTCCAGTCTTTGCTCTCCTCTTGGTCTGCCCTCCCACAGTTCCTCATCTCATTCTTCCTCCCCATGTCTCCAAAAGGATGCCCCCCTGCCAGACCTCCCCACTCTCTAGGGCCTCAAGTTTCTCCAGTGTTAGACATGTCATCACCAACTGAGGCCAGACCAAGCAGTCCTCCACTGTATATGTGTCCCAGGCCTCAGATCAGCTCATGTATGCTGCCTGATGGTTGGCTCAGTGTCTGAGAGATCTCAGGAGTCCAGGCTAAAGTAAAATAGTTGGGTATAAGTATCTGCATCTGTCTCAGTCAGCTGTTTGTTGGGCCTCTCGGAGGACAGCCATGCTAGGCTCCTGACTATAAGCATATCATAGCATCACTAATAGTGTCAGACCTTGGAGCCTTCCCTTGAGATGAATCCCAAGTTGGGCCAGTCACTGGACAAGCTTCCCCTCCATTCTTTTCTCCATTTTTGTTCATGCAGTTCTTTTAGACAGGAAAAATTCTGGGTCATTTTTGACTGTGGGATGGCAACCCCATCCCTCCACTTGATGACCTGTCTTTCTACTGGAGGTAGACTCTACAAGTTCCCTCTCCCCACTTTTGGGCATTTCATCTAAGGGCACTCCCTTTGAGTTCTGAGAGTCTCTTACCTCCCAGGTCTCTGGCACTTTCTAAAGAGTCCCCCAACCACCCACCCCTCACCCCTGCCCCATGGTTGCATATTTCCATTCATTCTGCTGGCTCTCGGGGCTTCTCTCCTGGTTCTCCTCACCCCATACCTAATCTGTTCCTTTTTTCCCCTTCTCCTACCTCTCCAATCAAGGTAAAAAATTCTACCAGAGAACTATAACTTCAGTCAAGTGGTTGGATATAAAATTAACTCAAACAAATCAATAGCTTTCCTTTTTACAAATGATTAATGGACTGAGAAAGAAAATAGAGAAACAACACCCTTCACAATAGTCACAAATGATATAAGCTATCTTAGGGTTACTCTAACCAAACAAGTGAAAAATCTGTATAACAAGAACTCCAAGGCTCCCAAGAAAGAAATCAAATAATACCTCAGAAAATAGAGAGATCTTCCATGCTAATGGATTGGTAGGATTAATGTAGTAAAAATGGTCATCCTACCAAAAGCAATATACAGATTCAATGCAATCCCTATCAAAATTCCAACACAATTCTTCCAGACATGGAAAGAGCAATGCCCAATTTCAGATGGAAAAACAAAAAATCCAGGATAGTGAAAACAATTCTTAACAATAAAAGAACTGGTAGAATCACCATTCCTGACTGCCTTTGTCACTGAGGTGGGTTTCTTGTATGCAACAAATTATTGGGCCCTATTTACATATCCAGTCTGTTAGTCTATGTCTTTTTATTGGGGAATCGAAACCATTGATGTTAAGAGATATTAAGGAAAAGTGATTTTGACTTACTGTTATCTTCTTTGTTAACAGTGAAATCCTATTTGTGTGGTTATCTTCTTTTAGGTTTGTTGAAAGAAGATTACTTTATTGCTTTTTCTACGGTGTGGTTTCCTGCCTTGTGTTGGTATTTTCCACCAGTTATCCTTTGTAGAGCTGGATTTGTAGAAAGATATTGTGTAAATTTGCTTTGGTCATGAAATGTCTTGTTTTCTCTGTCTATGGTGATTTAGAGTTTTGCTAGGTATAGTAGTCTGAGCTGACATTTATGTTCTCTTAGGGTCTGTATGACATCTGCCCAGGATCTTCTAGCTTTCAAAGTTTCTGGTGAGAAGTCTGGTATAATTCTGATAGACCTGCCTTTATATGTTACTTGACATTTTCCCCTTATTGCTTTTAATATTCTTTCTTTGTTTAGTGCATTTGGTGTTTTGATTATTATGTGCTGGGAGGAATTTCTGTTCTGGTTCAGTCTATTTGGAGTTCTGTAGGCTTCTTGTATGTTCAAGGGCATCTCTTTCTTTAGATTAGAGAAGTTTTCTTCTATAATTTTGGTGAAGATATTTACTGGCCCTTTAAGATGTAAATCCTTGCTCTCTTCTATACCTATAATCCTTAGGTTTGGTCTTCTCAATGTATCCTGGATTTCCAGGATGTTTTGGGTTTCAAGCTTTTCGCATTTTGCATTTTCTTTGACTGTTGAGTCAATGTTTTCTATGAAATCTTCAGCATCTGAGATTCTTTCTTCTATCTCTTGTATTCTGTTGTTGATGCTTGCATCTATGACTCCTGAATTCTTTCCAAGGTTTTCTATCTCCAGAGATGTCTCACTTTGTGATTTCTTTGTTGTTTCTACTTCCATTTTTAGATCCTGGATAGTTTTGTTCAGTTCCTTCACTTGTTTGTTTGCGTTTTCCTGAAATTCTTTAAGGGATTTTTGTGTTTCCTCTTTAAGGGTTTCTACTTGTTGACCCATATTCTCCTGTGTTTCCTTAAGGGATTTTTGTGTTTCCTCTATAAGGGCTTCTGCCTGTTGACCCATGTTCTCCTGTAATTCCCTATGTAATTTTTATGTTGCCTCTTTAAGGGCTTCTACCTGTTGACCCATGTTCTCCTGTATTTCTTTGAGGGAGTTATTTATGTCCTTCTTGAAGTCCTCTATCAGCATCATGAAATGTGATTTTAAATCCAGCACTTGCTTTTCCAATGTGATGGGGTATCCAGGATTTGCTGTTGTGGGAGAACTGGGTTCTGATGGTGCCATGTTGCCTTGGTTTCTGTTGGTAATGATCTTGCGTTTGCCTTTGGCCATCTAGTTATCTCTGGTGTTAGCTGGTCTTGCTGTCTCTGACTGTGGCTTCTCTGTCCTGCAAGCCTGTGTATCTGTACTCCTAGAATTTCCGTTCTTTCAAATGCCCTGCATACAGCTAGTTCTCCAGGAGATGGGGTCTTCCCTGTGGCAGACCTGGCAAGAGTCGAATACCCTGTGTGCTGCTGGTTCTCTAGAAAGTATCAGGAGATGGGGTCTTCCCTGTAGCAGAACTGGCAGGGGTCTACCACAGCGGAACAAATAGGGCAGGTGGCTTTTATGTCTTCAAATTAGAATACTCTAGTGTCTGGTCATGGTGGCACATATTTTAGTCCAAGTACTCAGTAGGCAGAGGCAGGCAGATCTCTGAGAGTTCAAAAACAATTACAGAGTGAGTTCCAGGACAGTCAGGACCACACAGAGGAAACCCTGTCTCAAAAGAAAGCAAAACGAAATCAACAACAAAAAAGAATACCTTGGGTTTTGCCTTTCCTCCTTGTATCTTATTGGTTCCCTACAACTATCTTATTGCTTTTTCATTATATTGAACATATATAGAAAGAACATATATAGAAAGGCATTCACTCGTACCTTGTCTTCATTTTAGTGGAAACACTTGGAGTTTCTTTTCATCTACATTGATGTTGACTTTTGTCTTTTTATAAAATATCTTTATTATGTGGAGATTCTCCATGACTTTTATCATGAAAAGATATTGGATTGTGTCAAAGGCTTTTTTAACATTTAATGAAATGACCATGTGGGTTTTGTCTTCCAGTTTGTTTATGTGGTAAATTCTGTTTATTGATTAACATTTATTGAACCATCCGGGCATCTTTGGGATGAAGTCAATTTGATCATAGTGGATAATATTTTTGTTGTGTTTTTTGGATTCAATTTTTAGTATTTTATGGAGAAATCTTGAATCTACGTTCTTAAGGTCTGTAATTTTCTTCTTGGTTGAGTCTTTTGGTTTTGGTATCAGGGTAATAGTGGCTTATGTTTCTTTGAATTCCTTAGTGTCTGTTGTAACATTACCCTTTCATATATAATTTTGTAATTGTGATTCTCTTTCACTTCTGATTAATTTGACTATACAGGTTTATCATTCTTGTTCATTTTTTTAAAATAATAATTCTTCATTTCACTAATTCTTCATATATTGCTTTTGTTGTTGTTTATTTTAATCTTATTATTTTGAGCTCTTAGTTTGAGCTCTTTTTTCTGTGTATACTTTGGCAGTATTGTTTTGGGTTTTTTTTTTTGCTTGTTTTTCTAAAGTGTTCGTGTGTATTATTAACTTATTAATATGAAATCTCTCCAGGTGTTTTTGTGCAGACTCTCAGAAAGTCAGAATGACCTGGAGAGAGAGTCTACATTCACAGAAAGACAAGATGTCGGGCAAGACTACCAAGAAAAATTATCAAACATAATCATGGTTAAAGAAAAACATTTCATGATTAAAAACAAATT
This sequence comes from Tokudaia tokunoshimensis, assembly GCA_036184795.1. Taxonomy (NCBI): domain Eukaryota; kingdom Metazoa; phylum Chordata; class Mammalia; order Rodentia; family Muridae; genus Tokudaia; species Tokudaia tokunoshimensis. The sequence continues at coordinate 47,581,942 of BTHU01000016.1, forward strand.
TCAACAGTTTCTGTTCACCAAGTGAACAAGACACTAGTTACAGAACCAAGAAGACACAATGAATAAATATTCCCAGAACAGTAAACCAAAATATGTCTAAGAAATAAAGCAGGAACGCAACAAAATAACAAGAATTATTCAACACTCTTCAGTAATAACTGTCAATGGTTTTAATCCCGACACCCCAGAAAAACACAGACTAAGAGAACTAAGAGATAGAAAACAGGATTCTGGCTGGAGAGGTGGCTCAGAGGTTAAGAGCACCGACTGCTCTTCCAGAGGTCCTGAGTTCAAATCCCAGCAACCACATGGTGGCTCACAACCATCTGTCTTGGGATCCGATGCCCTCTTCTGGGGTGTCTGAACAGATCAATGATGGTGTACTCATGCATTAAATAAATAAATAAATAAATAAATAAATAAATAAATCTTTAAAAAACAGAAGAAAACAGGATTCATCTTTCTGCTGCCTCTAAGAAATATATCTTTCAATGAAATACAAACACCACCTTAGGGTTAAAGGATGGAAAAATGTATTCAAGCAAATTGGAACAAGAAGCAAGCAGGCATAGCTAGTTAATATCTGACAAAGATATTTTGAATGAAAACTATCAGAAAATGTAAGGGACTATGTTACATATTCATTAAAAGAAAAAGCCACCAAGAGGATATTACAATTCAAAATATCTATGTACTATACTGGGTCAGGCATAGCTAGGGAAGGGAGAGAACTCAGCTTTCTCTAGGAATCTGTCACCCTGATAGTTGGTCTGGCCAGCCTGGGGACAGTTTTCTTTTCTTTCACTCACTGGACTGGCTGAGCTATTTTCCTTTACTCGATTTCCACCAATTGTTTACTGTTAAACTTTCCATAAAGATCCATCTCTCCTAATGTTCTTTAGCTTGAGTTAAGTAAAAATTAAAAACAAATTGCTTATAATAAAAGTACTCAGCAAGGCATTATGGCAGTCACTGAATGTTACCTTGTCATCCTTCTGAGCAGCAATAGTAGAAGTTGTCTGTAACTGCAATAGCCACTTACTGTTAAGGAATAGAGGCTCATTCCTCTTACCTTCCTATTCATATATTTACAAGTTTCTAGGTATAGCAACCATCAGCAAACTGTACAAAAATGTGCTTCTCTCTGAAAAAGGCATAAAGTAGACTGTAAGCATATGAACAGATATTCACTACTAGTCATGAAGGAAAAACAGAACAATTTTATTGAGGTGGATATTTAAGCCAGATACATTACATGTCGATGACAATTAGAGAATATTGTACATTGCTGGTGGACCTCTTAAATGACACAGCCACTGTAGAACAGTGCTATGACAACTTCTCAAAAATGTAAACCCATCATCTTGCATGTCTGCTTTGAGTATGAACCCCAAAATATAAACATGGGAGCTTAAATATTTGTGTACTGTATTTTAGCACAATAGTTGAAAGGAGGCACTCTCTGAGTGTCCATGGATAAGGAAATGGATAAACAAATCACAATACAAACAGGCTTGCAATAAAAGTCAGCATTAATTAGGAAGAAAATCTGATGGTATGCCACGACATAGCTGATCCTTAAGAACATTCAACTACATAAAATAAACCATTCACAAAAGGACAAAGAGGATTTACTTCTCTAAAGCATCTAGAGCTCAAGAAGATAGAAAGCAAAATATTGGTAGTCAGGGACCAGGGAACAGAGCTTAAGCATTAATGGGTGCCTAGCAAAGTGAAAAGTTTTCTAGAGATGGAAGGTGATAATAGGAATAATAATAATGCCACTGGGCCACTCACTAATGATAGTTAACAGTCATTTTCATGTCATGTATATATTATTACAGTATTTAAATTTTTCATTCTGTCCTCTTCTCACAGCAACTGAACTCTCTACCTTTAGACATAATGGCCCTGACCCCAGAATTGAACAAACAAACAAAACTGAAAGAGGTAGCAGGGATCCCACTGCAGGCTCCAACTGTGGACAACTGGAGTCAGATTCAGACCTTCAAGGCCAAGCCAGATGACCTCCTCATTTGTACTTACCCTAAATCAGGTAACCTGATAGAGTAATAGCCCCAACCTCACCCTGAACTCCATCACTTGTTAGAATTTCCTACAATGGAAACATGCCCCTTTTTGTCTCATGATGGATGCCATCTCAAATGTCTTTACCCCTGGGCTTTTTGAAGCCTACTCACTTCTACCATTCATTTTTCTTGGGAAGAGTTGAGCTTTGTCTCTACTGTTCCACCTTTCACAGACATCCAAAGTCTCCCTACCATATAGCTAAGAGGATCCTGGCCAGAGTGGAAGGTGAAGCCAATATCTGCAACCACACCTCTTCATTAGTATGCTTGAAGAATAATATGTTTCTAGCTCTTAATCTTTATGGTCTCTCCAGGGACAACACGGATTCAAGAAATTGTGGACATGATTGAGCACAATGGGGATGAGGAAAAGCGCCATCGAGCCATCATTCAACACCGCCCCCTTATATTGAGTGGGCACGGCCACCCCAGCCTTCAGGTAAGAGTCCCTGATTCTCACATCTTATCTCTGTCCTTGCCTCTTCATTTCCTCCTCTTCTTTCTCCTCCTCCTCCTTCTCCTCTTCCCTATCCCTCTCTCTCCTTTCCATCCTCCTGATTTGTTTTTTGAAACAGGATCTTCCTACACAGATCTGGCTGACCTGGAACTCATTATATAGACTAGCTGGAACTCATCTGCCTCAGCCTTCTAAGTGTTAGGTTAAAAGCATGTGGCACTCTTTCAAGATCCATCTATTTTCTTTTCTCTATTTCCACCAAATATGAGTCAACAAGGAGGAAATATGTGTGTGAAGTTCTGCCTTATATACTCATTATAATTTTGATCTAGTCATGTGTAACTGTAGAACACTGATGGTACAAAATTTTACTCAGCAGCAGTTCATACCCCTCTGATCTCAGTATTCTACCCTATTATAACCAAGTACTTTCTGGACAGTGTCTAATAGCTCAGCACACACACACACACACACACACACACACAAACACACACACACACACACACACACACACACACCCCACAAACATGAGGAGGCAATTACTTGTGCTCAGTTGAAAAGCTATTTTTTCCCATAAAGTTAACCAGATGATTTTTTTGGTTTCATACATGGGGAAAAATTTCACAAGGACAACCAGAAGACAGAAACTAGGACAGGAAACCTATCTTCCTAAGTTATCATATTGCAGAGCTGTGTAACAGAAACTTTGTAACCTTAGCAACTGCTGATGTGAGGGGATGTCAGGACCATTCTCATGTTAAACATGGCATTCTTGAGAAAATCATTGGCAGGCTCTGATAAATTCTTCCAAATGTCTCCAGACAGGAAACTCCTGATTAAATATACTTAGGGACTGTTAACCCATGCTAGGGGATGTCTTCATGTCAGGATATTCTTTCTTCCTGTCTAGCTCTCCTATCTCTAGAAGTCCCTGACTGTGAAGATGGCCACTTGCTTTGTAGTCCCATACCTGGTCTAGCCATGCTGTGAAACCTCTGTGGCATATCTACCCCAGCACAGAATATCCTGACTATGATTTTGTCTTCACAGTTGTCTTTGTTAACCCTCCTTCATTGGATTTGTTTCCTCCTTTCTCTTGAACTGAATTAGAGCATTTCCTTTCCATAATAGTTTAACTTCTAGATCAATTAGATATTGTGATATGAAGCCTATGGAGATAATGAGACTGTCATATAAAGACTAAACAGGTAATGAGAGAACAGTGTGTGGTTTCTCACTCTCATGGAAGACTATATTCATGTATCATAGCTAAGGCAGGCACAGAGAAAATTCCCAGATACCCTCTACTGGTAGACTTATTTTCCCATCATTTTCTTAAGATGACAAATGTTTCATTTTCCAGACAAACACAAATTTATGCTTTGTGTTCAGACCTTCTGAAGGCCAGAATTATCTGCCTCATCTCCACAGGGGTCACTGGGCACAGTCGCAGTGACCAGAGAAGGCAGCTGTCAGCAGAGCCTCTCCTCTTTTCTACCTTGCAGTACCTCCTCACTCTGGTCCCCAAGGGCATGTCTCTTTAATGAAGCAACTCTTTTAAAAGCCACTTCTATTCTGCCTTATCCGAAATTTTAATCAAGCCATGCTTCTTTCCTTGTCAAACTGCACACCTCATTACTTGTTTTACTTGCCCACTTCCACTGTGGAACTGAAAAACAGCCATGAGCAATAAAATTAACATGAGACTATCTAGTCTTGAGATTTCTTTGCTAAACATATTAGCCCCTTATTTCTGAGTTTAACCTCATTCAAATTCTTAGTACATGAGCAGTATGTTGACAGATTCTTCAGCAAAATATAATATCCTCTAGCTGAGCTCTTAATACAGCACTTCCTAAATCTCATTAGCTGAGCCTCCATTATTTACTCTTTTCTTGGCATTTCTTGTCTTCTAAATTCCCACCAGAATGGTCCATTAAGTTCTGCTTACAGCATTTTAGGGATTTTCTAGCTTGAAGTTCAATTTCAGCTCACATTAGGAATCTGTCAAGAAGGTTAAGGCAAAAGCCAGGCCATGGTGGCACACGCCTTTAATCCCAGCACTTGGGAGGCAGAGGCAGGTGGATTTCTGAGTTCAAGGTCAGTCTGGTCTACAGAGTGAGTTCCAGGACAGCTAGGGCTATGCAGAGAAACCCTGCCTTGAAAAACAAACCAAAAAAAAAAAAAGAAAGAAAGAAAGAAAGTTAAGGCAAGTGAGTACATTGTATCTATAGTCAGGAAGCTGAGACCAATGCTAGTGCTCTGCTCACCTTTTTCTATTTAGTCTAATTCCACATTGGGCTGCCTATGTTTTGTAGTTAAGCCTTTCTGGAAACTCCATTACACCTAGAGGAACTTCACAGCATGCCGTCCTGCTGCGCATTTATAGTTAAATGTCACTTATTACCAGTCATTCAAGTTTTTATAAGTGCTTCTGCTTCTTGTGTGACAGGCTTTCTGATTATTCATGTAAGATAATCTTTACTATTTTCTGTGGTTCAGAATCCAGATTCATATGTGCCACCTAACAGCTTGATTTCACGCCAATCCTTGAAGCAACTCAGAACTAACTCTCTTAAGCTCCCCGCTGGCATTACTTGAAAACCCTGATTCATAGATTAAAGGAAAGATGTTAGGGAGAGTCTGCAACATCTTTATTTCTCCTTACACCAATTTAACTCAATGGTTCACAGAGCAAGTCCCTATAAGGGTTGTAAACAGAAGTGCAAAAGTTATAAATCATGTATCAGAAAGGACGTTATAGAAGAAACATCACTGCACAGAACTAAAAAGAAGGTTTGACTCTGGCTGGAAGGAGGGTGAAAGAGCCTGTTCTCTGTTCCTGACTGGCTCTCTGCCTTAATATACAAATTTGGTTATCCTCAGCTTCAAGTTCATGATCCTCAAAATGGTAGAGTAAATTCCTTAAGGTTCCCATAAAAAGACTTCAGGTGTGGGTGTTGAGAGGGATACAGAGAGGAGTTTCCTTAGAGATGAAAGTCTCATTAGGAGAATTCTTAACAGATAGACAACAGCATGTAAGGACTCTGATGAGAATCCAAGCAACATGATAGAATGTAACAAGTCCATTCTAATAGGTATTAGAAGAAGTGAGGATGTTTCATGAACTCAGGCTGTCTCTGATTCCTATACAGCAGTAGGAGGAAGAAGAAAAGAAAGAGAAGAAGGAAGAGATTAATGAGGAAAAGGAGGAGGAGGAGGAGGAATCCCAGAGGGGATTGTACAACTCCAGCGATGCATGGTGGGGGGCACATCTAGTTGAGGTTAAAAACACTACACAGGTGTGGAATGTGTTGCCATTGGTGGCTCTCTGATCTTGGGTCTGTTAGCCTGGGCCTCTAAATTTTCTTAAAGAAATAAGAATGGAGTCTGCCATTCTCTTAGAATTTGAAGAACCAGTGAATCTGCTATTCTGTGCATTTACAGATTCATATATAAGTTCCTGGTGGGGACTTGCTGTTCCCTTTACAAAAGAAAAGCACTACTTCAGGGGTCATGGGTTGAGAAGCAGTCTTGTTTGGATTTTCTTAGTAACACACACACTTATCTAAGCCTCTAACTTATCTTTTGCCAACTGACAAAGTAAATTCACTCAAAGCTCTAATCCAGCACTTAAGCTATGTAAGCCTACAAACACAAAAACAATATCAATAATTATTCTAAACCTCCTCCCACCAAAAGATCAAAAGTAAAAGAATGCGTGTGTGCATGATGGGTACTCTGAGCAGCATTTGGAGTGGATGTTCTCATGTGCTGTGAATACTGTGCCGTCATCTCCTGAATTCTGTTACAGGTGTGGACAAAGCCAATGAGATGTCAGCTCCAAGGATATTAAGGACCCATCTTCCCACTCAGCTGCTGCCACCATCTTTCTGGACAAACAACTCTAAGGTAAGATAGCAGCATTTCCTATGGAGACCGGAGCAGGAAGCCCAGAGAACCAGGCCTCCCAAGTCTGGGTGAGAATACATTCCTCAGCACTATCTATCCTCTACCTCTGAGACCTAATACTCTACAGTGAAGTCAAACACCAGGCTAGACTTAGTAAAGTGCTTCCCTGGATGCTTTCAAATATGATGTGAAGGCAGAGGTCAGACTGAGGTGTTGGAGATCACCTGTTCTTCAGTGAAGCAGACTGGGAGTGGGGAGTAGGAACCATAGGCTGAAGGCTACAGGAGGACTTATGGAATGGTGCACAAACAAGACTGAGCAAATCAAGTGCGAAGGACTGGTGTTCAAAGGGTAAATCCTAGTGGAACCACAGAGGAGGCCTGGCTGCAGCCTTAGCAGCCTACAAACTTGTTTCTTTTTTTCTAGGACTATGTTATACACCCTAGTGTCATGTCTAGTATGTTCCTGACACATCAAGGATGCTGGACCATGGTAGACATGTACAAGGGTAGAGTAACCCTACAGTGGATGGAGCTGAGATCCCAGGATGAGGCAATAGCTTTTTTAAGAAAACTCTTTTTCTTTGTGGGAAATAAAGAAGAAAAGATGAAAAGGGACTAGAGAAAGGGTTCGGTGGCTAAGAGCATTGGCGGTTCTTCTAAAGGACACAGGCCCAGATCCTAGCACCCACATGGAGACTCACAACTGTCTGAAACTTCAGTTCTAGGAGATCTGATGTCCTCTTCTGGTTTCTGTGGGGACTGCAAGTGCATGGGACAAGTTCATATGAGCAGGGAAAACGTCAATATACATAGAATCACTTCATAATTTAAATTTTAAGGATTATTTTTTAAAAGTACTAAAATATTTCTAGATAGCAGGAGTATAGTTGGGACTCCCATGATCAAATTACTTGTCCACTGCCATTAAAGCTGGGTGAGGAATGACATCTATTTCTGGTATTAT